>CM043018.1:43655700-44282528 GCA_023690525.1 Holotrichia oblita | reverse complement strand
ATAGAACTTAACATGTACGTACATATTGCCGAATAATAAGTATGGCGCCTCTATATTATACTCTAAAATTGCATATAAAGTGATTAATGAATATATTCATTAAATACTGCGAAGTATATAGATATGCCAACTTTTTTAAAATATAATACGTACATCGTTAGAAAGGCAAACTCCAAGATATGTATGTACACTGGTTTGCAATAAAATCTCGTACACCTTAATGTCAAGCAAGCTAATTTTTTAAGATTATTTTTCAATGTAAGCCGACTTTAGATTTGACAGATGTAATAGATTATGCGTAGAGGTTATGATAAATTATATGGAAGTAGTGTATTTTTGAAAATGAAACATCAAATTAGAAATGTCACAAAAAGGTGAAATCAATATAGGTAAAACTAGGTGTACGACAATTTATTGCAAGCCAGTGTACATAGTCTAGTAGTAATAGTCCTAACATGTTTTTTTTTCATTATGCTTGTTATTTGTTGTTGATTGTTAGTTTAGCATATCTGTAGCGTTTCCACGACTGCTGTTAATGCAATCAATAACTCGTAAGTCACTCGACCGATTTACGAAACTCGCCTAATGGCTCAGACTTCATTGTCGTAATAATAGTAGCCTTTATATGTATTCTTTCGTATATTATATTATGGTAATTGTACGAGATTTCAACGTCAAACAATCTTCTACTTCACTTAAAATTTCAGCAGTAAAGTTTTTGAAGAAAATATTCTGTTCCAGTTCTGTTCTTACTTTTGACTTTAAATCATAAATGTGAACGGGCATATTTTAGCACCCCACCTGGATGTATAATATGATTTTGTAAATATTAGAAACAAAAAGTATGTATACAATCGCAGAATATATAATTGTTTTGATAATTTTCTGTAAAGAATTGTTCAAAAACTATTATAGTGGGCATATATTTATGCGCTCAACATAATTTTTACTGTCATAATGCTAGTTAAGTTGATGGCCTTAATTTGCCCTTCATTTCCGTCGGTCACGTTAATAGTCATTGAACCTACGCACTGTTGTTCAATTGTTCGCGATAGCTAATGTAGAATATATATTCTTTATTAAAATTACCCTTTTTAAATAATACATCATTCGTCCAATCTTACTGCCAATGATTTTGCCAAAGGAATCGGTAATTATTATTAAATTATGCATATACTACTGATGTATCTGTACATTAATACACGCATAATTTCTAGAATAAGCGGCAGAATGTATAGTAAAAGCTTTTATAGTTAATTCGAATTAATTCTATCATGAAGATTGCACTCCTTTTATTGGTACACGTCCTTCATTCAAAGTATATCTCGTGAATTATTCAAATGACGATTTTCGTTATGTGGTTAGAGATTTAAATTATGTATACAATAAATTATGAAAATTTAATGGGCAGTAGAAAACGCTCCCAAAACACTTTCATTACAGATAGACAAGTATTTACATAAATGCGTACAACACAAATTACAAAAAAAGAATTTGCATCTGTGGCAAAATTTGCTAAACATTAGTAGTAAATTGACATGGAAATAAATTTGTGAATTTCGCTAACGTTACTTTTAGATACTCTCTATTTTCTATGATTTAATTATAAACTGCGTCTTGTAATCATTTATATATGTATATTTTCTATAGTTCTATACAGTCTAATTCATTAATATTACTAGAAAATTAATTAATTGTTTGCAAAAAATAATTTCATAAATATTTACTCAAAAAGCATTCGTTTCCGACATACAGCGAAATTCTAGCATGAATCTAGGAAAAAAGCGTTTCCAGACAAATATTTATGGAATCATTTTCGTATATTTTGACCTAAGGAATTCGACATTTGACTTTCGTACAATATTAATGAATCATCCTGCATACTTAGTCAAAATATGCTCTAAAAAATTGCTTTGTCTGATTGCATTAACGTACTTTATACATAATACTTGACATGAACACATATAACGAATAGCATATGTCCAACTTCTCCAAACTGCACCTATGACATGGTTTGACTAAAATACGGACTTCCAATCGTAATTTATTGTATAGGTAATAGAAAAATCAATAAATAAGCAGAATATTGTAGTTTTAACTACACATATTCCTTGTTTGTACCTGTTTCTCGAAACAAACTAGATACACATTTTATGTCGTCCCAAAAAAGTATGTGCAGTCATTTGTGCTTACTACAAATTGTATATTGTACTTACAATTGAAATATATTTTAACTTAAAATTTGAATCTATAAATAAAATTTTGTAAAAACTAAGACAGCCAAGATGAAGAAATAAACGTTTATTTTTAAATAGTAATTATCATGTAAAATTTAAAAAATCAGATAACCTAAACGATAACCGTTGTTGTCAACGTAGTCACGGTTACTGTAAATCGTTAGTGTGGCATGTTTGAAAACATTTTGCGGCCAAACGATTCGTCACATCGTTCACTAGGAATTCTTCGAAAAATGTTTTCGGGTTACGTTTTTACTGGGTCCTCATATTCATTTGGATGAACCTCTTGCGCGTTTGCTTCTATGAAGGTACCTAAAAGTTCGAGATTATCAAAATCGCCCACAAAATGTTTGAGACACTATAATAAATGCAGCCATAAGGCATTATTTAGGTAAAGTGATTTTTAAAACTGAACACTTCAAAATAGCAATATTTTCAAGAATCAAGTTTGTTTTGAAACAACCATTCTGTCGTATACTACCTATGTAGTTGCGCATACCTACTCGTGCACACTTGTAGATTATGCTATTTCGATATGTATGTATATATTATTCATATATGAATTATCCGATGTCATGAATAATGTAAAATCATTTCTAAAAACAGCATGCGCCGTTAAACTTCCCAAAGGTATTTCTTAGAGTAATACGTACTTACAGATGTTTAAGTGCAAGTGGTACAAATTCTAATCTAATTTTCCATTATATTTCAAACACTAATCAAATGATTCTAATTAACAGCCCAACATAGAATATTATTTCGATAATATGCCGGACTTAAGGAACCCTATCGGTTAAGATATTATTTCTCGCCAGATTCGTACAACATTGCTGCTACTCCATGATATGGATTTTTTAATTCTCGTATGTGCTGTAGCTACAAAGTTAGGTACTTACACTTTTATAATTTTCTTGTTTCAAAGCGAATCTGAGTAAAAGCAAACAAATGTTGCAATTTATATAAAATTGTGAGCTTATTTAATTGGATTATGAAGTTGTGATAGGTTGATGCATGTTGTAAGGTTCGTACTTGTTGGAATATTGGAATGCAACGCGTAGTGGTGGTAACTAGAAGTAGCGTAACAATTTCTATTTTGAGGTTTTGCGTTATTTTAATTTTCGATGTCAACGAACTATGGTATGCAACACTTATTCTAATCAATATCAAGGGCGCGACATGTAATGATCAAGAAAAACTATTTGGCGGATGCAGAAATTTAATTGTCTTTAAAGTGGAAGATTTTACATTGATAAACTATATTTTCGCTTTAGCTTCTTGATATACATACGTACAGTCGATGGAGAAAGTATTTGTCCAGTTACAATTACTTTGTATTGTTTGTTCATTGATGTAATTATGATCCGATGGGTCTAGTGAACATCAGTTCTTTTTTCATTTTTAAATCAATATACAGAGGGTTCAGTATAAAAAAGCACAAGTTGTGGTTATATTGGAAAGACAAAAAAATAAATCAAAATAATATTTATGCCATAGGATGTAACTCAGAAAAGTGTCTAAAGGACGTTCAAGCCATTTTGAGATAGCTCCTAAGGAAAGCGAGATATAGGGCTGGGCTGGTTTTTCCAAAAGTTGAAAAACACCTTGTACTTCGAAAACGGTAATAGATGGCGGAATTCTATTTGCGCCATTATTATTTTTAGAAAAAAAGGGCTCTGGAACCGTACCTCAGCTTTTTTTTGGGACTATTATAATTAAACGGTGAGGGATTTCGAAAAACCCTTTTGGAATTTGATTGAGGGCTACACGGGCTACGTTCTAAAAATATTTTCTTTGTACAGGGTGATCGAAGCAGTTGGTGAAAAACCAAACTTATGTTTTTTTACTGGAACACTCGGTATTAAAATGTTACAATCGATTCTACTAATTACTACGTACAATTTGATATAC
The DNA here is from genome assembly GCA_023690525.1 of Holotrichia oblita. Lineage (NCBI taxonomy): Eukaryota > Metazoa > Arthropoda > Insecta > Coleoptera > Scarabaeidae > Holotrichia > Holotrichia oblita. The sequence goes on along the minus strand of CM043018.1, from coordinate 44,278,383 downwards.
CTAACTTTAGTTGGGTCTAAAACCCATAGTTACGGAGAGAAAAGCGATTAAAGTTGAATAAATGCTCCAACGTCGTCCATTTTTTATAAGAACCGGAAATCAATACTAAAAACTAAGTGTATCACAAAACGTGCTAAATTGTTGAGTAAAATAATGGCCTACACTCAACTGGAAATTATTCGCCGTTATACACGGCGATTGAGGTTTGTAAATCCATTTCGGATGTAGATTTTCAAATGGAACAGCCTGTATATTATTCTCGTATGTTAAAGAGAACTTTATAAGCTTTCTAAAAATACCAAACACGTTATCCTTTTGACTAACGGCTTTTAAGCAAGTTCGCCGCAAATGCAATATTTTGAGATTTATTACATTTAAAGATTTAAAGTCATCATGCAATGACGCATGTAATTAGTAGAAGCTAGCGTACTCTAAATCATATCATTAATTTATCTCTCAAAGTTATTGTTATTCTCCCCTACATTCGGATTTTCTGAAGCCTATAAAATACTTATGGATTACATACAATACTCTAAATACTGCAATGTTATTTCTAAAATCAGTCATGCTCATGTTAATTATAAAACATTCAATTATTATTAACGACTAATTAACAAGAATCAATAATACATACTCGACAATGATCATTTTTTAAGTATATGTAAATATATCGTCGTATTTTATTTTTCTTATTAATTAGAGATATTTGTCTGTACATTTTGTATTACAATACATCCGCACTACAAATTTTGTTTTCACTTGAGAAAATGGAATACGTAATTTTATGACACCACCGAATAGCTTATTTAGACTTCAACTTTTTGTGCAGTTAGTTCTATGTCGTATCTATACAGAATGTCTAAAGTGGAGGCGGCTAAGCATGATGAACTAAGATAATTATGATTCGTAATATCTAATACCGCCTTTTAATTAATTGAAATCAAAGAAAACTTTGAAGATGTTATAATTTAGCCTACAGCTACGTAGATTCAAACGATGTTCTCATATAAATATTCCGATATGTGTTATACATATTTGGCGACTTGAATGTTTGAGCAACATTTAATTCCAAACATGTAAAATGCGGAGATACATTTTTAAATTTATGAATAAAAATACAGATACGCTAGACCCGTAAGGTACATTGTGTGCAAACGTCCGTGTTTATAGTAACCTCAACTGGAATATACATATTTTAAGAACTAAAGCATCTTCAACATCCCACAAATACGCTACCATTAGTGTTTTTTCCAGAAAATTTTGTTTTAACCCTTTTTAGTAGCAAACAGCTTAGATTCTTGTTGAGCGGGGATAAAGTACGTGTAGTTCAAGTAGCGCACGTGGTTTTCAACTACCATGTTTGTAAAGTTTGCTATTTGTTACTAGAGCATGGCACGCACCTATTTCGTCGTCTGGCTCGTTTGATACCAAAAACTTGAGGTATCAGCCCAGTTATGAAATTGCAGGTACATGATCATCAGCTGTGCGTGCAATCGTTAAATGAAATGGGCATGCCATATACTTACATACATGTGACATTCACGCACCTTTCCACATTGGTATTAAAGAAATATATACAATTTCGCATGAACATTTGAACAGATGGAAACGTTAGACATAATTTGAGAAAAGCTCAAAAACACAAACAAGGTGTTGCATGGTGCAAAGAAATACTTTAGCCGAAATCGTTCAAATTAGTAAATTATTGTTGGTGTCGGATCTATTCGACCAAGTGCCAAGTAAACAACAATTCGCTATTCAGGTGAACAATGTGTACACACGATATTGCAAGGTAGCTTATTCCTTTACTATTAGAAATATGACCGCGATTACTTCTAGGGAGTCAGATCAGATTAATTGTGAGTTCATTCGGCATTAACTATACCGCTTGACTGCGACCAAGGATATTTATTGTGAATACCCTTAATAGTTTAATCTCAATTGATCTTCAAACATCTGAACTTTAGAATAATCTCCCGCAAGTACCAATTCCTACTCCTGGGTCTGTTTTGGATGCGTCTGCATAGCAAGGTATGGACGAGTTTCGTAGTTTTGGTCCACTCGATCCCCACGTTTGATGGTCTTAGATTACCATTTCGAACTGTTTGTGAAAGTCGAACAGTGGTATCATGTGATCTTTTAGTTTCGCCAACTCTCTTCGGTCTTATAGAATTTTTTAATCAAATTTGAAATCTGTACAATTCCAATTTAATTTAGTACTACGAGATGGGATTGACACTGGATTCAATATCAATAATTAAAGGAAATGCAGTAAGAATTTTATAAAGTGATCGATAACTCTTAAAATGTAAATTATATAAATTAGAATGTTTCGTATAATCACATACATGAGAGGGATTTTGTGTGTGTGCAGATCCGACGCATTAGCGAACTTCCCGACAGGACTATAATATAATATGTTAAGATTCTAAAAACATACACAGAACATGGTAGTTGCGCATCATAGTTAATGTATACCTAATTGCTTACTCTCTCTTTTCTGGTCAAGAGTTGTTTATAAACTTATTGAAAATTGGTTGTTTCTGACAAGTTTCATGAGCTGTATAATATTTAATGTGATCATATTTCACATCTTGCAAAGGTATAAACTGAAGATGGTTTGTCAATAATCTAACATACGAAAAATATAAAAAATATATAACTTACTAATTATAAATATTGTTTTAATATCCACGCATGTATATTTTTATGTGATTGACGGTAATATATATACAATAATATAATCGTTTGACAGATTCATCAAAAACATCAGTGCATATTTATTGCATCAATTCTGAATTAATAATGGACATGATATGTAACACTCTACGTTATCAGCGTTAGCATTAATAAAATAACCGTTTATTTTCTTGCATATTTTTTCATTTCTTGAAATAAATACCATAGGACCTGATAAAGATAACTACATATATCGACTGAATAACCTGAGAAATTTATTTAAAAGATTACGTTCGTTCAGAATAGTAAGTTAATACTTGCAAATACCATTCGTTTATATAAGTAAACACGACCTTTATGGTTGAGAAATTTGAAATAAAACTTGACTAACATTTAAACCAACAAATATGGTGACTTAGTTTATCTTAACAGGAAGCGCGAGAAGTTAAATTACATCTACGTAATTGTGTATCTCACAGGGAAACACTACTGTTAGTTCTAATTCTTGAGTCATCTCCAAAAATTCTAGAAATATAAAACTTATCTTCCTTCTTCTCTGATGTTAGTAGTGTAAACATCAAACCTATGAGAGCGGCGTTTGTGAATTTATAGCTAAGCTTTACAAAAAAAAATGGATATTCATGTGGCTAACTTTTCAGTTGCCAAGCACCAGATCATGATTCTTAGAAAGTTGGAAATTTGCAAGTCTACAATGGTTTATGCAATGTGTTCACGTTTATACATACATAGATTTCAAAAAGTAATGATCTCTATTGTAACAAACGCCAGCTCTAATAAAAAACATACATTGCATACAAGTTCTGCGATCCATATTTGAAACCGTTCCACCCGACGCCTATGGTCAGAAGGTAATGTAATCTATTTAACAATAGAACTGATTCAAACAATTTATTAAAAGCAGTATAATTAGCAAAATATTTAGCAGCAAAGGTATAGGTAGCGGATATTAACCCGCACAATTATTTTGCTATAAATTTCAATCTTTATCCAATGGCTGGATGACGACGAATCCATCTCCACGATTTGATAAACTTTAAAAACAATACGAGTTGTTTTATACTACTGTTGACTTTTCTCTCTTCTCTTCTAAAGATATTACAGCAATCCTATCAAAGTCACTAAAATGACGAACCTTCAAAACAATTTTCTGGATGAAGAAAAGTAGAGTATACAAACTGTTGCGTTTGATAAAACATAACACATCATGGCGACAAAGCAAATGTGAATTGAAACTTTCTAGCGAACGTGACTCCGTGTACCTGGTCCTGTTAAATGACGTTTATACAGTGACCGGCATAAATATTGCAACATATGGGAATTTTTTTTATTATCGAAATACCCTAAAAAAATTTTTGGGTGAAAGATTGTGCATGTCTAAGAACCCCAAAATTTATTTTGACACACGTCACGTGACCACTAGTATGGCGGTAAATTTGAAAAATATGCCACGAATCTGCAAAAAGTGAGGTTAGATGATATCATGTCCAAAAAAGTTATTTGAAAAAGTTACTTAGAATTCTTTGTGGTCACATGCAAAGTTTTGTAAACATATTTAGAAAAAAATAAAAAACACAATTTTGCAAATATTTTTTAATAAACAAATACTTAAATTTCAGTGTGTCCACCATTTCGTTCCATACACAACATGGTTCTTCTGTGGATTTCTTTGTAGACATTATTAAGCATATTAGGATTTATTTCAAAGTTCACAGTTTCGAATTACAGTTTCTAAATGTTCTATATTTATAAATGGCCGGTGCTTGTATACAGAATTTTTTAAGTAGCCCCACAAAAAGAAATCCAATGGTGTAAGATCCGGAGACCTTGCTGGCCATGGATTTTGAGAGAACCGACCTATCCATCTGTTTTGAAATTGATTCTGTAACCACCTTCTTACATTAATTGTGGAATGCACACAGAAAAATGTTTAGGATATTTCGATAATAAAAAAATTTTCCATATGTTGCAATATTTATGCCGGTCACTGTATATTCCCGATACGTTTAAAATTTGTAAAAATTTGCAGAATGTGACAAGTATCTGATTTGACAACCAAAATTAAATAATTTTCGATCTAACAAAAACTTTCGTTGCAAATTCAAGGAATTGATATGGTCCTAGTTATTCAAAAATTTCTGTTTGAAAATGTATGCCATTGTAATGACTATAGCAAAAATTCGAATCTATGCAGTTTCATAATAATGTGCAACGAAGAAGAAAAATTAAAATGTTCGTTTATGGACAAATTCCGTCAGAATCCTCCGTGTGAAATGATTGTGAAATGATCGTCATAACTTAATGGCAAGAAATGTGTACTTATTCTATTATATTTGTTCAGTCGTAAGTCAAATAAAAAGTCTAGACATAAATATTTTGAATGGAGTTGTTTACGAATTTCAGACAAGGCAAGTATACGTATGCCATAGTTAGAAATATTAACATTTTATACGTAAATTTATATTTTTCATTATGTCTCTTCAATAAGTTTCAGGATAATGTCCAATTTATTTAAATCATCGTTTCAATTTTCTAAACAAATAATTTTGAGCAAAACTTCTGTTTCATATTTTATTGTCTGCGTTATTCTGATATTGAATCATCTACAAGTTTTCCAAAACAAAGGCTTAATTATCAAAATTCTGTGTCATTAACAACGACAGTTAATCTCCGAAGAACAGAAGGAGAGAATGTTGACATAAAGGCGTTAAGACAGTCAAAATAATATACTTACGTGGAATCCTTGGTGATGGATGACCCTTCCTTTCCTGCAATGGAAACAACAAGAAAGGTTAGCATGCTGACGGATAGTAATCGAAACTAGAGAGTAGCGTAGACGCACGCCGTTGCCTGACACCTGTTGAGAGGTGGCCGCAAATTGTTGCTGACAACACCTGCAGTCAGATGGTGAATCGAGCAGCCGGCGTACCTCGTGCTTAAATTCTTTTCTCATTACTTTATAATATAATGAAGGATAAAAAATACATCGCCGGTTATAATTTACATAATGTATGATTAACACTAGAAGTTAAGTATAGACTAATGTAGAAGTATACATTGTATGTATGTAGCTTTGTTGACAAAATACTATTGTATACACATTTGTTCTGTTTCTGCCAACATTACTATAGAATATTTCTAGATTCTTGTTTATACAATTTGTAAGAGCACAATAAAATAATACAAATTTCGGGGATAACAGATTATGTTAATCTATGTCAGTTCAACTACACCATAATCCCATTACGAAACGTGTTTGCTTCTACTACGAATTCAACTCAGAATTTCGTTATTTTATAGAAGGAGCGGAGCCTCTTTGTATCATATATCATAACAGTAATAATAATAAAGTAAACAGTAATTGCCTTTCTGAAGAAGTACTAGCCCCAAGTCGCGAAGAAACAGAATATGACAAAATATGAGGTATGTACTAACAAATGTATAGCTAGGAAACAAAGGCTTCGACGACACAGGCAACGAACAGATTAAAACAACAAATAAATTTCTATCTGAAGTTTTGCGAAATCAACATTAACAATATTATTATATTTATGATGAAAGGGTTGATTCTGCGCGCCTTATTTTGCAAAGTCGCATAAAAAATGTTGGAACTATTCAATATACAGCTTTCAGTAAATAAATGAATGAAAGCTTCAGCAGTGATGACAAATCTGTTCTCACTTTCAATTTATAACAAGCAGCAAGCTTTATTTATGAAAATGAAGAATGTATGTCCTAGACGTTTTATCGCTTGCATTTATGACATGTTACCATATTTTGGTATGGTGATTACGGTGAGTAAGGTAAATGAAAAAAATATAATTGTACAGTTTTTATATACTCATAGATCATCATATTCATTGTTAGGGAAGATGTATATACAGTATCATGTTAGCAATCGTGAAACTCCCGAAAATAATGACTCGAAAAACTTAACCAACACTTTCTTCATAGCGAACAAAAAAATGTGGAAATATACAAAACATGGAACGCGTGACGATTGAGCTAGTAAAATTGTGCAGACCTAAAAGCACTTCCGAATTTATGATGTAATATAAAGTATACTCTAGGTTAAGGTATACCATCAAGTTATCTTAGCGTAAAAAAAGAATACTTTCTACAGTTAACAACATGTTGCTTATCTTATCACGTGATACCGATCGATATTTTGTGTATCTAAAAATAGTCAAAACAGGTGTTTGTGATATTTGCTATACAGCTAGACTGTACTGTGTACAGTGAACTTCAAATATATCCCGACACGTCTAGATAGAAAAATACCTTGCGTTCAATGCTTTATTCTAAATAATGGCCGGGCCCGACATACCCTCTGCACAATAAACATCAGCATTACCGTATTTTGCAGCTCTTGCAATAACATTGTAACATGCAAATTCATATGTGTATGTCTGTATATACATTTCTATAAATTAAAGTATTAGTATTAGGAAATTCAAGCTTATGCAGCGTCAAGTAAGTGAAATGATTATTTCTATTTTCCGTTTTAATGAAAATATATACCGGTTGATTTGAGACATAGAATAAATAACGGCGTAAAGGGGCAAAGGGTACGAAAATTCGCTAAGAAGTGGGAACGCGTACGAGTCTCTCTATCACAGTCTAGCCTCGTCTAGTCTACAGCGCTGTGATACTCATACGCGACCCCACTTCTTCTCTAAAATTCAAATGAACTAAAAATAAAGTATTCTTTAAATAAGACTTATAAGAACACTTTATTTTGACTTTTGACAAGACGTGATGTGTATGGTATATGGAGAATTATTATCAGTAAAGGTTTAGAAGTATACCCATCTAGGTGCTTGATTGATACAAAAAATATAGATAATTTACACAGAAGCCTTTAAACATTTTTTTACTGCGTAACTAGAACAATGTTTTCAATTTGAAACACATGTAAACAATAGCTTATAGGAATTAGCGTTGATTAGTGATTTAAACTGAGTTTTAATGAACGGTGAATTATTTTTTATATGGACGTTAATCCCACGACATTTACCTCTGTGAGGGGCAATTTCCTAAATAACAAGAATATCAAATAATCAATATTTGTGTATTAGCTTCTGGAACATCACATATCTGCTCCTTAACAATCAACTAAAGCTATGCTAAACATGGATATGTGATCCTTTTAAACATGGATCATATAAAAAAAGACAGTAATAGATGTTGCTTCAAAAGGAAATAATAGGACGAAAGATAGATAGAAAAGAATACAAGAGGCTCCTAAACTTTCCCATAGAATCGCTATGTAGTAGATTAGGACGTCGGTCGTTGCGATAAGCAAGGGTCTTCAATTAGTTCAGGTATACGACTACGGGTATAGTGCCGGTCCGACCAGGCCATGTGTCAACAACCCAGCGAGAAAACCGGAGGAGGCCAGCGGAAGCAACTGCAGGGTAGACGCAACGCGTTAGATGTAATAGAGGTGCGGGGTAAAACAACAAGCAATCGGAAACAAAGGTTGACGGACTAGTTTGCAAGGTTAGCCAACAAGTTGGATTTAGCCTACTATAACTCTTACTTTACAAGTAGTATCGAGAGGAATTTTATAGAGCGCTTTTCTGTTCTTTTGCACGATTAATGTAATTTTCAGTACTATTTCTGGAGTAAATAACGAACCTTGTTATAATTAAACTTCTTAATTTATACGACTAATCGGTCTATTTTCGTGTTAGTTTTATACCTTTACGTTTCACTTTAGAATAAATTATGATAACAAACGATTTTCGATTTGTGTATACTATTTCTAATTGGGTAATCTATGTCGACCACGTTTTAAAAATAGGTCGTTTACGTATAAAATCTAATTAATATAATACGGTCTAGAACTAGAAGTAAAGTAGAAGGAAATACATCCAATTTGAATACTTTTGGAATTTAAAATTCAATATGAATAATTTAACAAATAATGATAGTTGCAAAGAAGTACATATATCACGATGTGTCCACTAAGTACAATTATAAACCAGAAAATATAATGAGATTCACACTTTCATGATAATGAAAATTGAATACGAAAAAAATTCTGTGGTTGAAGACACAGGATAGTGATTTACATTTATATATTATCATGAAGAAAATAACTTGAAAACAGCGTTTTATTTGTGTAGTGGTTTTTGTCACTGCTATTATATACACGGTGGGCCACTTAAAATGATGCACCAGAATTACGGCCAAGCTAAATAAAAATTTTAAAATCCGACTTATAGTGGTCGATGAGGAGCACATGTTAATAACAATGTAAATTTTATAACATTAATGATGACGTCACGCCGAAATCAATTTGCATTTTATTAAATAGCACGTTTATGTTTTCTGTCACTGTATTGTAAGAAGATGGTATTTCTAACACATCACAATCACTTATTAAATATTTTATCCAACTGTGTTTGCAATAACAAAGAATGAAATTTGATTATTTAAATTTCGCGGTTTCAAAGTTTCAAGCTTAGTTTACCTAAATTTTACGTAACGCATATTAATGTGTATGACATTTGTCAGATTTAACTTAAATCACTATTCTGCCATTTGCTTATCTTAAAGTGTGACTTGCTAAATTTAAAATATGAAGTGTAAACTACGAAATCTAATAACTATGTGCGCAACAAAATGACTAAAATATTGTGTTTATAAAAGTCAGGGAAGTTGTATCGAGCAGTATACAAGCTCATACCGCCAGCGGCTAATGTCTTTGCACTTGCCGATGCAGATTTAATGCAAGTCGGTCACTCATCACCAACTTATTGTTTCTACATAAGTTAAACATTAAAATTTCTATGCTGTCAGTATTGCAGTAAGTTTGAAAAACTATCAATTTAATCAATTGTAATATATGTAATTATTACCCCAATGTAACAAACATTTAAACCGAAATAAGGTTACTAGTAGGAGTAAAAAAAGAATTTAAAACTCTCCCATTCGCATAAATATACATATTCTTAAATTCTCTACAAAACCTAAATGTACAGTATTTAATATTTCAAGAAACAACAAAATAATAATAATAAGACACTAGACAGAAAAGCTACAAAACGAATAATTAATTTTGAACGTTTGTCAGTTGCCAAGTGATATTAAATGACATATATCTAGAGCCCAATTCAAATGTTGCGTTTTACGCAAATACGGATCAGGTAAATAACAGTATTTGCGCGCTTCAAAATTTGAAATATTGGCGGCAATTTCAAAAAGTTGTTGATTTCATTTCTTATTAAAATTGGTCATATTTTATACAGTTATACGTTAAAATATTAACTGTTTAAGAAATTTACAATAAAAATACCACATTCCATTTAAATAAATGCAAATTGATTTCGGTGTGACGTTATGGTTAATGGTATAAATTGCCTTAGAACTGTATAACTTTACTTGATCCGATTTTAAATTTCTTATTTAGTTTGGCCATAATTTCAATGCATCATTTTAAGAGGCCCACCCTTTATGTATGTTTAAAAATTTCTCATTAATATTGAATTAAGCCAGAGCTATAGTAACCAACGAATTACTTAATGATATTTTCGAATTCAAATCGTTAGAAAATAAAACCGCATTATTAGGAGGTGATAAACTAACTGAAAGTGGTGATTTATGCAGCTCATCTACACAAATCAGTAAATCTTTCAATAGAGACAGCAAATTTTTATCCGACTTTGAAGTTACGAGTGTATGTAACAGAGTTCATCACGTTTTTCACAAACTTTGAGAGGCGGTCAAACGTTAAAAAAGGTACTGATTGTCTCATGCCTCTAGACCACAAAAAATCGAAAATCATCTTTTAATTACCCACTTGCTAATTTTTATCCAATCTTGAACTTAAGATATAACAGAGTTTATCGTACTCACGTACAAATTTTGAAAGGCGATCAAACGCTGAAAATGGTGGCTGGTTATCTTATGTCTTTAGACTACAAAAAAATCAAAAATCATCATATGACAACCAACCGGTTAATTTTTATCCGACAATGAAATTACATATAACAGTTTCAGCATTCAGTTTTTAAGAAGTTTAATAAATATTGGAAACGCTGTTATACCTAACTTCGAGGTCGGATAAAAATTAACCGATGGCTGATCAAACAATAATCTATAATTGTTTCTAATCAAGAGACCTAACAGAACAGATTGTTACAACGTTTGATCTCATTCCAAAGTCTATTAAATATAATTCTAAAAGATGGTCAATCAAAATTGGTGATGATTATTTTTGAATTTTTTTCAAAATTTTTTTGATCTATCCGATTGTGGTGCCAAATATAACTATAGCGGCTAGAGCCTGAACGAAAGATGGATCTGGTTATTTTTGTCAATTTTTGAAGTTGATGCAATTCATCCATAAATATTACGCAGTAGCAAATTGGAGGTCACATTAAATATTTGCAGCAAACAATTGTCGACATACACACTTAAAATATTTGTTCATCTGGTGTAGGTACATCAATATTATGAGCCCATTCCTTTCCTTTCTGAGTTTGGTTTTCTGTAGTTTTCCAAATTCCACGGCAAATGCGGAAAGGTTACATTTTAAGTCGGTCTACAGCCGCAGGTGTAATAACTCATGGCCAGCTGATGCCCCCGTTTACTAGCTTAAAGCTAATAGAGAGATGCTAAGGCATGGATTATTATTATTATTTGTCAAAAACACATATGTAGTTACAAGTTAAGTATGAGGTATTTTTTGATAGCTCTGTATATTGGTAATTTGCATAAAATACCAATTAGAATGTTAATCTATGTATCTATTTTTACTAAAGGAAATCAGCTTTCAGTTTTAATTCCAAACTACTACCAGCTTTAGAAAACCAGTTTATTTTCGTTAATTTAATTATCAAAAATATTACTATAATGTTTAATTAGAATGAGTTTGTGGCAATAGTGGGATTAGTAAGCACAATTCGTTTTTACCATAACTTGTCCATCTTTTATAAAAACAAAAACCCACGTACATATTGTTAATTACGAATTTTAAAGGACAGTAATACTTTGGTATTTAATTGCACAAATTACAGAGAAATATTGGCAACATTCCTTTGTTTATCATTCGCTGTTCTACGCAACAGTGTATTAAATATAAGAAAGCTTCGTTTCACGTCGCCACGCTGCAACGAAATACACATTATTTAATTTGAAACGGGTAATCTGCCATTGTTTCGACTGGTGCAATGATAATTATTATTGAAGTTGTCTGGTTATCTGCACGTGTACGAATACTACCGCTTCGATCCGTATTTTTAAGTACCTACATATATATTGGCGATCGCACGTCTAACTTTTAAAAGAATATTCAACGTTTTCGATGATAATAACAACCGTTCGAAATGGAATAAATGCATATTCAAAAAGGTAGGACGACTTAACTTTATTGATCGTGAAACAAAAAGGTTCCCCCTCATGTCGTAGCGCGCCTCATAGCACACACACCGCTTCACCGACAATGGTAGAGCTGTGCGGCGTATAATATTCCCAAGTTTTGTATTACAAACGGACAGATGCTAGAATGGAAGGAAAAGGAAAGAGAAAACGAAAGGAAATGCCGTTGTGTCTGTCTACTTATGGTAGGGCTTTATGTGGATTAAAAATATAGTTCCTAAATGCTTTTGTTTAAAACAAATATGTGTTGTGCCAATACACTATTTTCTTTTTAAATATAATGATGATTCATAATAATAACGATTAAAAAGTAATATGAAAACATACTTAGAAGAATGTGAGCTCTTAGTTGCCATTCTTTAAATTCATTATACACATAAGTCAATGATCTTGATCTAGTTCAAGTTCTTATAAAAGATGTTAGTAAGCAACTTTTACTAAAAACATCCCCATTGAACACGATACGGTTGATGTGGTATGTTTTAGCTTCTAGAGAAACTTTGTTACTGTTTCATACCAGGTTGATATGAATTATACTTATCACTACAAAAAATCTTGGTATTTTTTTAGGATTGGTTTATTGTTTGGTAATCTTTACTGATATATGGAAGTATACAGACACACGTATCTTCTTAATTAATTTCTTAATGTTGTTTGAAGATCAATTTTTATACTTATGAATTTTATGTTATGTTATGTAACATTGAGGCAGAGTTGTAAAAAAGCTTCTTTCAATTCTAACAGAATACTTATATGTTGCACAATCAAATTAATACAAATAACAAAATGTAAATTTAATTTTGAAAAAAATTATTCAATACAAATTTTGATGAAAGTGATAACGATCCCGCTGCCTGCAAGATTTTAGTTTTGCTAATTGTCGGTACTCTATCGGCTTGTTAATTATAGAAATGCAAAGCGAACAAATTGCAAATTGGATACTTAAGGCACAACTTTTCCAAAAAATAGACAAAGGAGCACCATCTTTAACAGAAAACAGTTTCTGCTGACTTTGAAGGATGGTTAGACATCATTAGAGAGCGTAATACTACTACAAACTAGACCTCGGATATTATATTTGAATTAATGTATCGTTATTTCCGAAAAAAATATTTTTAGTTTTTTGTGACTGCATTCGAGGACAAGAAAAACAATTTTAGGGTTTTTCAAATGGTCCAATCGGTAAACAAAGTAATTGATTTCGGCAGTTTACTATCTGTCATATAATTTTGCATTCTGTTCCGCGTTCTGTTGATCATCATTCTAATTACGATTCAGCAATATTATAGTGGCAATTTCAAAGTGACGTATCCTAGAAAATGTTCTCTCTAGAGTCTCTTGCTAGAAGAGTCCGTTTAAAACAAATGATTTGTGTATATATATTTTTCAAAACAAAACTCACTGCTACTTTATAATAATTTTTATACATATTAAAACTAATAGCTATCGGATTCCAATTTGCATGAGGTAAGTAATAAGAAAAATGTAGATACTACGTGACTTCATTAATTATGTAGCATTAATTTAATATTTTTAATATGTCATTCTGGCGGTAAAGCCAAATTGTTGTTTATTACAAATATTTGATCCTTTTCTGACAAAAATTTTAATCAATAGTGAGATCACAAATTAAAACCAAGTAAAATAAGAAATCATAAGCTAACTACGCACTTATGAGAGCATGCAATATCTTTCTTTAATTTAGGTGTAACAATACACCTACATTAAAATAGTTAAATGGAAATTACAGTTCGCTAATACAGTGAAGACTTTGTATATAAAGAAATTCAGAGTTGTGTAAGTAAAGTATCACTCTTATTTTCTTTGACTGTTGAAAATAACTTACCTAACAGTCACTAATGTTTAAAATTATTTAAAACATAGTGGCGCTCTATTTAAAATGCTCTTCCATAATAGAAAAAAAAAGTATACTCAAAGCAGAACGCAACGAGTAATATCCTCCTTAATTGTGTATCCACTTCCCATTGAACAAACCAGAATTTTTTACTAAATAACTACACACAACACAAGAGCATCGCATAGTAGAAAGGTATAATAAACGGTGAATAAACACCGCATCGCACGCAACGCACTGGAAAGCGCAGCACACAAAATATAAACAAACAAACAAAAGCTGTCTAAGAAGCGCGTAAAGCGGTTGCTACGCCGAAATCATAACCGGGACTTCCTAAAACACGTCCGTTATTAGAGGGAAACTGTTGTTACGGGGCATTTTCGCGCGCCACAATATCCGAACACCATCGGCCACCATTACATAAGATTGCCGAAGCACGTCTACCATCGGAACCGCGCGAATGCTTGAAACTTTATGTATTATGTATACACATGCGCATTTATATAAACATACAAAGGACGTGAAATAGTTAATACTACGTACAAATGAAGATGCGCATAAAATGTTCAAGAACGTATACATAGACTTTGATCGAATGCTTCACTGCCTTTACGAACTGATCCACGAAACATACATTATACGAAAATGCATCTATACTCGTTAGCGTTAGCAGAACGCTTTGTAAACTAACTGGCTGACTGCACAAACTGCACTCACCGCTTGCAACGGTGACTGTACGAGGAGCCCCTCTATGACCCCGCAATTCCCCCTTCAATAGAGAGGACCCCTTCTATATAACACGTATACTACGCTCGTGTTTCTTACACGGCGCAAACCAACATTTATATACACCCCTGGTTCACAATTATGGCAATAGGTGAGACGATTAGGTAGTTAATTATAATTAATTTAAAAAAGCTGGTTATTTTCTATGTTTAACAATAATTTGTCTAAATACATGTGTAGTTATCTGGTTCTACAAAAAAGAAAAACCAAATAAAAATCACGTATTTATTGTAAGATGACAAATTTACTTACATTTTTATTTTCCCACGTTGATGAATAGTGATAATTATAATTTACTCAAATCATGAATTAGTCATGTCATCTAGATTAATCCCTTTTCGTGGCGTAGTCACATTGAAAAGCTATCTCTAGCCCTCAATCAGTTACTTACGTAGAAATTTCTTATTACATAAAAGAAATATTAAGAATTGAAGATGACAATGCTAAAAGGAAAAAAAATGGTACGTAGTTAGCAATGTACGCGGAGTATTCTTCTAGTTCTTTAAATATGTATTGGTTTTACATTGGATTTTATAGAAATGGTTCAGTCAAAGATAAATGTAAGCTAATACACTTTCCAATCGAAACATATTGCTGGGAATTACATAAATTTGGATTTACATATATAGCGCACAGATCTATTCATGATATGACATAGTCTACTTCATCGTTGGAGTTGTATCTGGTTTTAAATTAACACTTGTATATTGTTCAATTCTTTCCTATTGTGGCATGCCACAAGGTAAATACATATTTGCCTGTACCTTGAGCATTTTATCTCGATCGCATTTTAATATATTCCTTATGCTCCTAAATTGGTACAAAGTCTGTAGTTGGATACATATGATTGTGGTAATTGTTTCTACATAGTATTGAATATTTTCGAGTATTATGTAACTTGAAAAAATTCACTACTTATTTAGGACAAAATATCTTTAAAAAATCAAAATCAAAAAAATTCTATACTAAGCAGGTGTTCTTTTCAAATACATCAATCACGTATATATATGGTAAGTGGTATTCCATTATGTACTTCGACCCCTTTGTAATTTATACTTATGTATGTACCGGGTGGCCAACTAAGAATGGCGCTTGACCATATTTCAGGAACGCTTCATAGTATAGCTTCGTGAAAAAATATCATTGACTAAAGCGGCCGCGAGAAATATCTGGAAATTATTTAGGAAATCGGGGGTAACCGCTGAGCACCAAAAATTTAAATTCTTATTTTATACAAAATTTACCAAATCGAGGTTTATCGCAAATATGGAAATTGGAATCTCCTGAAAATTCCGCATATTTTACAGTCGACAATTTGTTTATATTTTGTCAAATAAGGGGAAGGGAAACTTTATTTTGATGGAACGCTTATAACTCAGGTTCTACTGAACCGAATTTTACAAACTTAGTCTTGTCGGAAACAGTTCTCCTCTACAAATGTAATATCTACTTACTTTTCTCGAAAATTTTGTTTTTCATCAAAGATGTTAAATGGAAATATGCATTTTTGACCACGAATTAAGAAAGTAGACGAAAACCGGCATCGAAATCTTTTACCTACGCTAAGATATCTTAACGTATAAAACACAAGAATATTTCTATAAATATTAATTATTCTGCTTCACCTCAACGAAATTTAGCAAATTTGGTCTTATTAGAAAGGATTTTTCCTTGTCTATTGTTAGTGATCCAAACTCTTTAATATTATTGTTACCGGTACCGCTAGAAGAAAATTTAGTAGTTACATTAGTGGCTTTCGATTTGTGCACCGTACAGCTCGGGAGCTGTTCCGGGTCACCTATCTGTCGTTCTATTTTGCCATGTGATTCGCACTTGTACAGCACCGTTTCGGCTTGCCCTCGCCCTTGGTGCACCAACCTTTCGGCTGGAGAGATATGCTCCCGCATGCGCACTTAGGTTTGTTTACAAAAAAGTGTTGACAATTTGAATGGATTGTAGACAAAACGAAAACTTGAAAGGTTACGTTACATCTGTGCTTACATGGCCGCCACCCCACCACCCTTTATTTGTTTACACTTTATCTGTACCCGAGCTGTACTGAGTTAGTTCACTGTATACGCGCACGAGTAGCTCCGGAGCTGTTCCCGAGTAACCCTTATGGACAAATCGAAAGCCACTATTTATTTTCACATTATAAAACAGTGAATTGAAAGCTTAGAATATAAGTGAAAACAACAACAAATACACAATGCAACAAATCAAGAAAAAGGAAACAGTAAATTAAAATATAATAAACTCAAAATAATTAGTGACGGCGGCCTAGGTGTTCAAATTGTCGCCCTTTATTTTCTATACAACCATTCAGTCTACGATGAGTAGATAGAATTGCAGTCTCTATTTCTGCCCTAGGAATACTTTGTACGGTATTTATTAACCTCACGACTGTGTTGTCTCAAGTGGCGGGCCACGTTGCAAAAACAATTTATTTTATTCAGCCCCACAAATAAAACTCTACGACTTAAATCTGGGGATCTAGGTGGCCACGTTCTATCCATCTATCAGGGTGTGCATCGTCCAGAAAATTGCGAACGTGAACGGAGAAATGCGCCAGTGCGCAATGTGTTCAAAGAACATATCCCTAATGGTCTTCTAGAAGAAGTGGCAATTCGTTGCTTCCGAAATTTAGCGTTCCCCATTAAGGGTATCACCAAAAATAAAAAGAACCATTATTTGACCGGCTAGAATACTGCACCACACGTTCACTGACCAATGACCTTGATGTTGGAGCTCACTCATCCAATCTGGCACCAATAGACGTTTTCGAAAATCGTCAATCAGCTTATTTTATGGCGAATTTATTCGATTAATCCTGGTTAATTCTGGCACCAATAGACGTTTTCGAAAATCGTCAATTAGCTGATTTTATGGCGAATTTATTCGTTTAATCCTGGTTAATTAATTTATTGTCAACCTCGTTCCAAGTTGGTAATGTTGAGATGAAGTTGAGAATAAACGTTTACTAAACTAATTTAAGTACTACGGTTAAAAGAATAATTCTTACCTAAAACCAGCTGATGAACGATAAATGTATAATATCATTATGTATATATACATTTGTGTTTGTAAGAAAATACATAGACACACCAGTACTACTTTTAACTTGATATCTAATTGTTAGTATAGTAGTAATACCTATGTTCTCTTAAGGTATTTCCAATAGTAGTTCTAGATAGTCCTAATTCTCTGGCTATTGCCCTGGTACTTAAATGACGGTCAAATTGCACAGATGCCAAAATATTAATTGTGATCTCCTCGGTATGACCTCTACTATGTTTTATATATATATAGGAGTATTTACATTTCTTGTAGTTCTTAAGCGATGTAGCGAAGAAAACTTCTTTCACGAGGATCACGATTTTCAGGATATTGTACAGCATATACCCTGGAAGCAACAATTGCATTGCGCATACATGTCATATGCTTTTGTATTTAGAATAAAGTTACTTTTAAATTTTAACTCTAATCTAATGTAAATAAGTGTAGATGAAACTGTAAAAGTGCAAAATGAAAATGGCAGGTTTACTATAATAATTTTGACACATGCCCCATTCATTTACTTCCACGATCCACTATTTGTTTTCAACTATTTACCATATTTGTAAAATAGCTTTCCAAAAACCTACTAATTGATAATTTCAAATTTATTTACTAGTATCTACCTTTAGGCAAAAGATATAGAATTGTGATTTTCATTATCACTTTAAGAATTCAATTCACTATTTTATAATGTGAGCATAAATATAAGCTTACACACACTTATTCTCTTAGAGTTTGAATCACTAACAATAGGCTGAGGAAAATCATCCTACGACCAAATTTGCTAAATTCTGATGAGGTGAAGCAGAATAATTAGTATTTATAGAAAAATTCTTGTTATTTGCACGCTTTTTAAGATAACTTCGTTGACCTATCAACGATTTTGATGCCCAGTTTTCGTTGATTTGTTTATAATTTAGAATACTTTCTTAATTCGTGGTCAAAAATTCATTTTTCCATTTAATTTTTGATGAGAAACAAAATTTCCGCAAAAATTTAATCAGCGCCCTCTAGCAGGTACGTCACTTATGAGAGTCGCTAAAATTCGTAAGTGTCACATTGGCAGTGGAGAACTGTTTCCAACAAGACTAAGTTTATGAAATCCGGTTCTGTAGAATCATAGTTATAAGCGTTCCGTCAAAACAAAGCTTCCCCTTATTCCTTCTCCCCGAAGCGGTATTATGAATCATTGCTGAGATACTGCCGAGCGCCATTCATAGTTGGACACCCGGTACATACTTACATACATGTGCCTATAAAATGTTCATGTAAATTTCAATATTGAATACGGTATATATCAATAATAAATGTACATATGTTTAGACCTTTCACCTTTATGAAGTAATGCAATGAATGGTTAATTCAGTTTTATACTCATCACTGAAATTTATCTTTTGTTTTGTTTACACAGTTACGTCATCCGAAAATTTCAACTGCACAATGGCGATTTCTAATTATAAGTATTGTGGTTAACTATATAATTTCAACGAAAAACACGGAACTGGTAATAATAATTGTTAAGTGACTGATGATAATTAAAGACCGAAAGAATTGGTTCGCTTTTAGCGACAGTATATCGGCAGCGTTATCGTTATGGTTTTCAAGTTCTCGAGCTAATTTTGTTCGTGACTAAGCAAAGTACCGACCATAGGTGCATGATTTGTACATATAGTATATGTAAGTATTAGTAATGTGCTCTCTAACCAATCGATTGTCATGTGTATGCAGAATATACAAAGGAAACTAAGGACATCATGGAAATTTGAGTCAAGAAAGACGACGATTTGCGATTTTTTATATTCAACTAGTCAGTCAAATCGACTGACTAGTTGAATATAAAATCCCAAGTCAAATCTCTTGTAGGAATACAAAACACCATATCATGTGAAATTTCAATTTCGTGCAGACAGTTCTGCATAGCTTGGTAACTTCTTCTACTGTGTTCTAATGTGTACCATGTTGCATGAAAAATATAAAAGAATGTATAAATAAGTTTGTCAAAGGATTTTGGCGAATTCATTTAAGCAAACTTAAGCTACACTGCTTTAATTTAACTATGTGATATCATTGGTGCGTAATACATATTACAATACATAAAGCTTGCTGCGGCTTTTTTAGGAATTGTTTGGTATTTTTCCATAAGTACGCTTTCAATGCAATATGAATATAATCGAATAGAGTTTTAGGTTATGTTGCTTCGGTATTGGTGGGCCTTAGATCTTCACTTCGGTTTTGGTTTGGACTTATCTCGATCTTTTTATACTGTTTGGTTATTTCCGATTTGAGATGGTATGCAGTAACCATTGCGACCTGTGGCAAAATTGTTATCATCTTTAGTCATAATAAAATTGATAATACCTTATTATATTTTTTTGATTATGCTAATCGGTATGCATATTATTAGTAATTACGAAAACTCTTATAACATTAATTCTAATATGTAGTATTTTTTCTTTACATTTAGAAGCACTAGCATATGCAATACGTAATAATATTAGAAGGTAAAAATCCGTTTTAGGAATGCTTGTATCCGCGCTAACAAGATCACAGAAGAAAAGAAGAAAATAAATATATATCAACAAATCAGTAAATGACTTTGATTTTACGTTTCAGTTTAATATAAACTAATGAAATATTTTTCACTAAAAGCTTGTGACTTTAAGTACTTCAATACGTCCTCGTATAGAAAGACAAAATTGCACTATGGAATAGGTATATAATCGTAGAGTAGAGAAGCTTTTAGTTGTGTTTTTTAGTTTAAAATCTGCTAATATGAGTATTTAATAGTTAAATAATTCAAAATTCATTATTTGTAAAACAGTTCAACAAAGCGAATGTTCACGAATTTGTACAAATTATTTAGTTTCGTCGTAGTCATAAATACTTACTCCAGATTTTTACAATATGTACTTATAAAATGATTCATATGTTTATAAGAATCAATGAAAGTGAAGACATATAAATAAGTTTCTATATAATTGTCTAACAAAGGTTAAGTGACGTTAGAAACTAATCTGATAACGATTCCAATTTTCTATCAAAAATACTTGCAGCAACGGAATTACTTAAATAGATATTGCCAATGCATAGTAATCGATTCGAAGAGATAATAACCGTAGCACGTGCCAACTGTAACGACAAATAAACTTCGATAATTCCTCAACGCCGGTTTTATTTATTTTAGTATTTCATTTTAATGTTCATCTGCATTTAGTTGGCTTCTTGCGTTGTATTTTACATAAATTATCGCGTTTTATGATGATTAATATTAGTAACGGGATAGTAACTAAGATTCTTGGACAACACTGGGATGACAAATTGACAGTTACAACGCATCAAGATTCCAGTGGTGATCACATTCCATAAATTTGAACTGGAAGTAGGTGAGTCAATGAATTGCGGAGGCGTACTGTAGCTATTTGGTACAGACAAAACATCGTAAATTTACATTAGTAATTAACTGTACTTAAGTTTTTAATGATCTATACTTACAAGACAGACGATCGCTCTTCCAAAGAGTATTTCAAGGACAAAAATTTGAATTTTTTAAGAATTCTTGTTTAAATTTATTTTTTTGCATGTAGCATTTTTGTAAAAATAATAATACTTAGCTTACAAGGCTATTTTGTTTTGCTGAACTTTTAAATTCTAATTACGTATTTAGTGTGTTACATCTCTTGTAGAGAATACGTCAATTACACATAGATAATGAAAGCGGCATACATCTGTGATATAAACATCAGTGGTCTATGGTTGTTTTTTACACTAGAAGTTTGAAATAAGAAGAGAGCGAAAGACTGTCTATGTTCGTATTTGTTGTAGCTAATTTGTTTTATTTGTATGCGATGAAGACATTATTTGATTATGGTGCTCTTTTATAAGTTAGAGAGGAGGTTGAATAACAATTTAGATAGCGGCCCTAACTCGTTTGTGAACATTTTAAAAAGATAAAACTGGGATTATTGCTAATTCCGTTAAAAATGTCGGATCATATATGAGGACAGGCATGCATTTAATTTAAGGTACCTAGCCTATAATATCGTATTAAATACATCTAGACATTATGCAGAATCTTGTACCCAATACAATAACATTTTGTATTATTAACAGTAACAATGCTGTTTTTAAGTTTTTTTCATGTATTTTGTAATGATCTAGAGTTAGAGTATTTACATTCATTCTGTAGTAGGAGCATTTGCGATACACGCTGTATATGTCTTGTTTTACTTACATAATGTTTTTAGACTATTTGCAGTGTCTAACATATACTGAATAATAACTGTAAATATACGCGTACTTTGGATAGATTTACTACACTAGACACCGCCTATTCTAAAGATATTAGATCCAATTAAAGTCATACTTTTTTACTACTCTAACGAAGCTGCTAACCCATCACACCAATCAGATTGACTATTAGTATGACTAATTTTACAGTGTGATATAATAAACGATGTCTACGACAAAAAGAATCGCTGAAATGAGGTAGACGGAATATGTAACGATTGTCGCCTTCCTTGTTCTACATAAATTCATTAAATTAAGTTGGCTATTCTATTAATAAAGTAAAAAGTTTATAACTATATCCGTTTTCCTAATTCTCTTTATTGACATACATGCATTCTAACGGTTTAATGAAGCGATTAATAAATAAATTTAAAACTAACCGTCACGATTGTGTCAGATCTATCTCGTTTATTGTTTAGTTGGGATACCTTATAGGTAGTAATGAAATGCTGGAGAGGTGCACTGAGAAAAACACAGTGGTAGAGCACACAACAAATTTATAGTAAAGAGCTTGTGTTAACACTCACCACAATTGTAAATATTATAGAATGAAATTAATATGAATCAACTTTTTGTACTTGTATCATAGTAAAATATACAATTACATGATGTAACAACGAAAGATACGCTATAATGAATAAATGTTTTTAGTTACAATATTGTGGAAGTATACACCACAAAATATTGCACAATAGACCAAAATGTTCTTATCAAGTATATTGTGGTAATATATACTACAAAATTTGTTTAGACAAATATGAGTCGGTCTTGTCCGCCATTTTCCGATCAAGGGATTTGTGTAGAAATATGCTGAGATTATGTCTTTATACGTCTAAGTTATCCAAAAAACTATTAGTTGTTATCTCAATCCGTTCAACAAAAATGAAAGGGACACTTTTGTTGGAGTTTCTGGCTTTTTTCCCATTATTGTAATACTTTTAACATGAATATAGGAAGCAGCGGGAATATTGTATCAGCTATTACAAGTCCGAAAGAAATGGAAGAGGCGGATAAATTTAACAAGAGATAACTCTAATTTAACACTTTAAGGAGTACGAACGATTTTTTCAGAGTTAACTTTCTAATGCAGTATTTCCCAGCAGGCAAATTTTGAGAGCCATATAAAAATTTTCTTTTTATCAAATGTTTTATTAAAATGAAACAATATGCTGCAACGTGATAGATTCCGTACTATTATGCTAAAGCAAATAAAATGATAGACCTGCTGACAAGCCAAGATCTTAACGTATATTTCGTTGGATTAAAACCGTTTACTAACATTATTACAAGCTAATTAATTACGATTATAAACATTGACTCTTTAATAAATAGACGTATAGTTTTTCGCTTTAGTGAAACCGGAACTAAAGACACTATGAAGGCTTCCGTTTGATCAATACGTATTTAATCGTTACCTTGAGAAAATCGACAAAGTATATTACATTCCATTAATTTAGGTTTAGAGTTGAACTGTGGAATTGTTGCGTTACAAACTCAAAGATAAACGAGAAATAAATTTAAACGAACCAATAAAAAATGTTAGACCTTCGCAAAAATATTTGTTTATTGCCTGCAACTTCGCTAATATAACGGTAACTAGAACGCACGGAAAATAAGCGCGTGTGCGCGCAACAAGTTGCCTATTATAGGTCAAATTCATAAGCTGCGTAAAATACAAATATTACAAATCGCATTGATCATAGACCTATTATTATTATTCGGTACGTGCAAAGGGACAGGTAACCTTATCTTGCAATTCAAAACTTTTCCAGGAAAACTTAATTATTACAACTAACAGATTCAATAAGCAATAATAATGCAGTTGGCAACTGAACAAGGTGATCGGAAGAAAAACGCAAAGTAAATTATGGTATATTCCTTGTAGATTTCGATGTTTGTGCATATTTGTGAGTACTCTTAATTACTTTACTAATCTCTTATATTCCCACTACAGCAGATAGACCGATTAGTAATTTTTTAAAGAGAGTGAATCAAAAAATTTTAATACAAATCTGAATGGTTATCTTTATACAGATTTTTGTTGATAACGTAACTACATACATACTGTATATCAAGCAATAAGTGTTTAAACATAATTCTACCTAAAGCATCAACATTATACATACATATGTTGTGAAATACTTACTTTTCGAGCACGACATTGTGGTTACTTCCGACGACTGCTGCAAAAAAAATTAAAAAGCCTCAATTACAGCACATAAGTGGTGTGTATGAATATAATTATAAAGTGGTTATTCGCAACCGTGACTGTGCGTTAATCGATAGCCTAAAACTCGAAATAGAATTACTGAACATTAGAGGAGGAAAAAAGTTTAAGAGAGGGAATAAAGGCAGCAAAAGAAAAACAAACAAAGTGAAATGGAAACCGCCGCACGTGTGTCAATGTGTATACGTGTGTGAGTCTGTATATATATGTGTGTGCCAAGGTAGTGGACCGCACGACGGTATTTCAACGTGGATGGATCAATACGCAACTAGTTAATTAGTAAAAACAAAACAGAACGCACCTTGATGGTAGGCAGGGGATTGAAGAGAAATTTGTCCTGTTCGTTGTTGCGTGGCGTCGCCGCTATCGCGGTCACTGGTGTTCGAACGTCAATCATTTCCTGAAAATAATAAAGAATAAATATAAAAAAATACAATCGCAATATGAAGTACATATACGGAAATAAAGGAAATACACTTTTCATACTCCGATTTTTGTTTAAAAATAAAACAAATTCATTTTTACATTTTGAGAATTTTGTAAATAGCAAGTACTAATTGTAAACAACAAACAATCTCTCATTGGCAAGGATGTTAGAAAATCATGGCGTGCAGCTGTATTGGACAGTCGATTCACCTACAACTATCTGTCACTGTTTATTGGATATATAGACACAATTCCTGTAGGTATCATCATAACAAATTAATATAACAAATTGTAAACAAATCGTTCAGTCGGCACATCGGTAAGTCATAGGTAGATACAGATTAGTGAAGTACTGAACTCAATAACTACACTGTAGGTATTGCATAGCGAGACTACTCATCATTACTTAGCGGCGGCTTATCAATGTAATAACTAAACGTGACCAATATATATATATATATAACTTATGCTTTAAATCTTATAATAAAAGCTCACAATTTCGATTCTGGCAATACATAATATTTTATCAAAGATTTGTGTAAGCTTTTCAAACTTTTTGTATCTGTCCTGATATCCGCAACTATTTGTAACAGAAATATATAAAAATATTCGAAATATTGTAATTTTTTTGTATAGATGTACTATGAAGTTGTTTTTTGTACCATATGTGATATAAAGAAGCAGAAAGTGAAGTTTCGTAAAATAATGTCCACATCACATCAGTGGAAGTACCAAAAACCACTATGTGCCAAAATGTAAGTTTTGTAGATATTTGCTTAAAACGGTTATAAGTGTCGGCGCCAATGTACCTATAAAGGTTGTACATATAATTGTATTGCTAAACTTTAATAAAGTAAAACTAGATGACGCTCAGCACTATGTCCAGGAAGTTTTTGTTTTGAAAGGGTAGAAGTGCTAAAGTCGGGTTGAAAGTGTAAGTGCGCTTCTTTGTTTTTAAACGTTTATTGGACAAGATATCGCGTCGCCATGGAAATTATGAAACTGCCGTAGATAGCAAAAGGCACATTTCCATATCCTACACACTTCCAGATCAAAATAGAAATTTTGTGCATGTATGCAGAAAGACGTTTATGAATGTTTTTGATGCTACTCAGAAACGTTTGACTGGTTTAATAAATAAGAAAAAAGAGGGAGTTACCACATTATCAGTTAACGGAAAACGACCGTCAACTGATCCATTAACATATAAACTCCATCGCTAGAGATGTTTCACACTAATCACGTACAAAATCAGAAAAGTAATATGTCAGTCCTGATTTAAATATTCCTAGCCTTTATAAAGCATTTTTGGCGAATAACACAGAATCTACTGTAAATTATAAGTTTTATAGAGATGTGTTTAAGAAGGATTTCTCGAATATAAGCTTTCGCTGTCCTAGAGTCGATAAATGCCATATCCGCGATAGGTTAAATTGTGAGGCAACGCAAACTTCTAGAGTTGACACAGCGCGAAACAACAACTCGATCTTCACCATCGAAAAGTGCAATAAAGTCTGGAGTATATGAAAAATCAAACCGCAAATTCACAACTTCCTGGTAGTCACAAATGCTGCATTTCGTTCGATCTGAAACAAGTTTTATTTGTTCCTACCTTAACACATTCAGATATGTTTTATCTGTCTGAATTATCTTGTTACAACCTGGGGATACATTTGTCGGACTCTAACCATGCTTTTATGTGTATCTGGCATGAAGGTCTTAGTGGACGTGGAGGTAATGAGATAGCATCTATCCTCCTCAAACTTTTACATTCTGGTGTCACACAAGAGACATTTGCTATTGTGGAGTGACAATTGTGCTGGGCAGAACAAGAATAGAATGGTAATATTTGTTTTAGTGTTTCTCGTTCTTCATGAAGTTTTTGAAAGAATGATGATTTGCACAACGTAATAACTTCCGCAAAATATGATGCGCCATTCGAAGTTATTGACATGTCTGTAAACGCATTTTGGGATATAAAAGAAGCTGCTAACACATTTCTCGCCACTAAAACCTTAAATATCAGTAAGGCAGTAAGAATAAACATTGAATATAAAAGAAACTTTCTCCGAATTAGAAGTCTGGAAAGAAACCAATATAATGAAGAAAGGAAAAGCCATAGATCTAAAATCTGCAGAAATAAAACTTTTATCCCCTGGAAATAAGATTACCGCTAATGCTTTTATGCCTCCCACATTCGATTGGCAGTTGGAATTTACAGTGCTTTACCTGCCAATGTAAAAATCGGTCCAGCGCACCAGTTCAGGTCTCGTCTGAAACTATTTTTAAATAAGAAGAACTATTATTCTTTGGAGGAGTTCTATTGTGGAGACGGCTCTGTACACTGACCAATTGAAGGGATTATTTATATATGTACGTACAATTTGAAATTGGGTAACAGTTTATTTATTTGAATGTTTTATTTATTTGTATATGTATATATCTCACCACAATGTATAAATAAAGTATCTATCTATCTATCTATCTATCTATCTAATAAAAAAAAATCTCTATCATCCATGATTGCTTACCTGGAAAATCCTGAACACAAAAGATTTTATGGAGAACTTCTGAATTTAGGCGAAGAAAACTTGGGGCCAAGCCAGCTCAACTTATCTTTAATTAACACTTGTAACCTTTGTAGAAATCATAGTTTGGCACTTACGCCCTTTCAGTTTTAGTGCTAAACAAACTTCAATTATTTTTGTTTACTTGTTTAGTTACTATTGTTTAGTTACTGTTGTTACTGTAGTACTAGATGTTAGGAATTTTTTACAATGTTTATAACATAATAATAAAAAATGTTGCTTTCTAAAGTTGTTTGCTTAATTATCTCAGAATTATAAATATGGCACTTAGTGCCCTTGGTACTTCCAGTCTTCAATTTATGATGTGTTATGGTTTCAATTGTGATAGGTTCTGAGTACCTAAATAGTTAGTAATTCCCTTTAGTAGACTATTCCTCTGAAATACAATATTTCAAAAAAGATTTTCGTTGATTTCTGTAATGCTTTTTAAAGATTTAAGTTACATAGAGAATGTATTTTTCGCAACATCTTCAGTACTACTAATTCTAGTGCATCGCGTTCTAGGCGGTTAATTACCAGAATTTTAATTAATGATTAGGCAGAATGTACCTCCAGCAGCTAATAATCGGAAACGCTTATTTTTTAGTAACAAAAAAAGAACTTACATTACATAGCATTACATTTTACCAATATCCATGGGCTTTTAGAAGTCTTATTTTAAAATTTGTTCTGTAAATACGAAAATTTAAAATGGGGTTTTCACAGAAACTACTAAAATTAGTATGCTTATTACACAGAAAGTAGCAGCAGTAGTAAAATAAACTTAATATATCTATTTTCTGACCTTTATGTACTTAATAATTAAATAAATTGGTATTTAATTAATTGGTGTTTTATCAACCTTCAACTGGAAATATTTCAGGAATTGAAAGGTAAAATAAACTGACAACCAAACAGGTCATGCCATAAAAATGGTATGTTCATCGACTATAGGCTGGCCGTTACTTCAGCAGAAAGTTCGCACTTCAGACTCCTTTAAAAGAATTACTCTGGATTATCAATCGAACTTATCTATGCTTAAAATCACAAACGATGTATATTATTAACGTTAATTATCGTTGTATAACTAATATTCACATTCTCCTCACGGGAGCGCCTGGTTTCTATGTGTACCCTTAGATAGTTGCATGAAACGGAGGAGATGAACTAGTATCAATGCTTCATTATTGCATTACAACGATTTAAATGCAATTTTCAATGGAAGATTTTTTGTGATTCCTGTCCTGGCCAAAATAAGAACTTTACAAAATTTAGATACCTACATTATATTAAGATTTGACAAGTTCATTGATTTTAAATTACAGAAGTGAAATGAGAATAAATTTAAACGTGGGTGATGTTTTTAAGAAAATATATATGTATATAAGTAAAAGAAATTCATGATTCAACGAAACATTCCTATAATGGTTGGTTTGAAATATCTATACTGATATTACTCAACATTAGGGCTTTAATTCACACAAACTATACAATGGTAAAATGCTTTAATATTCCTTTGGAAGTTCTTTTCCAATATTTGTTCATTCCTAGACCTGATACCAGTGTCCCTCTTAAAGTATAACAATTTACGAGAGCTAAAACCATTTTGTGGACCAAAAGGAAACGAGTACATCAGCAATCGCCATGAAAATACAAGCCCTCTTCTTGTCTTTTTTACATTTTAGAATTAATGTGTATTTTAGTTTTTTTTATCAAAATAAAGAGAGTTGTTTGAAGAACATAATATATTATTTGGTGTTCACTAAAACAAAAGAACGGTGAATTCAAATTCCATTTTCTCAATTCTTTAATTTGGTAATATTTTTTCTTTTTGCATGTACTCCTCAATTAATAGCCTATTATTAAAACTTGGAATGACCTGGTAAAATATAGTAGATAAATGAGAATAATTACCTTAAATATATTTTCTACTTCTTGAGTACCACCTGAAGGCGTTATTGGTTCTTTTGACCCGGAACCAGATGTGTGATTCTGCAAAAAAAAACAACAAGATTGAATGTGTTAGAATAGAGGAATTGAATGTTATTGAGAATTTTTAATGTTAAAGTTAGACTCTTATAAAGAGTCACTTGCAATAAATTGCTTGAATATATTACAATATAGCTGATAATAAGACACTTGAAACAAGGACCTTTTGTGTGTCAGGGCAATGTTAATTATTTGTACTGTTATTTCATAATCACTTCGTGCATGCGTGTTAAACAACACAAAAATAAAGATTACTTTGGTCGTAAATTAAAAAAAAAATACGTCCACATATTAGTAAATACTGCCTGCGTGATGTCTAAAATTACCCTATTACAATGTTAATATAATATAAATTAAGCTTACTTTATTATGGTAGAATCTATTTTCTAACAGTATATCTATCGAAAATGATATAGACTCACGAAAGCTATAAAGCTTTAATTTTCAACTAAAAATAGCTTCGATATTTTATGAAACTGCATTCACGATAAAAACCAATAAAGTGAATAAAATACCGCAAGGAAATTGCTTGTTTATGCTAGTAAACAATAATAAGTTGAATGATTCTTAAAATTTACAAAAAATGTGATATTTTAATAAATCTGTTCTGGACACTAAAATGTACAGATGACACATCACAAACGTAAGCTTATAGTGACATTCTTATTTCTAATCGTAAAAGATTTCAGCAATTTACCACTGTTCTGCAACTAAAATTCCAACAATCCGAGGTAATCGCTGAACACCTTACGTAGAACTCATTCAACACATATTAATCACCGAAAACACTTCTAAATACGATACCTGGTTTAATTCTCCAGGTTAACCTTTTACATACCGTTTTCTGTTAACGGTGCTCTAACAGCGAACCCTCTCGGTAAATTGGGATTTACCAGTTTCGGTGTACCAATCCGGTAAGTAAGTGTTTTACAAATGGACTAGGATGTGTAAATTTTCGAAGCTAAATCGATGGAGGATTTTATTCAACGGCAAATTGAGTGAATGGAAACATCCAATTTAGTCTGGGGTGCCGGCCGACGCGACTACAATAAATTTCTTGGACCGAAGGTCCGTGAAGTCATAAATCTTTCAAAGCGAAAGCGGACGGAAAAAGCAAAAAAAAACGAAAAGACGAAGAGATAGGGGAATTCAGAATATTTTATGGTAGCATGTGGAATCAGTAAACGCCAGCTAGTGATGGTGTTAACAACTGAAGGGCAGATGACACAAAATTGGCCATTGTAAATATTTGTATTCGAAAAATATGACTAAGAAAAAAGCTATAGGTAGTAATAATTCTAACCTGAAATACATACTTTTCTACTGATATATTTTGAAGCACTGGTTCATAAAGAAGGTTGTATATTTGCTTTATGGTTGCTTTCACGACTGCTGTGCGCGTAGCGGTAGTAAATTTATTGTTTGTGCATATAGGGTTAAGTTACGACAAATGAAAGTCATAGTAGAAAGTAGTTTTGGACAGAAAATAATAGACAAAAAATCGAAGTTTTTTAACACATAAAAATGGTATTATTGAAAAGTTAAAAAGATCATAAATATTTCGTTAATGAATTTCGAAGGTTTTGGAATTTCAATGCTATATAAATATTGAAATGGTTTCAACACACAGAAGTGATTTCTTTTAATTTCATTTTTTTTTAATGGACCATTGAATTCTTACGATGCGCCAAATATCAGCATTAAACGGTTCGATGGCCACAGTGGTTAGGTTGCCGACTATCATTGGGGGAGGACGATAGGTGGCGGGGTTCAATTCTCTGGAGGGACGGTGACATTTTTGTCAAAGAGTTTAATCCCGGATCGACTTGCCATTCGCTGTTGGGAGCAAAGTGATTAACAGCGCGGCATCATAAAAGGCGATATGATGCTGTCATAAAGCCGTTTAAACACAACTTACACACACAAAAAACTACACTGCGAGAGTTGCTGTGATATCCAGACAATCGATACAGCTTACGGAATCACTGCAACTAAGCACCCACCATACATTAAAAAAATATATAACAGTATATTGTGAAATGTAAGTTTTATAAGATATGATCTATACATACTAGTTAGGAAGTATTTTAAATTATTTTTTGCTTAGATTTTAAAAGCAGCAAGCAAATTGACATTGATTGATACGGAAACTTTATAAATTTGTTGAACTTTTGACGTTGGTTACACAGATAAAAATATGGAGTTCTCTTGCGACCCTTCGCTATAGAAGGCTTCGTTTTGGAGCTAATTATTTTACTACTACCACACTTTTAAAATGATGCTTTATCTTCTCTTGCAATATAGTCTTGACGCGGCGAATATTACATACGAAGAGTATATCGTCATAAAACTGAGCCAATTCATTTTGCACATTGTCGTCGAGAATAAGTAAACAAACTAGTTTAATCATCAATTTCAATTCAATAACCAAGTCATTTAGAAGTCGAGGTTCCGTACGTCAAGGAAATCCATATTTGCATCTGTGTATGTACATTGATTTTAAACTTTAATATTTATTAATTTGTAAAACATTCGGCTTTTATTATTATATTTAAAATTTAACCAAAACAATGAAATTTATCTCCTCGTAATATTGGCAAAAGATTACAGAGCTCTAATGTAGGGTTATGTAACTACGTAGAACGCGCACGGCAAACCGGAATACAAAGAATATTCTTTCCGAATCAAGGCCTATACATTTAATACGATTTTATTATACAGGGTGGTCCATTTAAAGTGTAACACTGTATTATCTTCGAAACAATTTGTGTGATGAAGAAAAGTCTTAGACAAAAGTTTAACTATATGAAGGGGCTCATCCGATGGCGCTACTGTCGTCACTATAGAAGGTCATAGCAAGGTCAACTCCTTTTTTTTTCAAATAGCATATGGTATTTTTTTTTATCAAATTCTAAAAGAGCAATAAGTTCTGAATAGAAAAATAGTAAAACACATATGACCTTAAATTAATATTAATCGAGATATTTCGAAAAAATGAGGACATAATAAAAGTCAGTGCGGCAATGTTTTTCCTTCGTTTTTTAAATGTAAAAGTAGAAAATAAATGTTAATAGTAGCTACAAATAAAGTAAACAGTTGAAGAAAGCAGACGGCTGTCGAATTACATGTTCAAATTGGCGTTAGTTGTGTAGACGAAAAAAATTACTTGTTAAAAAATCAGATTTTTTCTATAATTTGTATTTTTTACCCAATACTTTTTCTTAATTTGTACCCACAATTTTTAGTGAATGAGTTTGACGGACTAGATGCTTATATACTTATACTTACTAAGAAAGTGTACAGAAGAATTTCTAACATGCAATTTTTTGTGCGAGTATGACTTAAACTAAATACTACGGTTAAAAACAATGCAATTTATTCTTTTATCTTTCAATTAAGAAATTTTAAATTAATACGTACAACATAAATTAATCAGTGTGAGAAGATCTCAAATGAACAATGAATTTGGAATATTTTTCACATTGCTATTGAATCAATCATCATGCAGAACACTATTTTAATGCTATAGTTATAATTTTATATACTTTGGTAGCTTATAATTTTGAAGTAATTCGAAAGAAAAAATAACAGCAAAATTGAGGTGATGATCTTGAAGTCACAGTTAGTTGATTTTTCTCGAAAAATTAGAACACTAACTTCTACTGCGTTTACAGTTTTATTTAAACAATGATGATTTCCATTATCAGCAAGCATCTCAACTTCATGTGGTACTAATATTATGAAGTTGTACATTAAAATAGACAAAAAGGCACTATAATCATCGGGCTAAATGCTTAACCCTACTTCCCGTCGAGCATAGACAATGAAACATAAGTATCGCTGAACGATGAAGTCATAACAACCAACAATCTACATCTTTTTAGCAATTTCTTTCTAATGTATGTAGAAGTAAAAACCGTACAGGTATCAATTATACTGGCATATGTCGGAGCTGGTTAAATGTACCAGCTTTGTATATACAGCAGGTGTTTTGATATCGAATTAATTCAGTACAGCCGGTAGATACAACATGCGTATAAGCAGCCATAGTGGTAGTAAATTTAAATAAGTTATATGACACCTTACTCCTTTTTACACTTTGATGAAGTACAACTTCTCCTTTAAAATTAACTTTATCTTTACATTGTTTCATATTCAAGATAAAAAAAAAATCGTCAATATTAGGAAATTCCGAAAGTCGCTATTTTGAATTCCAAATGTTGTAAATAGGTTGCCAGATCAATTGGGACGCCATAACTGTCTGCATCGTAGTTACTAATATTAAATAACAGGTTATACATAACAATTCTAGCACCAACTCAACCTTCTTGTGACAATTACGTTATTATACGTACAGTGATGTGGTTTACTACAGACTACAGACTCACCCCTCGAGGGCAGTCGGCTATGTATCGTCCTACATAAGGGTTATATTTATAAAGTTTTTATGAGTCAGTACTAAAGCATGTCACAGTACGTAAAAACTCCTATTATTGTGTATCAGAATATATAATATTCGTTGCAAGCAAATCCATTTAGTCAGAATATGTAATACGAAATCGATGCTAAAAAATTAGTTGCAAATGAAAGTTAGTCATATTATAAACTACTTATGTGGTATACAGCAAATGGTGTATCTACACATGCGTGCAAAAAAATGGGACAACTAAACTATTACTGTATGAAACGAATATTCATTAGGTACTACGGATTTGATGAATTACATTAATATCAAAGTGCTTTTCGAAGATTGAAAGCGTCAGAAACAACCGAAATTTTGTGATAATCTCGCCAACATACCAGGTTAATTAGATACAATAAATTGGAAGACTAGAATAATTATTATTATAAACCAGAAAATGGTTGGTCTATTCGAGCAATTGTCTAAATTTAAATTTATATATATTTACAAAATATTGTATTTAAAATTAAAAAACGGTGGAAGGATAGTGGCAAACTGACACGAAAAATTGATTCAGGTCGACCATCAGTCGGGGGTGTAGGAGAAAACAATTAAATTTTGTATTAGATATATCAGAAATGATCCTTTTCATTCATTAAGATGTAGCATCACTCTAATTTATAATGGAACAGTTACAGTGCGGTAACTAAAATCTTGCTTAGTAAACAACAAAAGCAATTGAGCTTACCGTTTGCATGGAATAATATTTAAAAGGATGTGCATTGCTAGAGGAGGGTAATACTTGGCGACGCAAAATCCTATTATAAAAGTCATATTTGTGTATATCGGCCTCCACATTCTAGATATGACCAGTAATACGTGGAGGTAACAAAATGGATTGGATATTTTTCTGTAAATATGTGGGTTTGGATGAGCATCCATAGCTTTGCCGTATACTTCAATACAGAAAGAAGATTCTACTCTGCAGTTTATGTTGAATTATACTTATTGTGAATAGAGATTAGTATTTTTGCGTTAATCTTATGCGAGGCACTAAGTAACTTGTTTCGTAGCCACGACAACAATCGAAAAGATGCCTTTCGACCGATCACAGCGCTATTTATGTAACCTATTCAGGTAATTTATTTAGATTAATGAAGAAAAATGTTCATTTTGTTTAATTTATAGATGAAATTTTAATATTATTATGTAGTTATTACAAAATACACCTACAAGGGGCGACCTATAAAACGTCTACACACCCGTAGGTCAGTTGCAGTCTAGACAACTTTGGCTTATCTTCATAGCAATGCCGTAATTTCACACATTCATCTGTAACCTATCAAATCTATTGTGGCAATCTGAATATGTTATAACGTTACGACCGTTTACGCAAAAAATTTATGCTCATAAAGAGTGGTTAAATTTTTTTGTACACATCTGTACATCCAAAAATATTACAAAGTTTTTGAGTTGATTTTGACACTTTTACAGTTTATGGACAATAAATTAGTTCATTTTTTATCGGAATTACTTCTTTTTATTTAAATTCTGTGGTATGTTAAACAAGAGTACACGTAGTTATGTAATAACTAATATAACTGATGGTGTCTGTTTTTTAACATATTTGACCTGATATTATTTTAATATTCTCATTATCACTTATTTCAGTAATTTATTTCCTACTTAATTTTCAAACGTTTATTACTTTATAGGTATAGCGTTTATATAAAGTTATTTTCCAATGCTCAGACATATTA
Organism: Holotrichia oblita; assembly: GCA_023690525.1. Lineage (NCBI taxonomy): Eukaryota > Metazoa > Arthropoda > Insecta > Coleoptera > Scarabaeidae > Holotrichia > Holotrichia oblita. Next base: position 44,242,943 of record CM043018.1, on the reverse strand, counting down.
CAAGTAATAAATAATAATCCTGTAGCAGCTTTAATAGGATATTATTATCAAGGCAAATATTCACTTAATAGCATTAGCACTTCCAGATTAAAAACGTTTAACGCGAGAAAAATATTTTCTGACATAGTAATCTACATAGTAATGGTATTACATCCCTAGTCACGTTCTGTATAATTACGTTTGATCTTCCAACGCGTTACGTTTGGTATATACATATTAATCTCTACAGTTGTGATATGCAGATACAACACTCATATTTAAATATTTCCTTACTTCCTTTTGATTTTATTTACTCTAAACAATAAATACTAATTATATGCCACTAAAGGAAGATATCAACACCAGGTATAATAAAAAAATACTGGCGCACAGTTATAATAAATATAATTTTGTATAATATTAAAGCACAACATTTCTTTCTGTAATCCCAATCTTCATAATGTTCTGATGGAGTTTTTTTCATTTTCTCCTGACTTCTATAATCATTGATATTCAACTATAACTGCAATGAAAATACAATCCGGTTGAGTTTGTATTTAGGTATTTAAAATTTCCGCTATTTTTTGTGGCGATCTATGGAGAAATATATATTATTGTATAACCGATTTTTTAAGGTTTGAATACATAGACATAATTAGTAAAATAACGGTGTAGAATACAATCATTTACGTTAAACATGATAAGTCCTTCGATATACAAAAAGAAACAATCAGCGCAAGTAATCAACCTAACACGCATTTTTGGTTCTTGTGATATTAACATAAATCATTCATAATCATAACAGAACTTGTCGGGCAAATTTTGACAAGAAATTGTTAGGAAAGCATACTGCAATTACATATAAAAACAACCTAATTATTAACAAAGTAATTAAAAAACTCAATAATCTGGCTTGAATATACACTCTACTATGAAAATGGAATATGGTTGATTTTTCTAATGACGGATAAATAACAAGCAAAATGATAATTTGTATTACAGATTATAAATAAGTTGCAGTTTAGTTACAGAGAAGCGAAATTATTGTTTCACGCGCCAATGTACTTATAATGTTATTATAGTATTATGAAATAACATAAACAAATACTATTGTTGAAAAACTGTTCCAAATAGTGTGCAATATATTTCATGCCTGAATTTTTCTGAATTTATTTCGATACTTTTTTATATTAATGAGTATTAAAAAATAACGTAACGAAATCCTTGGTAGATTCAAAATGTTACTTCTATAAAAATAGAATTTTTTTGTCATCAAATCATAGATACTACGATAAATACCCTCGAATAATAATTATTAATTATCTATAAAACTTTAAATACGGTTTTAAATGTCATCATGTTAAACGAATACACTTTTGATACTGCTTGCAAATCGAGAAAGTTCCTTCTGAATCTGAATTGTTAATAAGGTATGTTTGTTCAAAAACCAGTTCTGGTTGCGCACGAGTTAGAGAAATTATCATGACAACTGAAAATTATTCATATTTGCTTACGATGTTTTCTGTTAGCATTGCAAGGCGTTAAATTGTAACACAAGAAAAAATTGAGTTGTTAATTTGCTCAACTTTTTCAGAAGCTGAAATTGAAGAAATAATTTACATAATATACGTTTTATATCTATCGAAGACTTAAATACTTGCTAAGAGCGGGCTGTATGATACGCAGGTTAGAAATGTATATTTTTAACACATACGCATAAACTAAACGAGACCACATTAACTAACGCGCCATTTAAAAAAATCGTATAAATTATTTGAGTAAGAGTACGTGACTGTACAATGATAGGATAGTACAAAGGAAGATGAGTGGATAATGATTGATCAATTAAAAAGCAAAGCTTCGTTTTATTAGCTCTCGCGAAATGTATTTGCGTCAACAAATTGATGAATTCAACTAGGGTACAGTAGCAGGTATCCGATCTAGCTTTTCTTAACCTTGTTGATTTTTAGTCATTAAAAAATTATACACCAAAAATAATAATCGCTAAAAATCATTTTTAAAAAGTAGTATAATAAAGTAAAGACGAAAAATATCTCGTAAGAATGCCAAAATTACAGGAAAAAAAAAAAAACAGATCTATATTTTTAACGATCTAATTTTTATCTAGTACTCCTAGTATTTTTAAAACGATAATTATTAAAAACAATATTTTTTGAATATTTTTCTTATTGCTCGAACTAATAAGTTAAGTTATTTAAATAGTCGAATCAACAATGAATAAAATCACTCGATTATGCTCATCTCTAGTTCATCATCTCTAGTTATTCATCACACACACATATATATATTATATATATATGCAACATTTAAATACTTACATAAAGGAAAAGAAACAATTCATGTACATACAAAAAAAGTAAGTACATACCTATACCTATATACACACTTAGTTACATTATTTGGAAGGGGAAGACTCTTCTAGTTGAAAAGTGGCACTAGATGAAGTCCTTGATTGAGGAGATTTTGATTTTGATGAACGGGGAATTTGCTCGAAAAACGCATCAATCTTCCACTGTTTCCTGTTGCTGTATTACTTATTAATAATAATTTCTCTGAATGATCTGAAGTGGCTATAATAGGGTTGTATTTGTGGATGATTCGATGAATCGATATATGTGATCATCTCGTCAAGATATGACCTCAGATCAGAAAGCTTTGTCTTGAAAACAACTGGCATATCATATTCTGCTTCTTCTTCATCTGCTTTGTCTGTTTCATTGTTATTTTGCATTACTTCTTCGGCAATCTCAGTTTCTGACAAGATTTGATAACCTGGATCTCCTTCATCTTCTTCCAGCCAGTTCATAATGTCATTTTCGGAAACATTGTCTTCTCCTGTAGTTATCAGCGTGTTCTGGATATCCACTACGTCCAGGTTTTCTGTTAAAACGCCATCAGGGCTCTCTGATCTAAAAATATTGTTCCAGCCACTTTCAAGGGTGCTAACTTTTACCTCGTTCCATGCAGCTGCAAAATTGAAAATTGCGGATTTGATGGAATAGTTTTTCAGATTTTGTAATGTCAGCTGACCCCTAGTATCTTCAACTGTATCTTCGTCTTCTAAAACAAGCATAACTTCCTGCAAAAACTTTTTGCTTTACAGTCGTTTTGTAGCAAGAATTATTCCCTGGTCCATGGGCTGAATAAGGTAGGTTGTATTTTTTGGCAAAAACATGTATTTTCCATCTTGTGTGACAAGGATTGTCTCAGAATGGTGTGCGAGGGCATTGTCGAGCAATAAGAGGGCCCTTGTTTCTTGTGGCAGTATGTCCATAACCTCAGTTTGAAATTTCCGGACCTCAGGTACGAAATGGTCAAAAAACCAACTTTTAAAAATTGCTGACGTAAACCAAGCTTTTTTCGAGTTATAATATACTACCGGTAAATGAGCTCTTTATCATCAATCACTTCTGTCAACTGTTGTTTAAATGGTTCTATTTCTTCAGTTGGAGCACTTAAGGCTTCTCTATAGGTTCTTTTGTTAACAATTCCATGGCGTTTACAGAATCGCCAAAGCCATCCAGAGCTTGCTTTAAATGTGATTTTCATATGCTGCGCTAGTGTGCTTGCAGCAGATTTTAACTCAACTGATCGCACATTAACGCCACAGGATCGTTGCTGCACGTACCATTTCATCAAAGCTTGTTCCAAGGAAGTGTCTTGTGCCATTTTCATATGTTTTCTGTCCTTGATTAAAGCATCTGTATCACTCATTAATGAAAACTGTTTAAGTTTGTCTTTGGCTTTAAGAATATCAGACACAGTTTGCTTTTTACACCGTATTCTTGACAAACACGAGAAACGGATACTCCCGTTTCTATCTTTTTGAGCAGGTGTAACTTTTGTTTTACAGACAAATTTGTTCTTTTTCGCTTTTGTTTTTCCATAATAATTTTGGGTTGATAACGTAAATAGTAACGAATAATAGCGTCAATTTGTGTATGTACTATCGGAAACAAGTTGATATGTAATTTTGCACAAATCGAAGAAACTAGAATGCGAAATAAAAACGTGTCTACATGAGTAAACACTAAAAGGAAGGGAGGCAGCAGGTTACGTGATCCTCACCCATCTAATATACAGATTTATCATCGCCGAGGAGCATTCTATTTATAGATTAATCACGCCAACTTGATTTACAAGAAATTATGTATCCCGCTTCCGTTAAATCAGAAGCAGTGTCCGCTAAATCGAAATCCTACCAATTTTAACAATTCTACATTGCGTCCGTTGAATCCGAAGTCCACTAAATCAGGGTTTTACTGTATAAGCACACCATCATCTACGCTAAATTCACGAATATTGCAGGAATCAACCTACCAAATAAGAGCAATATAAATAGATCAAGCGACAGTCTACGTAGTTTCGGTTTATCCGACCTCATTAGCCTCCTCCCTGCCCCAACGCCAAGATCTATCTCATCGCTTTTCGTCACTCTAACATGTATTGTACAGCGACTACGACAGTAAACTAATTCTGAACCTACTCCCTCTATCAGACAAGGTCAGTCCGATACTGATCTAGCTTGGAGTAGTCGTGGATTGTCAGTCCCGCTAAACGTAGCGACACCATCGGTCAACCTGGTTTGTAACATCGCTTTTTGGTTTCACTTTTGACATTTGTTTCCATTTTATCAATCAAGTTTACATTAGGAGAAATTCCCTTCCCATGTTCCAAGATTTTTTGCTAACCGACCGTACATTTCTACTCATAGTTATCTAACACTCCTCACTGTGGAGCCAATAAACTTGAGGTGTAGTTATCTGTTAAAGTTACCTACTGTTTTAGAAACCAAATATTACTTATCTGTGTCCTACCTAACAGTTAACTTCGCTTAAATAGTTAGCTGGCGTTCTAGAAACCGGGCATGAGACTTCGAACGGCCATAGTGTGCTGTTTGTCAGTCCATCCCTTCCACATTTAACGTGACCGTTTCTTCGATAAGGGTAACAGCGTATTTTTCGTAATGTAACATTACGATTATCGAAGCCGCTCGAAGACTAAGTCGTGTCGAGTGTGCTACTTCTGCCCTTGTCCGATAGAGGCTATCTGCTGTTATCGATTTGTTAAGTGGTTGTAGTAGGGCGATGTCTCCAATATATCGCGAGCACTTATTGTATAAATTTTTTGTCCTGTTTTTCATATTGTGGCACTCCTCGATATTTTCAATTGTTACGTCATGGTACGCCGTTCAGGATCTAGGAATAGTCCAAGCTAGATCAATATCTGCTGTTACTACCACGTCCTTTTGTAACTGATGGTACTACTTCTGATTTCCATGGATAGAGGGAGTAGCTTTAGAATTAGTTTACTGTCGCAATCGTTGTACACTACAAGTTGGAATGGTGAGAAGCGATGAGAAAATGTAAATAAGATGGGTCTTGCATTTTTGGAAAAGAGTGGAAGATGCTGTTGAAGTCAGATAAACCGAAACTACGTGGTCTGTCCCTCATGCTTGATCTATTTTTCTTGCTCTTGTTTAGTAGGGTGATTACTGCAGTATTCGACGAGCACCTATTATAGACGTAACTCTTTACTAAGGTTTGTAAACATTTTCCATAATTTTCATATAAATTATTGATTTGTCTAAAAACGTTTTTAAATTATTCTAGTCATGTCGTACTCTTTCTATTCATATGTTTTTAAAAATAGGAAACAAATAAATAATCACTTACCTGATCTATTGATAAACGAGGTAGATTTTTCGTCGCATAAATACGACTTATAGTGGAAGGAAGGGGTGATGTTGAATTTCCTGCCGATCCAGCAGCAGACGAATTCAACGGAGGTGGTCCCTTCGGTGGTAAAATTCCATTCGATCGATGATTACTGGGATTGTTTGCGTGTTTATTACCAGGTTGACCGGGATAGCCACCTCTGCCTTCATACGGTGGTTTACCGTCTGTAGGCTTGACAAATACCCCTCTCTGGTGTGGATGATGGCTCGGTGGTCTTCCGTTGTTCTGTTGCTGTGGTTTCTTGAATTCTGGTGGTGGCTGTAACCTGGAAGATGCTCCAGGAGGCATGTGGTACTGGTGTAATATGGAAGATGATGAAGATCCATTTCCACTGCTATTGTTATTATTGTTTCCAGATGAAGATGCGCTGCTTGATGGAACAGTGGGAGGTGGCCCTGGACTTGGCGGTATATTATCAACGCCTATTAATCGGTTTTCATAGCCGAAAGAATTGATTAGAGGTTTCACGCGCTGATAATCGCCTAGTTTACTGATAATCTGTTGTGTCACTGGGTCGCTGGAAGACGGGTTCACCTACGAAATAAATATTTCTTGTAAGAAACTAGTTGATTTTGACGTGATGTTAAGGTATACAGATTATTAAAAGACAAATACGCATTATCTTATGCCCCACACTAACTACTTCTACTTGAAAACTACAAAAGTTACAATGGCGCTGTCATGGAAGGTCTTCCAATTTGTGTGAAATATTATTCTGAAATATTTGTAAATTAGGCCTAATTTCATGACATATTTCCTTGTTTCGGCAGTGCAGCTTTAACCACGAGAGATTTAAGCAAATCTAAGAACATTTTTATAGAGCATAAGATTTTCTACAAAAAAATCCAGGACAGCATTATTCTAATTATCATAGTTTTCGTGTAATAGTTGTTAATGTGGAGCGTGGTATAACGTGTAGTAAGACGTGGCATGGACCAAATGCGTTTCTAGCTTAATGGTATAACGTTATGGAGATGTAATTTGGGATGGCACTTTAATACCTATATATAAACTTTATTATTTACCGTTGGAAATCACCTAAGAGAGAATTTTTTATTAACAAATGTAGTGATTTTTTTTAAATTATATTGCGACACATTTATTTAGGCAATATTTCAACATCTCAGAAAATATATCGACATTTATAAACCTTTAAATTAAGGCAGATACCTATTGATAACAATAATAAATTAAATGCGTTCTTTAGTTTTTTATTTGAAAATAATCTATACTTTGATTCAATGAACGATACATAAAATTATAATCTTAATATGTTGGTAAACCATAAGAATAATACTGCATCACCATAAAACTGTTGTAAAAGTATTTACAAAGAATTCAAACAGATTACTGAAGATTTATTTATATTCTCTCTATTTATATTGGCTCCATTAAGCAGACGCCACGACTTGGGAGCTACTACTTAGCACTGTGCTGTGATTGGTTGAAATTGACATTTTTACCAATGATAGCAAAGTGGTCCGTGGCCGTTCTAAATTGTTGGCTTCTGCTGAGGGTGGTCATTGTTTAAGTACCTGTTGGTAATATCAAAGTTTAAGTTATGATACTTTTTAAGACCACTATGTACTATGTATTATTGCAACTACGACAATAGTAGACGTTGAACAGTTTATATTACGTTCACAAATTCATTTGATGTATTGATGTTTTTTAGTACCTGTGAGACATTAATTTCGTTTGGCCATGTTAATATAACCCATGGAATGCTACGGAATTTAATTAAATGTCAAAAGCTGTAATCAATTTGATAAATGAAAGTAAATCTGAGAGTATAGCGATGAACGCATGACGCGATGACATATTAACGACTAAATTATTAAATAAAATGTGAGTTTTTTTATCATTTAGCTGTTTGATGTAAATTTTCGTAATATTTATAAAAGCGATCTAAATTAGAAAACATTGAAGCTCAAGGTAAGGTTTTTTTCCATGGAAACAAAGTCAATAGTATAGGTATAAAAAAATTTAACACCGTGATATTATCTACATATCTATATATGTATGTAATACATATTTTATATTTATTTTCCTATCTTAAATCTTTCTTCTAGAAATCTAGAAATCGATTCTTTACTTCACAAATACATTTCTGAACCTGTGTTGTGACCGTTTTCTCTTAGGCTGCTGCTGGACTCTATTTGGTTGTTTTCGTTGAGTTACTTTTATTTATTTTCCTCACTACGCTACGTTCGACCGTGTATCTCTACGCGCTTTGACAACTGCGGATATACGCTAACACGTTATCAACAAAGCATTTCGTATTTACAACGAATCCTATATGGTCTGCGAGTCAGTAATAGGAAATATTGGTGGTACCATCGTTAACAACGACCATTAATTTCATTGCGAGAAGAATAACATCTAAAGAATCTGTTGAATTTTACAATAAAAATCAAAATGACAAACCGGTTTGACAGTACTCTAGTATACATTAATTTAATTGCTTCTACTCTTAGCACATAAGATGACTGTAATTTGTGTCTTGTAGGATACGTCTTTACTTCGTTTTTTTCTAATTACTTAATATATTTATTTAATGAAGGAATTAGAAAAGCTGATATTTCCATTTTGCTTTATTGATACAACACCCGTAATATTATACTAGATTTAAGTAAAAATTCCTCTATTGTCATTTTCTTTTTTTTTGTTACTTTATATCGACATTATACGAAATGCATAAATAGGATACTGAATTATAAATTCTAGAGAGCATGCTGATTTATTTATAGGTATTATAGGTGAGAACTGTGATAATCAAAAAAAGCTCCAATATCTTACAAACTCTTTAAAATACCAGACATAAATTACAGCACCGACGAATTGTAGAATTGTTATGTACGAGAATTCCGAATTCTAACCGTTTCATAGAAATGTGGATTTTAAGTTTGAAAGCGCTTATGGTAAACTGGTTATAATTGACTTTCAAATTTGTCAATACAATTTTCGTTGTGGTGGGTACTTAGTTGCAGTGACTCCATAAGCTGTATCGCTTGTGTGGCTATCATGTAACTCGCGCGGTGTAGTTTTTGTGTGTGTGTAATTGTGTTCAAATAGATTTGTGACAGCATTAAACCGCCTTTTATAATGCCGCGCTGTTAATTACTTTGCTTCTAACAGCGAATGGCAGGTCGATCGAATTTCAATTCTCCAAAAAAAATGTCATCGTCTCTCCGACTCCCATCGTTCCGCCACAACGATAGTCAGCCATCTAACCACTGCGGTTATCGACCCGTTTTGATCCGTCGATAAGGAAGTTATTAATAGTATACATCTGAGTGTTGATTCCTGTTGGATTCATATTATAGAAATTGTATGATGACGATAGCGCGTATGATAGGATACGCAACTAAACTTTGATCATCGCCGCTTGGGATGGCAATAGTATGCGACATTCTTTGTTTGCACCTTGTAGAAAATTTCTATCTGAACACTACATACCTCGAACAATAAAACTACAGAATACATATAAATAATAATATACATAATAAATACTAAGATATTCAGGGCCTGAATTGTTAATGTCAGTGTACCTAAGATGTTTCTAAATTTGAACAATTTTAACGATTCTCAATTTGTTTTTAAGATGCCTTTTCAAAATATTCATTCCGTTTTCATTTAGCAAGTGTCGATGTATTATTTAGGAACAGCAAATTTTGTTTATTACACTTAGGTATGTGACAACTATTCACTAGAATGTAATTGCAGTTAATCAGAACAAATTACTGCATGCTTATAGGCTTCAATAATGTAGGAGATTAAGACAGCTCCTTAACCACATCAAACACGAAACATGCAGAAAAATTGGAGAAAGGGAAGACAAAACAGTTATTAGTGTTGATTCTCAGAAGAAAAGCCAAGGTGATATGTACTTCATCAAAGCATGAAAGACGTATTAAATATCCTTGTGCAATTGTTGAATAACAATGGAAATTCATGGCAAGTGACCATTCAAGTCAGCAACAATGTTTAGTAACGTCTGTTTGGGGCCAGATAATAGTGTAATCGTATCAAAGTAGTCGTTCTAGTTGTTAGATGTTAATTCTATTAACAAGTAGAATTAATGAGAAAGTTGCGAAATTGAACTTGAACTGAGAAAAAGATAAAGTAATCCAGCTTCATTTTGAGTTTATCGTATCTGCTGTGAAAGTGATGTATGTACTTCTACATAATATATACATAACAAACTACCAATTCGTGCGCGTAATATGACTTTACCGTCTACCAAATACATTATTCCACATAAAAACGTGTTATATGTATGTATATATGGTGGTATTATGTGGACAATATACTCTGATACGGGTATTACATTGTAAATGTAGTTGATGCTTGAACGTGTTTGTAGACTGAACAAGAACTGTAATGAAACTAAATTGATTAAGGTGGCTTGGTGTCAATTAATAGAACGATAAAAACATTAGCAGGTTGTAAATAGTTTACCGGTAGCTGCTAATGAACAACGACGAGAATAAAATGATTATATTTTAAGGAGGGTGAAAGTATATTTGACGGACGTATTTAGTTTAAGCTGCAAAAATACGATGTAAAACGTAGTTGTCAACATGAGTCAGCGAAGTGTGTAATACAAAATTGAATAATAAAAATAAAACCTAGTCATGGTGAAAATCTTACGTAGTATGTACCAAAATGGCCATCCAATAAAAGTATGTTATTTTAATGAAGTTAGGTTATATACTGTTCAATATCCCATTGATACTGTAGCTTTAAATGTTAAGTTTAAATATGGCTGGAAGCTTCTAACGAACTAATTGATTTCTAAAGGTTCTTATCAATTTTGTTTAATCTATGATCTGTTTCCAAAACCTAGATCGACATACTATCGAACCTTAATTCTATACTTAGGCGGGACACTATTCTGTTGAAACTATGTACAGTAGGCGCTTGATAATCCGGCGCTCGGCAATCCGGCACGCTCAGTAGTACACTTTGGCTAGGCACTTTGGGATTCAGGTAGCAGCTCTATAATACGGCATTTTACACAGCTGAACGCCGGACTACAGAGAGGTTGAATTGTTCGAGTAGTTTCTCTCGCTCGGCAGTCCGGGCGTAACCTTGACAGTGAAGCCACGTGTTTGTTTTCCTTTTTCTTGTTTCGCAGCGTCGGTCGCTTGACAAAATGGCGGCCAAAAAACGTAAACACGAAACATTAAGTTTAGTTAAAAAGATGGAAATTTTGCGAAAGTTGGATAGTGATGAAAATCAGATGAAGTTAGCTGGTGAATATGGTGTAGGCCGTGCAACAATTTACGATATAAAAAAGAATCGTGAGTAGATTGAAAACTTCGCCAACACTACTGATGCCGGGGGGAGTTCACGACAGACTATGAAGGTTGGAGAGTATCCTCTTATGGAGGACGCGTTGTGTACGTGGTTTCTTCAAGAACAAGCTCGTAATACGCCTTTTACCGTATATATTATTCGTCAAAAAGCTTTAATTTTATATGAAAAAAGATATAAGAATGCCAACTTTAAAGCTAGTGATGGATGGTTCCAGAATTTCAAATCAAGATATGGAATACGTTTGTTGATTGTAACCGGCGAAAAATTATCTAGTGACACGCCAGCCGTCACTCCATTTGTCGACAAGTTTAAGAAAAAAGTCGTCGAACTTAGTATAACACCAGATCAAGTTTATAACGCTGACGAAAGCGGTCTGTTTTGAAGAGTTTTACCTAACAAAACTTATGTTTACAGAAAGGAGTCAGAAGCTCCAGACAGGAGAGTGTCAAAAGACAGGGTCACTATTATGCTCTGTGCAAATGCTAGTGGCACTCATAAGCTTAAGCTGCTGTTTATTGGAAAAGCAAAGAATCCTAGAGCGTTCAAAAATGTTAATCTTCCACTTGTTTATAAAAATCAAAACAAGGCAAAGAATTATTCATTGACTGGTTTCACAATGATTTTGTGCCTGCGGTACGTAAATTAAAAAAAAAACCAAGAATCTTCCACCTAAAGCTGTACTGTTGTTGGATAATGCACCTGCCCATGGACCAGATGATAAGTGATCATCTAGGGATGGTAAGATTCAAACACTTTTTGTGCCACCTAATTGCACACCGTTACTTCAGCTTATGGACCGGAATGTAATACAGATCATAAAATGTAACCACAAGAAGAAACTCTTGTTGAATGCTGTTATCCGGGATGATGATGTTACGAAAACACTGAAGGACATGAACCTTAAAGACCTTAACTGAAGCGCGGAACATGGTACCTCAAAAAGCAATTCGATCGTCGTGGAAAAAGTTATGGCCTTCACTAAACCAAAATCCTGAAGAGGAACAGTGGAATTCAGAAGATGAATTACCACTTGCAGAACTCAAGCAAATGTTGTTCCAAAATAATCAGACAGAGTTGACTGAACAAGATATTGAGGAATGGTTTGCAGAAAACTCGGATTCTCACCCTGTAATGACCGATAAAGAAATAATAAATGATGCTGTTTCTACCTCTGAACAAGATTATTTGGAAATGATCTTGCTTAGTCCCACGAACACCTGAAGGTTGAAGATGCCTTGAAATCAATAGATGTCAGTATCCGCTGGCTAGAGGAAAATAACGCTATTAACGACATTTTACTGAATTTGAGAGAGGTAAGAGAAATGATAATTAAAAAAATGTACTATGGCAAGAAGCAAGCGAAAATTGACAATTATTTGGTCAAAGCACCATCTTCCTCTTCCGCAACTGAAAACGTCACAAATGTTGAACATATGTAATAATAATGAGACTCAACTAATTACATATGTATTTGTGTTTATGTTAAGTACGTATGCAATTTTATTTTTATAATAAATTCATCTAACCATATTAAAATAGACTTTTACTGTATGGATCTATGATATGATATGACTTTATTTTACATTGTACATGTGTAAAAAGCTTTAACTTCCTGTACAAATTCGATAATCCGGCAGTTCCGATAATCCGGTGTATAGGGAAAAAATCGGGTGCCGGATTACTAAGCGCCTACTGTATATTGTTTCGTTCATATTACAACATATCACATTCAATGCGTTTTCTCGAGCAGGTTCTTAGGAAAGTGCAGGTAGTTTCACATTATCGTTGAAATAGATATCAGCAATCGTTGCATTATTTTTTTTTTTTTAACAGCATGATTTACATCCGATAGACACGGCGCGAAAACCATAACTAAAAAACTATTTAAGTATTTGAAACATACATATATGTATTTACTGATTCCAAAGAAATCTTTTCTAAGTACAGGAACGTACAAAAGATAAAAATCCTAGTGATATGACATGGTAAACATCGTTCACTATGATGAACCTAATTTTTCGTGTGTTTATCAGTGGTTTTCTTGGTTATCTTCTCTGATTTCAAACTTTGTGCTAATTTTCATAAAAATATGGGTGTAATCATTATTAATTAGATCATTCCAAGTATATATTCTATTTTTCCAAATTATCAATATATACATAGGTATATACATGTATATATTACATATAAAACAATAACATGCAACTAGAAAGAATTACAGTACAGAATAGAGGTAGTAAGCCAGTGATAAGTGTCTTAAAAAAATCATTCCAATACTACCTATAATTTGATCAAATATTTTAAGTAAATAAAGCATAAACAAAAACAACTAACGTAAATATGTAGATAACTCATATAAAAAAAATAATTGCTCTAAATAACTTGCAAATACGGTTTTGTATTATAGAAAATACCGATATAAAACTATAGTATTTGAATGAATTCAAACCACTAATTATGAATCAATTTATTTACCATCAAATATACGTCCCTATTCTTTATTGCTTTTCATGCTAATAATAGAATTGTTCTTCGAAAATTATGCGTTCGAAATTCCCTTAATAATCAATTCGATAGCACGATAAATAACTCAAGATTTATGAAACAGTATATTTCTTCCCGGTTTGAGTAGTCAAAGTGGTAAAACCGGAATACAAGATACGTAACACGCAAATTCAACCTGACCCTATTTTCTCGTGTGAAAATAAAGTATTGCATGCACATCCACAAAGCTATAACGGTAGTGAAAACTAACAAGAATGGTTTATAGGGTTTTTTTGAACGAAGATAGATGTCTGAGTAAGGAGTAAGAATAACTCACGGCATGTGGCTTTGATCGGAGGCAAATTCTAGATCTTCCGGAAATTTCGAAGTAGTTGTATTAACGTGCGCTGTTGTAACAGCATTAAACTTGCGCTTACGAAAGAAGCGCTAGCTTTCTGACAACCAGCGACCTCTGGTTCGAACTACCCAGGTAATTATAATAGAAATGGTCTGTCAGCGCCATCTAATGTATTACACGATATTTCATTGAATCGAAACTCTAAGCAACACCGACTTGATCGCTACTATTTTATCACAATTTAAATTAGTATGTTTTACTAATGCTTTTAACATAAAAATAAAATAAAGTTACAAATCCTGAAAAATTTTGAAAGATTCCTTCTGCTCCAAAATAAGTGAGCGATTACTACAGCAATATTATGGAAATAACTTCACTACGTTATTTGTTTATAAATAAGTTTTATATGTTGGTATCGAACTTCATGTGTGTTTAGTAAGTTAGGCACAATAAAAAATTCCTACAATTGTTTGATAAATACAAATTGGGTTTGTTTATTATGCAACAAACGAAGTACTTATTCTCAAGTATTCTATAATAATAAATATAAATAATAAAGTTTTGTGGCGAGGAATTATATAGCAGAAAGTTGTTTAAGTTTTCAAAACTTTACGATTTTTACTGTACTTATATCGCGGATTTCAATCGTAAACTCATTCCTTTCTATTAGTTGCAGTGATCCCCTAAACCTTACATCAAACACGAATCTTCGTGAGATATTTTCTACTAAATTGTTTAATAATAATAATAAATGGCTTTATTAGGCGGTATTCATCTGAGGAATGATGCTCTTCCATACAACCTGACACGTTATACCATAATTTTGACAATACATTATTTGACATATAAAATTTACGCATTCCAAAACCACTAATAATTTTCAATCCAAAATATCCTCCTCATATATTCTGTTTGCAATAACCTTCCAATTACTTATAATTAATTGTGCAATAGTAACATGTAACACATATTAAGCATGTTTGATACAAGCATTATGTATTATAATTTTTTTTACAAACAAAAACACATTTTCTGTTATCCATAAATTATGAGAATTTTAATATAACTCATACTATAATTGCGAAACACTGTAGGTCAAATTTATAGTAATTATTTTTATATACATATGTCTCTTCCATAAGCGAGAGGTATATAGGCATAACAAGTACAACAGAAGTATGAAATTTTTCGAAATAATTTGAAAACAATTAGATGCTGGCGAATTTCAACTTTTGTCAAAAAGAGATAGGAGAACAATTATCTCGTATCTTCTATAGTTTTGACTGTTTTGTACGAAAACATTCAATGTTACCCTGTACCGTGCGTTAGTTTTAGGAATTGGCTAGGCTAGCAATCCATATTTCCGGTAGATAAATATAACTGTAAATATTTACAATTAATTTTAAGATCCGTTTCTTTAATCAGAAGAGAAGAACGAAAAAACATGATAAAAGATTTCTTCAAAAAAAACTAATAACCTATTAATGAACAAATAATTTATGCGTATAATAGACTTCTCTAGGTATACGAATTTTAAATTACCGTTAATTGATTGATGCCGAACAAGTTCAAACGGTACATCTTTGAAAGATTTTGGAGAATATGTAGAGTGGTTGCTGTTAATAAAATATTATTATTAGTTACTAATACTAATTCTATGGGTTAGTAGAAAAATAGCTTTTAATAACGAAATTCATTAATGTACCTACATATATTTTTGATATTTAGATTTAAATTTGTATGTTCTGTAAATATTTGTTTTGCAAAACAAATTTTATGAAAAATATGTTATTCATTAGTTTCATTGTTCGCATATGTCAACAGTCGATTATTGCTATCGTTGCAGCTAAATTCGAATTCGATCGCGTGGCGTCCTCTGAAAAAGCATTTAATTTTAATTTCGTCAAAAAATAATATAAATTTCTCTGCAAAACAACTTTTTATTGGCTTTATTAAACGATTTTTATTTCCTTTTCATATATGCAATAACCAAATTGATAAGATTACGTTTCTGCACTGCGTTAGTTTGCTTGATAAATGTATTGTCGCATTTTCTGCCAAATAACTTGCTCGTTCAAGCTAAGTGCCTAACCAAGTGATCACTAATTTTAATGAATGTCTCATATATTAGTAAAATTGGTGCATAAATATTGCGTATTAATATCAAATTTCATTTCGTAAAGCATTATTTAACTCGCAAAAAGTAAATATTAGTGTCACACCTCTTTGCGCATATACAAAACAACCATTTACTCAATACGAGAAAAAAAAGAGAATCTTTTCTATGTGCATATCTGAGAGATAATTGTTGAAGTTCTATTGTATTGCTACTTATTACTGTATATACTTCTTTTACTGTTTCATAACTTTAGTCTCTTATTAATCAAATTATTTTATTCATATAATCTATCAAAAAGACCTCTTAAGTTGAAGGTATTATTTAGAGCAAACTGTTATCAATTTTACTTTAGCAAGTAAGTGAAGCAATTACTTCAAGCGTTGAAAAAAAACGAAACATACAATCAAAACATGAAAATACCTTTAATATGTTTATGTTTTAACGTTGTCGTTATAATTGTCAACGCCGTATCGTAACGTATATATGATGGATCGCATAAGTATTTGTTTGTTGTTTGAACAGCTAATGCAGAACACCACCAGGCAAGGAAAACTATTTTTGAAATTGGCCGTAAGATTGTAGGCGTAGCGAAGTGGGCTATTTATAAATTTACTGACTGGAGCACGCAAACATAGCGGTTGCTTCGTGATTATCTGTACGTTACAGCGTTTTCGTATTTACAAACTGCAGTGGTATTGGACTGTAACTACATAAGTTGCCAGTGCATAAGTAAGGCATTTCATGCGGAAAAACAACAACTCGAATTTCTAGTAGGACAAAGTTAAGGTCCTTTTTTTAAAGAATCTTTGAAGTACCTACATATATTCGCAACAATTTAAGGCCATAAAATGTTTTAAACATGAAACTTGTGTAAGTGCATTGAATATTCTTCAAATAGTATCTACCTTAGAACTAGGAATAAAAATTTGAAACAAAATTTCTTTCATGTTCCCCAATGCACTTTGCATTTATCTACTTCGAACATACTTAAATTGTTGTTTGGAATATGATTACTTTCCGACTAGATGAAAGCAGTCATTCCACGTACAAAACTATCCGTATGGATGCGACGATTTGCAACCGGGAAGCATATTCTTGTGCTATCCAAAATAACAGAGATCGTTAGAGAAATACATTTAAAAAAATATGTACCTGAAAATAATATTTTACCAAATCTAATCTGACATGCTTGATTTCAGTAAAGCTGTTGAGCTAATTAACATCCAATTAATGTTAGCTATACTGTCTCAGATTGCCTTGCGCAAATCGTGCCAATAATATTTGAAACCATCAGGACCGTCTAAGCTAAATTTCTTCTCGTCAGAAAATATGATATTGTTCCACACACGAACCCTCTCTCTGTGTCTCTTTCAACGATGGTTTTGAAACTTTTTAGGCAACAAAAACGTGTGCTGCCAGATAAAATTTGTTATACACGTCTGTTAGTTATTGGCAAATTTCAATTACATTTTATTTGTTGTGCGGTTACATTACCAGAAGAGACTGGCCGCTATAAGAATGAGTGTTGCCTTCGAGTTAGTTTTTGATCACTCCCTTCAGCGCGATTTTGGCCGTAGGAATCACTCAACTTCATAAAAATTGTTCATGAGATGATGGGATCGTTCCATTTTCTTAGCTATGGCTTGGTTCGAAAACCCTACCTCTTTATAATAATTTTTGCTTTTTTCTCCTCGGATAGCAATTTACTTCTCGACTTTTTTTATTAATGGATATGTATATTTCGATACTAATATGTATACTTAACAATAACTTTTGGAAATGTTTCGAGGCTTTTTCACATTAGAAGGTAATATGTATGTACCTGTTTTCGTAGGATATCTGTCTAACTCTGTAATTTCACTCGTATTTATGTTTATACAGAGTGATATCGACAAACCAATGTCTCTACTATTTCTTTACGTTGATAAATGTAATTCTGGGTAATTTCCAATTCATACGGTTGCTAAATGTTTACAGGGGAACTACAAAATTAGATTGAACTATAGAAATTTGGCCGAGTGTATTATTGTTTGCTGGTCCTGCGATTGCATTTACTAAAACGGGCGTTCAACAGGAATCTATTCTTCTATTCCTTTCCATTTATACTTTTGTGTGAATGAGATATTAAAATTATTGTGTCACCAAATCTACAATGATACTAAAAAGTATCCATTTCTTGTATTTGCATCGAGTAAAAGACAGTGTAATAATAATGTAGTTTGATTGTACCTTTCGTATTAAGAACTGATTTTATCATATAGTTAATATTTCTCCAAACATAACATGCGTAATTAATTTTGTTTGCTTTATCTTTTAGTCTATTTTCAGAATACGCAATGATTCTTATTAAATTAGTGTTAACTTTACACGGATATACATAGATTTATGTCAAACGATTCTGTTAAAATGGATTACACGCGGCACCATTTAACCTACTTCTTTAAACTTATAGTCTCATCAGCTAGCAACTAAAATATCTAACAAGCAGGGACAGCAAGTCATTAATGTCAAGCTTGAAACTTTTTTTAGCTCATTTGCTTGAGAATATAGATTGTTTAAAAAAATCAATTCAATAATTTGTAAGTCACTGTAATTCAGTTACGTTCTCGTGACAAGGACATTCTTCTACAAATTCTATAGTCTAGGTATACTTAAACCGATGTTACATATGTTGATAATAGAAAATTAAATTAGGAAATGGTTGATATATTTTGCAATCTTTATTAGTCAATTTATTTTACGACACAAATAGAGACACATAATACACCAAGAAATGTAAAAAATTTTCTACACAATGCAGTTTGTGATCGGAAATTGAAATATTGTTTATAAATCGATGACAAAATTTATTTTAGTATTAGGAGCTTATAAAGTTTGGATATAAAATACACAATATTTTCACTAAAACATACGGTGATTTGATCAACTAAACCGCAGTGAATATTTTGACTAGAAAGAGGAAATTGTACTGTAAGTATGAAACTTGAGTGTCCTAGAAGCATGTTTAACTTGTTTAATCTAAGCAACAGTATATATATATGTATATATATACAGGTACAATCACACGCATATACCCAAGGAGAACAAACATATTGGTCCAATATTGGGTCAATATTTTTTAATGTAACCGACGCATATATGTCTGATTAGATCAGCATTGCCCCAATATTATATCATGATACATTTTCAAATACTGGTCAAATTGTTAAACCAAATAATACACCAACATTTTGTAGCTTACCAAATGCCACTATTGTTAAAACAATAGTAGCCCAATGTTCCACCATTGTCAGTTTCACTATATTGGATAGACTTGAAAATTTAAGATTGGATCAATGTTTTTTTCGTTACCTATACCAATATTGATAAAATTTGTCTTACAGATATAAAATTACGTAGGATAGTAAAATGACGGTGGGAAGTGTCTTGTAGTGAAGTGATAACAGTTCTTTACTTCGAATCACGAATTGTGTGTCTATTACCTAATTTGATAAATCTGACACTTTTGGTATGATTAACAATAATTATGATTAGATCATAGTCGGTTGATGAACTTGTTTTCAAAAGTATTATTATTATCAGATAGTAATGAGTGTTAATCATGAATCTAAAGAAATTGACTATACTGACTAGCTGTACATTTGTACACTTTCATTGCAACAACTGAATTAACAGGTTGTGCTGATTAAGTATTAAAATAAAAAAAACAGTCGCGAAAATTGCGTCACACGCAATTTTGGCCTCTGTTTCGTAGAGTAAAAAATTCATAACTTTCAAACCATTGCAGATAATCAATTGAAACTTTGGCTTATGAAATTATACTCTTTCTTTTAGTGATATAAATTTAATTTAACTCTCACCACAAAGGAGAGGTGAATTTTTCTATACGGATTTCAATGTTTGTAACTTTGTTTATAACTAACTTATTATAGAAATACTCCATATTTAAGCTGTTCTGTCGTTAATGATCGATTTGTGGCGAAAGAAATCGTTTTTCATCTTCTATTTGTAAAACAAGCAATTTTTTTACCTGTATGTAGACTTTCGTAAGTGACTGTACATATATTTCGACATATGTACATACATATATTGGATGTGCTCCATTGCCTGCAGATAATACCGATATTGCTTTCGGGTATAATGTTGAAGAAAAAGAAGGAGATAAAATCCTGACACAAGACAAGAGGCCAAGAAGTTCACCAACAAGACTAATAATATTGGACTAATAATTTGGTACATGATGGTCCAATCTTATTAAACGCAGTTGAATATATATTTTAACCAATATTAAAAATAATATTGCGCTAATAATTTTATTCAGAACGGACCAATATTATCAAGAGTAGACATGGAAATATTTAGCCAATAACACAAACAATATTAAGCCAATAAATCTCCAATATATTTTTCATTCTTTAGCCAATATTGATCGAATCAACTTGTTCTACGTGGGTATTCTTTTTGTAGAAAGAGAAATTTAAGATTTATTCTCGAGTGCATCGGGTATTGTAAGAGTTGGTAGTGAGAAACACTGTTCAGAGTTTTCAACATTCCGGTATTAAAACAAATAGAAAGTCAAAGTAACCATTTTTTCAGTTCATATACATACCATCAAAAATTATTATTTTGTGAAAAAATGAAATAAAAAATTGAGCAGTAAAGAAAACACAAAATGACTCAAAAAACTAAGGCGAGAATATTTTAACAAAGAATATTTGGTAGGTATTAAATTTACAATTAATTTAAGATTTGGTCATATTTTATAAATCTTCTTTCTTCAGTTGTGGTCACGAATGAGATTTTTTATATTACGTTAGTAGAGCTTTCAGTTATCAATGAACGGGATGGTAGTTTTAATTTTGGAAATACTGATGATTTTGTTAAGCTATTAGTTTATAACAAATCTTCGATGTGTTGGGTAGATACTACACTGCTTGGGTGTTATTCGTAGCAGATCACGTAATGTTATATATTGGAACCTGTGTAACGTTGAAAGATAAAACGAAGATCAAAGAAATATGGCATACGTCAAGTATAGGTAAAAATCATTTTTTTAGTAAATAACTAGCGATATGATCGTTAAAGATAGCAATATGGTGCTATGGTCAAGTTTGTTTTAATAGCAACAATGTGCAAATAACACCGTATTTGAAAGTTGTTTCAAATTGCTATTCAACTGTATTTTTAGTTCGATGTCTGTTGTTTGTTTTATGAACAATTCTTTTATGTAAATGGGTTCAACGATCACACGCATAATTACAACTAAATATTTTGAAAATAAGTGCTGAAAGTGCTCATCTTCCACTTGTAAAAGTCTTCCTCGCCTGTTGACGTGTTTTTACGGGTAACCACTCCTTTTGTGCTTCAACACGTAAGCGAACAAACGACCTCGAAATGAAAAATACAGTTGAATAAAAATTTGAATCATTTGTCAAATGAGGCATCGCTCACACATTTTGGTCATTTAAAAAAAAGTTGGCAAGGGTGCCCCTTTAATCATTATATCGCTAGTCATTTACTAAAAAATGTCTTTCAGCTATACTTTACGCATACCAAATTTCTTTCGCTACGGTATTGTCGTTCAAAAGTTAAAGGAGGGGTAAAGATTTTAAAAGTGTACTGTATAATGTGTATATGTACATATTAGGTTCATAGACATTTTTCACAATTTCGTGCATTCCAGTGTGAGTAATGCAAACATTTGTTATATTTGTTTCAATTGAACTTTTCACTTGAAACGTTAAATTATAGTATATAAAAAAAAATATATCAAATAAAAATTTTAAAGTAGGCTACAATATAGAACCGGTTAAGAGTAAGTGAAGAAATTGGTTGTATCTAATAAGTTATTATCTTGTTTAACTTAATTTTAAGTTTAAATATATGCATGTTATGTTTAAATTTGTAAAAATAAGGACTAAAACTGAGGATGTTTACCAAATATTATATTACTAAGCACACACCTTCGTTTTTCTTAACAAACATTACACAAATGTTTTTACAGGAGCATAAGTCGACTAATTTATAATCACAAGCATAAGTTGACTAATTTATAATCACAGATGTGTCTTAGTGCAGCGTAGAAAGCAATAAAAAATGCTGATCTACCGACAAGAATTGACTGTGGTGCAGAGTTTTCTTGTTATCTGGTACAAAGAGTATGTATCATTGATACAGCTGCATAATCGTGTTGGCACTAAGTAAAAAGACGTATAGCAAGCAGTAGATGGATATTAGGCTTAACGACTCGAACATAGACTAGTGTGAAAAAAAATTGGTGTGCGGTGTAATGTATACAAAATCGAGTTAATTTATAAAACTAACATAGAACCGTTAAAAAGATATATGCATATATTAATATGTACCTGTGTCACATAAAAAAGAACATAGGATTAAAGATGAATTAATTAATTATACAAACTTCTATAATATCATACATTATTGAAAATAACCTGTGCAAAATAATAGGTGTGTTTAACAAAAGTAAATAAATGCACATGAAATAAGTACAAAATATAATTTTTACAGATAGTATAATGTACGAACTAATATTTCGTGGCATATCCATGATTTTGAAGAACGACAACACATCGACGTGGCATACAATCTACTAAATCCTGGTATCGCTTGATAGGAATTGAGCGCCAAGCGTTTAGTACTGATGTCCATAAATTGTTTTGATTTGCAGGGTTTAACGTGCTCAACGCTCTCTTGACATCACCCCATAGAAGTTAGTGTTATCATTCCATTTGAACCAAATGAACATATTTTTGATTCATCACTTCATAAAATATTGTGCTACTTTTCTGGCTCCCAATCGATGTGCAAAATGTTTCGTCGACTCAATAAAGGGACCTTTCCCGATACTCGTGCAGGCAATTTTAACTCCAACAAACGTCGCTTGATCGTCGAGGAGTATACAGGGTGTAAGTGGTTTGAGTGCCATAATTATAATAGCTTTGTTTTTGCAGCCATTTCCAACGGTTGGAAGTATCAGGAGCATGCCCATTACAATAAAAGCGTTCGGTTTTATTGTAATGCGCATACTCCTGATACTTCCAACCACTTCCAACCGTTGGAAACGGCTGCAAAAACACAGCTAATGTAATGTAGACTGAATGAAACTGAACAGAATACCTTGATAAATTTTTAGCCTGTCACTTACGGTGTGTTGTTCGATATAATAAGAGGTTTCTCTAAATTTACCGGGGCAAATTGATGGATATGACTTTGTTTAGTCAGACCAGATAGTTACACTATCGTACCAGACATATCGCTCAAACCGTACTGAAATACAATGATCGGAAAATAATGCTCCTATGTTTACTTTGCAACAAATCTTTGCCGAGCTGGAGCAAAACGGACTGTAAAAAGCATGTGAAGACTGGTTCAAAAGAGAAGTAAAAAGTTATACCTACAATTAGTTACGTACTACTCGTGCGCGAGGATATTGACGTATAAACGTTGATGAACTAATTCAAATATCACAAAATCTGAAAAATAAATACTGTTGTGGCTACGATGGCATACCTGCCAATATTGTAAAACTTTCAATAACGCACATAGCACCCATACTTTGCCATATTATTAATAACTCTATGAAGTTCTGAGTATTTCCGACTCAATTAAAATTAGCGTTAATAAAGCCAGTATATAAGAAAGGTAACCCAAACGATCTTAACAATTTTAGGCCGATAAGTTTACTGCCAGTCTTCTCCAAAATCTTTGAGCTAGTAATGTGTTCACAATTGTTAAATTTTATGAATAAATGTCATCTGTTGTCAAACTTTCAGCACGGATATTTGAGAAGCAGATCTACAAATACTGCTGTGTATCAATTTACTAACGCAATACTGCATGAGTTGGAGAATAAAAATTTAACTATAGGACTTTTCTTGGATCTGAGTAAAGCATACGATTGTGTAAAGTATGACTATCTTTTACAGAAGCTAGAAAGTTACGGGGTGAGAGGTAACGCTTATAAATAGATAAAATCATATCTCTCAGATAGACAGCAACAAGTTATCATTACGAACAATAATGTAAGTGTAAAATCAAATATAAGAATTACTAATATAGGAATAGCACAGGGTAGTATAGTGGGCCCACTTTTATTTGTAATTTATATAAATGATCTAGATGCTTTTATGAGAAATTATTCCGTGGTAAATTACGCTGGAAATTACGAATATCTTAATTTCCGGGAAGAATGTACCAGAAACCATCGAAAACACTCAGGTTGGGTTTTCCAAAGCATATCACTGGTTTAATATGAACAAATTGTCGCTAAATAGCATAAAAACGAATGCAATACTTTTTCGAACGAAACAATCACAAATCATTGTAGAAGATAGCATAATTTTAGAAAATAATGAAATAAAACCAGTCAAAAACACCAAATTCCTGGGAATGTATGTTGATGAATTTCTGGATTGGGGTGGCCACATAGACCACACCTGTCTAAAATTGAGTAGTATTGGCTATGGAATCAAAGTAGTGGCCCAATACATGAATAAGGAAACTTTAAAAATGATTTATCAAGCGAACTTTGAATCCATACTTAGGTATGGCATAATTTTTTATGGTTGTAACGCGAATATACATTCACTTTTTTTAATACAAAAAAGAACTCTTAGGTCGATGAATAATATGAGATTCAGAGATTCGTGTCGGGGTATCTTTAAAGATATGTACATAATGACTGTATACGGTTTATATATACATGAATGTTTACTTTTTATAATCAAACATAGAGAAGAATTTGAATTTAAATATAATCATAATTATAATACAAGAACTTTAGACTTAAATTATCCCTTTCACAGATTGAAACTAACCGAAAATGGGCCAACTAATAATTTTAAAACAATAATTAGAAAGCTTCTTATAGATTTAGAACCTTATGCTCTGGCTGACTATTTAGATCATAAGAACCTGCAAAATTTAATTTAAAGTTTGTTTTACATGTATTTTCTGTTTCATGACGTCATTTCATTTTTATTTCTGTGTACCGTTGTTGTATATGTGAATTAATTTTTGAAATAAAGAAGTATTATTATTATTATTATTATTGAAAACATAACTCAGTCTATTGTAGCTTGTGATAACTATTTGTAATGACGCTGTTTAAATTATAATAGCGATAATTGCTTAGCTATAGTTATTAATTAGTAAGCCGTATCTTATGGTCATTTAGCAGAGGCTAAGCTGCGGTGTTACAAATATTTTTAGTTCTGGCACGTATTTATTTTAAACAAGTTCTTATGAAATATGAAATTTATGTAATATACTGTATTACTTTCAACTTGCGATATCATTACAGAAATATTTATACTTTTTCGTATAATTTACAGTGATGTACGAATACCTAGGTGAGTGACTGTCTTTTAACCAGTAAGTTATTTCAGCTTTAGGTTTGTCAAAAAAATCTATTTTGCGTTCAAAATACTGAGTAGCATCTGTAAATCTTATCCGGCTTTGATTCAAACGTCGTACAGAGCTGATTTTTGCATGCTTTTCTCACTACAACGATGTGTGATTTAAATTGTTATCGTGCATAATCAACAAGTTAATGTAAATTTTAAGTATTTTCTTTTAATATAACTGTAATCTTACTTTAGCACTTTTACTTTCTGCTATAATAATGCATTCAGAAAATATACTATGTTCGGATTATTCACTTTTCATAATTTTTTGCCCCCCGAAGACATTGTTGTTTTATAGAAAATTCAACTATTTTCAATCAAAATATTTTAACAATAAAAATATTGTTCGGCTTTTTCCCTATCAAAAAGGAAAAAAAACTGCATCTTAGTTGTTCCATAAAAACCATGTATTGTTATTTTAATCACATCAAAACAGTTTGATAAAAATAAAACTATCGTATTAATATTTACACATTACACTTTTCGCATTTTAAATACATATATTGTACGTAAATGTGACTATATAATGCTCTGCTCTGAATCACCACATATGTATATGCTCGTAATTGTATATTTCTATACACAATTATAGTTAGGAAAGGTTTCAAATAGTAGTATGTATATCCGTAAAAATACGGTGCAAACTAAGTAATAAATAGCAATAGGTACCTACAGTAGCGAGAAAAATATCGAACAATTATTATGGTCTGTTAATGAACAAAATTCTATATGCGAAGCAAGTGAAGAATACAGTTTTGCGCATTTCAAACATCACTACCGTGTTATCTTTAAGAAATTATTACATCGTATTACTTAATCCCAAAAGCCTTTCAAATATTACTACGAATGTCATTATCTAAGGTTATCTTGTCTGCCACTGCTGTTGAGATAAAATAGTTTCTATTAATGAATGTTTATACATAAGATTTATGAAGTTTATTCTATTAAAGTATTGTTAAATTTATACAATTATTACAGTGCCCGATGATGCAATTATTCCTTCCTCTTAAAACTATCTAAAGTGAAAGTTATATATTTAGTAAATTGCAATGAAATAACAATTTTCTAGAAACAGTTATATAGGTACAACTAGTAAATCGAATAGACATCGAAACCTGGAAATTTGTAAGGAGGAATTTTTAGGTCAACAAATTACTTTCATGAGGGAAGCTTGTCAACACTTCTAACCTATGATCTCCGAAGATATATTTTGTGCAGGATAAACTGTATAGGCCCGATGTATTGTCGGTCGTTTTGTTATTGTTACGTTATTCAACCTCGGGCATTTATTGTATATTCTAGCATTTAAGGCCCTTGCATTAAATATGTGGCAGTTGTATTTTTATGTTGTCTATGACATTTTTAAAGACGTCGCGCAAAATAAAGGTCTTTCTTTTCCAGAATGAATGAAGAAGTAGCTGTTCATATGCTTTATAGAATTAAATTTTGGATATTGTACAATAACACTTTCTGTACGATTTTCTTGGTCGGTAAGGTCGTATGCCTTCTTTCGCTAAAATCAACATCTTCAAAATGATGGACAAAGCCAACAAGTGGTAGAATGCAGATATTTTTATAAAGTGCTGCATTAAAAACTACGTTGCTGCAGATGCTTAAAGTTATTTAGTTTCATCATAGAGCTCTTTGTCAACCTTTTATTCATGTCACAATTCATTCTTTACATGATATATAGGGAGAACTGAGGCCGCTTTATAAACAAACTTCTCATAACTAATTCTTTCAATCAATGTCGCTATATCCACTTCTTCGTCGTTTGACCATGTAATTTTTTCTTCACTTTTTAGTTAACACCTTACTGTTAGATTCCTCGAGTCTTATTCTAAGTGTAATGGTTAATACTACAACAATTGGTACGCAAGAATTACTTTTAAATTATGAATATATTTTACCGATTTTATATATAAGTTTAAATCAATAAATATAATTAAATTAGTAAAAATTTGAGATAAAATTAACTTCTGTTACTAACTGGAAATATAAATAAATACCTACATATTATTGATACAAATGATTTGATCACCTACTAAAGAATACTTTCCATTCTGTCAATTAAAATCTTGTAAAAAATAATACACTTAATATCGAGAATAATTATTCTTGTATTACAGCTGCCTCGGGTGTTATGTAAATTTCGATCGTAATCTGGCGTCACAATGAATGGCTGATCGCTTATTTACGGCGTACTCTTATAGATATTTTAATTTTTCGAGGAACATCAGTGATGACTACCAGGTGTTATGATAATCAAAAAGATTTTACCCAAATTTCAGCGTTCAGATCTCATTATGTAAGCGAAAAATTTGTTCTAATTTTCGTTTTATGTAAAACGCTTATTTAGAAAAATATATGAGAAATAAAAACTCTCAACTGTGAAGCGTGTGTAATGTTTGAAATCCCAATCTAAATTTCTGAATTGATAGTAATATCTGAAAATTAGATTGTGTTTCCTTGGTAATAGTACTAAAGTTAGTTACTGATATATGCTTTGAAATAATAATACTAATTAGCAGAAAAACTTAAAATTACTGAAAATAAAAGACATTTGGAATATTTACAGAATTCAAATATTGTCTTGAGCAGTATTCAAGACAATACAGCACAAAAGTCTTCAATAGGACGCGCTTTAGGGACGTTGGGTGGATTACAGTCCTCATGCACGTATCTTGTATTATTGGTTTTCAACCGTTGCTTTCGCATAGAGAACGAGCAAGGTCGGGCCAAAAGACTTATTCGTCATTGGTATGATATTTTTCTATAAATTTTAATAATTTGGGTATACACTCTTGTATGTACACTTGTGAAGTTGTGGCTACTGCTCGCGAGTTTCTCATAACAACATCAGAAATTCCTTTAGAAGAAATAGCCAGTCCAACTAAGACTTTTTGAGGGAAATTTTCTTTTGTTTTATAGCGTACATAAGGTGAAACTGTATTTTTATCATTTGTAAAATATACAGAATTTCCAGGCATGTTATCATTACGTAGGATAACATATTTTTCATCGTCCATGATGATGATTACATTTGGTGTGATGATCTCGCGCCTTAGTTTTCTGCAACGAGGAGGGATCTTCTGTAATTGCTGATCCGTATGTTTTGGAGCAGACTCGCGTTTGTAATGTTTTATATTCATTTTTAATAAATTACGGCGTACAGTTTCATGAGATATCTTGAACTTGATTGCTAACTTCCTTAAAGATGTTCCTGTACGGTTTATCGCGTGTTTTTTTAATTTTTTCAAGTTTACTGGACTCATTTGGTTTTTCCATGACCCCTTGCGGTAGTAAATAATTCATGGTTTTGTTCACAAACACATAAGTGTCTATATATCGTAGAAACAGCAAATCCTTCAGCGCGAAAATAATTAACAATATATTTTTTACTCTTTTGTCCCAAAAGAAATTTTATTCTTTTGAAAAATTGTTTGTTATAACCCATTTTCTTTTAAATACTAGGAATCTATCGACTTACGTGAGCTGCTGATATATTAAAGAAAAACTTTGATAACATTGGACATATTTCGAGTTTAAATCGAGAAAATGGTATGGTTACTAAATAGAAAAAAGATGGCTTACACACTTTCATTAGTTTTCTGTAACAACATATATCCTTCAACAAGTGCAGACAACTTAAGTAACTGTTCAAAAATAATGTACAAGTTGAAGCAATTTGCACGTAATCACATCGTAGAAATGAAACAGTAAATAAATCGTTGAAATGTCTTTTATAGACATAATTTACGCATAGAAAACTACTAATCCATAATAAACATAATATTGTTTGAAAACAGATAGTTCTTTTGAATAAGTCTGTGTGTTAGCTATAAGATTTATGATTATTTTTATTGTTATCGCAAAGTTAATATTATTGTAATGCACTCCTAAATTTCTGAAAACTAAAACAACCAACTATAATTCTTTGACAACAATAACTTAGAAATGCCTATATACGCAGTATCATCAACAATGTGAAAAATTGCTATTATCTCAGTTTAATTTCTAGCCACAAAGGATATAAAGGAATGCAGTTTATTTGATAGAAAACTGATAAATTGGTTGTCAACGATCCATTTTGAGTATTAAAATGAAACGTGAGTTTCTAAGGAGTGAATAACTTTATGAGAACCTGAGATATCGCAAACCTTATCTCATTGTAAACGTTGATATTGACGATGCGGAACAGTATACACATATTCTATTTAAAAAAACAATGTCAATTATTCTTATTACTAGAGCACGTATTGGCGTAAATTTCATCTACCTACGTACATACAGTTAGGGCAAAAAGTCTTCCTACAGATAAAAAAATCGCTTGTTTTACAAATAGAACATGAAAAACTATTTCTTTCGCCACAAACCGATCATTAACGACAAGAACAGCTTAAATGTGGAGTATTTCTCTAATAAGTTAATTATGAACAAAGTTACAAGCACTGAAGTATGCATGAAAAAACTCACCTCTCCTTTGTGGTGAGAGTTAAATTA
Source organism: Holotrichia oblita (assembly GCA_023690525.1). Classification (NCBI taxonomy): domain Eukaryota; kingdom Metazoa; phylum Arthropoda; class Insecta; order Coleoptera; family Scarabaeidae; genus Holotrichia; species Holotrichia oblita. The sequence continues at coordinate 44,212,994 of CM043018.1, read as the reverse complement.
AATTTATATCACTAACGGCCGTTTGCACCGTTCCCAGTTAAATCAAGTTAAGTTATAATTAAATTAAATCTTAGTTAAATCGGGATTTTAGTTGCACGGAGATCTAAACAAAAGATTAAAATGTAAATCAATAGTTAAATCTTTTGTTAAGATTTCCGTGCAACTAAAAATTCCTATTTAACTAATTTAACCAAGATTTAATTTTAATTATAATTTAACTTGATTTAACTAGGGACGGTGCAAACGGCCGCAAAAGAAAGAGTATGATTTCATAATCCAAAATTTCATTTGATTATCTGCAATGGTTTCAAAGTTTTGAATTTTTTACTCCACAAAATAGAGGCGAAAATTGCGTGCGAACCCTCTGTAACGCGAGTCACGTGCAATTTTCACCGCTATTTTGTATTTTGGATTATCAAATCACAATCTTTCGTTTAGGGATATAAATTTAATTCAACATTAAGCACAAAGGAGAGGTAAATTTTTCCATACGTACTTCAATGCTTGTAACTTTGTTCATAATTAATTTGTTAGAAAAATACTTCCCATTTAAGTTGTTCTTGTCGTTAATGATCGATTTGTGGCGAAAGAAATCGTTATTACATCTTCTATTTGTAAAATAAGCGAAAATCAATTTTGAATGTTATATTAAATTATTAACTGAATCTACTGCTAAAATGATAATGGATTCTAGGAAAAATTAGAACAGTTCAAATTCAATTCTACAATACAATAAGATCTGAGCATACACATGCCATTTCAAACTCAAAAGAACACAAAATAGCATTCAGTAGTTACATTACTACCGAGGCTGTCGCCACTGTCAAGTGTTTCTACTGTATTATAATATGCACAACCTTGACGTGTAACGCATTAATATTAAACGATCGTTCCTTATTTTATGTATGTATGTATGTACAACATACTACAAAGCGATTCTCTAGATCTACATGTAGTAGTATAACACAACAATAATTGCGTCTAATGTTAATGTTGATGTCCGCTTGAGTAAATTTAAAGCGATTTTAAATAAAAAAATACAATGTCTCAGAAGTATTTTAAGCAGATTCTTGAGTTAAACGCTGCTTTGCCACCAGAAACGAAAACTAATTTAACACAGCAGAACTGATATACAGTCATTTACCATCATAAAAATCTAAAATGGCAATGTAAGTAACAGTAGCAAATAATACAACATGAATAAGTTACAGTAGAATTTTTACTGCAAATTTGGTATTTGTATTTTAGTTGTATTCATCACATGACAGCGTATTGTTTCTGCAATCTGTAAGGCAATAAATGTCTAATCGGCAAAGTCTTGAGCTACGATTCGGCGTTGGTAGACAATTAACAGTGCAAAATTATTTAAGGAGAGAATATTCCTTGCGCATATAATATATCATCAATTATACTAGCCGACAAATTTAAACGTTTGTGAATAACTGTTGTAAAAATGCGTGTATAATTTTTACAGTCTTAACTGAAAGCATAAGCAAAGATCATATTTTTTCACCGCGTCTAGTTTTAGAGTTATAATCATACTCTACTAGTAAATAAATAACTGTATTTACAAATTTTGTTAAGCAGAAGTTATAAAAAAGTAGATAAGATACAAAAACACTTGTGTACACACTGTTGCCTTCTCTATTAAGAAATCAGCAATAATTTCCAATCTTGGTGGGATCCCACGTACCCTGATGATTTTTCCATTTCCGCAAAATCTTGTTTATTACTTATCTTTCCTAAATTAGCAGGAAAGAAATCCAAATGTGACTGCAAAAAATAAACTTTGGGCAACATTCGATAACCTAAATGTTTATAGTTTTCTAGCAAATTAGCTTGGATATCTTGGTGGTTTTAACTCTTGATTTCCCAGATGTTGTGAAGAATGTTTGCAAACATTTTTAAAAGAAGGCCACATTGCCAGCTCTAAATCATTCATGGTACGTTCAAAATTTTCATCTTTGAAAATCTTCCTAATTTGTGAACCAACAAATATTTTGAAGCCAAAATATTGTTTATAACATCTTTGAAGTAATTTACTTAAAGGCTTCTTTTGCGATTTTGTAACATATACCCCACAAACATAACGAAAACTGTCCGCAGATTTTTTCTGTCTCTTCACAGGTATTGCATTCTTAAAAGTCATACATAATACTACTGGTGGAACACTGCTTCAAACTTTCTTAAATAAGTGACAGTAACATTTAATTTGTCTCTTGCCAGGCCGTGTTAACAACTAATAAATGAATCACTTTGGCGACTGCCATCTTTATATCTTGCACGTATCGATTCCAGAAGTTTCCACTTTAGTATATTAGGGGCTGACTAATTTACTAGAATTCTCTACTTCTCTCTGGAATGCGTGACGTCGTACCGTTTGTAGTTGAATGAAAACAGATAAAAATATTATTTGGAAAATGTGACGTGATGTTAAAATACAGTTTTTATGTTTGAAACAATGTGAAATACCAAAATTTTAGAATGTTAAGTTAGTTATACAAATCGTGTCGGCTAGTTGACTGTTTGAAAACAAAACACTTCACCGTTACACAGGCTCGAAGAGAACATTTTATCCGTAAGCTACATATCTTGCTCACGTGTTTAAAACTTTAATATATAAATTTAGATTTTTAATTTACGGAAAAACACGTATTCTACCATTATCCCTCAAGATTTATTAACAAAAATGTACTAGGACAACATTTACAAGTGTTGGAACAAACACTATCGGTGTGCTCCTACCACCGGTTTTCGTATAATACAATTTCTAAAAGTCTATAATGTCCATAACAAAGATTAGACTTTGTGACAACTAAGAAAAAATTGCAGAGCAAAAAAGTTTAAACTTGAATTTATATTGCAAACTAAAACCATTCTAACTACTAATAAATTAGTTTTACTTATTTTAGACAATAAAGTACAGCTAAGCTCAGATTACTACAGTTATATATAACTATTGTCAAATGTCACAGCGTTACAGCCACTATATACACTTAATAGTTTAAAATTACATTATGAAATACAAAAATAAAAAATTATTTAGTATTCTTAACGGGTGCGTAAATGCACTATGTAGGAGAAAAAGTGAGGATAATAATTTCAGATTTTTTAAGCGATTATCTAACTATTACATGACACTAATGCTAACGCTGATAAGCATTGTAGTGAAATCTAAATGGATTGAGAATATGTTACACTCACTCCTGAAAGTTGGTTATATCATATTGTAGTACCCAACATATGAAACAATGCTATCAATAATTGTGCTAATCAAGTTTTATTTTATAATTCGTTTTGTTTCTTTTTATATCTTACGAAAGTATTATGTTTTAAACACCAGCAGGTGAAATTAATACTTTTATCGGCTAAATACATTGTTGTTTTCTGTAATTACAACAAAACTTCATAGAAGATTTTAGAATCAACTGGTTCTTCCTTCGGTATTTTTGATTTTTTTTTTAATTTTCCTGTAGTTCTTCTAACTTTGTTCTCTTTTTAACGAAAATCGATTTAGTGAGTACATATTTTTAAAACATATAGTACAACCACATACAGCTTAATGCAAGAAAAAGTCCATTATAACGTTTAGCGAAATGGTAAACGAACATAAAGGTAAATATAGGACGTATTTAAATTTTCTTACAATATTACTGAACAACAGAAACATGTTCACAGAGCCATTTTATTTTGAATTTGTTGTCATAACCACATTTTGTATTTTTATTCCTATATGCCGTGTAATGTTGCCTCTGTACATTGGAGCATAAGTTTAAAAGTTGTAAGCTAACGAATAATGATTGCAATTCATGTAAATACTCAAGCAGGAAATATCAAATCACAAAAAAACTACTTTAAGAATTCTGCATGTAAACTAAAACAAAAAAGCTTCTACTACTGTACTGCTGTACACCTTTGTTTTGTAGCAATCACCAATAAAGGCGACAAAAATTCATAGATAGACAATTCAAATTTCCTAAACAAATTGACTTTGGTAAGAAGTAATAAATTAATTAATTCGCAAAATGACTTACTGTACACGTTAAAGTTGCGCAACTAGTGGGGAGTGGTGCGAAATGTTCTCCATATACGACAATGGAATTTTTTTCAGTTCAGCTGCGATGTACATCTTAACTTTTTTACTAGTACTTTTTATAAATTAGAAATATGTCAGTAATGTAACAGTTGCTACTGTAATTTCTTTTAATCACTTATCGTTGTATCTTTTAAGCAATCTTGCATTGAAATTTCAGAAAAATTTACCACTGCAGTAAACGAAGAGAATATCACTTTCCCACTGGCCATAAGCCCTTAAATGATATATGATAATAACTTCACACTGCACTACCCGTGAATTGTTGAGGTCCAGTTTTCAGCACTCAAGGTCAAATATCGTGACGCATATACAACGTCACTCGTACGTTAAACAGAAAGTAATTTACCAAACACGCACAATTTTTTCTCGGAGAGAGACCAGTGGAACAGCCAAAACCGACTTAGTGGACCTATAGTGCGCATTAAATATACGAGTGCAAAACGCTATTAAATGTCTGCAGTAGATGCTTTTCCAAAATACGCAATTTTACTATTGTGGACAATAGTCTTCTTTACTAAAGCTATATAAGATTGGTTTCTATGCGCGATCTTTGAGGGCATATCAGAATGTTCTACCTTCCCTCTAATTGTAATTAGTATTGATGGTAAAGGCTGACTATTTATGAAGTATTATTTCAGAACTGTAATAGTATCTTCTTCCGGGTTTCGCCATGTAGTGGCAATTCCAATTAGACGTTTCGATGTCCATGCTGCCAGCTTCTTCAGGATCTGCTATCAGACTGATTCTCACCATTGCTGCTGCTCCTTATATACCTCGTAGATTCACCGGTGCGTGACCGTTTCGCTCCATTGATCGTGACGGATTTTCGTAGTAAGCTCTTCCATGTGTTGCTGAGTCTATAGCCATCTTCACGGTTGAAATTAGGGTATTTCTCTATCTCGATGGTTTCCCTAATAATTCTACAGTGGTAGTCCTTTGTAGTAGGCGAAACCCGGAAGAAGATTCTATTACAAGTGACACTGGCTGTGAAAGCCTACGGAATTACATTATTTCAGACTATTTGTTTCAGGTACGAATTTAAAAGAAATTGTTCTAAGTAAACCAAACCAGCTGACATGTTCTAAAGTTATTTCCCTTGTTATAGTATGACTGTAAAGATCAACATTTTTGTACGATATCCACGATTGGGAATTCTAACAATAAATGTTCTAATTCTACGTAATTTTATTAATGAAAATATGATTATTTTATTTGTTCGTAAAAGAAAAATTCAATTGTTGAATGGTAAGGATAGGTAAGGGTTACTAATTAGCCGTAGAATATACAGATCACCAGACTTATTTTAAAAAGTATATACCAATTAACATATTGTTTCTTTTCGACATTTATGCTTATATTTTATAGCGGTGGAAGTCTTCAGGGGCCATGCATAAGTGCAGTTTAAGTTTCAATACTTAGCACGATACAGAAAATTTATGAAGCAATTAATAGGACCTATAATAATTTTAGAGAAATTCATATAAATTAAATTAAAAAATAGAGGATTCTATAGATTTAGTAACATGCGGACAGGATACCTAGCTAGTCAGAATATTACACTATTAATGTTGTTCAGGAAACAAATAAAAGATATGTTAAAATCTATCTCTATGAGGGAATTCAAAATTTTTCTGCTGAATACGAACATAAAAATGTTGGAATAAGTTCCGACGATGAGTTGATGCGTTCGCTGTATCGATTAGATATATTATTATAGAAATTTTAATGTGTTTTGTATGTATTAATTTTAACATTTTTTACCTTATTATTGTGATTCTACCCATTTATAGATTAAATTAATTACATATCTATATATAATAGGAGTGATGTGATCAAAAATAGAAATTGTTTTATTTTCAATAAACATATTTATTTTATTTTCAAATTTCTTCACGAAACAAGTTTAAAATATTGTATCTAACTTTTACATATTTCAAATCACTCAAATCTACATAAACAAAATCAAGATTTCACGTTTTGTAAAATAAATTAAACATTTACTGCTCATAAAAATAGGAGTAATACGTATTAGATGAAATATTTTAATGCTAGTTAGCTAAATATTTACTATATTTTCATAACTCTAAAAATAAAAAGATGTACATACTAATATTTTGTTGAATACCTTCGATTTTTAGAGCTGACGCACACCTGCAGCATAGAGTCGATAATGTCACGGCAACGCTTTAGAGGTATACTTTTCCATGCCTGTTTTACAACCTTCCATAAATCTCGAAAATTGGAAGGTATTTGCTCTGCAACACTTTTTAGATGTCAGCCCACAGGTTTTCTATGGGGTTAACGTCAGGAGGAGAAGCAGGTCATGGCATGACCTCAACCTTATTAAGCCTGAACCAGTCCTTTGCAGACTTACTAGTGTGTTTATAGGGTTATTGTCTTGTTGGAATATCCATTTTATATTTTCATATTTCCACATATACCTTCTGGTCCATGACTCCTTCAATTAAGTGGATTGGACCAACTCCGTTGTATGAAAAACTGCCACATATCATAACTTTTGTACCGCTATGCTTGATGATTTTTGTTGTATATCGTGGATCATGATCTGTATTAGGTGGTCGCCTAACATACATTCTTGATCCAATTCCACCAAATAATACGATTTTGCTTTCGTCTGTCCCCAATATGTTTTGCTATTTCTCTGTGGACCAAGTTACATGGTCTTTTGCAGAATATATGCGGGCCGCAACATGTTTTTTGTTAATAAAAGCACTTTTGGCGGACTTCTAGTTAATACATTATGTTTCATCATACGCCTACGAACAGTTTCTGTACGTACTGGAAGTTCCAGTTCTTTTTGTATAGTTTTAGTTGAAGCGAATGGATCAATTTTACAGTAATGCACTGTGCAACGATCGTCTACGACGAAAGTTTTAAGCTTCCGTCCAAGCGTTTCTGGTTTGTTTTTATATGTCCAGGCATGAACTATCATTTGGGCAGAACATCCTAAGATATCTTGGATTTCTTTGTATGTTTTCTGAGGTTTTTGATTGTTGTGCGCTTTTCTTATGCTTTCTTTTCTTCACTATGGCATTACATAAAGTAATTAAAAATAAAAGAAAACTACAATTAATCAATATTTTTACTTACTTGTCGGTTTTTTTAAATATACTTTCAACTTAAATTTTTTTGATAAAGGACAGTAAATTCATATTTTAATACTGACATAGCATTCTAACTTCCGCTATAATATCGTTTGGTTAACAGGCGCTTACAAAAAGTTATGAACTTGAAAACAGTTTACTTAGATATACGCACTCCTACTATTTTGTGTGCAACTGTATGTGAGATTACCTTTATTTATCTTCAAGATGAAACAGACAAAGCTATTAATTCGGTAATTATTTCCCTTTTCATTTGCCTTAAGATATAATGTTACATAATAATTCAAAAGAATATAAAACCTTTACCATATGTTTGTAATATAGAACAAAAATGGTATTGATATTTGCTAAACTATTATTGATTATTTGTTGTCAATTTTTCACAATTGACAAAACAAAATAATTTTTGCTGCGAATATACTACGAAATACAAGGAAACAAACACTAACTTAAATCAATTTTCAAACCTATATTTCTAACTATTTATAAAATATTGCTTTAACTTCATCTTGAAAAGCAACCTGTATATTAGTAGTATGGTATAGTAATAGTTATAGCAATAATTAATTTCTCGTAATACACATATACAATAATACATACACTACAAATATGTTATACGTTACGTGTCATATTGCATTATGTATGAACAGACTCATTACTTGTTAAATAAACGGGTTTAAAGAAAATCACAGACAGAGATCAACTTTTATTAAATTAAATTTCTTTAAAATCTGTTTACATAAATGGTTAAATTATTTGTATTGTAAGCGAGTAAAAATTAATTTTAATATTGCAATAAATATTTAAATTACCGACTTCTAGGAAAAATATAGTAATATAACCCAAAAACCGATTTTTCACAATTTCCATCAACTTGATTTCTCTCTGTTGAATTATCTAAAAACATTTGTTTATTCACTTCCAATCAAAAACAAACAATAGCGTTTACAACGAATTCAAAATAATTATGCAACCATCTGTAACACTACTAGAAGATTTGAATGCGTAGGCCAACCCATGACGCATAGAGTTGAAAGATGTATTGAATCACCGGTAGTTACTATGTACGTCTTCTATGAACTCTTCTCTCGTTTATTTTCACATTTACTTTTTGAGTATGTTAAAACTGTCTTAAATGAACACGAATCAATTTTTTTTTGTAATTACTCCAAAAGTGAAGGAGATAGATTTATTTCTGACTACAAGAGGAATTTGGGAGTGAAAATTCTCTTAATTCACCGGCGTTTTAGAAACTTTTTATTCGTTCATTTTTTTTTGTTAAATATAGGCGTCTACAGATATTAAAAAAACAAACACTTCCCAGAAATATAATATTGGCAATATTATTTTTGTGTGTGTTAAGTCTGAAAAGATTAGTTAGTAAATGTAGAACATTTTAGTTCTTATTTATTTCACTATAATATTAATAGTACTACTTACATTATAATTTATCATTATAAATTATTTCCCACTCTATATATTTTAGTTAAGCAATAAGCAGCATTAGTATTTGATTAAAGAAATGATCACGCTACCTGTCCATTTACAAGATCATTAATAACGTACCTGCAATAATGCAGATACGAAATTTTGTATAAGCATAACCAAAAAAATGTATATCTAAACATAAAAGAACAACCTGTTTCCAGTTCTTGATTTCAATCCAGTTTTTCCTATGAAATTAAAGAATTAGAATTTCATATACTTTTGTCACACTATAAAATTTTCTATGATAGCTATCTGTTAAGCCATTTATAGAGAAAGAAAAATAAACAGATTTCTTTCTAAATACATACATATCTTAATTTAAATTAATTAAGTAATAACAATGATGTATTAATTAATAAGTGTAGATTGTCGTACGCTAGTCAAATGAGAGAAAAAAGAGCTATTAAATCGTAACATTAATAACTAGGTATCTATTTTTAAAATGAACTTGAAAATGACCCGCTATTTCCTAAATGTTTAGGTAAAAGTCAAGTATTTCTAACATATTTTACTTAAAAGCTATACATTATATTCTAAAGTATTTTTTCTTGTTAGTCAAAATTATATAATACATATAACAGTCGAAAATGGAAAGTTTTGTTTCTTCGTACAGAAGTTAGTGGGCGTTGAAGCTATGCGTCTTGTTTTTTAAACTATTAATCAGATCTATACTTAACAACTTTGCTAAATTTAAATCTATGCGGTATTATACACAAGGAATTTGAAACGATCCTTACACTACAGACTAGATCATTTTTATTCAGTCTTTCATCCAAAACGCGTTTGAAACGCATTTGACAGAATTTATTAGGTCTGCCACAATTTTCGTTTTAATTATTTGTTCTAATAGAAAAGAACAGAATAGGAAATAACAGGAACGAAAGTTAGCAGATCAAAATGCAGCTATTAAAATATTTTACATTTTACACGTTAGTTAACACTTACGCAATTGATTTGAAATTTTATTCATATGTATAGCAAAATTTTATAATGTCTTGAAGTAAAAAGAAGCTATTTTATAATACGACAGAAATTCTAAAATAAGCACTATTGAAAGTACCCTTCAACTTCTTGTAATATATTGTAATGAAAAATGTACTTTCAATTAAAATGTCAGTTTCTTTCAGGATTCTTTAACCTACAGCGCGTGCAGAAATGCAAACTATGAAATACGACAAGAAATAAGCTCAAGTGAATATCACACTTTTGTGCTCACAAATACACAATGTGGTATACACACTGGTGACTGAAAAACATTAGTCTTTATTCTTTAGAATGTGGGAAAACAAAGCAATGACAAAGAGGAGTGATTTGGAATAGAAAGGTTACTTTCTGTAAATGAAATGTATCAATTATATCAGCATTTTTCATTTACAAAATGTCCGCTTATGGCATTGTAATAAAACGGTTTAGATTCCTTAAGTCAGTAATTTGTTACGTAAAAAAGTATGACTGTGTTTCGAAAGGAATAATGTACTAAATCATCTACACACTCAGATATTAGTGGGCAAAACAGTAGAAAATCGCCTACCGTTACAATAAATGAACTGATACGCTGCTTTATTGCATGATAATAGAATTGTGTTTCAAAAACAATATATTATTAACGAGTTTACTTTAATTGAAGTAGGAGCACATTGCTGACAGTATAACGTCAGGGAAACAAAACATAAGAGAAATGTAGCAAATTAAGCAAAATTTGCTTTGTTTGGTTTATTAAAATTTTCAAAATCAATGTACTTTATCTTCATTCATCGTCACGTAGACCATACTATGCGTAGAAGATCACAACCATCTTTCAGCGCCTATTTCTATATCATAGAGATAACACAACAAGATATTAATTTCTTCATAAGGTGTAGGTCAAGAAGATTCCTTAGAGATTCCGAAGAGTACTCTAGTATATGGAAACTTCCATAAACTGAAAATTGTTTCTAAATATGTACACTCTAATTGAAGCGATTTCCGATTATTCAATGTTGTTCAAAAAGAGATCGATGCGGTTAGTAAGAAGAAATAGTGTGTTACAGTATTGATCACGTGTAATATGTTCGGAACGGATAAAAAAAAAGTTATTGGTAAACATGGCTCACGCATAGGACAGTTAGGGGGGTTGCGGGCGGCCAGCGTATGGTCGAAGAACAACCTTGAATTGCAAATTATTATGCAGTCCCGTCATATATAAATATGCAACAGTCGATAAGCTTATTTAACCGTCCAATGGTGAATATAGCGCGTAATTTTTTCTTGTAATTTAAATTAAATGCAAAATTGCATGCGTACGCCACTTGTATGTGTACGAAATTGGCCAAGTTTAGTTATTGGTGATTGGCAAATCTAAAAGCCCACGTTGTCCATAACATATAACTAACAGAATGGAATCGGGAGCTTAGTATATGAAATAAAAAATGCATTATTTTGGATAATGATGCTAGACAGTTGTACCGGTCATTTAAATATTACTAAGTGACATAAAAGTATTTTCTACCATACACTTGATTAGTGAATAATAAAGATTTTATATCGATAGGATATTTGCAAAATGTTATGATCCAGCTAATATATGAGAATAATCAAAACCTAGTCAAGAATATTGTAAAAAATATCTCATATTAGCACCATTCATATGATTTCAGAAAAATGCGAAAATTACAATTATGATCTGTTCGAGAAAACGTTAACAATTTGATTCACATAAGAATTTAGATGCTTTCGTAAGGTCTAAGAAATTTCCATTTCCAAGATATCGTACAATTAAATCGTATTTTAATCAATCTTTCTTATTTAGCTGTATAAAAATACTTCTTTATATGTAAGTATTAGTAGAAAATATATTTTTAATCAAAATTAAATGTTTATGCATTTGTCATAACTAAATTATTAGATAATATCATATGTGGAACTTACAGTACGATTTTTCAGCATGGGCAGCTTAATTGACTCATTATATGTAGGGGAACTGGGGGCAGTGTGAAATGGTAGAGCGAAGTGAAATTTTGAATTAAAAAAAATTCAAAAACGCGCGCTTTAATTCTAGTGACATCAAAACCTTCTGCTTAACGGTTGGTACCATGGGACATTACAAATGAACATTTGCCTGTTAAATGCAGTGTTTGCAATGAAAGAAGAATTTTGCAACTAAAATTGTAATTTTGTAAGTACCTATTCGTCTTAATATTTGAGTTATTTTATATGCAGTGAATGAGTTTTATTTTTTTTAAGTAATTAAGCCATTATTTGGTATATTTGAGATAGAAAATTCAGTGATGGCTTGTATTTTTTTTGTACAGAATTTTTCATATAATTGACATGATTTGAGGCAACGTGAAAAATCGGAATTGGGGCAAAGTGAATTATTATGTCACTTTACCCCTAGGTTTCTCGCAGTTCAAAATGTTTATTCTGTCCTGTTACTGTCATTTTTTAATTGATTTTGAAGTCAATAATACATTAATCTTTTTTCTTACAGTTTGAAGATGGTGCGCAATTATGTAAGAAAATCTAAACAGCATAGTTGGGAAGAGGAATCGATGATTGCTGCTCTAACATCTGTAAAAGAAGAGAGAGTTAGATACTTTGGCTCAGAAGAAATTGGGGAGGTACCGAACCACCTTCACACCTGAGCAAGAAAACGAGTTGGCCGATTATCTTCTTGAAATGGATCGACGTCTGTACGGCCTGACGATCCAAGACCTAAAATCAGTTGCATTCCAATATGCCGAGCGAAACCACATTCCAAATTATTTTAATAAGGAAACAAGGAAAGCTGGCTGGGATTAGGTGCATGCATTCATGAAGAGAAACCAACAGCTTTCTCTTCGCGAAAACACTTCAGCAGCCAGAACATCCGCTTTCAATGCAACAAATGTCAAACGATTTTTTGACCTCTTAAATGAATTATACAATCAACACAACTTTATTGGACTGGAAATTATGTCCCTCCTCTTCTGATTCTTCCACGAGTGAGAAATAATCCTCTTTTTGAAATTGGCCTACCTCCAAATTCCGTAGTTGCGCCCCACAAAAGCGGATGGATGCAGACCGACATTTTTGTTCAGTGGTTTGAACATTTTCTAAAACATACAAAACCTACTGAAGAGGATCCGGTTCTGCTCATTCTGGATGGACATGCCACCCATGTAAAAAACATTCGGCTAATAGAAATGGCTAAGGAGAAGCATGTAAACATTTTAGTTATACCACCCCACACGTCGCACAGATTCCAACCCTTCATGTTTCCTCTGTCGGCATATTACAAACAAATTGTTCGAGCTTGGTTGCGTGAAAATCCAGGTAAGGTTGTGACTGTTCTTTAAGTAGGAAAATTGTTTGGTGAGGCTTATAACCGGGCTGCTACAGTTCATAACGCACTGTCTGGGTTTTCGAAAACTGGAATTTACCCGTACAAACCAATTTCCCTGATGATGTTTTTGAAGCAGCTGAAACACCAAATCGACCTCCAGTGCCTGGCTCGGAATCTAGTAACTCAAATCCTACATTAACACTACATTCAGATGCTCCGACACAGGATAGACATTTACGTTTAACAGTTTCACCACATCAGATCTTGCCAGTTTCTAAAGCTACAATGAGATCCACTGAGGAAATGAAACAAAAGAGAGGCACGTCTATGACACTCACAACCTCACTATATCTCGAAGAGCTAAAAGAACTTAAAGCATCAGAAATGCCGAAGATAGCACAAACATCCAAAGCCAAGAAGAAAGTCAAAGCGAAATTATTTCAAGAGCCTGTCAAAACCGATACAAGTTCGGAAAGCGATGGCAATCTAAGTCTGCACGACTCAGACAGTGATTTGGACTACTTATCGCCTGATGAAAATAAACAAAGAACTCCTGACAAAATCACAGAAGACATGTTAGCAGTTAAGAACTGGATTCTTGTGGAATATAACGGTCAGTTGTACCCAGGCCAAGTGAAGGCAAAGAATTATAAAGGAGTGTCTGTAAGGTGTCTAGAAAGGACACAGAAATATTTCAAGTGGCCACAAAAGAAAGATCAGCTTTTCTACGAGTGGAATCAGGTAAAGAAAATGATTCGCACCTCGAAAAAACTAAAAAGAGGCTTTTTCGATATTCCAGAAATATCTTCTTATGTTTAAACTGATGTGTAATAACTTTCTTTTTGTATTTTTCAATAAATTTATGCATTCTTAACAATTTTCCTTTTTATGTATTTACCTTAATATAAATTTCACTTTGCCCCGTACGCACGTGGCAAAGTGAAATTTGCAACACATGAAAAAAATTAAGGAAAAATATCAACCCTAGTTACAAATTTTCTTTTTAATTTGAAATATAACATTGAAATAACAATATTACCAAAAATCACAAACGAGATATTAATTCTGAGGACAATGTGCTTATATAAAAATTAAGTATTTCACACTGCCCCTACTTCCCCTACATGTGTTCTGTATCTAAATGTATCTAATAAGCGATATACGCAGCTTCCATATATTTTTCCTCATTGTACTCGGTAGATATTTTTGTTGGAAATCATATACTACGTAAGACAGATGATTGCTCTAAGCACGTTGATACAATGTCTGTGTCAATGTCAATAGGCATAAAATATTTACATTTGTTGCATTATTTAACTTATAATGTTTTTTCGTCTATATGTCCTCCTTTGGCACGTATCACGGCCTCGCAAATTCTGGACATCTTGCTCAGTAATCGCTCCGGGTAATTCGGATTAATTTGCTGCCAAGCTGATCAATTTGTTGCCAAGCTTCCTGTAAGTAGTCCCAAAGCTGCTGAGCATTTTGTGGCTGTCGTGATTTGGCTTCTCTGTCTAACTTATCCCATAACAGCCTCCTCAAAGTCCTGACTTGTGACTTTGAGGTGGCCAGACCATTACTGTAATTTCGCCCGCGGCCTGTCTTGCTTCTAGGAAGTTCTTACATACCTTAGCGGTATGCTTGGGGTGGTTATCCTGCTGGAATGTGAACAGTTGACCGATTATGCGAGTTCCTGATGGCAATGCGTTGTTTTGCAGGATGTCCAAATACTCTTCTTTCCGCATTTTCCCAGTTATTTTCACCAAATCACCCGTTCTTGTCCCGGCAAAACAATCCCAAACCATTACATTTCCACCTCCATGCTTCACCGAAGGCACTAAACAGTTCTCATTAACACGTTCGCCCGTTTTTTTTACCGCAATTCGTCCCTTCAGTCCTACAGCGGATAATCGCTTTTTACAGTCGTAACTGATAACCTTGTTCTTCGTTGAACATTAAGACGTTTAGTAATATCTGGTGCCGTACTACCTGCCGACTTAGAGAAAAAATATTAAAACTCTGACACTCTACCAAAAACTACGAATAAAACTTCAATGGTTTGCCGATTGTATTTACTATATTACATCCCCCGCCAGAAATACCCTCATTAGCATAAAATTCCTATTTAACGAACTGAAGGTATTTATTTCATTTCGTATTTAAAATTTCAAGGAAATATTGACGGATTAGGCAGTTAGATACTGTAGTTTAAATAAGTACTTAATGGCATTGCCATATCTTGGCAATTATTGAACGTTTCCAAGAAATTTGCTACTGCTTCCAAACTTTGTGACGGTAGTGTACATACTTTCGAATAAAAGTCTGCGTATATTTTAGACGTTCTGCTTGACAAAGCAGCATCTAATTTTGAAACTAGACTTTAATTTTCTATATTGTAGGTATGCAGCTGCATAGTAAAACTAAATCAACAATATACTTCATAATTGCATTCACGACTAGATGTATAAATACGCTAAGTATACATAAAATAGCAAAACTAACATAACACTGATGTATCAAGGTACTCGGTATCTATTCTGATATATGTACTTCTATAAATATACCACAATCAAAATGGCAAGTTAGGTGGTCGTTTTATAAGATTTTGTCAGATTTCATTTCAAGAGAGAATAATACAATATGTCATAAAAATCTACGTGATGTGTGGACATATGCAAATTCAACGATCCCTGTTGGTCGTAGCCTAGCAATGTGGGCCGTCTAACCAATACTGATATAGTGCACAAACGACCTAAAATACCATCCTCTACTGAAATGATCCGTATGTGTGATGTTATGGAAATACACGGTTGTTCTTACAGTGTAAACTGAAATTAGTATTTGTTTAACATTATTATTTATTCTTAAAAACTTTGACTGACTATAAGTGTAACACAAGTTTAAAATGTCACAAATATTTCACTAACGTTAGTACTTTAGAGTTAATTTATCGTTTTGCCGTTATAATAAATCGGTATTCTATTTATATCTCGTATATTCAAAATTATTTCTGTTAACTGTAATATTGTTTGATATACAGGATTAAATCTATTCTATTGTTATTAACTTACAATTAGTGATCTAATACTTTTAGATAAATACCGAAAAAGTTGTTACGATAATGCACATTATATATGGTTCAACATTGGTTATTATATTGGAAATGGAAATAAAGACTCGGGTGATAAGATTAGATAATTCCTTATCATTGTTATTGTACGAATAGATGAATATACCGCGACTATATTTTGAAATAAGATTATTTTTGTTTGGTATACTTATGTATGTATCTATGTACTACTTGACGAGATACAGGATGTAATACATATTTTCAATAATATAATACCAGATGAATAGAAAATTCTAGCTTTCTTATTCAAAATAAAGTAACACTTTGTGCTTAATTAGTCAAAAAGGATTAGACATGTTATTAAATAAGATAAGTGAATTGTTATTCGAAAGAAAATATAACGTAGATTTAATATATGTACCTCACTTTCGCATAATGAATTCCGTAACTGTTTTAAAATAACAATTCTAATACCAGAATGCACAGGAAGTTGCTTATTCCCAGATGGAAAGTGCTTAAGGATGTATGTAATAAGGTCAAAATAATTAAGATGCAACCTACAACCTACACGATATCGAAGATAAAGTTAGAAACAAACGAGTGACATTTTACTCGTTGATACGATATCTCGTGGAAGAAGTACACTCTAAATTAAAACGAATACTTTAAGTGAATGGAAATTTTATAAAGTGATAGAAACTTGGAATTTTTGTTATGAATCATGTGCGCGTATGTTGAATATAAGAGTTACGTAATATTTTCGTGGGAAATAAATGAATATTTCAATGACATTCGCAATGTGTGTTCGAAACTAACTCAATTTAAATTTTAAAGAGATCCAGATTGTATATAGTAGGTTGTATTACATACAAACACAGGTATATTCAATCTAGAGAACCCTTTCTTACAAACAAGCTACAGTGAATTACCTGCACAATAAATGAACTTACCTAACTGGTGCACCAAACAGTGGCGCACCTGGTCCGGCGGGATTATCCTGCTCTGCAACCTGTGAGGACATTTGAGCTCTTGCCTGCCGCTGTCGTTCGCGGAGACGATCTCTATCCACGCTGTAATCCAAATGAAAACAACACTTTAACACATTTGCCACTAAAATGCATACTGTAATATGAACTAATTATTGCACTATAAGCATGATGGAGAACACTAAAAACAAGGGTCGTAGTAATAAGGTGTTTTCTTATTATGAGTACCTAGTGACATTAGCAACACAAGATCCCACATTTCATACGCATTGCAAAGAAATTAACATCGCAATAAACTCACTTAACGTACTACTACTAATAGAACGTCACATATTTAGCGTCGGATATATTAAGAGTAAAAATATGTGTATATCTAATTCGTTTTGTTTTTACTTTCTCGAATTATCGCGCACAAAATACACAACCTTTAACAGTTTTATATTCAACACAGTTAATATATGCACGCTTTTAAAACTGATTAAATACTAAGCCTAGAAGTATGTATCAAGTGCGATGCTGCCGTCTGATACGCTTATTCCCGGTTGCCAAATAATGTTCGATTTGTGTCACACAGATGACGCCAACGGAAACGTCACCAGTACGAACATATCTACTACGAACTGGAGTCTCCTGTCGAGTAAACGGCAAAATAGAGGTGGGAGGTGTGTTCGAATGTGTGTTGATCAGAAAAGCTATCTTTGTCTGCCTTTCGCACTCTTTTCTGAGCGCGATGAACATGCTAACTAGTTAAACATTACTGGTGACGCGCGATTTAGATGTTTTTTTTTTACTTCCATCTCGTTCTCATATTATCTTTTCATACACTTTCTTCCTTCTGTAATATATTTATCAGTAAATATTACATTTAAATAAACGCCTGTAAAATATATTTCGTTGGTTAATGTTAAATAGCGTACAGTGCAAGTAAATTTAAATAATTGAATAACACACGAGCCAACATTATTTTTAATTAATACATACTATGTATTTATAACTGGATACTCAGTTTCAGTCACTGGTAAAGTTCGAGCCAATATACTGAATGTGTAACTTTTGTTTTCATTTAAATTTTTGTCGCAATAAAAAATGTACAGTGATATCTATAAGTATTCGCACTTCTTGTAACATTGAAAATCAAAACATATTTACAGATAAGAAAAACTGGCAAGAAGAAGATCATGTATACATGCTGTACAAAGCATGTTGATATGTTCTTTCGTTGAGGCAGTAACTTTCACTTTTTCCAGGGTTACCAAAATTTTAAATCTTTGTGTTTCAAACCGTGTTTCAATATGAATTATATTATGTAGGTAGTTGTCAAATTAAAATTTATTAAGATACATTATGTATACACTATTATGTACTTATATTTTAATTTCAGTTATCTATCCACTTGTAAATCAATAAAACAGGAATGAATTAGAAAACAATTTCTTCCAGAACGCAATTATGTTCTCATAAAAAATTACTCAGTTGAAGAAGTTAACATATCATATATGTTAAATATAAATACTATTAAAAGGTATAGCCATGGCTATTGACCAAAATATTTAATAACAAAGGAATCGTCAATGTATATTATATTTACAATCATGTACAATACTAAACATATGTTACTGTAAATTTAATATTACTAACTTCAGTTATCCCTATATATAATTATATTTTTCGTCAAACTCTAACAAGTCTGTTCAAGCACCAATCCAGACTCGTCGAGACGTTATCGGACCCAGTTTCGGGTTTGAAAACGTTTTTGATGTATTTAGGGCTATTTTCCAATACTTTGATAAAAAATGACTTTTGGCAATTTTTGTTTTGGGACCGAAAACGCGCTACAGAATCAATGTATATACTACTCTCTGGTAGAGGGCTGTATGTATATGTACATAAACGTGTATAATAAATATATATAAACGTTGTCAATCCCAATACAATATACCGACATCCTCCAGCCCTAAAACCGGCAACCATGTAATTCCATAGGAAAGTTTTTTTCCTAATGTTTTCCGACATTTTAAAATACTATCTACTACAACATCTTGTAAGAGAAAAAGAAGAACTTGTTTTGAATGTACATACATGTCCTACCCTATTGTGAATTAATTTATTGGGCTTTTACTTTTAAAACAATCTGTGGTTAAGCTATTAATGTTTCTGATTTTGGACATGTAGGTATTTTATGTAATTTTATTTATATTGATTTATTATTTTCTTCATCAGTGTCATATATATATTTTGTTTTTTGAATTACTGCTATTATTTTCAACACGACTGTATATATGTATGTACATATATTATTTCATATATTTTAATTTTATATTATTTTCCTTTTTAAAATCTCAGTATTTCCGAAAATGTTGTCTATCTTTAGAGTCCTCAGCAAAAACAGCTTCAGCGGTTATGTTATGAAAAATACTATTATTACACAGTAGTTATAAAATCGTTTCTTTAAATGTTATTTAGTTCGACCAATATAACATTTGTTACAGTCCTTTCAGACTAATTTACAAACGACATTACTTTGATTATTGATCTGCTATGTTTTTGCCTAGACCTTGACAAAAAAACATTGATATACGGATAATTAAATTCATGCTTATCGTTATATAAAATTTACATTAATATTTAAATATTTTTCGATATTGTAAATATAAACCTATGTATCAATGATTTCTTTATTCTTGGATATTTTTGTTGATAGGCATGTCTTTATATTATTTGACACATGTTAAATGTCAATTTTTTCCATTGATGAAGTAATTTTTTTACGAAAACAATTAATTGTGTTCTGGAATAGATTTATTTTCAATTCTTTCCTGTTTTATTGAACTACAGGTGCAAAGATATCTGGGATTAAAGGATTAAAATTTATAGGCATGCCAATCATACTTGATTGATATTGTAAACCCACATAGCACATAATTAATTTCATATTAATTTACTTTAACAATAATACGGAATTTTAAGAGCATAATAGCAAGATTTTCACATAAAAACCTTCTGTCTTTAAAATCTTACACAATAAAACAGTCGGTAACAATATTCAGTATTTTATTCTGTTTCGCAGAATTATATCCTCATGTAAAAATAATCTTATCAGGAAACGTCATGCCATTTCTTGACTGTAATGATTGTTGAATATGTAACAAACTGGTAAAGATTCTGTAAGGTTCGTAATAATTTATTTGTACGGTACCCGACCTTCGTAATACAAAAGTTTATCATTTTTTGTATTTTGGTATAGCGACACCTTTGTTATACAGATCTTACGGATTGTAATATAAAATGTTATCTTTTTTTAACACGTAGCACTTGAATTATACATATATACATATGTATGTATGTACACAGTTGCAAACATCGTAAACATTTAAGCGTTTGTTCCATTTTTGCTAGTGATAGGCGGAATTCAACGATTTTAATAATTAAAGTAATCGCAATTGATGAATTTTATAATCGGATGATTTATTATCATTCTGTAAAAATAGTAGTCAGAAAAAAAATCATTCGCTTAAAATAGTAGTAGCAAAAAAATCAGTTTCCAAAACAGGTATAAAATTCATTCCTTGAAAATACTAGTCAATGAAAATTATCGACTATATTTTTAAATAGTGATTTTGTGACTATAATTTTTGAAACAATAGTTGCTAGAAACCATCAATTAATATTTTTTCACTTAAATTTATCAAATAAATGTTATGCTTTTGTGCACGATAAGCATTAGAAATATTACCACTACGTTATTTCGGACAGAATATTCCGGTATCACTGAGATTACAAATTTTGCCAACAAAACAATACCGACTAGTTATAGCAACAAAGGTAATAAAATGGGGCTTTTTATTATCAAGGGTTTCGCACAATCTCTCTGTGGATGATATCCAGAAGAGTCCTCGGAATTTAAAGATTACTCTCATCATCACCTATCATCTCCATCCACGACAACAAAAAATCCAGAGTCAAACAAAGTGACAGAATATAAGGAATGTTATTACTTAACAATAATCCAGAATACAGCAAACGGCTAGTTAAATAAACTTCATTCGGATCAGTGGAATGTTTAATGCACGCCCAGACAGTACAAGCATTGTAGACAAATTTGCAAGCACGGGTAACTTTTATAAAAATTATCTTCAGACATATTAAACTGAAATATGGCAAAAATGATAAATCATTCGGCCAGGAATGGAAGTTATAGCAATTACTAAATAAATTTTGTCGAAATGTGCCGGAAATTGCGTAAAAGTTGATGAATAATATGAGATAAAAGTGGTATCCTCAGATATAATGATTTATTGGCACTAATATTATTCTACATTAACTTGACAGTTCTAATAGGGTTTTCTAGTCGTAAAATTAGTGCACTCGTACATATGTATGTGGCTAAATAAAAGGATTTTAGTTAATTCAAGCTGAATTATTTTACAAATTACAAACACAAGATACACATAACATGTTTCTCTGAGTATAAAAAGAAAACAACACAAACATTACGCAATATTTATTTTAATATTCAAGCAAATCTAAAAAACAGTATTATTCTTATTGTCTTAAGAAAGTAAAAGTCAATAATCCAGAATACGATATGTTAATATAAAATTCTTGAATTGGAACATTTGCGCAGAAACATCTAAAAAAATTGAAAACCCACCAACAAACTTTTCAGAGCAATAAACCTAAATCATACAAAAATTTAACACCATATAACTCAAACATTTGCGGACGGACGTTTATATAGCAAATTTACCAGAATAGTTTTGTGTATGGAAAACGTGAACACAATTTAAAACATCTCGATTTAAATATGTTTGTGTAGCCTCGCGATTATATTATTTATTCAATACTTCTATTGATTCGACTATGAAGGTTCATTTTTGCTTACAGATATCAGTCTGTTAGAGTTTTTGAAAATATTCTCAATTTAAAATTCCGGCATAGTACATATGTATGTGGCTAAATAAAAGGTTTTTAGTTAATTCAAGCTGAATTATTTTACAAATTACAAACACAAAATACACATAACATGTTTCTCTGAGTATAGAAAAGAAAATAACACAAACATTACGCAATATTTATTTTAATATTCAAGCAAATCTATAAAACAGTATTATTCTTATTTTCTTAAGAAAGTAAATATGTTGTTTAATAACAAGAAGAATGTGGCTACAGTTTGTTTACAAAGCACTACTACAACATTTTATTTCCTTTTAGAAACATATTTGGTTTCTTTATTGAAGTGTGTACACTTTTCTAACAACAAAGTCATACATATAACATTTTTATAACATTTGGTTGCGATATTTTAACTGACAGTGGCGTGTACACTTTTTTTTTAATATCAACAGTCTTCATATTATCTACAAAAGAAAAGAGTAAATTTTTGAAGAACTTAGTTAGTCAATAGTATTAATAATATTATTTTGGAACTGATTCTTATTACTGTTGTTGTATAATCTTTATAATTATAACTACGTCAGATGAGCGAAGAGTAGAAAAATATCAAAATAAACAAATTTATAGAGGACTGAATGTGCGAGAATAATGTATGAAGTGTGTCCTATATACGAGTATACATAGAATTCTGTACGGATAAAGATGGAAATTCAAACTGATAAACTGATGAAGTTGATAAAATAGATAATACATATTTCGATTACTAGTAACAATCCACAACGAAACCCAGGAAGAAAGATGACAACACCTTTGAATGCTTACAAGATTGCAAAGCATAGTTTCAGATATCTTTCTATAAAATGTTCAGTGATAGAAATTAAAGATGCTGTTATGATAATATGAAATCAAGTTAGAACACTGACGAATTAATATGCGCAGATGACTTACTTTAGGTTAGAATAATAATCTCTATTAGGGCACAAAATGTAAACTGTAAGGAGAAAAAGTCATTGGTGTACGTAGTACAACTTTTTCTTCTTTACATTTTGTGCCCTGATGATACATTGATTAAGTGCGAAATATTTGGGGTAAAATAAAGAAATACTAATTACAGCGAATTTTATTGTTGGATCCTCAGATAATCCTATTTTTTTTACTGGTTTCAACAGCAAAGCGTATTTGTTTATTTTTAGATGCAATGAAATATGATTACGATATTAATAATGAGAAATTTAGTAAATTAATGGACTTTTACGCAATGCTCTTTCAAACATATGTGTGGATGTATGTACAAATTTAGAAGTCTATTTAGTATAATGCAAGATAATGAATCAAATTGTTGTGAAAGTAATATGAGCTATCATTTCTCTTAGAACACGATTAACAATGCAACGTAGTATCTATTAAGCGAAGGCTAAAGTTATAATAGCCCAAGGTCACGCATAATTCAAAATATCTTCAACTTACACAAACTGCATAGGTGCTACAACGGAAAATATAGTTGCGAAATAATTATTTGCCATAAAATACAATCTATAAAAAGAAAATAATAATACATAAAAAATTGAATTGATGATTAAATAGTAACTGCAATTTTACCATTAGTGTGCATACATTGTTTTCGATTTAAACAACAATAACATACAGAAACAACTTCTGTGTTAATGTTCACATTACATATTGGGGTCATATTTCTTAACTAACTAAATTTTCTTGTAAAATTTCGTTTAATTAAACAAGCAATGACTTAAATTGATTGAGTAGCACAGAGAAGAAAAATTAATAAATAACACTTATGGAAACTTCCTTTATTCTTCGCTTAAATATGTAACATTTATGTATACATCCTTCTTAAAGTCATGCACAATCTTTTCCAAATTAAGTGTGAATTTTTCAACCGAAAAATGGGTTAGTAAATAAATATTTTTCTCTAAAGCGAATTTAATTACATTGAAGTTTATCAAAGTCGTACGTAATACTCTCTCTTAGGGAAAGAATGTAATTTGTTTTCAAGCAAAGCCTTTATTTACTAAATATAAATTTCTCATTTAAAATTTGCATTTAATTTGAAAAAGATAGTACATATAGATAAATCTTATATATTTAAGTACCTAAATTATAAAGAAACTTTTCACCGAATGTTATTTATTAAGCAGACTTAGGTTAGGTGCCATACTCTTGTATGCATGCTAAGTACTGTTTTCTGTTAATATGTTATTTCAGTATATTTTAGCAACTCTGTATGCATGTATATTTAACTTTATAAAAAATTTGAAATTACTGCAACTAATGCAGAATATGGGTTTCTTCTTAATTTAAATGAAAAACAGGAGTTTCCTACGTAATTTCAAGTTTTAAATAGTCTACAACTGTCAGTGTCAGAACTGATCAAGATTTAAAAGCTTTATATTTAACTTAATACATTTTATATAAAATCAAATTTCAAATTCATGCAAATTTGTAACAATATTTACTTCCATTAAAAGTATTTGTGAGTTCCTTTTGTCTACTAACTGCTGCATTCACTTCACTGATAACTTCAATGACCCAACTGCTTTCTAATATTTACTAGAATTCAGTAAGTTTTGCTAAGTTTGGGACTTTACATAATCACAATTCACTCAACAATCACATCAACATTCGGGTGATGACAAAACCCTGTTTTGAATTCAAATAAGCATCCTTGAAAGCCTATAGAACGTAATAACTGATATAATACAACGGACTTTACAATCTGTTCTTAACCATTAATAAAACCAAAGTTTGTTTTTTGCAATTTCGGATAAATTTTGTACTTAAATTTTTGGTTACTCTGTTTATTTATTATGATGAAATTCCTTAATGCAATATAAATTAATATTGAATATTTAATTAATACCAAATAATTGCAACAATAAAACATTACTTGAGTGTAGGTTTTCAAGATTGTTGTTTATTGCGTTGAAGGTTTCCAAGTATTATTACGTAAATTAGTTTTCACTTGACATTCTGCTGAATACGCTGTCAGCTTCTTCGGAAAGATTCTAAACTACATCAGAACCTTCTCAAGAAGCTAACAGACTGATCAGCGAAGCAATAAGTGAAAACTTATTTTTGGGACAACAGGCGACGCAACAGTTCATGTCATCGTTTGAATTTAGCAACAGTTACAGTTCGACTTGACGTTATATTATGCATATCATTAGTTCTTGAAAAAGTTATTTTAAAAGTTGTTGTGCCTATTGTTCTTTTGTTATATACTTGTATGTTGCTTCTGTTCACCCATCTGTATTTGATATATTGCCAAACTTGAAACCCGGTGAAGTTTGGATTTGTTATAATTTGCCATTTTCAGCGATTAGTAGAATATTCTAAGGTTAAATATGTTTATACAATAACACATTAAACTAATTCAGAATATAAGGGCCTTTCTACTCGGAGGAGCTCCCATTACAACGACGCAGCTCTCGAAACTGTTTCGAACATTAATGTAACCAGCGACGCACTAAGTCATGAACCCCTGTCCAGCACATATATGCTCCAATCAACAAATTTCGGATATTTTTGGATTTCCTACGAAAAAAACGCATTGATATAATAAAATTTACGGGATGACTACTAATGGGATGTGCAATACAGTCCTAGAGTCTGGTTTTGGCATTCTCTAATTAAGGACTTTTGATAAATTCTCAAATTTTCTCATAATGATTCATTTCGATTCACTTTTTCAGATAAAGTTATACAGTGAACGATGTCCAATATAAAGTTGCTTTCGTTAAGACATTATACATGCAAAAGAAAAACCTAATGCAAAGTTGTTCTGTATAAATAAATTAATACGGCACGGAATCGTTGCATGTTACGAATAATGGAATACTCTTAAATCTGTTTAGTATTTGTGAGTTTAAGTAATTAGTTTGTGACATATATAAACCGAAATGCATTCAAGTGCAAATTTACAATATTCAGAAAGAACCGTTACCAATTTATTTTTGTGTTCTTGTGGAGGTAGAAAGTAATAAGTCATATTTGCTACTATATTTGATTTACACTGCTAAATATGTATGTGTATTATATTCATATACAACTCGTTGCAAAAAAAATGACGCAAAGGGGATTCCATGTTGATATAATTTATAGGTAGAGACCATACTCCTTGATGCGTCTAGAGTATAGCAGTGGCGTAACAGTGGAAAGTAAAAGCGCATCTGCTTTAAGTATAATAATGGCATTATTATACAATATACAGAGCATTCCAATGAAAACGATCCACCTTTAATAACTCGAAAACATCAAAAAATACGAATAAACGCCGAGACAGGTCGATTTTTGTTTGAAGGGGTTAACTCTTAAGGCAATATCATGTTTCGTCCTCCCTGGTCCCGCCAACACCGAACATTAAGATTTCAAATGGTACTACGTCATATTATTACACTTTTCGATTTTACATACTATTTGCAACAACTTTCATGTAGGACAATCTATACCTATCCTTAACAGTTTATTAGACATTTTCTAAACTTTCAGGGCTATTTTGTTATATCATTGAAAAGCTTACAGTATTATGTGACATAGACCTCACATGTGACGTTTCATTTTAAGAATCCTCCGTTAATAGTGTTGAAACGACCTGTATCTATGTACACGTCGTAAACTATAGAAAATGATTTATGCTGAGGAACTAAAGTACTGTAACTTCAATTATTTCATCTTTTCTAAATGTTCTTTATGTGGCAATTCATACTGAATTTTGTAATATTCTAATTAGCACGCAGTCAAATATTAAGATACTTGATCATTGGGTACTATCATTAATATTTAATTAGGGCAAAATGTTTTCGTTTGCGCTGATATTGCCACATTTGCACAGACAAAAATATAGGGTTCTATCATGACTCTCCGTTAGAGGAGGCTTCGCTTCGAAGTCAAGTTTTTGATACTACGCTTTAAAAATAATTCCTTATCTCCGTTTGCAATATACAGTGAGGTTTTTATAATACCGTACACAGCCCTATATTCGATTTTATTTGTCCCATGTCAACGCATGGGCCGTTATGCAACCAACATTACTCGTATATATTATTGGTTTCTACATAAACATCTTATTGATAACTATCAAAGTTGTGACAAGATAAAATAATCCATAAAATGTATTCTAAACATGAAACAATTGAAATTATAAATTGTTATCAAGCCGGAAACAGTATTAGAAATATACGAGATCAGTTTGCTGCAAAATATCGCGACAGACGTAGTATCAACCAACGAGATTACTATGCATGTATACGCCCTCTATCAGTCAAGTATTCCACATGTAAAAACGCATGTTTGCAATAGGAGTAAGGTTGGTTGTATAACTGCCCATGCGTTGACATGGGACAAATAAAATCGAACATAGAGCTGTGTACGGTATTATAAAAACCTCACTGTATACTTGATCTAGTCAAAATTACATACAAAGACTTGAAAACATTAGTGTTAGAGTCTCTTGATTAAGGGTAGCCCGCCAACCACTTTTTACTTACTTACATACAAAGAGTGTATGTACCATCGTAAAATCGAGGATATTTTTACCTGTGTGTATACTTATAACGTTCATAAAACTTGAGCATGAATGAATTTATTATATTGATACGTAACAGTACGCTTCATGGATTTAATGACAATTTTTAGTTAATTTCGTAGTGTACGATGGAAATATTCGTAAAATCTGTTTATAATTAACTTAACAAGTTTGTAAAAACTTTTAATCCTCAACTCACATAGAAAGGCATGCATTTACCTAAAGGACAAATAATCTTTAGTAAGTGCCAGCAAATATATACTTACAGAATTAGTTGTAAATCAATATGGTACCTAAAGCTGACCAACAATAGCTTTACTAGTTAGACTTCAATGCGCAGTAAACAATGTAATAGCTTCAGGGGATTTCTCGTTTCACATCAGAACATGCTCATTTATATATCTAGTAGGATTTGTTACCGCAAAAAGAGGCTGCTTGAGACGTCTGTAGCTTCTCTCACGTACACAATTTATTTTCTTTTTCCTTGTTTACGCATTTCACAGGCAAAGCTGTTCTCGGTCAGCTGTAGAATCATGTAGACTCTCACTTCTCAAATCAAATTCGACAGTTGTAGGTTTGTGATTCGTTTTTTATGTCCGTTAGTCCTTTCAATAAAGTTTATTACTTTAATAGAAGTATGTAATTTGAATTAAAAAAGATTTTTTTCCGTTGTAATCTTTTAAGAGTAGCATCTCAATACGAATTTATCCATGGCAACGGATAATAACATATTCTACAAACAATAAAAGACACTAAATCAGGTTAAGGTTACCTATAATTCAACATGCTGCAACAATAATAAAATTATTATTGCGTTGCAGATACATGTACTGCGATGAGTGGATGGATCACAGAGTTAGTTCAAGTCCATACTTGCAATACAATAATTCTTATCTAAAACGTAACATGACTGGTGTTCACTTTATTTATAAACGTATTTATGCCGATCTTATTGCATCACGACGTTGTCACTATTTCACGGTATCATTATCGGATTCCTTTCTAGTGCTGTATTATATACAGCGATAAGCAGACTAAAGGATAATAATTATTAAGTGTGCCGTCGTGACAAGATCGTGGAACAGCAGCGCGAGTTATTAACACAAAACACGACGGCCGGCGGTCCGCAATATGACAGAAAGAAAAAGCAATATACACTTCAGAGGCGCTCACCGGTTCTTCGGAAGAGAACACGAAACGAACGGGCAGGTGCTACAAAACATTGCTTCAGAACATCTGGCAAACACATGCAACAACCAAACACACGACGACAGACTTGCTTGTATGTATAAGAGAAGCTTACTAATATATTATGCTACCGCGGAGGAAAGTATGTCTTGATTTGAAGATAGATGTCGACTGAACGTAGAGTGTGTTGGGCCATCGTGTATTCAAACTCCATGTTACGTTTATCCCCGTTTCGATTTCGGGCAAGAGAGCGACGTGGGTGTTTTATATCTCTCCGTCAGGGTAGAATATACGTCGTTCCCCGTTGCAGATTCCCCACGCAGCTTATATAACTTGCTGAATAAAATTAAGCAATTACTCATACATAGATATTTTTTCAAAGTGCCAATATCTTAAAGTTTACATTTTTCTACTACATATAAGAAAATGTTTGAATCATTGTCGTTTACGTGTATTAAATAAATGATCAATATTGTTTTTACTGCAGAAGTTTCAATACTTTCACCAGTCCAAATATAGAAATTATTCTCCTAATATAGAAACTATAGGTATTCTGTAAGCATGAATTTTAAACTCAGTATCCGACATCTCGGAATATAATGCGCGCAGAAGATGACGCATTTATTTGAACGTTATTCAAAAATTGGATATTAGAACTAGAATCAAGCCTTTGAAGTTTTATCAATAAACTTTGAAGGCAGTAAACATATACATACGTATCTAATTACATTCATGCAACTTATCATAGTTTTAGAAAGGAGCACCTATTACAGTAATTTTTAACCGTTTTATTGCTACCCGTTCGGTTTGAGATAAGTACCACAGTACACTTATGTGGAAAATAATTCCGGTGTCACAAATAATTTTTTGAAACTTTCTGCAAGTCTGTTTACAGAATGTGAATGATTATTTTCTACTATACCTTATGTTAATTGACACTTATAATGCAAATTGTAAAATACATATGTGACTATGGTAGATCGCAGTACAAAAGCTGTTTAAAAACAAAATCCCACCATTTTTTGACGATTAAACAAATAATAGGAAAATATGATAGAGTGAAAATATTTTAGCCAATTTAACACAAATGTTTATTATTAGAGTCAACAAAGAGGAGCAAGTTTCAGTGCAGTGCGGAGGACAATGCAGATAGGCCGAGCAACCGTATCAAAGTGAGCGTTCAGTAATGCCTGGTACACATCTAAGCTGCAACATGTAATGCAACGTGTAACGCAACGCGTAATGTAACAAGTGTGGATGGATGTTGCGCGTTGAAGTTGGTGTTGCACCGAACGCGCGCTGACGATCCGCGCGATGTCGGTTTTTAGCGCGCCATCAAAGGAATGTTCGGTTGCAGTGTGGACGGAAATTTTGCTAGACGTATAGTGTGTACGTACGAACGCGCACAAATGTTATCTGGCATTTAAATTTATTCGTTTATTTTCTTCCACGTAGCACTGTCATTAATAATACTTTATAAATTCTATAGTCGCATAGACTGTTTGGATTTATATATATTGTTTGTTTAGGAAAAGAAATTTGAAGGGTTTAAACGTTCACGGTCAGAATCACGCAGTTCTACTGGTGCGCTTGGAGTAAAAAGTAATTCTGTGTAACCAAATTATCTCTTAATTTATTGCCAATACAGTAAATACATAATTATGGAAGATTGGAACGAAGAAAAGACACCTTTGCTAATACGGCTCTATGAGGAAAAAAAAATGGAACCCATCAGTAACTAATTATTGTAAAAGTATAAAAGCTGCAGACGCTACAGCCAGATGATAGAATTCGTTCACGCGCGCATCCATGCTCGACGAGCACTATGGAACATTTGTGTAAACGTAATGCGCGTTCTTTGTTGCACTGTAAAATTAAAACCGTCCACGTTGCATTACACGTTACGTTACACGTTGCATTGCATGTTGCAGCTTGAGGTGTGTACAAGGCATAACGTTTACGAACTCGCATCATTTATGATCGTGAGTTTCATGAGTGAGCATAGGGATACGGATGTATGAATGTTTACACATAAAGTAATAACAAAAATATATATTATATAACGTGCTGAAACACTTACTGTTTTAAAAAGCTTCTATGAAATCACAAACTAGCTGACATCTATTAAATATTTGAATCATTAAATATGTTGTCTTGTTTTAGTCAAATGAATACGGTGTGCGGAATAAATATTTTTTAATGATGAAAACGACCGTTCCACATTGAATGATCTTATATTGAATGTTATAATGGATCTTTCGAGGCACCTTCACAAATTTGTTTTAATATGAGAAAATCTGAATCCTTATCTATAACACTTTCAAATAACACATAACCACAATTTTTTTATCTTTCAATTCTGCTTTAATTCTTCTTTCAAGATAGTCACGAGCAGAGGGCATAACGTTTTTTTTCAATGTCTGACTTGGTAATGTATAATCCGAATAGTTGCTCCAGAAGGAGAGAAATGCTTCTTGGTCTAGTAAAGTGAATGGTAGATTACATAGAATAAAACAAACACCTTTATCAAATGTTAATTGTTCGCTGTATTGTTTGCCACGGATTGCAGAACAGTGTTTCATACTTTTCAGGTGGCGTTCACAATTCCACCTGCTAGTACACGTCAAATAGTTGTCGCACCCTACACATTTAATTCAATTACCTTCGTATTCTAAATCCGGTATACTCGCTATTACGTTTTTTAGGTTCTTCGAAATATGCTGTTTCCGAAACGTGCCTAACTGCGTATGTGTGTATTGATAAGCACTCACAACGACCACTGGAATAATGCTGAACAAGTGTGCTTTGATACGGAGGCTAGTTTTCGTACCACCTCTTTACGTTGTTCAACGTACTACATTGGAAATTGCCTCTCTTTGCCGAGTATATTTATTACACGGTATCTGAAATTATCATTTTTATTAGCTACAAGATGCCCCTTTACTAACGAAAACGGTCTAGATATATCATCACCTTTGGCACTGGTTGATAACTATATTAGACATACCGTCTAATACATTGTTCTGAAGTTGTATTTATAGATAAAGTTTGGTTAACACAATATAAGCGATACGATGCATGGCAATTCATGCGTATAAACAAAATTTTGCACCAATGTTTAGCAGATTCTGGAAAAGGACACTAAATAATTCGAAATTGATGGTTGAAAATATGTTGGTATTGGGTCGGCTCTCTTCAACACATTGATATTAATGTCACTCTTATAGTGGCACGGGCAATAATGAAATCAAACCTATGCGCTAAGCACTGCTACACAATCATTATCGACTGCTTCCGCTGAAAATTCGATAGCAAACATGAGCAATCGCAGTCAAGTAATCATCATCAAAAACAGAGATTAGATACTACCTACCACCATACAGTGGCGGATGCAAGGGGGAGGGGCACGGGGGCACGTGTCTCACCCTCTTCCCCCTCCCCCAAACGACCCGACTGTATACTAGATAAAACACTATTTCTAACAGAAAAATATTTTTAAATATCGCATTTAAACCCTAATGTTTAATGAAATAAAAACAATAGATTTACTACCGAGTAACCATTTTGAAACATTTCTTACGCTCAAAATAAGTTTAACCTGCTCGGCAAGTTCTTGCGGACGCCTATATTTTAGTTAGTTAAATACTTCAAAAACCACCTCCGTGGGTTTTAAATTTCAAAAATTTTCCCCGGGCACCCCTCTACCCGGGGCGGTATTCCATGCCCCCCCCCCAATGTTTTTCTGGATCCGCCGCTGCCACCATAATAAATTTACACGTATTACGGAATATAATGTATATTTTAGATGTAATATACAGGGTGTCCGCGAAAATGTGGGAAATCTCCTGGATGCAGATAGAACATGAACAAATATGATGACAAGTTCCTATAATTTTTTCCTACAGGCACTTCCTACGGAGATATGCGTCCCTGAAGAAGGCCGCTGGAAATCGGTTTTTCTGAATTTTTTTAAAGCACTTAATATAAAGGCAGTGGTGTCCCCGAATACACCTTAATGGAATTATTGAAAACTTCATAAGAGGGTTGAACATGGCCGTTTTAACGTTTGCAACAGTAATAGATTTTTTTGGTGCTAAACTAAAACGCACATTTTTTGCGAACTTTTTCTCGTAAACGGTTCATTTTATCGACAATAAGCAAGAGTACCTTTTTTAAGGCTAAAGTTCAAGCTATCTAGTTAACTTTTTTTGAAGTCTTTATCACACAGGGTGTTAAAAATTTTGGCATTAAGTTGTTATGATTAGCCCGCCCCTAATAAACTACAAAAGCTAAATATTTTAAGAGCTCCTTAGTAGTGTTCATCACATCAATCTTTATTAGATTATATTAAGTAGGTACTTAAAAAAAATAAAAAAAACCGATTTCCACTGGTGTCCTTCAGGAATGTATATCTAAAAAATTATAGGAACTTATCACCTTATTTGTTCATCTTCTATCTGCATTCAAGAGATTTTCCACATTTTCCCGGACACCCTGTATACACATACTGTGTCACTACTAATATGTTTCAGTTTAAAAGGCCATGCTGTTAAAAGAGAAACAGGATAATAAAAAAAAGACTGAAATGGGAATCGTAACTTTATGAAAAACCATCTCTGTCCAATTATTGATCTTTTCAAGCCTAGATTCGGGTCGCATACAAGGTATGGCTAATTACAAATAACTTTGGTCTATTTCAACGTACTCCCCTCCACTATCTAGATACAGCTTCATACAGGTTGCTGGAAGGAGTACTGCCAAGTCATCAATTATCAGTCTCTTTAGCAAGTCCTTCGTCCTTTCTTAAATTTTACCTCATTCACAGATGGATGGATGGATTCCTTTCAAAGAGCTTTCCCCGTTGTCGCGCGTAGCCAACTCTGGCGGTTGGAGGGCACTCAACCACTGAAATGGGCTTTTCTGGCCGTGTTTCTTAACGCAGAACCCATATGTCGTTCTGACACAAATCCGTCCTCGTACAACTCATTTTTTCCTCTCAGCTTGGCCAGGATCTGAGTGTAATATTCCTAATTAACACTTTTATTCTGAGATACTCATTCAACTATGATGGTACCCTTGACAGGAAAGACAACTATATCAACGTTATCAGTTTGTACTTTTCGCTTTTAATTTTCGTCGAATTGGAAGTTTTCCAGTCCATCGATTGCCCCAGCGTTTCCGGATCGTACTGAAAAGTCATTTTTTGGTAGAATGTGATGACCCTTTTCAGCAAATCTAGCTGCACATAGATTCCATCCAGGAAAAAGTATTTTTCTGGTGATTTTTTCTTGTTTCTGAATGAATATTTTGGATACCATTTCCATACACCTCATTAAGTAATTGAATTAATTTAAATTAATTTAATAAGAAATTTGAGATTAACGTGGTACTCTTTTTTGCACTAATGATGATTTGGCTAGGATGATGCAGCAACATTCACGAGTTAACTAAATGATCCAATCTTACTCCAATTTAAATGCTTCAAGGTAAACTATTTATTATCCTTCCTCCTTTCTATTTTTATTATAGTGCCTAGAGAGGCGTAGTTCCGGTTTAAAATAGTCATACGTAATAGTTCATAAAGTTGATATCAGTGTAATAGAATTTATGTATGTATTAGATTACTATATCATTAATTTCTATTACAGGTACTTGACCCTCTCTTAAATATGAACACTCTAAAACCGAAGACGGAATAAGTAAGTAAAGTACTACTCGTCATATTGTTCCAGTCCTTTTACTCCACCGTCTTGCTCAATTTTAGACAACACAGAGTTTATGTTATATGTCTTTTAATAGTAAAGAATGAGAAAGACCGAATAACACCAGTCTGCTCTACTATCTTACGGGTCCTGCACTAACGGACTTCCTATTTTATCCCTTCAAAATGTTTGGAATAACCTTCTTGCATTTAATAAATTATTAATGAAATCACCAGCTATTATGAATCAATACATTGCTTAGATTCGTGTTAGTATTCGCGCAATTTCTTTCTTTCGCTAAGTAATGTAATTTGTTTCGAAAGGTCAATTAGGAATTTGCAAAATTATTCAGTTAATCGTATCATTGTTTTACTTGTTACTACCGTATTTAATACTACAATAAAACTAGGAAATCAATGTATTTAAGTAGAACTTAATAAATATAAATAGTCAAGAAAAACACAAAACTCTTACTTAGTATAGCTTTAAGGTCGCCTGTTTCTTGGTTTCAGGCTTAGTGAAGTTCTTTTGGTATTTGTACCCCTACACTTTCAGGAAATTCTGACAACGAAATTACTTAATGGTCTCTTGGCCTTTCTTCAGTACTTTTTCTTGTGTCACCTGATCTTTATGATGAGGTCTTGGAAGGTGAGGCGTGTCATGAAGTTCTTCTATGATCATCTTGCTAGGCGTGGACACAAGGTACATAAATCCTGGTTGGTCGCAGAACACTCTGTGCTGTACGCATTTCTACAGTTATTTGTAGACGACATCCTTTATTGGTTCGCCCCCGGTTCATGGATGGAGAGACTACATATGTATATACCTTCGGTATCTTTTCAGCCATTTATTAACAAAAGTAATACCAAATTTTTTGTGTCAGCCAATTAGTTTTCTAGCCATCATACTATCTCCACTTATTTGGAGGAGAATTATAGAACACCTGTGAGGTTCAATTAAACATCAGAAATAATATTATTGCGCCAATACTTCTTTCAACAGTTGTGGTATACGACAAATTACCTAAGTGATGTAGAAATTTGATATTGGAAAATTAGAATAAAAGGAAACTTCAGAATGCAGCAGAATCACTGTATTTATGGGGGTGTTCCATACCAACAAACATATAAACCATGAAATCATAAATCCGTCATCTAGGTTATCTTTGGTGCCAAAAAATTCTGTATCGCGTGCAGTGTCATACAGCAGAAGAAGTTTACTAGATACTGTTTTATGCGAATTAAAAATTATAGAATTCGTTCTAGAATAACAAGGATATTTACTTTTATAAAACTCTCAAAGCTCGAAAATTAGACGTTGCACATCCATACATAAGAGAAATATTTTGGTAGCACTTCTACACAATAATCCATTTTCTGTTTTTGTATTTTATATCGGACGTAGCACTATCTTGGGTGTAGTAGAAAATCATGTAACTTTGTTATAATCTAAATGGTTACATTTTTTTACTAGGGAGTAATATTTTTCAATCATCGAACACTTTCTGTAACGTGCTGTGATTTGACGCAAAATTTGTCGTCCGTCTCTCTGTCTGGGATTCTAAGAGTGTTAGACGAGATCTTTTTTCGTTTTGGATAACGGCGAGCCGTATCGATTTATGCCTGCTTTTCCACAACAAAGACGTCTGCTTCGGTATTTTTTATAATTGTGCCTCCAGTTTTGTTAGTTACACGAGTAGAGCATTGTTTTTAGTACTGCTTTTTTAAAGTACTGCTATTAGAGATTCATTTTTATCTGTTTCTTCTAATTTACGTTGACATATTCTAAAGCATAATACATATATTGATTAAAACGAAGTAAAAATAAACGAATATTGTAAAATTATACTTTATTGTCCATTCATGTATTTCAGTTAGTTTTAGGTGTCCGTTTTCGTACTACTGCAAATACGAATATATGTATATGAGAATGAAAAAGAAGTCTGAGGTAAGAAGGGTTCTAAAAAAATAATAAGCTAAAAAAGCATTTAATTCAGTCATGAATCATTATAAAAAGATCTGTATGATCTACTTCATCATAATTCCCACGAGATGTCCCCGTTATTGCCGATCGAGATACAGGACTGATGCGTTAGGATGAGAACCGTATTTATGTGAAGAAAGCAAAAGCAATTCGTTAAATAGAAGTTAAACGTTAATTGAAAGAATCGAATTTTTATTTGAGAAGTTTCTAGAAAAGCTATATTTTAAGTTTTATTTTAAATATTTTATTTCTCTATTTATGTTAAATGAAGGCGTGAACGTTTTAATTGGTTATTAAGCAGATATACTCATCTGCAAAAGTCTATTGTATCAAAACTTTGGATGTCAATACAATCAGTAAAATTCGATAGTTGTACCGCAACAATTTGTTTAGATGAAATTTTGTTTCTACACATAAGTTTATGTTCACAGTGAAGCGATGGACCGAGAGATTTGCGACGAGACTAGAGTTGCGACTCTAACAAGGTGCTGGAATTTCGGTCCTAGCAGTATAAACGCCAAGTTTTGACTATAGATTATTGTTTCTATCGCTACTCTATTATCTTCCGTAATCTCTTCACTCGGAACTTAATCTAAGAAAAAACGACAGAAGTATTTTTATCATGATCAACATACTGTAATCATAATGACAGGTACTCAAATCTTAGATGCAATTATGAGTTATTAAGTTATTTATTAATAGGAACATGAAAGAGTGGAGAATATGTAATCGCGTGGAGTTTTCCGTTGCGTCACAGAATCGAAGTACGTTAGCACAATGTGAACAGTATGGGTTAGAGATACCAGTGTTTTCGTATACCAATACTAATCAAACTATCAATTCTTGTATCAATGCCGTGCACCTTATCGATTATGAGTATTGCAATCGGTTAATTACGATTTAGTATTCCTTTTTAGGGTGACATAATATAATTGACATGTTCATAGGAAGAAGTGCCCGCTGTGGACCGAGAAGAGGTGTAACGTCATATCAGTGTCCGTAAGAACGGTAAGGCACCAGGAGCCGATGACATCGCTAACACAGCGTTGAAGCGATTGCCAGAAGGTGCCATCGAAGTCTTAGTCGTCTTGCTTGGCGCCATGCTGGGTCTGAGAACGTTTCCGTCCGTCTAGAAACGGGCCGATGTCGTTATGGCTGCGAGATGCTATTGTTGCGAGAGATGTCTTGCCCGACCGAGCACCGGCTTTCGCAGGGGCTTATCGGCCGACTTCCAACACCTCCGATTGACGGAGGAAGTGCGGAATGCCTAGAGCAGCGGCATTCAACTGGTGCTGTGTTTGTAAACTTTGCTCACGCTTTCGACTCGGTATGGCACGACGGCCTATTATTTCAGATGCGGTGAGTAGGCATCAACCCGGATTTAGTGGCCCTCATTCAGTCCTACCTATCCGGTAGGACTTTTACGGTGAAGATGTTGGACGAGTTTTCGGCCCCCAGATCCATTCGTGCGAGCGTTCCACAGGGTTCCCTTTTAGGACCCGAACTTTTTATCCTCTATACATCCGATATTCCGAGGTCACTACTGCCCTCATACTGCGCATACTGCTCTCTACACGACGTCACGTAATGACGGTCTGGTATGTCGGCGGCTGCAAACATGTGAACGAGATAACGAAATGGTCCACAAAGTGGAGGTTATATATCAAGCCAACTAAGTGCGAAGCCATACGATTTTCGCGTAAGCGTAATCCTCCACCCACCACTATAGCTATCCAAGGCGAACAACTGCCTTGGAAACCCCACGTTACTTACCTGGGAATAACGTTGGAAGCGAATCTTCAGGCAGCATTTCACAAATGATATCTCCAGGTTCTTGCGGGCGAGGTCTGTGCTAGAAGTTCCTTGAATCTTAAAATTAAGCTGCTGATTTATACGGTTTATCCGGTCGATCTTAACGTATGGAGCTCTAACCTGGTCCAGCGCCGGCACATCCCAAATCAAGCGTCTCAACGTATTGCAGAACCGGATGCTGCAAATTATTCTCGCAGCATCCTGGTATGTGTCTAATGCCCAAATTCACAGAGATTTGCAGCTTCAAACACTTACGGAGTACGCGCTGGTGTTGGGCCGGAACACGTTAGAGACGGCGTCTCGGTCGGAGAATCCGTTAATACAACACCTAGCAGAGTTGGATCCGGACAGGCCTCCACCGTGGGTCATAACAAGACGCGTCTTGCAAATGGCGCAGTAGCCCCGGCAGCAGGCTAACCATACATATAGGAGGACAATATCACCAATTACCCCACGTGGTATCGTACCACGCATCCAAGAGAAAAAAGGGCTAAAAGAACAGTAGTTTCAACCCTAGAAAAACAGAGGTCCTATGAGCAAGAAGTAAATACTCCCTATTCACTTCAGACAGGTATTTTCACTTATTGGTTTCAGTATAAAGTAAAAGAATTAAATTGTTAAGGCATCAAATGAATTGCCAAATTAAGTGCCAGCTTTTGCGTTTAGTAGTGGTTTTATATTTTATTAGTCAGAAGATATACTTGTGTAAGATTTAAATCACTAGCAGTGTTTTATAAATCTGTAATTTTAAGTATAGATTAAAGCTCGAACATTGCGGCTTACTTTCACTAATGAGTCATGAGTAAACATGGCTAATGCGTACCTCAGGCAATGTAGATGAGTTAGGAGAGTTGCGGGCGTGTAATGTACGGTCGCACCTTGAATTGCAAATTAGTATGCAGTCCTGTCGTAATATAAATATGCCATAATCGATGAGCTTACGTAACCGTCCAATGGTGAATACAGTGCGTCAATTTTTTCTTGTAATTTAAATTAAATGCAAAATTGCATGCGTACGCCACTTGTATGTGTAAGAAATTGGCCAAGTTTAGTCATGAGACGGAAATATACACCTTAGTATCAATATCTATGGGCAGTGAGTGTCCAACTAACCAAGCGGAAATAACCATAAATACGATGCATATACAATTATGTAGAATGAAATGCATCTTCGGCAAAAAGATTAAAAATGTTATTGCGGAATTTCTAGACTATAATATACTGGCTACCAGGTAGTATATGTAGTGTGTAACAAAAATTTCCTGTGGAAAGTAAATGTATTAAACAAAAACTAAATAGTGTACTCAACACGGGTGATGATTATGCTAAATTATGACAGCTTTATACTAATAGTGATCCTGTAAATGTGTTTAGAAGTTTAAAGGATAATTTATTATGCAGATGTCATATCATTGGCTATTGAACAATCACTCTCTTCGAATAAAACATTTTTACATCTTGCCAAGCATACCTTAAAGAAACGATCGTAAAAAGATACTATGACGCAGGTGTTCCGTTACTCTCACCTAGATTTTTAAGATTCACTAGATGAGTACAACTACTTGGTACTTTATCATTTAAACACATTTAATGATTTATAACTTCATCTAATGTAATCAAGCTTTTGCGTTGTAGTACAGACCATCAGACCAATGAGTTTTTGATTTACTGTTTTCCAGCTTAAAGTTGGAAAACACCTTCACATAAGAAACTATCACTAGTATCACTTCTTACATTCCATCATCTATCAAAAGAATAATAATACAAATACATGCAAACTGTATAAATGTTGTAAACTACTAAATTATAATTCGCGGTTTATGAAACAATATCCACGCAATAAATTTAATAGAAGCGGCATAGCGTGAATTAGCAATCAACATTTAAAAGAAAGTGAAACAAGAAACATAAAATTAAATTTTACGTTCCAAGAAGTGTACGGCTCTCATTTTGACATTTTCATTTAACTAATTCTCTTTACAACCTCTTTATACATATTTATTCATTATACTTTTATTTAACATCATTTACCAAGGATTATCTCGCGATGACATTGTAATTAACGAATCTTAAATCTTTGTGGGTATAAAAAAGGCGGGATAGCAGTTGAAGTACTAAATCGCCTCCATTAACTTCCAACGATATCCAATCGAGTTCCGCGATCTTCCGTCTTTGTCTAGCGGACCGGTTAAACGATCCCGCGTTTTGTTTTCGTTGTTTTTTATGTCGACAACAAAGCGTACACAGTAGCGAGTTAAATTTGAACGTTTTGTCGTGAAGTGTGAATAATCTCTAAAACACTTACTTTGTATATTCGTTGGTTGAATGTACTTGAAAACACTTGCAAATACATACAAACCTACAATCCAAATCCATGCACATAATCCAAAGTGCAAAAGTAAAGTAATACATTAAATTTAATAAACATGATGCGCCGTACACGATATGAATAGGATACGCTAAATATTAAATAAAATAGACATAGGAGTTATTTTTATGCAAGCGTTAATTCAAATAATAAACAATTTTAATAAAATGTAGAAGTTATTACTATGAAAAATTTGACATACATACATAAAAATAGCAAGAATGAAATCTTTTGGTTGGTAGAAAAAAAAAAAAAAAAATATACAGCCGAATGTATACAGCCGAAATCATCTAATTTATATATCTAACTGGAACACTACTATGCCACACCTATAGCATTGTTGTGTACTTAAAATATGTGTATGAAAACATATTCTATGAAAGGGTGGAGGTAGTCATGTTACAGTAGCAAGACGAGAACGGTCTGACAAGCTTTCGACCTAACAAAGACAGAAGACATTTTTCCTAAAATTTATTTTTATTTTTCTACATAGTCTACTTGTACTTCTCCTAGCGACACTCCCATCTCTTCAACCCGTCCAAATAGTGCTCGACTGCAAAATAACTGTTTACGAAAGTAATAGCCTCCTCATTTGACGAAACTCTCTGTCCTCCGAGCGCAATGTTTAGACTAGATCTGGTGAGTAAGAGTAAGTGAATCAATCAATCAATCAATCAAGAAGGGCAGTTCAAACCGAAATTCGTAGATTTTCGCTATGGCAACCGCTGAGGTGTGAGACGGCGCATTGTTTTAGCGAAACAATTTTTTTCCTGCAAATGTGGTCGTTTTTCAGCAATTTCTGCCTTAGCTTGTCAAATAATGATGCGTAGTATGCTCCTGTAATGGTTTTTCCTGTTTAAAAATAATCGATTAAGATAACTCCATGACTATCCCAAAAAAAACAAGTTTTGCTTTTTTTGGAGCCGATTCACCCTTCGCAGTCTACTGCTTTGTATTTTTGTTTTGGGCATACAATAATGTATTCATGTTTCATGTACAGTAATTAATCAGCAGCAAAACTTTTATTGCTCCTAAACTGCGCCAACAGAGCGTTGGAACTGTTCATTCGAACACGTTTTTCATCTAACATAAGCAAGCGCGGCACCCAACGCGCGGAAAGCTTTCTCATATTTAAATCTTGATTCAATATGTGACAAACATGTTCTTTGGACATATTCGTAACCTCTGCTATCTCTCTCATTTTAATTCGGTGGTCGCTTAGCACTATTTGGTGAACTTTAGCGATGTTATCGTCAGTGGTTACAGTTTTTGGATGTTCCGAACGCTCATCGTCTCCACAGCTTGTACGGCCACGTTTAAATTCTGCTGCCCAAAATTTCACTGTCGTAAATGATGGTGTAGAACCCCCATATACAGCGTCCAACTCATTTTTAATTTGCGTTGGCGTATTGCCATTCAAAAACAAATATTTAATCACGACTCGATACTCGATTTTGTTTGAAGTTATTTTGAATAGAGAATCTAACTATTCGTAATAACTTCAACCATCCGGGCCTTCATACCGTCTATCAATTTGGTCAATGTTAAAACAGGAATATTATTCCAACGCCTTGTTATTGTATAATTTAGTTTTCACTAATACATTACTGGCGAAACGTCGAGTTTAGTAAATTTTGAATATATTTTTTTTGTATCATTATTTTATTTTTGTTTGTAATGACGCGCTCAAAACCCGGAATCCCTCCTAACAAAAAAACATTATTACAGTAGCCTGTTCGCCCCGTTGAAGGGATTTTATGTTAGAGGTAGAAATCGCTGAAACCATTATACTACCGCCACCAAAATTTCGGTTCATTGCAGCTGTGTATGCAAATCGTGCCGATAATATTTGCAATCAACAGGTCCGTCCAACTTAAACTTCTTGTCATTAGAAAATACAACGATGTTCCACTCATAATCTCATTTCATACGATCTTGCGCAATTTTCAGTCTTGCTTGTTTATGAGTCTCTTTTAGAGTGGTTTTGAAACCGTTTTTAGCCACCGAAAGCGTGTACTGCCTGATAAAATTTTTGTACACGTTACTGGTAACTTTAAATTACTTTTTATTTGTTGTGCGGTTACATTACCAAAACAGGCTGGCCGAAATATCGATGAGCGCTGTCCTCGATTTAGTTTTTGATTACTTCCCTTAGCGCGATCTTTGCTGTAGAAATTACCCAACTTTATAAAAATTTTTACGAGATGATGGAATCGTCTTATTTTCTTAGGTATGGCTCCGTTTGAAAACCCTACCTCTTTATAACAATGCATTTTTCTTTTTTCCTCCTCGGATAGCAATTCACCTCTTGCATTTTTATTAACTAATATGTCTACTGCGATAGTATATATATTACACAACTTTTGAAGATATTTAGAGGATTTGTTTTTCATCGGAAGGTACGAGGGAGCGTTTTTATATTCGCGGAATGGGGGATAAGGGCTGGAAATAAAAAAACCAAATTATTTTTCTTTTTCAATATATTCACCTGCAAGACGGATACATTTTTCACATCTTTCAATTAATTTATTTATACCCTCATAAAAAAATGATTTCTCTTTATCTGCAAAATACGCTGAAACTGCCTCCTTGACTTCATCATCGGCAGTAAATTTTTTACCCCGCAGCTCTTTTTCATTTTCGGAAACAGGTGATTATTACCTGTACTCGGGGCCAGGTCTGGGCTGTAGGGTTGGTGATTCACAATTTCGATGCCCATCTTATGCAGGGCAGCTAACGCAACGCGGCTCTTGTGGACGGGCGCGTTGTCGTGCAAAAGCAGCACACCTTTCGTCAATTTTCCCCGTCTTTTCTCTTTAATGGCTTCTTTTAGTCGCTCTAATATTGAAGCGTAATATTCTCCGGTTATAGAAACACCTTTATCTTTATAATCAATCAACAATATTCCTTCCGAGTCCCAAAATACCGTTGCCATGAGTTTCCCAGCTGATTGTGACACTTTAAATTTCTTGGGAGGTACTGTGCCCTTTTTATGCCACTGCATGGAGTCTTGTTTGGACTGAGGTTCATAATGATGAACCCAAGTTTCGTCTCCAGTAACAATTCGACCCAATACACCATCCTTGTCTTCATTACAGAGGTCCAAAAATGCACGCGAACACGCGATTTTTTCCATATTTCACTTTTCACTCCTGATTATGTTACTTGGTTGACGATAGCTCAAAGACTAACTGTCTAATAACAATGAAACTTCGTATTTACGAGTATATTATGAGTCGCTGCACAGGCCACGCCCCCAATGCGCCTAATCACCCCCTACAATCCGCTCATTCCGCGAATATAAAAACGCTCCCTCGTAATGCCTGATTTTGTAGGATGTCTGTCATATTTTTACGTTCAGCTACGTCTCTGATATTTCTTTACGTTCAGAAATGTTATTCTAGATAATTCCTAACTCATACCGTTGCTAAATGTTTAAAGAGGAACTACAAAATTAGATGAAAACATAGAAATTTCGCTGAGTGTAGTTTTTTTTTCTTGTAACTTAAACTATGGTTGCTTTACTTTTAGGCAGAGTCTAAGTCAAAAACCGAATAAATTACCGATCAATTACCGAATAAATGCAAAAGAGTTTCTTCTACATTTTATAGTTTTAGTTGCCTTAGAATTTGTTTAGGTACATACATACTATAATAAATTGAGACGGATTTGCTTTTCAAACTATGATAATATACTTTCACTATAGGTGCAAGTATGTGTATTAGTAGATTTTCTTCGAGGTCATTTTACCGGTTGCTTTCGATATACAGAAAAAAAAAACCGCCTGACGAAAATAGTTTTAAAAGCGTGTGTAATACGTTCGTATTATTCTACGTTCACTGTAAGTTTACAATGTCTCGTATTTCGTATAATGATTTTAATCAA
Source organism: Holotrichia oblita (assembly GCA_023690525.1). Taxonomy (NCBI): domain Eukaryota; kingdom Metazoa; phylum Arthropoda; class Insecta; order Coleoptera; family Scarabaeidae; genus Holotrichia; species Holotrichia oblita. The sequence continues at coordinate 44,168,553 of CM043018.1, read as the reverse complement.
GAGCAGAAGAATTTATACATGCTGTCAATGTCACTGAAATAGTACATTTACACATTATGCAGATACGTATGCATATCTAATAGATAAAACATGGCAGAACTTCGACATGCATATATCATCGACCATTACGAAAACAATTCTTACGTAATCGACAGAGTTGGCAAATCTTTTATAGGAGGGGAATATTAGATCTGTTCGTAGATTCAGTTGGTGATAGTTTTCAACTATCAAAATCAATCGCACGAATATAATATTCACAAGTTTGCCACATATATACTTACAATTAATTTACAACTGGACATCTGATTTCTAATTATTAAACCGATTCTATGGATAAAGCTATTTCTAATTTTTCCTAAATTTGCGTAGAAAATGTTAAAAATAAATTTTACAAAAGTACCTCAAAACATTTTCTAGTAGTAGGAATAGCAGTTAAAACAAAAAGTAATTTACCATTAAAAATAAAAATTGTATCTGTTCCGTTAGTGCAGTAGATGAAATGCCAGCTGTCCAAGAGCAATCTTACCGCAATTCATTACCATGGGTGTAGCGAACACTAGGTACAGTTGGAAAAAAACGTTTCCTGCCAGTGTATGTCTTTACTCAAAATGCACGGGTACTTTCTGGTCTTCTTTTGTATGCAAACTAGGACGATAAAGTTCTCGTAGGGTTTAAGCAAGGCGATTGCGCACTGGCAATTTACTATTTTCTCCAACTGTACGTTTACATACATACACAAATTATGATAACTCCAGCATGATTAATAAATGGAAAATATGTTACAAGCAATTTTCCTACTCGTAAATACTTCATCTATTTCATAATCAGCGAGTAGGTCCATTTTCATTTAATTGCACTAACTTAGCTTGATGCGCTAGATTCATATCTTCAATATCTAACGATATCAAATAAACTTTAAAATTGCAAGGGCGAAACAACCTTTTACACAAGCGTTTTTCGAATATTACCATACATATCTTAACGTAGATATCCTGTGAATTCCAGCCTCTTCAAAATTACAAAATAAATTCAAATAGAGAGTTCCGTACTATCTTCAATGAATGAAGTTTGTTTCAATAACAATCATTGATACTAAACTGATGATTCGTTAGCTACACCCTGTTTTCAAGGTTATGTCTTCCTCTGTGGACGAGTTGATATCAATAACGCTTTCCCTTCATCTTGCTGTACGCATCGGATATCTTCGGCTAATCGAGTGGTACAAGATCGCAAGGGAGTGATAAGAGATAGAACATGTATTTGCTTTTAATTTATGAAGTTGACATTTGTAAATTTATCAGTACTGTAATGCTAGTAACAGAAATTATTAAATCGACGCTACAACTATCAAGATTATTTCTATAATAATAATTAATAATTTTCACCGTGATTTATAAAATATGAAATAAATGTTGTTTGTAAAGTTATTAATGGATTTTATATTTCACACAAGTTGCCCAGTGATTTACTCTCTGAAATTGATAAGATATTTGTTATTTTAAATGACATCTAAGGCTTCCACTGCTCCGATCTCTATTATTCTCATATTTTTAATAAGAATGATGCTGTCGATGTTTGCAATTAAAGGCCAGGCTCACCTTTAAATGATATCGAAAATAATAGAATCGATTGTACATGCGCGTTTCATAAACTTTTTTTAAATAAATACATATTTGATGAGGCCCAACATGGGTTTTTACAAAAAAGATCCACTGAGATTGCGTTCTTAGCCTTTCTGCAATTTGTTTACGATGAACTCGATAGGGGTAAATACTGCTGATATTTTTGTTTTGATTTGTCATCAGGATTTGACAACTTAAATATAAAATTTATCGAAAGACATCGTTACGCGGTAGGAATAAGGGCAATCATTTTAGAATGGATTTTGTACTCTTTACTGGATAGTAGATTGAGTTGCTATATCGAACAGTCAAAAACAGTCACGCAATGAAATGGAGACCAGAAGGGTGGATGCTGGGTTCTTTATATTTTCAATACTTGCAAATGATTTGCTAGATGTTCACTTCTAGAAGCAGTGCTATCTATGTAGACGATACATCGAATTTTACAGAATAAAACAAAATTGGCATCGCCCTAGACTTACATTGATCTTTATAATTGCAATTAAGATGTAAAGTATAGCACCCTTGTTAATCCTCTTCGTCTATTTGGTACCTTCAGTGAGCTGATTATCTATTAATAAAATGCCTAAGAATATTTGATAGTTATTACCATATAAATTACAGTTTCTAAAACATTTGGATGACCTAATAGATGTAAACTATCAGATGGAATAACTTCGTCATTCTGGCATTTTTATGGCAAAATTTAACAAATTATCGGTAAAAAATGCCTTCGCAGCAGCTGTGTGTTTAGCTATTAAAAATATATATTCCACTAATGGTAAATTCTATCAAGTTCATAAAGCCTGTGGAGCAATCATACTTCGAAGATGAATTTCAAGGACAAAGTAAAAAAATGATGTTCTTGATCTTTGATAGGGTAATTACTGCTACTGGTTTCGAGATAACCTCTATTGCCTGAAAAAGAGGTTAACTGGTAACCGGTAGCACTGTACATTTCGTTTTAATAAAAAATAGGAAGTACATAATTATTAATACATAAAAAAATAAAAAATATACCAAGCACATGAAGAAGACGTCATTTAAAAAAAAATAATTTTACAGTTTGACTACTATACTGTAATTCAGAAAATAAACAGAAATGTTAGTTTGCAAAACTCTTTAAAATACTTGTATAACATGCATATCTTTAAAATAGTGTCTAACGTGTGCTACACCATACCTACCCGCTAAAACTAGGTATTAACTTTAGAAAGTTAATTTTCACAACAGAAAACAACAAAGAATCGGCATACAAATTTCATGCAAACTGTCACTTGATATGGTCAATTTCTGAGTGATATTATTAGAACATCTTTATTGTCTGACATAAATAATAATGTGAGAGATCTAGATAAAAACTGATTAGAATAACATACATAAATGCGACTGAACTAGTTGCAATAAGATTTATTACAATATTATCGTTCCTGTCGAAGTTATTACTGACATAATTACAATAAAAACAAAACAATAAAAATGAGGTTACTTCCATTAATATATTCAAAACCGTAGTCTCTTTGTTTTTAGCGGTATGTGTATTGCTGTATACAGTAGTTTATTGTTCTGTAACCTGAGTTGGTCTTAAAATGTATAATTTTACATACACACCAAATTTCATCGCGATTTTGCGTTAGAGGAGGCTCCGCTTCGGCGTTAAATATTTTAGTGCTGTTAACTTGTAAAAATGATACCATACTTCCTATTACAACATGATGCGGTAAAAATTACGTACAGCGAGTGTATCGTTGTAAAACCTAGCTAATTTCGGTGCAGGATGATTTTATAATTCACATGGTTACAATCAATTTGCAACAGATATCCAACTCATGTAGATACATGAAGACATAGAAGTTGAAGATAGTGATCACCTTCCTTCCAAATAGTTATGATCCCAATGTTGATCTGTACGTGAAAAAGAAATTCCATTTGCATCCGTGTATCCTTATAGTCCAATCATCGAGAACTTTCAAAATGCTTGAAATCCATTCATCTACGAATAAACAAGGAGAGAATTGTAAATCGGGACTTTGAATTTATGCGAAAGCATACACTTTATTTTTTGTCTGACATCTACTCCTGCTACTGTTAATTGTTTTTATAAAGTTCTTTATAAGTGTGTTTCTTCACAAAACACAGAACCTCCGTTATATAAGTATCATATACAGTTAACAATTTGTTTGTTTTGAAATGATTTTTACATGACTCTCTGTAATGTATACCAAGCATGATCCTTACTGTTCTCTTTTGCAGAAGAAGTAGGTACACAATCCGAGGCAGTGCCCATCCCCCACCAAAGTATACCATATCTCATGCGCGAGTTACCGTAATAAAAAGTTTTCACTACATCAACACTACAGGATTTCCGTAACTGTGATAACGCGTAACATAGTTTTTATAGTTCTGCACACAAATTATCAACGTGGTTTGTCCAATTCAGCTCTTCATCAATAATCACTCCTAAAATTTTACATGAACTTACTATTTTTGAGTTTGTATAATTGAAAAGATGAAAGTGACAATTCTTTAAGCTGCACGGAAGACTGCCAATGCTCGGTTATTAAACAGATGTCCACTTTTTTCTATGACAAGAACAACTTCTAATATACACTACTGTGCAAAAGAAACCAGCACTTATAAATATTCTACTACAATGCAAGGTACTATAAATAAATGACCTGTAAGGACAATAAAAATTTTATTATGTATCTAGTACGATTGCTACTTATATATTTATAACAATACATGAGTATCTTTAATGTTACAACTGCGAATATTAGTATTTCGTGTGACCACCTTTAAATGTAATGACGTCCTTGATTCTATTCTGTACACTATCATGTAGTTTCTGAATAAATTCATTGGGGATTTTGGTCCATTCGTCTTGTAAGACTGTCCACAGCTCCTTTACATTGTTGGGTGATCTGTCATACCTCTTTTGATCTAGATAATCCCAAACATGCTCTATTATGTTAAGGTCCGGGCTTTGTGGTGGCCAAACCATTGTTCTTAATATCCCATTACTTTGTTGTTGGGCCAAGTAATTTTTAACTAATTTGGAAGCATGTTTGGGATCATTGTCTTGTAATATAAAACTTTCGCCTATAAGGCGTAGTCCTGAAGGGATGGCATGGTCTTGTAATATTTTTTGGTATGTTTCTGCAGTTAATCTACCATCTATTTTTATGTTATCGCCAACGCCATTTGCAGAAATACACCCCCAAACCAATACGTTTCCACCCCCATGTTTTACAGTAGCCTACAGACATGGCTCCAAAAGAGATTCTCCTGGCCTTCGTCTTACATATTGACGTCTATTGGTGCCAAACAGCTGAAACTTAGATTCGTCTGTCCATAAGACTTGACGCCACTCATTGTCTCCCCAGGATTTATGATCTAAAGCATATTTTAATCTTTTTGCTTTATTACCTTTTCTCAGTAAAGGTTTCTTTATTGCCACACATCCTCGTAAACCGGATCTCTTCAACGATCTTCTCACAGTTGAAGCATGCACCGATGTGTCCGTTATTTCTGCCAGGTCCTGTGCTAATTGTCTGCTTACTTTCTTACGATTTCGTAAGGATGTCATTTTTAAAAAACGTTCGTCGGTTCTACTAAGCTTTTTAGGCCGTCCTGACTTCGGTTTATCGCCTACTTCACCAGTTTCGTTGAACTTTTTAATTATACTTTGTACGCTGTACCGTGAGCACTTAACACGCTTCGCATTTGGGCTTGATTCAAACCTTCTTCATGTAACACAATAATTTTATTTCTGTTCACAAGAGATATTCGTGGCATCTTGTGACTTTTTTAATGTGTTTCACGATTAGATACCGCACACTTTCAATAAATTGAACGGAACGAACCGGAACAGAGACTTACACAAACAAAAATGCAAATGTATTTTTAAAATATACCAAACCTTATCGTATGATGACAAACTATGAACTGAAGGTGTAAAATATCAATTTTATTAAAATACTTTTGTCTACAATAAAGTTTCTATGGATTATCCCTCCTAGATGTATTTCATATTCCGCACGAAGTTATATTTCCCACTTTGAATAAATATGTGTTGTTAGTAAAATATCATGAATTATGTAAGGTGCTGGTTTCTTTTGCACAGTAGTGTACATATTTTATTAGGTAACATCTAATATTTTGATGCATAATTTTAAGTCTACATAATTGATTAAAGTTTTCGACAATTCCCTTGCAACAGTTTCCGTCTCCCCCTATCACACAGAAAAAGGATTTCTATATTTAAGAAAATATTTTCTCTTGAGGAAATCCACTTAACCTAAGTAATTTTTTATTTGTTAAGAGAAATTTTACTATCTATAAGTTAATTGAATATTTTGGGAACAGTAAATGAAAATCTTAAAATCAGATTTGATCCAAGAAATAATTTGTACAGACAAGAACATCGCTTACTTGATGGAAATAACCAAAAAATTGTATAGGTGGCGCTTCTGCAACTATATGCAACTATGCAATAGACGTAATATGTGCACATGTGCTTTTGTATTGTGATTATAACCTTATACCTTTTCTTATAACAACGTACAAAATTAGGGACATTCAATACCCGGAATGTTAATTCCTGTGATTAAAATAGTATTCAGGCTTTCACAATCGTCGTTGAATGCACCTTTTCGGTGGTTTCTCTATCATATAAAGGATTGTGATTTTATTGCAGGTGATTAATCTTATGATTTTGAGAAGTGAAGTCAGAACCAGAAATTTTCTACACGACAGAGAACACGAGAATCGTAAACCAGCTTATTTCTGTACTTATTTTAGCTACATTGCATACCTATTTATTTCAAGAAATTAGAATTATCAATCAAGATTAATATATACTTATTTGAATATAATGATACCTATATTTAATCCAAATCAAATAGTGCTTTAATTTAAATACTACTTTTTCTTACTGTAACCCAATAAACTTTATATAAGAAAGTTAATGACTTGAATATAGTATTTAACATTTCTTGCATTAAGTATTATTTTCTTTAAACAAGAAAATGATTTCTAAAATTCAGTATATAATTTCTTGAAATTCCAAGAAATTAAATTTCTTGCTCGAAGAATATAAGTATTTGCTTATATATGAGAATGACTTGAATTAAGTTATTCTTACTTAAACCTAGTAATTTGTTTTCTGTGTGTACACGAATGCTAAAAACTACCCCCGTCAACACGTAAAACATTAACAGATTTTTCACTCAAACTGAAGTCCGGTATCTGGTTATGATCTCATGGTGCTACCAGAAATGAGTCGTCCTGTCATACTGCAGGTTGTCCCTGATGACGACGACGACCATGCACGTCCACCGTCGTTATTTTAAGTTTTGCTGGACAAAAGTTGGTAGTTTCTCCATCCATATTAGGCCTAACGTAACTATTACACATTTTAGCTCTTATATTGTGGCTTATGTGACGAATGATTTTCTTCTTTCCAGAAAGTCGCATGTGGAACCCATCACGTGTTACATCTCGATAAGAAATTAGTGAGTTGATATCAGCAAAAATTACATTGTAGTGCAACTGAAAGTCACCAACCACATATATTATATGTATATTTGGCAGTTAAATTCATATGCAACGCGATTGTAGCGAGAATCATGATTGGAATACGGAACAGAAAGAAACACTAGATTTGTATGGCTCAACCGGGAAACAACATCCCTCAGGACACCAACAGGCAATGACCTCCGCTGAATTAAGTCATTTGATCCCGCCACTAGCACGACGTAGTCATTGGAATTAAAGTCTCTTGTCAATTAAAAAATATCCTCGGTAACAGATTGAAAAGTAGCATTGGGCTTAAAAATAGATTCCACAACGACACCATTTCCAAAAGTACGTAACGCTATTTCAGCAGTACTCCGCAAGTGGCTATTGCCAAGTAATAGCAACCTTGTCCGCTCTTTTTATAAAAATCTTTTTTTTTCCTTTTTCCTGCAACACCGCACTGCAATTAATAACCATATCTGTTGAGTCCAACAGATATGGTTATTAAGAGTTAGAGCATAACTAAGACATGCTGTATAATTTTGCAATATTGTTCCATATACAACATAGATCATTTTGAACAAAAATCTGTAAGTGTAATGGATTTTTTATATTAGTAAGATAAATCAATCCTGTTTTTTTTTCGAGTTTTATAATGTTTTCTAATAATATTATGCATTGTAACCCTAGTATTTATACAAATATTTTGGCAACTCTAAAATCCGATATTTTAAGATATTTATATAAGTTTAACAAAAATTAATAAATATCTTAGTGGAATGGGTACAAAAATAAAATTCTGGTAAATCCTGTACATCATATGGGAAGTTCTATCTACTTCTGAAAACACTATAAATTGTCCAGTCATGATTTAAATTTAATTTAAACAGAAATGTGCTGCTGTGGTCAATCATGGTAAATCCTATGCTGCAACAAGATTTTAGTGTTTGTATTAAAAAAAAATCGAATTTTTTTTTTGAAATTTCGAAAATGTGAAAGGAGGTAAAACATGGTTAATCGTATTCGATGAACAAAGTGTATATATTGGCTAACTTTAGCATTTTCGCCATTCGACCCGAAAATATAGGTATAGCGGCTGTAGCCTAAACAAAATGTGATCAATTGAAATCGCTGATGGTCAATAGTGGTCAATAAATGGTCAATCCTTTCTAGCATTTTTGGCCAATTTTTGGTGCCAACTTCCCAGACCTTAATAATTATCATGTTCGTATCGTTCCAAAATCTTGTCTTTTAAAACGTTAAAAACTTTGCGTTTTAAAAAAACAAGACATGTAATGTTTTTATATATACAACTACTACAATCTACAATTTTTAATTGTTTAACTTTGTCTAAACCAACTTTTTTTAGATTACTACTTTTCCAGCATATAGCTTTTGATATCAAAAACCGATACAAACATCTTTTCAATCAAATAGATTTTTTCTCACTGTGATTCAAACAGTCTTTTGGAAGTTTTCCAAAAGCTTAAGAGAAATACTTCTGAATTTTATAAAGAGAGAAGCTATTGATGTGAAGACAGTAATATCCAAAAATTACAAAAATAGGAGCGGAAAGAACCCACTTTGTGTTTATTCAACGGCAACAAATATATAGAATAGCTGATTTTACTTTATATATTCTTACCGGAAATAACATCAATTAATTTTTAGAGACATACGCAGTAGTTTTATATAATATATAATCTATCTATCAATCGTTAAAATGGCCAGTTGTTTAACAGTTAGTCGTAAACATTAGTCATCGAGATACCTTGAAAATTATAAGTTGTTAGGAAACATAGCTGATAGTATTTGTCACATTTTTAGCGTGTTAGTTATTTCTGGTATTTTGAAAATTAAAAACACAACGTCTATAATATAATCTAATTTCAATCACAATTTCAAAATACATACATTAGGGTCGAATGCGTATCTTCATCATAGCGTATTTCCTTAATCTGAATAGAGTATCAGTTTTATTAGATAGTAATTACCCGTTCATTGATCACGTGACGAAGAAATTAGGGCTTTCATAACGGTGTTTTGGTTTACAAAGTGCTTAGTTGGATTTAAATATTTGGCGTGCTTCCAAAATGTGCAGTCCACTAGAAGCTGAATAAAGGATTCAACTAGACTGCAGTATCTTTAGTAAGAAATATTTTGTTTATGTTGACAAGAATTGTGACATCGGTATTCCAGACTTTGTCTTTCAATTCAGAAATAATAAGCGCCCTCATTTCGAATTAAGTGAGTAGTAGTACAACTTCTGTTTTAGTTCAAAAATGAGTTATGACTGATTTATGTTCTTATCTCCATTCATATTTATTATTGACATATAGTATAACAAATTATTTGTTTTGTTACAACTAAATATTAAGCAAAGTATATCAAATGTATTGTACAAATATATTTTGTAAGGTGAAATAGTTTTGATACGATTGTAATCGAAACAAATTAAAAATATGATGTTATTATTGATTAATACGTAGTGTCGCAATATACATAACAACTACTCCTGAAAGTAGGCTACAAATTATACACGAACGTATTATAAGTAGGGGCAACATTTTAAATTTAGAATGTATTCTCGCCATTACATTTAGAATGTATTCTCGGCATTACATTTTGTCTATTATTATTAGCTCCAGTGATGTAACTACTGCAATCAGTTCTTATAACGTAGTAGACGAAATGTTTACAATTTTACTTTTACAAGGAAAATCCACTATAAAAAGTAAACAGCAGATAAATGTAATACTTGTTGACACCTAGTAGAACTACAAATCTAATAAGGTCATTTCTTTTACCTAAATTATCTCCTATATATTTTAGATCTTCCCACATTTGACGAAATTTTATTCTGAAATAAAAATGCTTTTTTAATAGATTAAAATTTGGGTCTATAGGTACGATTTACGTAATACTTATATGCTGCAAAATTAAATATACTATAAAAACGGCATAATATTTTGTTTAACTATTAAACTATGAAAACGTCGAGTAATGCCACAATATAAAAAAAAAACAAAAAATGTTTGTAATGGGCGCTTATGGTACTCATTGGTCTGATTTACTACTTTTTAATATACAATATGTTTTCCCCAAACTTTGGAATGTAAACTAGATTTATTTCGTGGATAAAAACTTTATAAATTCCATTTCGTTTAGTTAGAGTTGCAGTCTTGTCTAAAATTTTCTTACAGCAAATCGAACGGATTATATAAGGCAATTATAAGTTTTTATTATTTATATAATGCAGAACTGCATCACATGATCATATCTATATCTATCTATATCTCTGTATATTAAATGAATCATGAATTACAAAACTCTAAGCACCATAGCGTAATACAAAAATATTTACAAAAGTACAAAAAACACTAGTAAATATTCCTTTTTTATTTTTAATATTCACATATGTATACATATTTTGCTGATTCCGTTCTTACATGCAAAATAATGCCATTGTTAACTTATAATCGAGTAACAGTAATTTATATATTATACAAAAAAAGAGTAAAGGAGGGAAAAATTCAAATTGGACAGTTTGGTTGTTTAACGTATTTAATCTACTGGTATAGGAACACACATATGTATATCTTAAACAGATCTTAAGTGAACTTTTCCAAACTGAGACTACGACATATAATTTTAGAATCAGACGAGAAATAATAGCTTAATAGCCAAGTCTTGCTAGTACACACAATAGATTTTTATGAAAAAGTACTTGTAAGCCGCGAATTGTTGCTATGTTTTGTCAATCTTGAAAGATTTTATAATTTTGTTTAGTAGCAGTGTTTCATAAACGATGCCTAAAGGCCTTTCTCCGTTTTATCACATCGTAAGGAGGAGGATTACGAAATGTGGTAGGAACAGTTTGAGTTGGTGCAACAAGTAGAGCATTGTGGGCGTGTGAATATAGTATTGTTTAAACGTAAGCGTAAGTTCAAGACAATAAGAAATAATTAGAACCAATAAGCGTAAATTAGACATGTATAAGAAATAGAGGTTGAAAATAAATAAGTAATTAGTTAGACACAAGGCGTTATGTTTACTAAAGCTGAGTATTAAATTAATTACAAGAATGACAAAACTGTCTTTAAATTGATGTCTGTGTAAGGCTAATGTTTACAAGATGCAATAATTACAACTTGCTCTTGTCTTGGACAGCTAGTTTTCTTGTGCAATTAGTGAACAAAGATGAACAGTTTTAGGTACCATCAAAGTTACAGCAAACCAGTAATTTTATTGTTATTATTACATCCACAGTATAATAAGAATAATATGAATGGTTCACTGTAACTTTATCTAAAGTCTATTGTCAGTTGCCAAATAATATTTTCTGTTTTTTTTTGTGTTTTTCCACGGAAAACAAGAATATGTATTAGTTGATACATTCCAGTCATAAAGACAAAATACAGTAGACTTGGCCAAGTTTATTTTTTAATATAGTACAAAAGTAATTGCTGTGTATGTTTTAATGTGTCATTGTAATGATGCGATTACAAAACTGTTAGATTTTGTCGAACAACAACAGAAAAGCTGAAGAGTTTAGATTTGTCGAAATTGAAAGTTGACGGTACTATACAAAGGTGTAATTTATTCAATAACTTAAACGTATGGAGAGGTGAATGGTATAGATAAGTAGAAAAAAAATTGACAAAAACTGTAACTAATTCTCATATCCCCTATAGATAAACACAGAATCCTGCTTTATCACAATTTTTTGAAAAATGAGATATCACAGTAATCTCGGCTTTCTCACTACAGGTGGGTTCATTTAATAAAAAAGAAATCAAATATAGACTTTTATTATAGTCTGAACCATTAGCAATGAAAATGAATTATTTAATTTGATTATATATTAGTAGTTACTGTTGTGCATTGCAGTCCATATCTAGGCTCTTGCTTTCAACATGTATTGTATTTTATGGATGTATTGTACATGATACAATACATACTGATTGTAAATTATAAATACATTTGGTTGATGTATCACGGTTATGCTGATTCTGATTTTTATGTGATATGTGAAAGAAATCCGTATATACTAGTTATTATTAGTGTTATTGTTTATTAAGCCTTTTGACTTCAAAGAAAGCATAGGATAGGTCAATAAATATAGACGCAAAAGAATAATTGCATTGCATTAAAGTAAGTTAAGATAAATTACTGTTAATTTAAATTTCAGTATCGTACAAAACTTATTATATTATATTATTATTTATGTAGGGACAATACATCTTAGAAAGCAACTGTCATGACTATATCTTTTCCGCTAAAAAAGTTGATGAGTTTCCTGAACATTAGCATTTCTTGTCTTGTGTGTATAATAGCAGCATTATTGGGTATTATCTTGGATCGCGGTTGACAGATCAGAAGTAAGATCGTAGCACTTGTGTTTTGTCTAAGACTGAACTGTAAGTAACTGACTAAGTCCGTTACTTTTTATTTTTCTTGAGAACGCGGTCCCTCTAACCGCACGGTTCGCAACAATCAAGGAATTTTATAGATCTGGAATTGGACGACCAAATCGCGACCGAATACTAGTCTGCCATCGACAACGTTCTCCTAGTTTTCACACCAGGAGGGGATCTGTCCGAATCTAGCCTGGCCACCGCCATCGCGTATTCGCTTAGAGGCTGGATGTTTAAATCTCCATGTATTTGGACATTGCTTACAGAGCGCCCGGTTTTGGAGGATGTTGAGCCTTTTAACTTACGATTTACTGGCGCTGGACCAGGACAGAACACCTTATGTTAGAATCGGTCGGAGATACACCGTATAAATCAGGAGCTTAATCCTTAGACTCGGGGAGCTTTTCCAGCACAAAAGAGGAGTCAGAGCAGCGTGTGCACGAAGGGATTTGGCTACAATGGCAGAAAAATACTGTTTAACAGTCACCCTAGTATCTAGTGTTAAACCGACGTATTGCAACCGCGTTTACCAGGGTAACCTTTGCCCTCCCTCTCCCCAATTGTGAAGTTCGTTAGGATGGACAGGGGAGAGGAGGGAAAGGGGCCAGGATTCCGTTTTCCGAAGAAGCTTATCGCGACACATTTGTCGGCGTTAATGGTAAGATGCCAGTTGGTCGCCCAGTCGCCGGTCTCATTGACCGATCAGAAGTAAGGTAAGGTCACTATTTTTAAACCATTTAATATTTTTCAGCAACTTACTCTTGGACTGCCACTTAACACAGCTTTTAGAACCATATTCTTATCATTTCAAAATAGTGATCAACTCTGACAAAATGCCTCATGCAATAAGACCATACTATATGATACAATACTAAAGATAAATGTATATGACGGCGAATACATATGTAGGTTTATTTTTAACACTTAAGGGTGTACTGCTACTCTACTGGAATCTAATCGTAGACTGCGAGACGAAAGTTATGAAAAAGATAGTAAATGTAGTTTTTCAAAGTGGACGTGCGAAACACGCTGACGTGCAGAACATTTTATACCTACGGAGCGCATTAAAACTACTTCTTCTTTGTTCACAAATATCTTCCTTATTATTAATGAAAAGAAATAAAACTTTGGTTCGTTATATGTATATACTAATGTTAAAAGGAGGTACCTACGAAATCCGAGAATTATTTATAACTCCCTAAAGATAGCGTAAAATTTGATATTTTTAAATTTGTGGTAAATATTTCAGGAGAATTATTAGTATAAGCGGGCTTCGTAGGTACCTCTGCCTATCTTTTTAGATCATACTTATTCAATCCTCGATGAAATATATTATCAAATTTGGAAATAATGTTTGAAATACTTTTACCGTGTTATGAGATAGGAGCAGTACACCCTTAAAGAAAGCAGAGTGCGTTGGCAGAACGCAGTGTTAAGTAAGGAGTATATACCTGTTAGATAAACTAACAACACCATTTACAGGGTTGATTTGCAATCACACAATATTCAATCCAATAACAATTTACTCTTGGACCAATATATAATTTTGTCATATGGACTATCCATACAGTTTCGATTTCTATTTGAATTTCGGGAATGAGGATATTAACTTGTACCACTTAATATTATTATATTCAATGAAATATAAAGAAATCTGAAATTTGAAAAAGAAAACAAATGATTACACTTTTCAATAGTATTAGTATTAGTACTGCTCCATTCAAGAGAATTACAGTAAAGTTTGTCAACGCAAGCCTCTAGTAATCACGCAAGTTCGTTCGTCTTAAGCGGAGTTCGAATTAATCGACACGCGTAGGTCAAAATGGAACCATGCCTTTAGTATGCGATAGTCGCAAGTTTATGTTTTCAGAGGACTCCATTATATGAAAAATTGCTGTTCATAATTCGATATTAGTATCAGTCTTTAGCACAGCAAAACTTTTCTACATTGCTCTTTTGCCATTGTATTAGATACTACGAGCAAATTTCTACAGAGATGTGAGATGTTGAAGTTACAGGTATCATTTAGAATTTCATTGTGTACTGCTGGTATATCAGCTATTAAGTTTTTAGACTAGGAAGATCTGGTATTATGCACACATTTTAAATTATAAATTTACTTGCACTATATAGTGATCTTCAGTCGTAAGGGCCTACAAAATTTAAAAAGTATTTAATTCGAAAATATACAGAATATTTTATTTAAATGGTCAAATGATTCACAACCGTATCGCTTGGAACAAAACACTGGAATGTGTATATAACTACAAAAATAGCCTATACATATAAACTATCGTTAGCTAGATGTTATAGTAGTAGTAAATATTGTTAGCTGATACCAGATCCTACTACTCTAAACCCCGTTTATTAATATGTCTCTCTGATATTTTTCAAACAGATCAAAGCAAGGATCAAAGTAATGATACACACATGAACCATAATTGAAATAAAAACAAAGAAAAACAAGACGAATGGTCCCCTTTATAAGCGGAAAATTATTGATTCCTGCTTAAAACTGAATAATAAATTACAGTGCGCAAGTACATACAGACAGAAATGGCACATGTCAACAATTGCAAGGTTCTATGTAGAAGATTCTTCCAGATCAGAAAGGAATTTTCTAATTAGATATCCAAATATAATGTGCATCATGTATTATAAAGCAAATATAGAACAATGCTTACAACAAAGTTCACCAATTGTTTCTGTACGTCTATTTTAATTCTTTTCACATATATGAAACCACAACATTTTCTAGCGATCCGGTCGCGACAGGCCTCTATACATAGTATTGGAGTTGGTTGCAGACAACGATACAAACTATACTCACAGAACGCAGAAAAAGAACAGTTACACACTCAGCTAAACGACGCAACAACGGTCGTAAACGAACTTCATGTGAGGAATTTTAAAACATAACATTTCCGAGTTTGCCACAACCGTGAACGGCGCATATACTTATTCCGTCTTTGTCTACGCGAGAAAGATCCCACACAGTCTTCCGCGCTACACGAAGTAACCGACGGACACCTGCTTTCCTAGGGGGTTGCTAACCCTATTTCCGTTAAAATTAGAACTGAAAAGGGGCACCACAATGAAAAGACGAACATTCAAAAAATCTGCGAAGCAGGGAGAAAGGCGATTGATGTCACGTTGCAATTATAATGTTAATAGGAAAAGTAAGAGAAGTTTAAATTAATCTAGGGTTATGAACTCGAATTTACAACTCAAACAAATAGATTTCATATATCTATGTATATCACCATAAAAGATTAACAGGATTTTGTCAAGATAAAATTTGTTGTTATACTTCTACGAGAGTAATTAGTAGTATTCCTAGTCAAAGTCAACCACGCGAACAAAAAAAATTATACCTATTTATAAATTTTGGATGGTTAAAGACAACAATTCCTACTTATAATAGTCTCTACATGAAACTGAAATGCCAAAAAACTTCTTAAAATGTTCATTCGTAAGGTTGACCGCAAACTTCAAACTGTATTTTGAAAATATAAAGAACAAAAGCAGGAATTTTGTAGCACAGACCAGAACAGCAATCGAGTTTGAAATGATAGGTAATAAGATTAAATTAACGACTTGATGAACGCGCAAATCCTTGATATCAAAATGAAGCTTTTTGATATCAAGACGAGTTAGTACCAAACAATTGTTTTGGAGATGACATACGGGATGAAACTAATTGCGTGACACAAAGTTGTAGTTATTTTATAGAGCTAAATATTTATTTTAGCTCTGAATCTCTGAATACAAATTGCATATACATATGTTGCGGAATTATTATACATACATATGGTGACGTGAAATACAATAAGGTTGTTGAATAGGATTGAAGAGATATTGATAAGATCACGTAGTGATGCTACTTTATTCAAGTGAGAATTGCTGTGAGTAACAACCACTATCTTTAGAAGGTCCCATATTATTAAAACATTAAAATAAAATCCCATTTAAGGTCACAGTATATAACATTAGACATTTTATTTTATTACATGATCGCATTGATTTATGTACAGCGTGCTCACTTCCGGTGCACCGATAAAAACAATTTTTAATGTGGAATTAGCAACAGATTCTTTATTTATAATACAAAATGTATATAAACTCTGAAGATTGTTATAATCTTCTAGGGAACTGTTAAAGATAAGTACGATAAGGTCATATCAAACGAATTTAGTACGGTTGCCCTAAATATATCTAAATTGATGTTATTTACTAAAACATGCTAGAGTTGTATCGAAAAACTTCACATAAATGATAACATTGCCATAAATTAGCACAATCTTCTATCAAGTAATTTTTTACATTACATTTTTTTACCCTTTTTGCACAAGCTTTTGTACTCCTTAGTAAGTCGGAACAAAACTATTTTAAACACTCACTAAACTGCAAACAATGTTAAAATATTATATACATATGTATGTAAATACCAGTAAAAGTAAAATCTAAAATTATAATATTACTTATCACAACTCCAACATCATAATAATCTACATTAGAAAATGAAGCATGTTGGACCTACTATAATCACCAAAAACACAAACAATCATTACTTATTATTGTTAAGCACACTTTGCATTACAGGTCATAATTGATCGGCAAAATATAATTGCAAGGCTATTGTACTGCATAACTTCGACTTCGACTAACGACTTGTATCAAATACTCCGAGAGAATATAACGAACTGGTCTACACAAGTCGGTATTAAACAACAGCCAAGAACTTGACGGTCATGTTAACTAATACCTCCGCTAAAATTAATTATTCCCATAACATTTCCAATTAGCATAACTGGAAAGCGGATTTACGCGAACCATTATCTGACCATGATAGCATTTCAAATATTTTAATACGTCTCCGTGCGACATGTTCTATAAGCTTCAGGTAGTTGGCGAAGAAAATAAAAGCAGAAGAAGATGGGGAGACGTACAACTCGCTAAACATACTAAACGTGCTCAGCGACTTCATAAATTTCTAGAGCAAGACAAGACCTTAAGGCTAACGAGATGAAGGTATAGAAATCCATACACGATTTTACTGGACATCTGCATATCTGCTATTCTTACTTGCAACTTAGAATACTATAAACGGTATTATTAAGTATATTAGAAATGTGTCTGACAAGAATAATCTGTAATTTGCATTGTATAAAATGAAGACAATGTATAAGTTGTAAAATTTGACAGCTTCTTAATTGTAATTTTTTTTACTGTTATTTAACACTTGAAGTTTATAAATAGGCATTTAAATTCGAGGGATAAATACAGTGAAACTTGCTCAAAGCAGCACTTGAATAAAACGAAAATTTGTTCAATGTAAAGAGAAAATATTATTCGGAATAAACAAATACGTTTTACATGTATTTATTATTGAATAAGGGGGAATGTGCCCAACGTGGAAACGGAACCACGTTTTCTGCATAAAGCGGAAGCGAGCGAGTCTAATGACGCAATATTCATCGTGTTGCTGCTCTGGATAAATTTGACATTATGGTGACAAGACAGAAAAAATCTGGTTCTCTAATTTTAAATGAAAAAGTAAATGTAATAAAAAGCTAATAGAAAATTAAAATATATCTGTGCGCCAAGCAATAATAAAATCGAAATGCGGAAAAACACAAATCTATAACACACGAATGGATGACAAGTAATGGCAAAAGAAAGCGAAAAAGCTGAAAAACAGGGAACAAAGAGATAAATAAAGCAGTATGGGAATGGTTCGTGAGTGCACGATCAAAAAGTCTACCGATATCCGGACCAGCGTTACAATTCAATTAAATGTCGCCAAAGAGTTAGGAAATCCAACATTTAAGGCGTCATCCGGGTGGCTAGATCGTTTTAAGTCAAGACATAATATAGTGTAGAATTAGATTTGTGGTGAATCAAAAGACGTTAGTGAAACTACAGTTTTAGAATGGAATGAAAAACTACGAAGAAAACATTTTTAATGGTGAAGAAACAGGTCTATTTTTTCGAGTTTTACAATCCAAATCATTAGCATTACGTGGTGAAAACTGCAGTGGAGGAAAAATGGCTAAAAGTAGGCTGACAGTATTTTTATGCGGAAATATGAATGGTGAGATGGTGAGATTTTATAAACATATTATATAGTGCTAAGGAATGTATTGAAAAGGATGCGCAAAAAAAAACAGTCTTATCGCTGTTAGATATGTGGAAGTAATACGTATCATGATATGTATCTTACGTATTTTATATGCAGATTGACCGGGCAATTATCTAGGAATAGGAAACGATCCAATGAGTACGAGTGAATAGAGCGTACATATGTGTGGATATTAAACAGACAAGTGCGGCGATAGACCGATCACTTGCGTTGTTGCTAGTCACGCGTTCAAGGCATCGCCGCACTCGTCTGTTTAATATTAACACATACATACAGTATGTCTGAGAGAAACATGAAAATCACGCGTGTAATAACTTCAAAGCCTCGCCTACTAGTACTAAGTCACGCCTCCCATCTCTTATTGTCGACGGTAATCGACAAACATTTAAATCTCATGCTATCGCCAATGAAGGCATATCATCAATAAAACGATTCAAATATAAAAAAGATGTATGGTAGAAACATAAGCAATCCTAAGTTGGACTAAATATCTGCAGAATTAAGAACAAAAGACAAAATAAATCTTAAATGTATACTGAAATAAAATTCTAATTACAAATATTAAAGTAAAAGTAGTTACAACGAGTGTAAACATCCATATTTTTCGAAATGGTTTATCAAATAAAGCATAGAACTGCATGTTACTTCGCGTTCAAATGCTGTCATAAATAAGTATTACGGATTTCTTTTCCTCCAAACTCAAATTCATGATAAACGATTAATAATCTAGCTGTTTAAAACCTTCTTTAATTAGTTTAGAATGTTCAGAACTAGACCCCAACCTGTCGCTCTTGAAATGTCGAATGATGAGACGAATAGGAGGTGGTAACTGACGGGCTATGCCGAGACTCCCCGACATTATGCCATTACGCGTCCAATACAATAAGTCTGCGCGTGCAGAACACGTTTGCTTATCCAAAGAAAATACGGACATACGGTATGTACGCTCTATTCAGTCGTACTCATTGGATTACTACCTACTCCTAGATAACTGCCCGGCTAATCTGTATACATACATATAATTATATCTAGAGTTTAATAAAAGTTTATGAATTACAGCATACATACTTTATTGTGATTGTATACTAGTAGTAGTACCATATCCATAACAAAAGACTATAGTATATAAATAATATGTCTGGTACTGTATATTAACGATTTTGTATAAGGCGGAAACTTGTTCAAATTGAAATGTTGCATTGGTCTCATACGATTCCGCTTTCAGCAAGTTTCACTGTACAGACAATAAAAGTGAAACTCATACAGCATAAACAACTTATATAAATGGGCGTCTGAAAATAGTATGTGTGCAGAATAATACTTAAAAAGATCAGTGTAACATACACTTGTTCAACTATTTTTTAGCTATAATATCATATAAATCGAAACGCCTCAAATAACCGGGAAAGAAAAACAAACCAAAATTCTGTTGCATAATGCACATCAAAGTGAAACTCATACACATCAAGATAATACACAAAGAGCATAAAATGAATTGCCCTTTGTTAATAGATAAGATGATGAGTGTTTGCTGTCATATGTAACTCAGCGCACTGAGCCGTTGGAATCAGTCCATTATAAAACGGTACAAAAACGAACATCGAATTGAAAACAAGAGGCGAGTGAGCCCAAGGAAGTGCTTTACTCCTCATGACGAACGGTGGATTCTTTGGTAAGTGAAAGACAATCCAAAAATAAGTGCACCTAAATTAACTGAAGATATTCAAAAATATTTAAATAAAGTAGGAAATCCTCAAACGGTAAGAAATTTTCTGAAAAAATACAATTACCGGGGACGAATAGCTAGTAGAAAGCCATTTGTAAATAAGGGAAAACGTGAAGTAAGACTAAACTATTGTAAAGATCACTCTAACCATGACTTTGATTACTGGAAAGACGTGCTATTCACAGACGAAAGCAAATTTAATATTTTTGGTTCGTGTATGGCGAAAACCAAATACAGAACTACAAAACAAGTATTTACGTGCGACCGTGAAACATGGCGGAGGATCGGCTATGGTGTGGGGCTGTGTATCAGCGGCTGGCGTTGGGAATCTACACTTTATAGAGAAGATTATGGATTAAAATCTTTATTTGAATATTTTGAAACAAAATTTAATGCCCAGCACTGAAAAATTAGGTATTAGAGGATCATTTAAGTTCTCTCAAGACAACGATCCGAAACATAAAGCCCACAAAATTTGGAACTGGCTTCTTTATAACTGCCCCAAAGTACTTGAGACACCTCCACAGTCACCTGATCTAAATATTATAGAAAATGTTTCGTGTACAGTAAAAAAGGAAATTAGAAAACACAAGAGTCGTAATAAAAACGATTTAAAACCAGCGTTGCTTCAAGACTGGAACAAAATATCACCACAGTACTGTGAAAAATTGGTGCGATCAATCCGGAATAGACTTACAGCAGTAAAAATAAACAGGGATACCCTACAAAATATTAGCATTTTTATTTAAGGAATAGTGAACAGGACAAACATCACTGCTATGTTGTATGAGTTTCATTTTGACATTAATTATACATTAATAATGTATCTTTTATATTTTTTCTTTACTCTGGATATAATTCTGTTTTTTTTTGAGTCAACTGATTAATTATTGTATAGGTAAAATAACATTATATATAATGTAGGTTAAAATGTTAGTTTCACTTCATATTTTACAATATAATGACATCTTTCTGACTGTATGAGTTTCACTTTTACTGACTATATATATTGCGTTTACTTGTAATTAATCGGAAATCTTGGTAAAAATCAATATCAATTGATTGACCACGATTTAGCAGGTAAATACTTTCAATTGACCTCTCTATTACGCAGTTATTAGTTATTACTAACTGGTCACACAACGTTTTTTCTTAATGTGTACAATGTAGAGGTACTGCTAATATAGCTAGTAACACACACAAAAGAGTATAATCAAAAGAAAGATACCACTTTATTTGAAAACATAATTTTTTAAGAACTTGCATTAGAATTAATTACAATTACACTATAATGTTTTTCAATGCAAAAGATTATGCTAAAGCTTCAGCTGCTACAACAGCTAACTAGTATTTTTACTAGTTTTTTTTTTTTTTATTTATAACTAGTATACTTAATGTCAGCAATTTGCAGAAATTAAATGACAGCAAATACATAATTCAAATTCATGTTATGAATTTTCTATGAAATAATTTAAGTATAGTTGCAAAATCTGCTTCATCAAAAACAAAGTCAATAAGCGGAGCTCAGCTATTTTTACTTCATCATATAAAATAGTTTTACTTAAAACAAAAAGCAGCAAAATTTTAAAGTGTAAACTCGCCGATGGTTCTTTAATACTTCAGCAATGACGTGGGCAGGAATACACAAGTAAAAAGACGGGGTTCCGTAGCGACCGTAAAGTTTATAAGTTTCCGTTGTAGAGTTAAAATTTTACTCCTAATGTGTAATCTTCAGTATGCTTACCACAAAATGCAAAATAAATAAAACTAAATTAGCTGGGTATTACGACGACATACTCTCTTTGTATGTAATTTACGCCGCATGAAGTATATACTGCATCAAGAGATAAGATATAATTTTTGTAGTATAGTAACAGTAAAATACTTCAATCCGAAGCGGAGTCTCCTTTTCGGAGGGTCGTCGCCAAACTCCGTATTTTTTATCTGTGTATCATGCAATTACATAAGGCACTAAGGCATCTTAGGCTGATGTTTAGTTATCAATCAACGTTTTAAGTTAGTGATTTGGCTCTGGTAGTGCTTTTTACAAGCTCGTAAAAAGTCAAGAATATTCTTACGTCAAGAGAGCATTTATACCATACGCTTGCCGCTAGCGCCCATAGGACTAGATATAGTTCTATTTGCTGAATTTTTCGGCAATGGTTTCATCTGAGTGCCCTGGCCGGTGATATACTACTTAACTAAAACTAACTATCTGGCGCGCAACACAGACGCAAATTCTATAGAAGACAGCGTTTGGGATGTCATTAAGCTCACATTGACTACTTAAGCAAAAATTTATATTTTATGATCTTTTCAGTTTGTAAATGATGCAATACCTATGTAATTATTAAACATAAGAGTTTGTTCATTTGTTGTTTCCTACTCATAAACATTAAATTGTATTACAACTTTAAAACTTATATTGGTATGGTTTGCTTGAATGTACTCGCATTTAAAACTATTCCAATTGCAATCGAACAATCTATAATAGTATATTCTTAGATTAACGATATGACTAAATGCTATATTATCATAAAATCAAGTACGTAGTGCTTTAAGAAAATCACGATATTATATTGATTTTATGTGCAGTACTGCAATCTTACAAAAAGTTAGAAATAAAAAATCGAGGAAACAAAAACTCAAAAAACGGGACGATGGCCGCAGTGGTTAGGCGGCTAACTATCGTTGTGAGAGGACGATAGGCGCCGGGGTTCAATTCTCTGGAGGGACGGTGACATTTTTTCAGAGACGTTAATCCCGGATCGACTTGCCATTCGCTGTTGGGAGCAAAGTGATTAAACGTAAAAAATGTTGAAACCAGAAGTGGGCACTGCGGAAGATAGAATTGGATGAATGTTACTGCGCGAAATGATGGTTTCAGAAGCATTCTTTCTAATTTGAAAACGTCAAGTACTGCCAAAATATGAAAAATGCCTGTAGTAGCCACTTATGCTATAATTTCAGGAATCACCCTACTAGGAGGAGCAACAAGAGAAAGTAAGTATTAAAGACGGACTACGTAGTTTCAGCCTTTCCGACTTAATCAGCTTTAGCAACTTTATCGCTTCGCGCCATACTTCTTACTTGGCAAAGAAAACGAGCAGAAGGCCACAAAAATTCCAATGTTATCAAAATGTTACATGACGTGAGATCTCAGCAATGACGGCACCTACTTACGATATGCTATCCTGAAGTAATACAAATTGCGGTTCCAAAAGAGAGCTCTCACCTGACACATTCTGAGATTGACTAATAATGCGTTATGTAGCTTTTCTTGGTTAACAAAAATCAAATGTCAAAAATGCTGTATAATGTACAAGCATAAATAATTACATATTAATAATAGATGTATAATAGTTGTCGTTGTTTATTTCTTTTGGATAATAGTGTATAAGAACTACCGATTTCTACAGTTTCGTTAACTAACGCGATGTTTACTTTTCTTACGTTAATGTATAAAGTGCATGAATGTATCGTATAAATTACACAAATTGTCTGAATATTAAACTTATAGTCTTAATTTTGTAAACATCTATTCTATTAATTATCGTTTAGTACATACATATACAACCTTGGCCAAATGTGTTAGACACCCTCATAAATCCCCATTATTATAAGTATTATTACACTTCCAAGAAAATGAGCATCGAATTTATATTTAATTTACATATTTAGTGCTTACTTTGGGACAATAGGTAAACAGGCAGCAATTTTTCGATTTTAAATATTAGTGTATTGTCGACGCGATTGAAGAGAGATATGTGTTTGGAGTATATAACCAAGATATTATGTGTTGGATACTTTCATTTTTATGGATTAAACTTAATTTAGTGCAACAATGCCAAAAGTTTGTGAATTAACCAAAGTAGAACGTGGACAAACAGTCCTGCTTAAGACACAAAGTAACACTTTAATTGCTATAGCGAGAATAATGAAGTATTCGCGATGTGCGGTTCGTACCACCCAGCAACGATATGAATAGTGGATCGTCAACAAATCGCCCAAAAAGCGGCCGGAAACGACTTTCGAACCTATGAAAGTAAAGGGTGTCTAACACAATTGGCCAAGACTGTATATGTATCAACTTGATTACATGTTATTTTGATTTATATGAGCTAGATGTAAACATCAAAAGTCAAGAGAGATAGATTTGCTTAAATTGTAGGACAAAATATGTTTGTGCAATTTGGTTCAAATTGCTGATTTCTACTAGATTTAATTGGAACAACATTGCAGATATACAAAAAAAGTGGTAACTTTGTACATTGTAGTAGTTTCTTAATAAACACACTGATTATGATATTCTTCAAGTTTAATATGTATGTGAAAAGTAAGGTATCATTTTGTTTTGAGCTGCTTTTAAATCATCTGCATCGTTTGTGTCTTAAGTAATGTCTTTTGTCTAATGTACTTTTGAAGAGCATATCAAACTTTCTTCCGCTCCCCCCGATTTGGCCGTTTTCGTTCGGTGGAGATATTCTTAATACCCAACTATAAATGTCAAGGGGCATTTACGAAAACGACCAAACGCGGAAGAAAGTATGATAAGCGCTTCAAAGGGGAAGACATTACTTAACACAAAAACTGAACCTATTCAAATTACCAAGCAGCAGGGTTCCTGGAAATTGTGTGCTGTGGACTTTTTCAGTGGCAGAAATGCTAACTTGAAACAAGCAGACCCATTGATTTGACAAAAGCAGTTTTAATCCAGTTTAATCTGTCAAAAATAAACCGTTGTTACTTCACAAGAAAATATTTTTAAAGAATTTCTCAAAAACTGCATTTTATTTTTAAAAAGTAACATAATTTGCCCTTTGCCACGGCCTTTAGATTTTTCTAGCAAGAATTACAACACCGATAATGTATGGTCGTTTGATATGTTATAACTTTATTTAAAGCTGTTTTTTATAAACCCAATTGCCTTCAAGATTAAGTTAAGTCAAGAATAAGTTAAGTGGATCACCTTATAGATATATAAAAATATAACGAACAGATTTTTATAATCGCTTTAAATGGCGGTAAATGCGTTAAATTAAAAAAATTATATTTGTCACTGTAGTGATATGTATTACATGTAAGTATATGTCAAAAATCTACATTGGTAACCATTTCCTGTTTATGTACGGCAACCTATATTAATGCTGATACATGTAATTCGCTTTTCATTATCTATTGCTTTCTATATCACTTCACTCAATTTCAAAAGAACGATTTCCGATAGATTAAAGTTGTCGTTTATTTGTTCTATTGAATTATCGATCGTTAATCTCGTCTCACTCAGTTGAATCCACATAGAAATATCAATAATGCGCACGTTATAAAAGGAGAATTCATCTATATTTCGATATACTTATAGTTTCCATATAAAGCAATTATTGGTATTATCGTTCAAAACCTGGTACTCAGGACCGGGTAGACTCGGACTTATGCTCGATTCTACCCGCTTCCGGTTTTAGAATCGGATACCCGCCACTGGTTTTGGAATGCAGAACTGCACAATAGAATCGGCTCAGAATTATCTCTACAAAACCGAATTACCTTGATCATTTGGTATATCACCAGAAACATGATACCAATAACTCTGGACTTCTGCTGTCTTCCTATGCTTCATTTTTGCTCTTAAAGATGCCATTTACATTAGTGGCGAAACCTCGAGTTAGTATATTTTGTATTTCTGTGTACAAAAGGAAACTTGGTAATAGTGTCGGTTGGTAAAATGTGCGTTCGTCTGAGCATGGTTCGAAAAGTACAAGAATACAACTTTGCCTCTGTAACCCGCTTGATTCGAACAAAGTTTCCAATAGTAAAAGTACTTTATAATGGAATGTACTCTATATAAAACAATGGACCGAAATTGCATTGAACGCTATATTTACATAGTAATCGAGATATGGTTGTTTTACGAAAATACATTATTATGTAGAGAAAATCAAAACAATCGTGATTTTTTCAATTGTATAAGTACAAAGAAAATATCGAACTTTATCAAGTACAGATCCCAATCACATAGTCTACCATCTATTTTGTTTAATTTGCATAGAATGCGGGTCGAGCGGCCTGAATGTGTCAACACGTATAGTTTTGTCCAGGATGTTGCGACTCCACTAAAAGATTAAAGCTATAACATTCATTGCGCGCAAGTATAAATGCTATCAACCTCATTAGATAGGAACATAGCGGCAGGTATATGTTTTGGAATACAAATGTGTAAATGAACCGTGCTTCATCAAGTTTAAGCATGGTATAGATTGCTGGTAATATTATTATTAATGCCCTTGGTTTTCACCATTAGCCACATTGCTGGTATTATATCTACAATAAATAAAGTGTATAATTCTGTCTATTTAATTCTATTTAAACAAAATGTATAAATTAAAACTGAGATCTAATAAATAACCAAACAATATCTAAAAAGTAAATCTACTAATACATACCTATAATTATACATCAATACATAAATACATTGTATACATAATTTACATCAATATACAAATTATTAATTTAATATTAATTTAATATTATTTAATATTATTATATGTTATGGAATAAATTGGTATTTAATTATTTATTGTTTTATTGATCAATAAATCAGGAATTAAAAGATAATTGTATCTTTGGTTTGAGTACAGTTCTGATTGCGTGTATGGATATGCTTTAATATTCCTAATCGTTGTTTATAATTACTTTTCTGGGAGATAATCCTAATATGCAATAAAATTTCGGGTCGCTATACTTATAATGGAAAAGAACTATACTATTTCAAATACTCGCTAGCTATTTGTAACTATAGTTAATTTGTGGTTCTACAACTTATCGGTAGCTAACAAATGTAGTTTAAATTTTTTCTAACAAAATATAATTTGACAGCAGCATTGACCATAAATGCTTTGCGCTTCAATTAAGGGACACAATAAGCACTACGCAATAAAAAGTTGCATTGAATATTGTAAGTGTAAAAACATACGATAAGGTGTAGAATTGCACAGCAGATACTGATGTATATCAGTGTATCATTTATTACCCACTTTAATCTTCAAAACGTAGCTCATGGCAAGATATTCGGTGTTAACCAATTCTTCAGTAAATATATCATTTTTCAAACGATTAGCCTTCTCATTTTTAACTTATACATTACATAATTCTACAGCAAGCAGTTTTCTATAATAAAGTAGATGCAAATTTTTTTTTAGAACAAATGGCCTTTCGCTATTCTCTCCCTCCCCACTGTCCTCTGTTCCTATAAATTTAAAAGGTTCCTCTTTGGGGCGGCGGCCGGGCGTTCTGTGTTATGCCACATAGTGCGGTGTCATCGACTCTTTCTCGCATCTCTAACTCAACTCGAAACGGCAGCCTCATACGCCCAGCGCTAAACAGACCCTTTCCCCAGATCTTAAAACAATCTTGTTTCACTGGTCGTTAGTTCCTGTTGCAGTCAATGATCCTTGCTGCGCGCTGGCTCGATTAACCATAAATATAAGTAGGAAGATAATTTACAGACCAGGACATTTTATGATTACAGGTAGACTTTAGGTGATATTTCGTTTGCATAAGATAAGCAATTAAGATCGGGATAAAATGCTTTACAGAAGGAAAAGTAATATGAACATGTCAGAAATTGAAATTACGTTTTCACCAAAATTAAAATCTTAATAATGTGCAAATTAATTTACAGCTAGTACTGTAAAAATATGTATTTAACTAGTAATTAGATATTAGTATGGTATCGTCGTAGTAAACAAGTCAAAGAACTTATTTTATTAAAGGTGAGAACCCCATCAACTACTACTTACATATTATATAAAATAATTTAAAGTACAGGATGTAGATGAAAGAACAGTAAGTCTTACATTGGGTATTAACTATTTCAATATCGTATTTACGACAAGACCGTGTTGATTCAAACAGTATATAGTATATACATACCTAGATAAAAATACAGAGTTGAATTTAATTGTGTTTAACTCCAATCTAGTATTTTCTCGAGACCATTCTTTGGAGAAGCCTGTAATTTTTTTTTTTACTAATCCATTTTTATTTGAGCATTTCTCAGGTTAAAAAATCTTTCACAACGGGATACTTTTTCGTCTGTTCCACTATAAATTTATACGTATCATTTGAAATGGTTATATTAATTCATATTATAGAGTTAAATAAAAGATTCTTCCGTACTTGATAATCAACGGCAAGTCCCTTGAATTTTAATTATTATATGGTTGTTAACGGAGTTGGTATGGAACTGAGTGAATTTAGTCACTCCGTTTTGGACGAAATTATAATCGAATCGAAGTAAAATTACTCTGAAACGAAGGCTCGTATTACATTCCGCCAAACTTTTACCTGTGTATTTAAACGTGCATTAGCATGAGCGTGTACAGTTGACAAAGTGAAGAAACCTTTGTCAGTTTACGGTAAATGCTCCAAACCAGTAGCACAACACAGGTATTGGTCAATTATTATACAAATTATAAACGACTTGACTTTATATTCAAATATGGGAGCACTATCTATTTATTAGAATAGCTTATTGATATTATGTAAGTGAGTCTAGAAGAATAGTTGGCGCTCTTGATCGCTTGAATAAAAATATTGGAAAGAAACTGGAATACTAAAGAAAGATAAAATCTGAAAACCTTAATTAGTTAGATGAATTTGAACAAGATTTTAAAAGTAGAGGAATAAGGTATCTGCACTCAGACAAATCAACTCACTTATTTTAATGATTTTAATTGTAGTTGTGTTAATTCAAGAAAAATAAATTGTCAATAATTAACAAAATTATATTGAAAATAAAAATGGTGACACTAAATAATTTGTCATATGAATAAAGATTTAGATTGATGGACCAGTCAACTTCAATATGTATGTACAGTGGCCAGCTTTTAAATCGACACCACCGCAAGCTAACGTCGACCTTATCTACTAATAATAATATCTACTATAAATCCTAACTGAACGTCGCACAATGTAACCCCCTGTAACATTGCTATTAAGGTTTAGCAAATTCCGTAACGGTATCGATTATGCTGCTGTCCACTGTACATACATACATATAAGAACATCTGGAAGAAGAACTTTCCGTAAGGAAACTACTCGCTTACTGTTTTCCTCTCGGTCTACAAAACTATTCACTATAAATAAAGCAAAAGGTTAAACTTGTAAAGTGACTTAAAATAGCAAATCTGTTTTGGGGGTACAACTCACTCTGTAGCACCACTGTTTGATAATTTGTTTCTTATATGTATTAAAAAAGTCTAGGTTATAGATGTAGCCATGACTTAGTTATTACTACGCCCCTTACCGCCTGCCTACGGCTAATTGTTTCATGTTTCTATACCACAAAAAATCGAAAATCATCGTTTAAACAACTACCGGTTAATTTTTATGCGACCTTGAAGTTACATATAAAAGAATTTTCATCGCACTTTTCTCCAAAAATAAGCGTTAGGTGGACAAACGCTGATTTTTTGCAGTCTAGAGATATGGTACAACAAGCCCCATGATTTGCAGGGTTTACCCATCTCTTAAAGTTTGTGAAAAGTAGTTTGAACTTTGAAAACTCTTTCGTATGCAACTTCAATGTCAGATCAAAATTGGTGGTCAAACAATGACTTTCGATTTTTTTGAGAAGTATAATAGGTATGAGACAATCAGCCATATCATCTTCAGCGTTTGACCACCTCTCAAAATTCGTGAAAAGTACAACGAATTATGAAAACGACGATTTGTGGTACAGATTGTGACATTTTCGGCGGTTGACTTCATCCAGAAATCTTTTTAGATGTAATTCGGATTCGTAAAGAAGTTATTATTATTTTTTACGTCTATTATTGAGTTTTCAAAAAAAATTATTTGGTAGTCAAATATGGTCTAACGAAGGTCAATCCTATCCTGCAACAAAAATTTTTTTCTTGAAACAAAAACATTCCTAGTATTTTTGAAAATCTACAAGGGCGGTCAAACATGGTCAAATGATCAAATCGTATCCGAATTTCGACATATATTTCAATTTTTAGCATTTTTGCCACGAGACCCTAAAATATGGATATAGTGGCTATAGCCTAAACGCCTAAACGAAAGGTAGTCAACTAAAATCGCTGATAGTCAATAGTGGTCAATAAATATTCAATCCTTTTCGGCAATTTTGTTGATTTTTGACCACTTTGTGGTGCCAACTTCGCGAACCTATACAATATACCTATACATACATAAAATCGCTGATAGTCAATAGTGGTCAATAAATATTCAATCCTTTCCTCTATTGCTATAAAGTTTTCTTAGTATATACAAAAAATCTTTTTTATAATTATTAGGGTTGTGCAAAGCGAGTGCATATAACATTTTCTTTCTCTAAAACTGTCTTATACTATCTGTATTCAACATTTTCGAGATTTTTGAGATATAGTAAACGGACAGTTTTCTTTTGAAAAATCTGAATCTTCATTGATCTATTTAGTAAAATAACAAAAGTAAGCATATAAAATTGGCTGCAAAATATCACTTTTCTCCAAGTACCAATGTCATTGATAAATAAATCATTATCTAAATCAAGGCAGCAGAATAATTTATTGAAAAGTGGTAGTAGTTATAACAACGTGATAAACACTCCAGAAAAATAACAAAACGGATTAACCATTTATGAGCTTTTTTGCTTAGGCTATAGATAGTGGCTATATGGAGGTAGACCGGCGCTTGACCAACTTCTACATTTTCAAAATTTCGAATAAAAGTTACGAGAATTTGTTTTTAGTACAATTTTGGTGCAGACTAGGATTGACCATTATTTGACCATGTTTCACTACCAAATAATTGTTCTGAATATTTAAAGTCAAAAAATGGGAAAAAAACAAAGTACTTAATAACTATGACATGAAAGTTACACATAACAAGGGATTTCATAAACTTTGAACCGTGAAAACACTGAAAATGGCACAACTTGTTATCTTGTGTCTCTACGCCACAAAAACTAGAAAACCATCGTTTGACTACTATCGGTTAATTTTTATTTCATTGTCAAGTTACATTTAACAATGTCTTCAAAGTTTATTATACTTATAGAGACTTTCGCGATCTAACACTGAAAATCATATAACATGTCTCATATGTCTCTGGACATACACATTTTTTTCAAGCTGTAACATTTTCAGTGTTTTCACCGCCTATGAAACCCGTGAAAAGTGTAATAAAGGTTGGTGTTTATACATGTAAGTTCAAGGTTGGACATAAATTAATCGGTAAGTAATCAAACGATGATTTCCTATTTCCTGTAAACCAGTGGCCTGAAACAGTAACTTGTAACATTTTGAGCGTTCCAGAGTTTTTGAAAGTCCTTGAAAAGGATAGTAAACTTTAGAAACTCTGGTATATCTAACTTTAGGGTCGGCTAAAAATTTACTGGTGAGTGACCAAACAATGATTTTCGAGTTCTTGTAATTTCCTCTAAGAGTTCCTGAGAAGTATAACAAACTCTGGTACATATAACTTCAAGACCGAATAAAAACCGGTGGATGGTGAAACAAAAACGATTTTTGTGGTCTAGAGATACAAAACAAGTTGTATTATATTCAAGTCAGTAAAAAGTGCGATGAACTTTGGAAACTTTGTTATATGTATATAACAAGGTGAGAAATAAAGTTAACCGGTGGGTGATCAAATCATAACTTTGGTTTTCTGTGATCTAGAAGTATGAGACAACACGGTTTTTTTTGCGTTTGGTATCCTCTCAAAGGTTATGAAAATCCTTATTATATGAAACCTTCAAGTCCCATAGATAGTATTACCTTGTAGTTTTCATTTTTTGTGATTTGTTTTGAGTTTTCAGAAACATCATCTGGTGCTCATCAATTAAAACAAACAGCATTTCAATATTTTGCAGATTTGCAACCTAAATATATCTATGTATAGTGGCTATAACCTAAGCGAAAGGTGGTCAATCGAAATCGCTGATGGTCAATCCTGTTCGTCATTTTTTTTTCATGTTTTACAATTTTGTGTTGCCTACATTGCGCGACGATTGGCGAGCAGAGGATGGAAAATACAACTTTTTTAGCTAGCTTTATATCTCTTTGCTAGTATTTACATTTAATAGCATTGTAAGATTGAGAAAATGCGAGAGAATATCGCAAAAAATACAGAGCATACGTGGACAAAATCTCTACTTAGAAGTAATAAGGAACTTTCCAAAATAAGATGACATTCGTTATTATTAACACGCCAAGCAATAGCTAATGATAATATGTATATTCATTGAGGAAAACCCATTGCAAACCGCCAATCACAAAAGCAACGGATTAGAATTTGTAGGAAATCATATATTTTATAAAAATTATGCGAACTACACTAGGAAAATATTAAAATGTATTGAAATAACTTGGAAGTTAATTGTAACTATATTTGGATAAAATCTCACTAAATTATTCCTTAAATTACATTAAATGTTGTAATTATGTTTACAAAATGAAAATATAGCCTGATTAACTTCTGTACCTACAGCTATACATATTTAGAAAATATTAAAGCTTCGCTAGTAGATATTTAAGAATCGGTATAAATATGGTAACTACTAACTAAAATCCAGAGATAATTGCATGAATGAAGAACAGAAACACCTAAAAATCCAGAGTCTCATGCTAACTATAATCTATGAAAGACGCAGTAGAAATCTTGCCTACCGGGATGATAAATGTCTCAATATTATTGTCGAAAAGTACCTCTGACAACATGGTAGTGTTATCAAATTGTATACCAGAATAAAAACATTTAATTCAAAAACTAATGAACATCAGACAATATAGGTAGTTTGCACAGAATCACCTGGCAACCAACTGTACAATACATAAATTACTACTATCGAAAGAGTGGTTGTACAAATGTACGAGTTGTTAGGTAAGGTCGGGTGTTGTGTGTGTCAATTATTCGTTCTGGGATTATTATGAAAACATTTATAAAGGTCTACCAAGGTGAATGCTTCTTTTTGGTTATATATAGTCTGTATAACAAGAAAACAGCAGCGATTTTTACATTAGTATTGGCCAGAACTGGAGAAGTAGTATGAAGAACTAGTATGAGTAAAAAGTACTGAAGAAGCACTACGACTTACCTAGCACCGGGTACAGTCATCTGCATTGTTGATTACAGCCTGGCAACGATTTGGCATACTTTCAACTAGATAACTGCTTGGTCGTCAAAGAGCGACTTCCTTGCAACTGCAGCTTCATAGAGACTGTGATGGCCACTCCAATGTCTCGATGTCATTTTCTGCCTTCCAGTGAGTGCAGAGCTGACTGCGGTGTTTCAGATCATTGTTTTCTCGAAGAATGCAATGATCCCCATTCGATGTGAACCACTTTCTTGCAGTTGAGAACACCTGGACCCTCATGAAGCTGAAGTTGCAAAGAAGTCGCTCTTTGACGACCAAGCAGTAATCAGCTAATGTTAAAAAATATGGCGTTCGGTTACTACCGCGTATGCCGAAAATCTAGTTGAAAGTATGCCAAATTGGTGCCAGGCTGTAATTAATAATACAGGTGACTGGACCCGGTACTAGATAAGAGCGTCATAGTGCTTCTTACGTACTTTTTACTCAAACAAACCTTTTCCAGTTCTGGCCAATACTAATGTCAGTTTTCTTGTTATACAGACTGTATATGCCTTAAGAAACGATCTTGCAATCTTGTTTAATATATGTAATGCTGTATCATGAACACTTGTTTTTCGTCTAAGTCAATCATGTCAAATTTATTAACGCTCAAATCAAATTAATTGTAAGATTCACACAAACAGTTACGTGCAGTTGTGGTATGATGTTTGCGGTACGAGTCTACGATCTTCCCATAGTTTCCTTTTTCTCCCTTTTTTTCAAGGATACCAAATTTTGTATTTTGATAGTTCTCATAATATTCCAGTTCTTTCATTTCGAGATTTGTTATTCACTTGATTATAAAAATACAAATTCCTATGCGCAGTAATTTCTGAAAAACGCACAAAATAAAACTGCGCACTATGAATTTCAAATGAAAATACACAAAATTTGTATATTAACCAACATGAATATACGATGGCTGATGCCAGTGTGTAACACTGTTATAGGTATTTCTAAGATATACATATATTCTTACTCCTAAAGCTATATGTAACTACGAATATCTATTTGTTATGTGAAGCGTTATTTCCTAATTTTTATTACGACATAACAATAACCTTGAACATTTGCTAACATGCATGATGCCTATGCTTATTTCTTATACATAATTTTTATTACTTAATTTAGGGTATCCTGTATAAAACGTAGTATGTAGTATGGCTAACGGGTTAAGTGATTAACAAGAAATGGTAACATTATATCTAACACTTAATACTGCGAATGTGCTAACAATCACGGATAAACCCTAATGCGGTTTCATATGCTGTCCCGTATCAAGGTCTAAAACATCTACAATATGACGTCAATTCTATGAGACAATACTATACTATAAAAAGATGAAGCAAATTAATAATTTTCCTTATTCAAAAAGTGACCCTTGTTATTGTTATAATGCATATGTAAACGTAAACCTTGGCCTAAATTAGTGACAAAAAGCAGTTGTTATTATTGTATACTTCAGACGATATAGAATAAGGTAGAAGCAAGTTAGTCAAGAAATAAATGTGGCTATGTGGACGGACGAACAGAGAAATTGCAACACTGCGATCTGTCAAATGCAAAAAATCTACTTTACCTAAGGATACGGATGAAATAAATGAAAAACGTTCATAATTTGCATTTAAAATCATACCATTTGTAACTACTGCACTAATAGGTGACTGTAAAGAAGCAACAAGCTCATTAGTTCACAGAATATTAATACGTGATACGTCTAAAATTTTAAGGTTAATAACAAGTATATACCTATACTATATTCATAATCTATTAATAGCTACTCACTTTTTATAGAAACGAGAGCACAAAACAGAGAAATAATGGGCTGTGTGTATGTATTTTTGGCTTTAAAATGTCATCATCTATAGGCAATAGTAGGTAGATAGAATATATAAAAATATATTCATAGAACACCTTTTTTCTAACTTCTCCAAATCAAACAATAACTACAGTAAAATATGTGGTCTCATATAACGTTACCGTTGAGATTTCTTCATCAGTTTTACTTGAGACGACAAAATGTAGCGAAGTTACACTTTAACGAACTAATTAGAAACATTCGCACAGATATTTCCTGATTTTTATGCACATGCACTTACTACGATGAGTAATACAGTATCAAGTACTTTAATGTCCACTTTATTATTACAAATGCCCATTATGTCGTTAAATGGAGCAAATAAAAGAACAGGCGGGGATATTTTACACACTTCCACGAACTCTGAACACTTTTTCGACATTAAATATCTAGATCTACGTGATCAGATCGGAATTTTTAACACTCGTATTGCATACACAACTTATTATATTGCTATCTATTTCATCATATAACCGTACATTTTTGTGTTTTCGACCGATTTATTTTCGAAAAGGTGACGGAAACGGTTGTAATTCGAAGTGGCCGTAAAAAACTAATGCACACGCACTTGTCATTTTCATCAAAATACTAGAATGCGTGCTAGCAATTGGCGCAACATCACATTGCTTATACATTAAAGATTTCACTGGCAACCGACCACCCCTGGTACGTTGAATGGACTACGCCGATTGTACGTGAGCACGTCATTCTGCAACTCATCAAGTGAGGGCGCCACAAGTTAAATGTCAATCGACGTTCGATTATTTCAATTTTATTAATGTTAAGAGAATAACAATAGAATACAAAAATAGCTGAACATTAAATACTTATTTTCCATTGTTGATAGCGTCCAAATTATTTTTTCGCAACTGAAAAACATTTATTAATTAATTCCGATTCCGTAACACATAGAAGCCATGTTGTCACAATAATGAACTCGGGCATTTACGTAGAATTACGTTTATCTGTGATATACAAGGTTTGTGAAAAATAGCATTGTTATTCAATTCTACAGGAAAAATGTAAACATAAAAATGGATAAATTATTACATTATTACAGTATCAATTAACTCAACTACTTTTAGTGCTGGAAAATTTACTAAATTTATTAGCCATTATTATTAATGATGTATTTTTAGTCTAGTGTAGTTACAAGTTACAGGAGAGACTGGTAAACCACTGATTTCGATAAAATTTTACAGATTATATGTATATGCGTAACTTGGTACGAGAATAAGACAAAGTAACCTTTCTAACAGTCGAATAACCCGAATCTGCCCCGTCTAAGTTTGTATTTTAGCCAAATTTTTGTAAACATATATTCTGTAAATAGCCTAAATTAAAAGTATGAGTGATTGGTGAGAATGACTTGTTAGAAGCATTGTACAAGCAGAACAAAATCTTAAAACAAAAAATTGGGCTTGGATAGGGTTGAATGTGAATCTAAAAATCTAAAAATATTTTGAAATAAATATCACTTGCGGTTGACCGGAAGTTGGCATATACTTACATATTTTAAATAGCATGCTACAAACCCAGTTACAAATTCAGCTTCCATGATATATTTCACACATATTTCATATATCATACCCAATACCTAACCAGCATTCTCTCTAAGAAGAGGGGACAGATAAAATTTTTGGTATACACAGCTGATACTATGTAGTTACATAAGTTTTGGAATTTTTCTCAGTAACATTATACAGAGAGTTTTTTAAAACTTACCCGTTTGCGAAAGTTCCGAAAGTAGTTTTTTAAATGGAAAGGCATATGTTTTGTTACATGTTTTGATTCTACAAAAGATTCTCTTTGAATCTATATTAGCTATTCCTATACCTAAAATATAAGGTGAATACGTTATAAACGATTTAATTAGATCCAAACTTAAAATGGACAGGCATGTCGATTTACGGGAGCAGAGGTGCTTAGCTTGTTTGTTTTAGATGCTCATTTGTAATTTCTGTTAATCGTATTTGCGTAAGTTGCTGTAATTAACTAAAATGGCAAACAGGTCATACAAAAATCAAGAAATCATGACTTTATTTACTCTACACGGTCAACGTACAGTCTCTTTCTAAAGTAATGTCTCCCCCTGCTGATGGATTGATATCAATAATACTTTCCACTTAGCGTATTATATTCATCGGACATCTTCGGCAAGAAAGAGGCCGTAGGGGATACATTACAGATCGAACGTGTATATAACCTGTGTAATTATAATTTTAAATCTCGATATGTGCATTTACCTGCTAGCGGTAGAATATACGACTTCATTACACCCTACTTTTATACCTGTGATGGTCAGTTTTCCTAAATATATAATATATAACGTGTACTTTCAGTTATTGTTAGTCTTCCAGACTGTTATTAGAGACAATTTTTAATGCATGTTATAACAACATACTTATTTGAATATTAAAATAATACTTATTTTATTGAAGCATACACGTTTATTGATGGACAAATCTCACAAGAAATCCGTCCCAACAAGGATCTCTTTTAAAGTAAAAACAAATAACTGATATACGGCGTTATTGGTGAGAACGGCCTATTAAAAGTATTATACAAACGAAACGGGATTTTTAAACCAAATTTTGTGGTTGGATATGGTTGAATATGAAGTATTACGTGAAAATGAATTTGAATTCCTGTTAACCGGAAGTGGGCATCAATTTCGATATTTTAAATAGCATGCTATAAATGTAATTACAAATTCAGCTTCTAAGATATAGTTTACACATATTTCATGTATCCCGTGCTATACCTAAATATGATACCATTCCTTTTGAGTTATTCGCATTTAAATAAAAAAGTGACAGATACCGATCTTACTTTATAGTGATATTACGTCACGTAGGAGCAGAAGCGACAAATGAAATTTTGCATACACACAGCTGATATCGTGTAGCTTATACAGAGTTTGAAGTTCTTCTCTGCAATATTATACAAAGTGTTTAAAAACAGTTGCTTACAAAAACCTTCAAAATTCGGAAAGTCGCTTTTTTTTAATGCAACGGTATATATTTTCTTAGATATTCTGATTTTACAAAAGATTACTTTTGATCTATATTAGGTATTCCTATATCTAAAATGGAAGGTCAATAAGTTCTAACGATTTAATTAGTCTCCGTATCTAAAATGCTCAGATACGTGAATTTACGGAAGCAAAGGTGCTTAGCTTATTTGTTTTACATACTTACTTACTACTTATTTTGACGTCTGTCATTTTGGTTAGTCGTTCTCGCATAACAGAGAAATATATCTGCACCGGTATAATAATTATCATGCCCAATACGAGAATGTATTTTACAACAATAAGAATAGTATATTAAAGTATGAGTGGACAATAGGGTCATTAAAACATGCCCGATTTTTCAAGCACGACAGTGAAGCCGGAGTGCTTGAAATATAGCAAGTGCAGGATTTACCCTTTCATATAATATCAATTGCACATTTCACGTTCCTTTAAAGTAAGAGTTTTTTCGTTAAAATTATTATAAAATATCTCATTACAGTTTTTGACACATTTATTAATAAGTTTTTATTTGTAAAATGTTGTTTTGACAGATCAATTAGTTGACATTTATACTTCACTTATTTTTGAATTGTTGACGTTGCCCCTAGTAACTTTAAAACACGCACATGTTTTAATGATCGATTTATGCCCGCGTTTGCATGTTTTAAACAAGCAAAATGGTTTACCAATGGAAAAAATTATTGTATTTGTTACAAAACATATTATAATCTTAGTATTTCTTGTAATTTTTATTTTACCTGTGATAACATACATATTGTTGTAGCTTCTGTACAATACGTTTCTCTCAGTGTAAAAAATTTAGATTATCTAAGAATTTTCCCAAAAAATTAATAATACAAATATAGCAATATACGGAGTTCACGATATAAGAATTTTGCCCACGAAGATTTTCCCAAACATTATGAACACCCTCTTGAAGATTGGCGCGGCGCTCATACATTTGCCGAGTCTACAAGATTTTTCTAGTATGTAATTAACATATGTATATCTATTAAAGAAAGTGTTATTTTGTCTAGTGTATTGTTTCCCTACTATAATCAACAGTAAATTCAATTGTTTATTAAAATATCACATTAGGTTCCACCACCTTAAACAGAGAAGAAACCGATTTGATTCGATTTATTTAATCCACTTATAATTAAACACAGAAAATGTTTGAAAATTTAAATTAACCAATATGTAAATCTAATATTTAGGTATATATTCAATGATTTTAAAGATTAAGCACTACTATGATATAAAATTATATTTTATAATGAGAACTACACAACTGGGCATTAATGTAAGCAGGTTTATTGGCTAACTGCGTTATCATCTATCTACTCTATTTAAAACCATAATTACAAAATATTGCATTTTGCATTTAGAAATAGATTAACGATGTACCTGACTCTTCGAAACGACACTATTAAAGGGATAATAATGGATTTTCAATATATCAGTTATTTGTTTTCTATAAAAAAAGATCTTTGTTGGGACGGATTTCTTGTAAGATTTATCAATAAAGGTGTATACCTCAATCAAATGAATATTATTTTAATATTCTAATACGTATGTTGTTGTAATATACATTAAAATTTGTCTCTAATAAAAGTCTGAAAAACTAACAATAACTAAAACTATACGTTATATATGACATATTTAGGAAAACTGACCATCACAGGTATAAAAGTAGGGTTTAATAAAGTCCTATACTTTACCGCTGGCAGGTATCCCCTGAGGCCTCTTTCTTACCGAAGATATCCGATGAATACAATACGCTAAGTGGAAGGTATTATTGATATGAACCCGATGGCTAGGGGAGACATTACTTTTGAAAGAGACTGTACGTAATATAACGAACATACATAATATTTTATGAAAAATATATAACCATCTTTGGCAATTTAAATGCGATTTTTTCATCGGGGAATGTTGATTTTGTAAATAAAGGCTTTGCTTTAAAGTGAATTTAATTACTCTAAAGAAGTTCATCAAAGCAGTACTCTCTTTTAGAGAAATTAAATTCGTTTGAAAGTATAGCCTTTATTTAGTAAATGTAAATTCCTCGCGGAAAATTCGCATTTAATTTGCCAAAGATGGTACATATGTACAACCAGTGACCAATGTATCTGGAGATTCTTAAAATCTCCAAATTTCCTATTGACATTCTCTACCATTGTCCTGCTTTTTCGTTTATTAAAACATTTTATATTTCTGAAAATTCTGAGAAATTTTCAGGAATCTTAATTGTAAATGTTATCTATCATTAGATCTTCGATATTTTTATTCCCCTACTTCAATATATTCATGTTATATAAGAAATAAATTGATGATTTTTTTATTTGATCTTTTTAAATGATAATCAATTAGAAGATTATACACTGAGAAAAATATATCGTATAAAAGTGAACAATCTGTGTGTTGTT
This sequence comes from Holotrichia oblita, assembly GCA_023690525.1. Lineage (NCBI taxonomy): Eukaryota > Metazoa > Arthropoda > Insecta > Coleoptera > Scarabaeidae > Holotrichia > Holotrichia oblita. The sequence goes on along the minus strand of CM043018.1, from coordinate 44,127,682 downwards.
ATAAGTAAATTAAAAAACGAAATTATTAATTGCAATGTTACAAGTACAAAAAGAATATTAAGACTACAATATGTTTCGTAGCAAAAACAATAATGTGTTGTTGATTATGAAAATTATTCGGCCGATAAAAATACATTTACAAAATAAATATATAAAACAAAAAATCTAAGCACCCTTGCTCTCGTGAATTGACTTGTCTGTCCGTATCAGTACAGGGGCTAATTAAATCTTTTATAACTTACTCACCTTACATTTTAGGTATAGGAACATCACAACAATAAGGATTAAAAGAGAATCTTCTGTAGAATCAAAATATGTAAAAAAAACATACTTATGCATTTGCATTTAAAGAAAACTACTTTCGGAAGATTGAATTTATTGGCCAACAGCTGCGTTTCTAAACACTCTGTATAATGTTACTGAGAAAAACAGCACACCCTATGTAACTACACAATATCAGCTATACCGGGTGATTCAGTAAAGGTGGCGATTGGCTGTATATCTACTATATTCTGACGTGGATAAATCGAGAACGGATAGAGATATCGAGATGTTGTTTTTACTGAAATTTCAGTAATTTAATGTAGCTTATAGCATTACGAGTATATAACAAATAGCACCGTTCTATTTTAATTTTTTCTTGGAATTCAGCAAAATGTGTGGCCACCACAAAAAAAGTTCTCTGTTTTACATGTTAAAACAAAATGTTAGAACAATTTTTTTTAATAAAAATCTATAAAATGCTGCATCGAATAAGCTTTAAAATATTCAGATCGGTTACACGGTTCGGGAGATATTAAAATTTAAATATTGAAACATTCTTTGGCTCTCTCCTTTCTTATTATGGCAGATAGGAAAAAAATCACTATACAAACTAATACGACATTAGCTCAGCTTTCAAATGATCCTTTCAAAGTTGTACCTTAACACGCAATTTTCTGAGATACTCATTGTATAATTGAAAGTAATAGACACGCCCTTAGCGGTAACATTTCGAACTTTTAAATAATACGGATAGTTCTGGTAGCCACATTAGTTATGCAATTTTTTCCTCGAAGCTCTACGCCTAGCAGTTTCCAAGATACAGCCGATTGCCACCCTTACTAAATCACCCGGTACATATCAAACATTTCATCTATCCTCTCTTCTTATATGTACTCGTATGTGATGTGATATTACTATAAAGTTATATCGCTATCTGTAATTTGTTTTTCATTAACTGCGAATAACTCAGAAAGATTGATATTTAGGTAAAGGATATAAAATATACGTGAAAAATATGAAAGCTACATAATTTATTTCAATGTTTTAGCAATATTTCTTTCTTTATCCATTTTATTTTCTTTGTGCTTTCATTATAATTGGAGAACGGAGCTTAAAAATATATGGCCAAGAAACGCATATTCGCGCAATATGCTGGACTGATTTATTTAACAAAACAACATGTATAATTTCATCTCAAAGAAATGGAATTCTTTAAGTCATAAGGACGTAGTAGCTCAGCGGCTGCAGTACCATGTCATTCAATAACCACTTCGAAGAGAATAAAGATTAACAAAAATAATAGTAGTGGTTTTTTTTATTAAATTAAATCAGAAGTCTGAGAGAATTTCCATCTTTAGCCGACCTTCCGTTTGCTACCTTTTCCTATACATTTCTTGATTGTGCTGTCCCTGTCAGACAGGTGACGCCGCCTGGTGGCAATGGCCAAAAACTTATAGACAGCCGCTCGTTATCGCTTTGTTTGTGTGCGCCTGAGCATCAACAGTCGAGCGATAGCTGTAGTGTGTTACCAGAGCACGTGTCTTAATAAATGGGAGGGAGTAGGAGAGAAGGAAAGGTTCTAGAGTATTCTCCATTAATCGCGTAGTTTCTACTACACACGCCGATAAGTTAACTTATTGTCAAATCAATATTTTAAATGTTGAGAGGTGAAGCGACATCTAACGGAATACGATTATTGAAAACATAAAAATCTAGACTTCAGAATGGAGGTGGAGATTATTATCGGTGAAAATCGAGGCCGGTTGACGTAAGCGTTACGTCATGATTGCGTCACAGCAGCCGTCGTTGACGACGCTGGCGAAATAGCACGGATATAGAGTGGGCTATGGAAACGGTAGAAGGTCGAGAATGCAAGCGCGACTTGTTGCGGATTCCAGTAATTACGGTCGTCGATTGCTTCCCTATACACATACGCACAGTTACGCATGTAGATATATGAATAGCAAACACTTTTATTCGCCTCTTGCATTTCTAAATATGCGTTATCTAAAACGTATAATTTAGTTGTTTTTTAACAAAATTATTAGCATTGCTGTGGAGAGTTTAAATAAATTCAACTGTATTTTTCTATTTAATAAATATTCATGAATTGAATAAACGTGAAAATGGATTAACCAATAGATTATAATATTACAGGACGCAGAGAATAGTATTTATTTCGAGAATCTTTAGGCTAATTACGAAATAGCTCGAGAACAAAAATGAAAATATGAGCAGGAAAAAATGATTACTTTGAAATTTATATGTCGAAAGCATTGTTTTTAGTACGTACAATAAAATCTAAGAAAATTTAACTTCAATAAAAATATAACCCATAAAAATAAAAACGATAGTAGTTTTGACGTCAATTAGTGATTGATTGTTGTGCTGTTGATAGTGTTGTTCAGTAACTGTTGGTTAAGGTCACTACGAATGAAATTCTAGAATTAGCCAAGTTCACGTCAACGGTCAGTGGCGGCTCGTGGTAAAAATTTTAAGGTGTTCTGCAATTTTTGAAAAAAAAATTATCTTGTAAGGGAGTTGTCTCCCATCGATTTTATCGTCCTTTCTCCGCCTTCCGTATTGAAATATTAGATTTCTAGAACGATTGTCAATTGCCACACAAGAAAAATAAGAGTCACGCACTAAGCACTACTTCGCTAACAAAAAATTATTTCTTATAAGTTAAGTCTGTTCGATGTTATTTTCGGTTAAAAAATAAGAGTCTCTATAGGCACTATTTATCTAATAAAGTATTTCTTATAAATTAAGTCTATTCTACGTTCTTTTCGGTTCACAAATGTTATAATCACTGTATCATTAAAATTGTCTATTTCGGAGATTTTTTTTTTCAATAGATAGCATAGAGCTGTTAAAAAATAAATTCTTAATTGTCCCGCATTTTCTCACTGCACATTCGTTACAATTCGTCTGCTTGTCGGTGACAATCGACATGCACCTGCCGCCATTATTCTGCTTATATTTTAGAGCTGTTTTAGAGTTCTTCATTGCATTGTAGTTTTTAGCAGTTCTGTTCGGATTTTAAAAGTCTTTCTAATGAATGAATTCTATATATCGCCTAAATTGAGTTCTCTGTTTTCGCATAAGAGAATTGTCAATTTTTGGTGATATGTATAGAATTACAGGTATACGGAATTCCACAGATTCATTATAGAAGAACACTAAACACTTTAACCCACTGAACACCAAACAAGTTTTAACTAAAACACCGACGCGTTTCAACAGCAATGCTGTCATTATCAAGGCGATAATAAAACTAAATTAAAATAAAATCTACAAAAACAGGTAACCTAAATGTTATGCACGGTCAATCCGATACGCATCATAATTAATTTCCGATTAACGAAAACAATGACGAATACGGTATAGGTCCATTGTCACAGTTCATTACACATGACTTATTTTTATATATTTCTAAACTTTCGAAAACATTTAGAAACTTACAATTGTTTATTTGTCTAATTAATTTAACATTCGTATGATCGATGTTGTGATCTGTTTCAAAAATGTGTTGGGCAACGCTCGATTTCTCAATTCTATTAAATCTAAGATTAGCCAGATGCTCTTTGAATCTAGTTGAGACTGCTCTCATGGTTTGCCCAATATATTTTTGATTACAATCTTACAATTGATTTCGTAAATACCTGACTTTTCTAGAGGTTGTATTTTATCTTTAGGGTTACCGATGAGACTTCGTAAACTAGTCCCAGAACTGTAAACTATTCTGAGATCTAGCTCTTTGAAGATTTTACTCAAACCTTTAGTGATAAAGGGAGCGTAAGGGAGGGTCTTAATCGATTCAATTAAGTTACTTTCACAGAGAATACCGACTTCTTCGTGGGATAATATTCACATGAATACGAGAACCCAGAACTGACACATTTGTTTTTAGTCTTATTACATGAAGAAGTAAATATAAAAATTAAGTTAATACTAAATGAAACACTACATATTTCCGTTACAACAGATTTATGGTCATCAGATAGCAACAAATCATCATCAACAGTTACAAGTTATTTTATTTATGAAAATAAATTGTAGTCGCAAGTTTTGGCAACAAAAGAGGTACCTGATAAGTCATACTGGAAGAAATTTAGGGTCCGCTCTTTCATCTATTTTTAGTGAGTGAAATATTCCAAATAAAATCGTTGTCGTGGTATCCGATGACGGCGCTAATGGTAAATATGCCATAAGGAACATCATCCATATGCTCATACTCTGAATTTGTGTGTAAGTGAGACAACTAGTAAAACTGAACCTTTCAAAGAACTTTTAAACAAATGCGGCAACTTAGTAGGACATTTTAAATACAGTGTTGTTGCTACAACAGTACTGAATGATGTTCAACAGCAGATGGACCTTCCTGTTCGAAAACCGAAGCAAGACGTATCGACCAAGTGGAATTTCACTCTTCTTATGATGGAACGTTTGTGAGAACTGAAGTCGCGTTAGCGAATCTACCCAAGGCACCTGCAAATTTAGATACATACCAGTGGAAGATAATATTAAAGTGCATTCCGATTTTAAAAGTCGCAGAATTAGGGACTGTAGAATTATCGGGTGATAAGTACCCCGCACTTTCACTGATAATTCCACTTATCAACGCAACGATCCATAAAATGGAATTGGAAACATCAGAGACAGAACCTAGTCAATTACTAAAAAAGCATCTATTAAGCGCGGTGAATCGTTGATTAGGATCATTTGAAACAAATATATTACTAGCAAAAGCCACGCCTAAAGACACTGGTATTGAGTGTTCAAGAAAATGTTGAGAACGCTCAGAGGTGGATCACGGAAGAAATTCTTGGGATAATACGTGATAATCAAGACGTTGAAAACTTAGCAGAAACTCCCACCATTCCAGACGCTGCTGTAGGACATTCGCTATGTCTCATTTTGATGCAAAATAACACACTTGCAGAAAACTACATCGGTACACAATATAATAGATTTAATGTTACAGCGCTACTTAGAAATACCAAATCTTACACGCAAAGAAAATCCATTAGATTTTTGGAAATTGCATCGCACAACGTTTCTCCAATTATACCAACTTCAATAAAAATATCTGTCAATTCCTGCAACATCCGTGACCTCATAAAGAGTATTTTCAAAAACTGGATAGTTGACGAATTTGCGTCAGAACCGTTTATCACCGAAATATCTAGACGAAATAATTTTTCTAAATAGTTACTTGTAGTGTTGTTCTTTATTTTATTTCAGAAATGTTTTAACAGCGTATTATATAGTAACTTGATTATTTTGTTTGGATGATTTTTTTATATTTAGTAATAAATAAAAAAAAAAGATCTTTTCTATTATAAGCTTTGTTCGCGGACGGCATTCTGAACGTATTCTGGGATGAAAGACCTGCGCACTACAAATATGAGCGTTCGCGGTAACAGAATTTTCTCAGCGGTGCAGAATATTCTTTGTTCGCGCAATCCATTTTACAAATTCCGAAGTAGTCCGTCACATGTTCTGTAGATCCTGAATCAAGAGCAAGAATTTTATATCCTACGCATGCGCTCTAAATTTTGATGTGAAAATACCCCATGTTCTTGCTTTCTTGCTATGGTTAACAGAGTTAAGTTGGAAACAAATTGGTTAAAATTGTTATTAAAGTAAAAACGTACGATATAAAGGAAAGTTTTTTATGTATCGAAATACACATGTTATGTATGTACGAGCTTTAAATCAATTCTGATTGAGTAAAAATTTAGATGTTTGAATATTTCACATCAAGTGATGATAAATTAGAAGAACTTCTTCAGATATTAGAGGTTCCAAAGACTACCAATGTTTTTGAAGGAATTGTACCACAACTCTCAGATCAACATTATTTTGAACATTTTCCGCAAAATACACATAAACAGTATCCGTTTATAAGTCACCAAGGTTAACTTGGAGTAAGTCAAAATTTAATTTGTTACAGTGGTGCCAACGTTAACTAATGAATATAACAGAAACTCGTTCGAGTAGTGTTCGCGGATGAGAAAATTCCCTCTCGTGTTCCAAGAGTCGCATGCGCAATACAAAAGTACTGAACATCTTCCAAGTATATCCTGTATCTATTCGGGATCTCTTCCGCGAACAAAGCTATATATATTCTTATTCACATTTCAAGTTGTACATACATATGTACAACAAATTTCAGTAATTTTAAAATTTGCGACCTCTAAATTCCAATAGTGGTTGTAGTCGTGATAATCTGATAATACAAATTTATATTAATACACCTGTTGTATCTTGAGAACCGAAAATTAAAATACAAGAGCAAAGATTCATAGGTATACTTTTTTTCGAATTAAAAAATCGGTGCATATGAATAGGAGAACCGAGAACCGACATCCGAGAATATCTATTCGAATACTTTCATAAGTTGTGTGGGTGGTCTTGAGAACGGTTCGGAATGGAGAACTTTGCCGTTTTGCATTGGAATACTCCCATCTTACTAAAGTTCTCGAGAACAATGTAGCATCTTTTGCCGTCGGTATTCGAGTACTCAAGTATTCGACTGAATGTGTCGATTCTTAAAAGTGTTTCATTCTGCCCATCACTAGTTTTAACATACCGGGTGTTCCAGAATTCAATAAGCAAATTTTGTGGGTCAACAAATTGTGTCAAAGGAAACATATTTCATTAATAAAGGTATGAGCTACTGTGCAAGCTTACAGCGATGCAGTACAATAATCACTATCGAACATGCAAGGACAAAATTAGTACTAGTAGGCAGAATGGTAAAATGAGATATGTACTTTTGAAACTTGTATTTTTATTTACAACTATTGTTCAATTGAGCGGCCTCCTGCATCAATAGAAGCTCTGCAACGACGCCTTATTGATTAGCGAATACGTCGACATATTCCGGACATTCCACGTATGGTTTCAATGGCTGCATGAATCCGACCGATAAGTTCCTCCTCCTGCGTTTCAATTGGCGTTTCGTACACCAGGCTCCTTAAGTGACCCCACAAAAAAAAATCGAGTGGGGTAAGAGAACGCGCAGACCATGGAGGGGTCCTCCTCGGCCAATCCACTGCTCACCAAATATGCGACTCAAATACTCTCGCACTTGAACGGAGATGTGAGCAGGATGACCATCATGCTGATACCACATGCGACGTCGTATGTCAAGTGGAACGTCGTCGAGCAAATCGGGCAATACTTCTTGAAGAAAGTGAAGAGAGTGAGACGTAACATGTACGGACCAATCACATTATTTGCAACAATACCTGCCCACAGGTTGATTGAAAATCTATTTTGGTGGCCTTTGGTGCCCAAATATATTGGTTGTGGCTATTAAACATTCTATCTCGAGCAAACACTGCCTCGTCGGTAAACAAAATAGTGTCTGGAAATTCAGGCAAAACAGCGCTTTGGTGGGGGTAACATTGACAAAACTCGACCAAGCGAGGGAAATCAGTTAGTTTCACCTCATGAACTTTTTGCCGATGAAATGGCCGCAATTGTTGTTTATGCCATACGCGCCAAACTGCCTTATGGTCAACATGAAATCTATGCGCAACATGTCTGAGCTTACAGAGGAGTTGTTCTCCACTTCTTCCAAAATTTCCTCCTGAAACATGGGCGTGCGTACTGTTCGCTGCCTACCTGCATCGGGTCGCCGTACCTAAAATATAGTATCAGTTGTCAGCACGCTTGAAAATTACTCATCGAGGCTTGTAACCGAGCACATCCATTTTCACAATTTACCTCTAGTGAACCGGTTTCACGCATGCGGCGATTAACTGTGACAAACGTTCGACGAGGATTTGGCAAATTACGATCAGGGTAACGCTCCGCATACAGACGCTGTGCAGCACAATTGCATGCCCCATAAATCAAATTCATGTCTGTTTATTCCGCCCACGTGTATCGCTCCATAGTATGTACTTAACTGCTATAACCGTACACATTAGAAACTACGACACTACTGGTCGCGTCTTGTCACAGTGTAATCGGTTTACGTATCCCACTCCAGGTGGTGTCAACATGTGTGCAGATCTGAGTGCACTTATTGTATGGCGTACCCTAGTACAGTAAGCCTGCATATTAGGTTTCTTTTGAATTCCTCTGCTAACCCACAATGTTTGTGTATTGAATTATGGAACACCCTGTATATATCCTGCTGATCGTACAAATGGGAAGAAAATGTGTTTTGTAAATATAACATCATTACGCATACAACTTTTCAATCAATTTTAAGTAAACCTATATCATATTTAATGAAACATTTTTTACATACAAAAAGACAGGAAATATGCTAGTGTTTTTAATTTGTCCCAGATATTTTTTATAGTTAAAAAACATGTATTCGAAACGTTATTTTTTTATATTTAGAAAATTACCAATATATTATTGCTCATTATTGGCCACTAGTATTTATTAAATAAAAAATGTGGTCAATACTATATTACAAGACGTTCTGTTACAGAATTTGACTTCTCTGCTTTAGGTTCAAGAACTAGGCTCTTTTCTTAAAGATACTGACGATAATAATGAAAGTGATGGAAATTAAGTCACCAGACAATAAGTTAAGCTAGTTAATAATGCTCCTACAAGTAATCAACCCAAAACAGTTACTAAAAACCTTAGCAAGTATAATGACAATTATGTCTTTAGGATTTATGGAAATAATGGTAATGTTTAGAGTGTTATATGCAGCAAAGTGCTTCCAAATAGCTCTATGGCTCCAGCTAAAATACGGCGCCATTTAAAATATTTTCATGACGAGTTGAATTTTTCATTGAAAAGTGTGAGGAACTCATTAAAATTGAAAACGTAGTTATATCAGACATGATGAAGCCTATTCAATTGTGGAAAACTTCATTGTAATGTCAGTTGCAAATAATTCACTATATAATGTTGCATTAAAACAATACTGTACCATACTGCAAATCAGGGATTTTCCGATAAAAGTTACCATTAAAAAGGGTGGCACTAATCAAAAAGATTTAGACATGTTGATCTAAACCGTAGTACTGTATTACTACGTCAAGTGTTTCAACCTGGTGTATACAAATTAATCAGATAACAGGGTATATAGAGTAAAATAGCAATATCAAGTAAAAACATGAATATATAGTATATGTATAATATCTTTAACTGTATCCGGTTATAACGGTGAAAAAAACACAAATTTTCTGTTTATTAAATATAACTACATACTTTGCACTGTCTTGAAGAAAATATTGGCAACAACTACCTATCTAAATGTCAATTTATTAATTAAAAGTACAAAACTCGTTGTCAGACTTTCATTAATTGAAAATTTCCGAAATTCTAGAGTGAAAGGTGTCTACAACTTGTGTTATATAGGATTTTCCAGCTATTAAAAATACCAGCAGCAATTTAGTAACAGAAATCGAAGCTCATTTGAACATCACACAATAAAGCTACACTGTATACCATAATAAATGCCAATCGGTAACTTCCTACGTTTTTTTATTAATGGTCGTTTAATATACTTGATAGTATTAAACCTTAAAAGAATTTTTCATTTAATAATATTTCGAATCATATAGCTAAATAGATCGCCCTAATTCTACTTTAAGTTTTTAGAATTGATTTAAATTCAGAAGGCAAATATAAGACTAGCGAGCTAGGTAAGACGATCCAAATATTAAATTATATCTTATATACTACAAACACCAAACTTTTATCATTAAATAACACAATGGCAATTTTAGACATTACACAATACCAAATATCTTAAAATTGTAGTTATTGGGCTTAAAATTATGACTTTAATTTTAAAATATAAGAAATTAAACACATATTTAGACATGTTTTTCAACCACTTTCGGTTAGACATTCACAATTCACGTATACAATATAGTAAACAAATTTCGTTCATAGGATATCAACTCTCAAAATGTCCATTTTAAATTTACTTAAAGAGTTTAACAAAGGTCAACAAAAAACCCAATCAACTATTATTTTCAATACTTGTTTACTGAAATTTGGTGCTAATTATTTGAAACTGAAATTCCTGTAATAAATATTAAACATATTCCTATCAATTATTGCAATTTATTTGATTAACGAAGGAAGAAATAATTCAAGTATGATAACGGGAAAACTTCACCCCATATAATAATATCGACTTTAATCTAATATACTGTTCGTCATTACACTTTGTTACGAGTACCATGCGCCAATGAAATCGTTGGAGGAAATTCTTAATCTAGAAAAGTGTAGAAAAACTCCCGAATGTTCGAGAATAAAATTCTCGGAAAGCACCAAGGAATATAAAAGGGGAGTAGAGATCCCGCAGTGGACAGTCTATTACCGAACTTCAACAAGTGCAGATAAATACTGTAAAAGTAAATAGTGTAGATAAATAATCTTAGTGTCAGTTATTTTACTGTTATATTTTTACGTCGTTCTTTAAAAATAAATCATTATCATACGAAATATCGCATGTGAACTTATTAGAACCCTCAAAACGTTACAGGTTATTCTCCAATTTCGTTATTATTAGCCCGACGTAGCATAGATAGTGATAATTTTTGTTACATATATTAACCCTTTAATGGGCCGTGGGATGATATATTCCCACCATTCAAATATCGCTTTAATTCCTTTGGTTTGAAATATTCCCACTATCGGTACATGCTGCCATCTAGCGTACAGTAGCAGAGTTGTTTGTCAAATACGTTCATAACCGTTAAATGATTTTTAAAAACAGTAATTGCGTTGTAGTGAACAAGTGAACAAAAATTATAGCTTGCGAATTGCGTTTTCGCCAAGAATTCAGAAAACATATTAATAAAGGTAAGTTATAAGGATTTAGTTATTGCTTTGATCTAATACATTCCTTTGACTGTTGCTCCAGCAGCTAACTTTATTTTTATCAGTTTGAATATTACTTCTTTTCCTAATTTTTTGTGGTGGGAAGTATGTTTCCCAATGCATAATATTGTCAAAGATACATTGAATTACTCAATCATAAAAAATCGTAGTACATGCTCTAGTTAGTGCTGAAAGTAATAGTAATACATTGTAGAAACGATATCTTTCAAATATTCACATATTCAGAAAATATATTGAGATTATTAGTTGCAAAATCATCATTAAAAATTAAAATCTAATAATTTTCCCACTTTCTAGCAGTTTTTCTACACGAAATAATACAGTAATAATATAACTGTTTATTCCGATAATTATGTCATACCTTACATTTTACTGTTGGTTCTTTTTTTATAGATGGAGAAATGGAATTTTGAAAACCCGGCCCACTGCGAAGAAGCTTTAAATTTTTTTACAGTCTTCCAGATGATGACTGCAATTCGGACATAGATGCCGATATTGATGCGTACGATGAGTTACAGCAATTACATCAACCAGATGTAAATATCACAAATGCAACAGACCTCCCAAATTTTGATTGTGATAAATCAGCAGAATACGACAATATTGGTGCTGATATTTTACCAGGGGAAGAGAATACATATCAACAACTGGAAGCTACGGAGGATTGCGAAATTTCCAATTTAGAAAATGATAATGAAATGGAAATTGAATGGTCAAAAGATTCGTCACTTATCGACAATTTATGTACCGATTTCAGTTCATTACCTGACACAAATTTTGATGCTAACGTAGCAGATAAAGAAATAACTTACTTTTCTAAACTTATATCCGATGAAATGCTGCAACGTATTGTTGCTGAAACAAACAAATATGCAACTGAAGAAGTACCTCGTGGGCGTAAAGGTGGAAAGTCTGTTGGTGTTTCTAACAATTGGAACCCTTTCACATTAGAAGAACTAAAAGCTTTCATTGGGTGTTTAATTTTAATGAGCATACATGACTTGCCCCAAATACAAAATTATTGGAGTACTGATCCATATCTGGGAGTTTCAGCAATACAAGATATTACCTCAGCTAAAAGATTTAGAAAGATAATCGAAAATCTTCATTGTAATGATAACGACAAAGCTCTACCAAAAGTCGATCCTCAGCACGACAAACTCCACAAGGTTCGACCACTGATACATCATCTGTCTGAATCTATTGCTAAAACATATAAACATTCATCTTTGTTATGTGTCGATGAATCAATGATACCCTTCAAAGGACGGTCGAATTTCAAACAATATATGCCGCTGAAGCCCGTCAAACGTGGCTATAAAGTATGGTGTTTGGCAGATAGTAGTACGGGTTATATTCTAAAATTTGACATATATACAGGAAAAACAGAAAAACCAAATACTTCTCTCACGTTGGCGGAAAGGGTAGTGTTACGTCTTGCAGAGGCCGTTCAAACCAAGAACTGTTTGATTGCTTTTGACAACTTTTTTACTACAAAAAAATTAATGAAAACTCTGTTGGAGAAGCAAATATATAGCATTGGAACTGTCAGAGTAAATAGGAAAGGATTACCGGAAATGATGAAAACGAAAGATAAATTGCAGAGAGGAGAATTTATGTTTGATGTACAAAAAGATGTGTATGCAGTCAAATGGATGGACAGTAAACCTGTTACTGTACTTGGCACAGTCTTTTCTCCTAGAGACACTACCTTTGTAAATAGGAAAAATAAAGATGGATCGTCGAGTGCTGTGTGCTGTCCACAAGTAATAGCACAATATAATAAGGTCATGGGAGGAGTTGACCGTTTTGATCAACTCCGTGAAAGATACGCAATTGGGCGTCGCAGTGTGAAATGGTGGCATCGCATATTTTATTATTTGATTGATCTAGCCATTGTCAATAGTTATATAATAATGAAATTAAAAAAAGAAATCATCAAGATCAGCTCCATTTTAGACTTCGTTTGGCAAGACAACTTATTGCTGGATATTCTTCTAGGAAGCGCCGAGGAAGAACTGTTTTTCAGTCATCGAGAAAACAACTAATTCCAGATGAAATACGTTTGAATAGTGTCGGTAACCACTTATTAGAAAAAACTACATATAGAAGGTGTAGACTCTGTAGCACGAAAACAGAGGAAAAAAGAACGAAATATATGTGTATGGCATGTAAAGTACCGTTGTGTGTTGAGCCATGCTTTCGAAAATTTCATGGAAAATAAACTTATCTCACTTCTGCCATTCATTATTATCTTGTACGTAATATAATATAATTATAAGAAATAAATATACCGTTTTTAATCATTTTTTGTATTCTTTCCTAATTTAACTTTTTGAAACGCAAGCATGGCTATGGGAAGCATTTTTCCCACCACCAAGCCACCCCTCACCCCAACTTCATACTAATTTTTTTTATTATAATTCTATAAAGGTCTACATTTCCAGTCTGTATTGCTCTATTCATTAAAATTACTCCAAAATAACTAATTTGCCCATTAAAGGGTTAAGGGCTGTTAAGATTTCCAAGCAGACGTTTAATTTAATTCTATTTCATTTCAGTATAGTAAATTAGTCACCCTATAATATTCTCAGATGTTCTATATTGAATATTTCTCGCAGCTCTTTGTAAAATAGGCAGTTAATCCTAACCTTTCCCAATTCTATTTATTTACCTATTGTATTTAGCGTTACTGTCATAAAACTAAGGTCACAAAGATGCATATATCTATTGCAAAGTTCTTTAAACCTTTTCTCTAGAAATGTCACAATTACTATTCAATTCTTAGTATTTTTAATGTTCGGTATTTTTGAATTTTATTGTATGCTTTTGTGTTTTTTCATGCGCTCTACCATTTGCAGGGATTTTCCATACTTTCCGGAATCTTCCCTTATACAGTTGACAATTTTTAAAATACATATTTCGACCAGTCAGTCGGTTTCACGCCAGCAAACATTCAACACACTCTCAGTACAAATTTTAGCGTGCACGTACATTAATTTCTTTTAGTCATAATAGTCATAGTGCTTTGTTATATTGAATCGCCTTGTAATTTAAGTTCAGTTTAGTGTAACAATTAGGGTTTAAGTTTTCTTTATGTGGTTAAATAAAATTGACAAAAATCACACCCTCATCATTTTGAACTGCCACCAACCAATTTAAACAAGCTTATACGGAAGTTACAACTCGTGAGCGGTGGAATAATCAACGACACATGGGGTATTAGATTTATCGTGGTACTCACTAGTATATTGAGTGATAGTTTTGAATGAAATCTATACTATTAACAGCGATGGAACATGGAGTTTGGAGATGAAAAATATTTAATCTCGATGGTTCAATTAGATAATATTTCACAGTAATAAACATCACACTCTTCATCCGTTTATTTTTGGCTCTACAGTGATTTGTGTAATCCGTCTAAGCATTGCTTCTAATTCCAATTTATTTTCCATTTCGAATGTAATTAATTCATTTTGGCTGGAAAAAACAGTTTTCATTTCTTACCTTTTCACTTAATTTTAGCATAATTAGGTTGTAACTTACAATTATGCTAATTATACTAATAATTACTAATATGTTAATTTTTCTGACATTTTTTTTGGTCATAGTAGGCATTAATAAATTGGACGATGTTGAGATTGGTGACGATTTTCCTGTAATAGACGTAGAAACGTTACAAAACTCGATAGCAATTTTGAACTTGAATTCATTAATTATAGTCTCGTATCCCCTACTTATGTAGAACACTAAACACTTTAACCCACTAAACACCAACCTTTATAAATAAATTACCTGATTCTACAATAGCCAGGAATTTAATCCTTTCCTATAAATCTAATAGAATTGATCATGCCTCTGGAGAATTTTATTTTGGTACTCTGACCGAGAACGAACTCTTTGACTTCCTGCGAACCATCAAATTTGGCGCTTCGGGATATGATGGCATTAGCATAAACATTATTGACCTCTGCTGTCCCGTAATTATTCCTTATATTACCCACATTATTAAATCTGTACTATTAGAAAGTTATTATCCTAATGCATGGAAAGAGGCTTTAATTATACCCGTAGCTAAAAAAAAGCTCTCCTGAAAGTTACTCGGTCCAAAGATCGATCATCTTGCCAGTGGTCTCAAAAATCATGGAAAAGATAATGTGTCATCAAATAAATAACTTTCTATTTAAGAAAAAAGTACTTTCTAATTGTTAATCAGGATTCAGGGCTGGCCACAGCTGCGAAACTGCACTTTTGAACACAACTGATAACATTATTACAGCCACGGACAAGAGTAGATGCCAGTTTTCTCGGTGGGCGTACTGGGTTTTTCTGCCATCTAATGTGTCCTGTCCTCGTGCTTACTAGAGGCGTTCTGCAGGAGCACCTTTTGGGTCCGACACTTTTTAACATACATGTATGTATTTTCAAAAGCAGTTGAATCACTGCCGCATGCACATGTATGTGGATGCTGCGTATCATCCACCTTGATTTTTCAACGAACGAAAGTGCTACTGTTAACAAAATCAGTGCATATTTGACTAGCCGAT
Source organism: Holotrichia oblita (assembly GCA_023690525.1). NCBI lineage: Eukaryota > Metazoa > Arthropoda > Insecta > Coleoptera > Scarabaeidae > Holotrichia > Holotrichia oblita. The sequence goes on along the minus strand of CM043018.1, from coordinate 44,112,029 downwards.
ATGAGATTTCCACCATGCATTCCTTGAGTTTAAATCCGAGTAAATCCGCTATGCTGATCTTTGGGAACAAGAATGAGCGTGGACGTTTCATAAATAGGTATACATGTAACATGAACAACACGACAATTAAAGTGTATGACAACGTTCGCAATTTGGGTGCAAATTTTAGTTCTGATTTACGGTTTGTTTCCATGTATCTAACTGAATAAGAAAAGCATTTCTCAATCTAAAATTGATATATCCTCATCGTGCCTACCTCGGGCAGCACTCAAACATTCTCTGCAATTCATTAGTATTATTTTTCATTTTGCTGCGCAGTGGATGGACCTTGGTTAGATTTTGTCACAGCTTTTAGAATGCAAAGAGTACAGAGTGCATGTGTTTGACTGATCTACGGGATACGAAAATTTGAACATATTAGTCACAAATTTACCTCTTTAAACTGGTTGAATATGTCCAACCGCAGATTAACTCATACACTAGGTTTGTTTGATAAAATTATTACGAGTAAACCTGTATATCTTTTTAATAAAATTGTATTCAGGAGAGAAATGCATTCTCTCATTAAATTCGAAACACATTAGAAAATTATATTTCTTATTAATAAAACTACATAAGTAGGGGAGTTCTTCACTGGATCTCTTGGTGCAGAAGTAGAACACTAAACAGTTTAACCCACTAAACACCAAACAAGTTTTAACTAAAACACCGACGCGTTTCAACAGCAATGCTGTCATTATCAAGGCGATAATAAAACTAAATTTCTGAATTTAGTTTTAGAAAGAATAATAGAAAGAATTAGTTTAGAATGTCAGTTTAGATAATGACAGCATTGCTGTTGAAACGCGTCGGCGTTTTAGTTAAAACTTGTTTGGTGTTTAGTGGGTTAAAGTGTTTAGTGTTCTACTAGAACGCCTCTAGTAAGCACGAGGACAGGACACATTAGATGGCAGAAAAACCCAGTACGCCCACCGAGAAAACTGGCATCTACTCTTGTCCGTGGCTGTAATAATGTTATCAGTTGTGTTCAGAAGTGCAGTTTCGCAGCTGTGGCCAGCCCTGAATCCTGATTAACAATTAGAAAGTACTTTTTTCTTAGATAGAAAGTTATTTATTTGATGACACATTACCTTTTCCATGATTTTTGAGACCACTGGCAAGATGATCGATCTTTGGACCGAGTAACTTTCAGGAGAGCTTTTTTTAGCTACGGGTATAATTAAAGCCTCTTTCCATGCATTAGGATAATAACTTTCTAATAGTACAGATTTAATAATGTGGGTAATATAAGGAATAATTACGGGACAGCAGAGGTCAATAATGTTTATGCTAATGCCATCATATCCCGAAGCGCCAAATTTGATGGTTCGCAGGAAGTCAAAGAGTTCGTTCTCGGTCAGAGTACCAAAATAAAATTCTCCAGAGGCATGATCAATTCTATTAGATTTATAGGAAAGGATTAAATTCCTGGCTATTGTAGAATCAGGTAATTTATTTATAAAGAAATTGTTAAGTTTTATTAGCCTTCTGAAGACTCTTAGGAATAAGTCTACCACGCAGCCTAACAACACTCAAGCGCCTAAACTCAGTCCACAGCTTTTTCCCATTATTTTGTTTCACCACATGTTCAAAATAAGCTTTCTTTTCATTACGGACACTTAATGTAGTTAGAAATCTTAAAGTTTTGTAATACTGCCAGTGCGTAGCCCGCTTAGTGCGTTTAAAACATCGTGTAGCTTTATCACTCATTATGACATTAATTTGAGAGTATCAGTAATCCACAGTGCTTTATGCTGCGAAATTATTGCACAAATCGGTTATATAGCTATTGAGAATACAAATGTTTTCCTCAATGCTTTCAGTAATAAATGTTTTATAAAAGGTTTCACTATTCAGAGATTTTCGAAAATCCAAAAGTAGTTCAAAGTTGACACAACTTAAACACTTACTGTGTTAGTTGCTTTGGGTATGACTACAACATGTCTTTCAAAAAATATATTCGTAATGAGCATAAATTATAAACGAAAAAGAAATTTATTTGATTTAAAATTTCAAGAATTATTCAATGCGAAGTTGCGAAAGCTAGTAGCTACGCTGAACTTTACACTGCTTTGCTTGATTTTCGTGAACGTCTGGTTGAAAGAAAAAATCTTTAAATAAAACAAAGCATTCGACAATTGTAACGCTTTCGAAAGCTTTCGTTTTTTAAACCTGTGTTCGAAATGTACATTTGTTAAACCCTGCGTATACGGGGGGAGCCTCAGAAGCCCGTTCATGTTTTTTAATCAAAGATATCTGCTTGGAAATTAGACTTATTTAAAATCTAGCATCACGTACCACTCCGGCCTCTAAAGTCCCTGCATTTACAAGTTCCTGCTTGTTCTAACTTGTTGGCTACTGCGCCGGTAATTCTATGATATTGCGCACGTCCATGCAAGTCATGACATGTTCGACATATGTATGTTATAAATACGGCGTCTACTTGCGCACACTTGAGTTTGCAATAGATTTTGTGTGCGAAAAGTTAGAAGAAATGTCCGAATCATCAGAGAGTTCTCCCGACAACAAAACTTCTGCATTCTAAAAGTAATTTAGAATGGTCTTCGGAGCTAGTGCAACTACCTGGAGGAAGAGCAGCAGCTAAAAATATAATCAAGCCAATTCCTGGACCTACACGTTTTGCCAAGGGAATGTGCGATTCAATTGAGTAACCTTTTTTACTATATCTTCGTAAACCATTATTAGATATCATTTGCAAGTGGACAAATAAAGGGGAGGCTACAGTTTTGAAAGATAAATGGCAAAACCTTGAAATCGAAGAATTGAAAGTGTTTATTGGGGTCCTGATTCTCATCGTCGTATTCAAGTCCCGAAATGAACCAGTAATACAGATGTGGAGTAAAAAAGACGGTCGTGCAATTTTCAATCAAGCAACGAGTATAAATCGATTCCTATAGTATTATAACAATGTAATATCTAATATCTTATGAATAACTTACGGTTTTGGTTAATAATAAAAATGTTAAATTTCATTGTTAATATATACTTATCCAGTAATCCTCCATTCGATTCAATCAGTGACAAATGCTAAAAACAGACACAATTATGAAACTAACTACGGGCTTCTTAGGCCCGGCCAGTAGTTGGCAGATTACAAAAGTATTGGTACGAATTCTCACCAGATAACATTACAGCGGTTACATATTCAATATCACAATGAAAATGATGCACTTACAATAATAATGAATTAATTATTGATGAAGTTAAAAAACCTATTCATATTTAGTGGGGTTTCCTTTAGCTTTCATAATGAATTGTAATTTATTTGGAACAGATTCTACGCCTATTATCAGGAGAAATACTATTCTATTCTTGCAACAGCGCATTTTTAGGTAATTCTTGTTGGATATTCGATGACTACGCAATTTTGTTTGAGTTTTCATCGTATATGGTATGAAAACAGAGTGAAAAACAACTGCAAAATAAGTAAAAAAAATATTTTAACGTTCATGACGAGCGGTGGATTGTTAGACAATCTAGAAATAATCCACTGTTAAGTGCTCCTAAGTTAACGCTGGAGGTGAAACATGTTCTAGAAAAAATTATAAATGCAGAAACTGTTTGAAGAACTCTGCCAATTGCACTGATGAATAGCCAGGAAAAACTGTGTATTAGTGAGAAGAATAAAAGAAGTCGCTTAGAGTTCACATTAGAGCCCCAAAATAAAGATTTTGACTTTTGGAAAACTGTTTTCTTCTGCGGCACAAATTTAATCTTTTTGGCTCAGATGGGAACGCTAATACGTGGAGAAAAAAGAATAAAGAATTAAAACCGCAGTATTTAAAATGTACTGTTAAGCGTGGAGGTGGGTATGTAATGGTCTGGGGTCTGTTTTTGTTGCTACTGTTATAACAGAGCAATCAGATTTTAGTGTCTGGTACCAGAAAACTTGTCACAGAAGATGATTTTCGATTTTACAGAGACAACGATCCGAAATATTCTCCCCATGTGGCGCAAAAATGGTTGTTATATAATTGCCACAGTACATAAAAATATCAGCTTAGTCACATGACATAAACATTATCGAGAATTTGTGACATATTCTCCTGATAATAGGCGTGGAATCTGTTCCAAATAAATTACAATTCATTATGAAAGCTAAAGGAAACCCCACTAAATATGAATAGTTTTTTTAACTTCATCAATAATTTATTCATTATTATTGTAAGTGCATCATTTTCATTGTGATATTGAATATATAACCGCTGTAATGTTATCTGGTTAGAATTCGTAACACATGTTCGAATTAGTTTTGTTTTATTTTTATAATATATTTGAAGAATAGTAGATATAATGTATTTAATTTACTTTTCCCAAATAATTATCATTTTTCACTGTGAGTCACTGTATGTACATATGTATATAACATATTGTTTTTTTCATTCTTTTTCCCTGACATTACGGTTTGGGCTAATTATATTAATTTATACTCAATCACCCGCCATCTTTATCGGGTATTTGTTAACCTTTTGAAGTTACTTAATAACATTATAAATTACTAAAATTTTTGTTGTGATTTCGTTATATATTCTTACAGTAATTTTGCTCAAAATCTAAAACACAACTTTTCCTGGAAAGTTACAAGTTTAGCGTTGAAATGGTTAATTTGTCCACAAGCGTATATAAAACAACTACATAAATGTTTTGTTATTTCGTAAGATGTACTGCGCCAGTAACATGATCATCCTGAGAACATCGCATATAATACAAATCTCACATATTGTCACGTACTAGAAATAGTTAGTTTATTTGTTTAAAATTAGGGTCAAGTCTTATTGTATTCACCTAGATGTACACATCTTCGGTTAAGAGATAAATAAATTCATTTTTAAAAATCTCTGTTTCGATTTAATTGATAAAATTCGCCCATTACTCTTTTTATTCTCTAGTCAACTGGCCAAGTAAATAGACACAAAATTAGGTGAAGTAGGAAATTATAAAAGAGTTCATATCGTGAATTTAATTGTTTGTTTAATTTTTAACGCGTAATAGTTATTGATTCGTGAAACATGCATTCTTACGGTATGGTGGCACGCATTTTGTAATTTTATTTCGCACTATTCACACATAGTTTAGTCTGAATAAAATAGGTAACATTAGTTGCAATTGAAACATACTTTTACAGTGACATTTGGTAGTAAAACATTTCAAAAGCATTATGATCAATTTATGATGTTTCAATCTACTGTACGAATATTCCCATGATCTGTAACTCTAAATCGCATTTGTATATTTACAAATAGATAATCAATATTTTTCGTAATGCACGTGTTTCTTGTCAGGATAGGACACGTGTAGCAAGTTCTTATCGACGTTTGTCAATGGCTTCACGGTATTCAGTAGTAATATTTCCTACATTCCTTAATCTGTTTGAATAAATCTTAGAGCAAGTAATTTGAAGGGCAATTTTATGGTAAACCTACATGCAATTCCAGCTAAGTAAAAAGGAAATACAAGATTATTAAAAGGAAAATGTACATTACTTTAAGCACTGACGCATAGCGCGTTCCAGGTGCTCCTTTCACAATAGCATTGTAATTGTTGTTTCATAGCGTGTGTAGTTTACATCGCAACCATCAGACAATTACAGCTATATTATGCGTTAAATTATAACAAGTTAGAATACTAGATAATTTATACATTAATTTACTATACATATATTGCAGCAATAAAAAACATAAATTATAAGCAGTGCTTCGATATGTATGTTCACACATGAAAATTACAGTCATAGTAAAGCATACGTTGTTGATCAATAAGATATTTACGTGAATAATCTTCTCAATTATGTGTATGTAGGTATAGGGAATTATACAAATGTCCACATGTGTTTTGTAGTAATGTATTTGATACATATTTTTAAGTACAAATAAATGATGTCATAATAACTCACCACAATATTTCATTTCCATAGAAAATTAAAAATTGTAGTGTTCACTGTTCACAAAATTTATAGTATCATTTATCACATCAGTATTAAAACTGACGATATTAGTAGAGATTGCAAGTTGCTATAATATTGCTTAAAGCAGTGATAGCCAAACAAGTCATATAGCTTACGGAGCGTGTTACGGAGTCACTATAACTAAGCAACCACCCACCCACCCACCACATATAAGGTGCCCACTTTGTACATTTAAAATACAGGTATTGCTAATACATATTTTATCTGTCCAAATAATAGTTCTAAAAAATAATGGAAGCTGTTGAATTTGTATTAGGTACCAATTGTGCAGTGTAGGATTGGTGATTATTTTTTTATTTTAAAGTTTCAATATGAAATTTTGTGTCATAACCAGAGAGCGGACTTACGCCGGCCGTTTTCGTTCCCGCAGTAGTGGGAAATGCATCTACACAGTAACACATTCATAGCGTACATAAAAATCACGCGGCATCGCTATCAATACCAACTTGTTCTACTGGAGCGTATATAAAACTCAATATTCCAGTAGCGCAGAGAACTGATTCAGTGCGATTGATGAGCATAATAAATACATACACGTGATGCGTATTTGTTTCCGCCTACTGCGACACTGTCTAAGCGTCTGACTATATCGAAAACGGTCGGCGTAAGTCCGCTCTCTGGTCATAACACACTAAATTGAACCTGAATTTAACGCTTTCATATCTAAGGATCTATAACAACCATGCAATAACTTCTCCCAATCTTACGAATGTTGAGTTAGCAAGTTACTTTCTTTTTAGATTACAAGCTGGGTATGTCAGTTATAATTTCAGGATCCTAACTTTTCATAATTTTCATGTTCCATTTCGTGGAATTTATCCAGAAACATTACGCAAAGATCAACAATTAAATGTAAATATGTCAATACTGTGTATACAGTAGGAAATCTTGCACCTATGGTCGGGCCTCAGCTTGAATACGAACAGAATTAGCTTGATAACTTAAAAACCATTACAAGTAGAATAGTACTCTCCCAAACTTTTTTGAAGAAGATTACATGCTCTACAAAAAAAGTCTTAAAAACATTTTTTGATATCTTCTATCGTTAAGCCTAAGTCTGCAAAGAAAGGTACAATTGGGGTTATTTTTGCGATATTTTCCCCTTTCTTGCGAATCCAGCTTTAACCGTATAAGATATCAAGAAAACTTGTAAGCCTTCTTTGTAGAGCATAAAATTTTCTACAAAATGTTGAAGAGAGCACTATTCTAGTTGTTATGGTTGTCAAACTAATTTTTTTCGTGACTAAGCCAAGCACTGACCATAGGTGCATGATTTGTACAGTATACATATTATAAATTATAATGAAATACATGTGAAAATACTTATTTTAGAATCAGTACAGGAATCCCGAATTAATCCCACGTTTTATATCATTGAAAACAAGAAAACAAGTCTTTTTAATTATGAAGTCATAGCTATTATAAGTTTCAAATAAAAATGTAAGTGTGTTATAAATACATAAATTACATCCCTACTGAAAATATTACATTCACTAGACTGGGAAAATACGATCCAAATCGTCCAAAACCCAGGCTGATTAAAGTTACGTTGGCTGATCCTGCTTGGGCTCATAATTTATGTATTTACTAAAGCTAATAAATTAAAGGATAATTCATCGTATAACCACATTAGAATTTTTTCAGATAAAACCCCTAAACAGGTAGAGTAATGCAGGGCACTACAACTTGAATTGAGTAACCGACATAGCAATCAGATATGTGCGAGGAACTCCTAAGATAGTTAAGTTAAACTGACTTGGCCCAATACATTGTCAAATTTTGATTGCTATTTTCAAAATATAAGAAGTATGCGTTCTAAATCTCACGAATTCTATACTTCGTGCTCCGCGGGAGATTATGACATCATCGGCATTGCGAAAACATGGCTGGAGGATGGATTCTACTGTGCAGATTTTTTTCCATGCGGCTATGTAGTTTACAGGTGTGATAGAAGGCTTGCTGAAACTGATAAAACAACCGGTGGAGGTGTATTGCTTGCAGTAAACAACTCATTTGCGCCAACTCCTATAAATTTATCTATATTGTTTCATTCTTTTCCACGCATAAGTGTAACTGTGTATACAAGAATAATTTCATTTTTCAAATATTTGTTATTTACGTTCCTCCTATGTATCTATTCATTGCTTTGAAAGCTTTTTGGATGCTCTTGGACAGCATATTACACATACTCTGAACCTTTTGATCCTTGGCAACTTTAATATTACTCACTTCAATAACACCCACATAAATGATTTTTATACACAAATCATGATGCATTTTCTTGCACTTAATAATTTAACTCAACATAACACCATTCCAAATGGTAATAATAAATAATCGCCTACTGCTCTTAGTTTTGTCGACACTCGGAGCGGAAGTGCTTAGAGACCCTTGCCATAAATATATTGCCAGAAGATGAACACCATCCAGCATTACAAATACTTTTTTCATATTCCATTTTAGGAAGTTGAAGAATATCAGCAATAACCAGCACAATAAATGTTATGATTTTAAGAAAGCCGATTTTCAACAACTGTATCAAACTTTAGCACTAAACGATTGGAGCTTTTTGAACATTGTTGCTGATGTGAATTCAACGTGCAAGCTGTTTTATGATAAACTATATTCAATATTTGATATGCATGTTTCACTTTATAAAATACTTGATAGGAATTATCCTATATGGTACTCCTCGCAAATCAGGTTAAACAATCGCGAAGCATATTTGCATTTGAGCAATACAAACGTTTAAGAATTGTGGTGAAACAACAATTAAAGATTGCGTACAAAGATTATGTTCTTAATTCAGAGGCATCAATTATCGAGGATCCTCAGAAGTTTTGCACTTTTGTTCATAATAAAGCTGGGAAATCTGGAATTCCGTCGACAGTGACTTATGATGATTCTACGTAGAATAACTCACAGGGTGTTGTAAATGCATTTGCTCATTACTTTAGCAGTGTCTACACAACAGGTTCAGTTGAGAGAATAGCGAATTGTCACCTGTACATACTTGTACCCCATACATACACATACCTATGATTGGTAAAGCCGAAACTACCACCGCCATTAAAAAACTTAAAGATGGGATGACAGTTGGACCGGATGGTATCCTGAGCTTTCTAGTACGGGACTGTCGAACAATTCTTACCTATCCTCTGACTAAGATTTTTGGCTTAGCACTATCGTTTGCAACATTTACTGACTTCCAAGATGAGTCCAGTTTTAAAGGAGAATCCTCAGGCGATGTGCGGAATTACAGGCCAATATCAATTCTTAACAACTTTGCAAAGATTTTTGAATCTGTTCTTCATTCAATTTAGGTGACTTTAGTTTTAGTAAAAGTTATAAATTGTAGTAGTGTACATTCAGTTTTTTTTTGGAATTTATTATCCTAGTACCTACTATCGAAAATTTTCCATTTGTTGGAGATATAACTTATATTTCTGTTTCGTGGTTTTTGTAATATCTGTTTTTCGCCGTCGCACGGACCCGCGTTTTTTTTTCTCTTTTTCCTTTTCTTCCTCTTTTTAGTATGTTTTCCGTACTGTAATATATTTACAAAATTGTATTTTATGTGAAAATAATTTTATAAATAATATTTTAATGTCTCTTGTTAAATACATTTGTATGTAACTAATGAACACTAATCTATTAAAAATTGCCTATTTGAACATTAGATCATTGATAAATAAGATTCTAGATTCAGTGTATAATGAAAACATCCTCTTTTCCTTACAAAATTTTTAATAATAATTATCTAGGACATGTATCGGCCAAAGGCCATCTTCAGCTAAAATCTACATTTATTGTTAAAACTAAAGTGAATTGAGGATGCAATGTATAATACTTACAGTCAATAAGAAACATTAACAATTGCGGCTGTTCTCGGTCTACGCCCCGCCAGGGCGGGACGCTGATTGGAGAGATTTGAACCTTATATTTCCCGACGATGTTCCGGCTTTGGCGGACGGAGATTTCAACTCAAAGCACGGTTCGTGGGGGTGCAGAACTATCAATGGTTATGGTAGGGGCCTATACAATCATCTCTCCTCCATTCCAGTCTCTGTTCACCCCCCGAACGAACCGACGTTCTTCCGCCGCGGCGCCAGGCCGGACATCCTTGATATTGCTATCACGAGAAATATTCCGTTTCACATCAACGTGACGGCACTTTCGGAACTTTCCTCCGATCACGATCCGATACTCATTTCCTTTGGGGCGTTGGCTGGGACCACCGAGGTGGCCTCTTTCCGCAAGGTAGACTGGAAACTATTTGACTCCACTCTAAAATCCAGCTCACTGCTTACGGTCGATAACATCTGCGACACTCACTCATTGGATTTGGCAGCTAAAAGTCTCACTAAAGGCATCTCTGAATGCATTGAAAAATCATCATCTCTGGTCGAGCCAAGGCCCGACAAATGGCTTCCTCCTCCGCTTAAACAACTCTTGCGAGATAGGAGAAGAGCAAAAAAGACGGCCCACCGTACGGCCCATCCGGCTGACATCGCTGCTGCCAATGCGTTATCCAAAAAACTGAAAGACGATATAGGGAGAGTAAATGGTGGGAAAAGGTCTTATCGCTCACACACCAGGACGGTTCGTTGTGGAAGATGGCCAAAGCTCTTAAACTTAACAAACGTAAGAACGAGGGAATCAAACCTATGCAAGGCCCAAACGGTATCACTTATGATTCCAATGCGAAAACTGAAATCCTGGCCGAACACCTTCAGTCGATACACGAATCCACTACTGAGGACGGAGTATTTCCACTTAAACAGAATTTATCCACACAGGCATTTTGAAGAAGCAACTGTGTGAAAATCTAGTTTTCTCCCAATTCAGTTACTCCCCGTGTACCATCCCGCTACAAAAACTACAAAATTCTTGCCTAAGACTTATGTAGGGAATACGAAGAAATGAAAGAATATCTCATAAATTAACCGAAGCTAGATGGTTGTCGATGTATAACCGGCGACATCTACAATCGTTGATTTTCTATCATAAGAGCAAAGCATCCACAGTATTTGTATGTACAGCAGGAGAAAAAAGTATCCTGCCAGTGCATGTAAGAAAGACGCCCTTCACTCAAAATGCACGGGTACTTTATTGACTTAGTATACCTACATGGATTGTCTGTGGCACAGACATTATTTGTATGCACTCTAGGACAATAAAGTTCCCGTAGGGTTTGAGTAAGAAGCCTCCTTCTTTCGCGCACTGTCCGGATAATTTTTTCTCCTGCTCTACGAGAGAGTGCGTTATAGATTTCAGATTCACGATCGTAATACTCGATTTAATTCCCTCTTACACTCCTCGCAACACAGACTGTCACTTTTAGAAAGAAATTTCACGTATACCATCTTTATAAATCAGACAACGGGATTCCGCCAGGTTTCTCGGAGTTGAATCGCGGCACATTTAAGTGGAGATTGTACGAGTTTGTGTTTTAGCAGCAATCTATGGGAGTAATACGCTAGGGTTTGCTGTGCTCGGCGCATCGCAGATTTATATTCATTTATATTTATATTGTACAATTACTTACTGTATATATTTTTTTCTCTCTGTGGTTTTATTATTCTTTCCTTTGCTAATACTTTTTATATGATTTTTAGACCTCTATAGAGATAGGAAAGACTATGTTTATTATGCAAGGTTAGATGGAAGAGCAGAGGGCCAAGACTTTGTCCTGGCACAACTAAATCTCGCCTTGGGGTTACCATTTTGATTTTGTTTTTCTTTCCTTTCACTTTTATTTAATTTAATGTAAGATTGTTTATTTACTGTACTAAGCATACTCGCTGTATAATCCTAATTTGAATGGTAATAAAGACATATTATTATTATTATTCAAGAATCTATCGAACGGTAAACCACCTGATATCTTCAGATCAACACGGATGCACGAAAAAACAATCTACAGTAACCAATTTGGCTCATTTTACCCAATATACACTTGATCAATTCGATTCTTGTGGACAAGTGGATACTTTTTATACAGATATGTATATCAAAAGCTTTTGATAGAATTGAACACAATTTACTGCTACAAAAATGAGGATAATTGGTTTTAGTGATTCCCTAGTAAGATTCTATGAGACTTATTTGTATAATAGACAACAATATGTAATCTACAATGGATACAAATCGCAGCATGCAACCTCAGGGGTTCCACAAGGTTCCAGTCTCGGGCCACTCATGTTCACTTTATTCATTAATGACTTGATGGATTGCATTAATACTAATAAATGTATGTTTGCAGATGATCTCAAGATCTTTACCATAGTAAATTCCATTAACGATTGTTATTATTTACAAGATCAGATCAATCGGCTAACCGAGTGGTGTACTGTTAATGGTTTGCCATTAAATGTCAATAAATGCAAAATCATGAGCTACACTGGAAAACAGAATTCTATTCGATTTGATTATACTGTCAATGGAATTTCACTCGTTCGAGAAAAAGTTGTGAGAGATTTGGGTATTTATCTTCAGGATTCCTTTACCTTTTCTACTCATCGTGAAAACACCGTAACGTCAGCTATGAAGATGTTAGAATTTTTGATTAGAAGCTCTCCTTTGTTTAATTAAATTTAAACGTTTTCTACAAAAATGAATGCATTTTCATAACTAAACAAGTAGTAGCCATATAAGAATTGCAAAACTCAGTAGTGACTCGAAATCAAAAGATGCTAATATTGGTTTCGTCATTAAGTTTTTCTAAAAAAACAGTTATGTAAGATGGGTCAATATATATCTCCCATATTTATCGAGATTCCCTATGAAAACGTTGACATTTTTCCATCTGTATATAGCTAAAAAAAATTGGTAAAATTTTTAATAATAGCGTAGGATGTTTCCACTGAAATTATAAGCACTGTATCAAAACATTCGGAAAGTCACATTCATTGATGATACAAAAAACAAAAATTTGGTTGGTTTATTCAGATTCTGGGTTATTAATGTATAGGCACGTGGTCAGACGTTTCAACGATACTTTTATTTTAAGCTGACTATCCAAACTGTAGAATAAACATTTTTGAGCCGCCAAGATATTATAAGATGAATTCATACTTTTGTCTGACTGTATATTACATTGTTTCTCGCTTCAATCGCAAACTCAACACATCTAGAACATTCATTCTATGATTTTCTCTGGAACTAGTAGAATTAATAGAGTCGAAGCATGAGAATAAATCTCTCTCTAGCTCCTTTCGATGGGATTTCGATATTTCTGTCTGCATTCGAGTGTTTGTGTGCGCAGCGATTGCCTGATTGTGTCACCGGATCGTTTTCCACTCCGGACCAACTGCGATTTGACGTCGCGACACTCGCGTCTATCCTAGTCCTAGCTCCGGTTGATGTCGGTCGTAACGAATCTAAGTACGCCACGAGCAGAGAAGCAGACGTCGACTAGGCTAGGACGACAGGACGTTACCCTTCTTACTTCGACACGATGGCGCGTACCCTGAATCAATGATATCAACTTTATCGTCAAGGACGGCGGTCTGAAAACGTCTGGAGCACTAGTGATTATACCTTCTATCTACGTTACTTGCTACTTTAGTTTTTTTTAACACAACTAGATTCCTTTTTGTCTGTCAAACAGTCTGGTGACCTTTGAACTTTATACGAGATTAAATATATCGCTATAATAATAATAAATTTGGAATTTTGTTACAGTAAAAAATTTGTCCTAGTATACGCTAAAATTTATATCTAGTTACCTGTGTGACAAATTAGTAATGAGATAATTGATTACAGTATACATAGTTTTCTAGTATGTAAAGTATTATCTAATATCTCAGCCGTTATAGTTTAACCTTCTTCAAATAACGTTATAAACTCTTTTTGCTTAGAAAAGTATTTTTGTTACAACAATGTTTAGATCATAAAACAGCTAGGATTAGTACCTGTTTTCATTAAATTATTGATATTATATTCACAGAGATCATGTACAACCTGGAGTATGAATACTTTTCTAACACTTCGATGCTTATATAAAATGTTGTGTAATGGTCTTCTGACTATGCCAGAGAGTCTCTTGAAAAATCTGGGTGCCTAAACCCAAAATCATATATTGGCTATGTCAACCGGTCCAGTCACCTATGCTGTCTATCTAGTTTGTATGGTGACTCAAACCCAATGACAAGACAGCATAAATCAAGATAATAGCAAACTTTGTGAACGAATGGTAATGAAATCGTTCTTTCGACCATATATATAACTTCTTATTCTTCAAGAATACTTATCTAATACTCCTAGATTGGAAATTAAAACATATACCGATCATTTAGAACGATTAATTGTAAGTCGAGCTAGAAAAGTAGTAGATCTAGAGTGGGCGGTTGTAAAACATATACGAAATAGCACGCTTGCCAATGCGTTAATTCCGTATATGTTTTACAACCGCTCCACTCTAGATCTATCTCTTTTCTAGCTCGACTTAGTTCCTCTAAATGATCTGTATACGAACTATGTTAGCAGCGTGTAAATTAAATCGCATGTTTACCTTACAATAAAGCTTTATCTACAATTTTTTTTCAAATTTGCATTTAATATTCTTGTAAGATTTCTCGGAAGGAGTGGGAAAGAAAGGTAGACGTACAGTGGTAGATTTCGACACGGATACACTAGGTACATACTTAGAGTTTCCCAAATCGGGGAACCCTCAAGTAGTTAATGGACTGTGTTACGTGAACACTATAGTTAAAATTATTTAGAGAAGAGCGTCACATCTGAATTGCTCATATAGCCTTTTAACTGTTTAATTCGATATTAAGACCGTTTAAAAAGTTTTCATTTAATATAGTTTCAAATCTAAACTGGTTTTGGAATGTAGAGTCAATATTTCGCTATTGGCCACAAAAACGTACGAGTATATCAGTTTTAAAATAAATGGCATAGCAACCTAACTTGTAAGATAAGGAATTCATATTCATTTTGTGAGACTGGAATCTTTCCAAGAGTCAAGAAGAAAGAAGTTCAACAATGTGACGCTAGTGCTCTCCTCTATAAAAGAACACCTGAATAAATTACAAATGCAGAAATTTATTGCCAAAGAGAACCAAAAACAATTTTGGTTGAATTTAACTATTCTGTCCCAAAATAAATTAAGTAAATCTACGTTTTCTGATTAACTTAGAAGTGGAGCCGATCTAGAAAGTAAAATAAAAAAATCTTACCGCAATGCTAATTGGTAGGAAGGAAACGTAATACACATACCTGAAACAAACGTAACTAGATTATTTTAAGTATATGCTCGAAGCATTACACAGTAATTTATAAAAAAATACAGTGTTTTTATTTAAAGCATTTTCAATCGGTTAAACACTTATCAATCAATACATTTAACAAAATATGCTTTTATCGTTGGAAAATGACTTGTTACATTAACCCGCTGTTCATGCAATGTTCATTCAGTTTTTCAGCGTCGATGCTGCCGGCATCAAATGGTCTATTGATTCTGTCCGTTACGCTATTTACGGTAGTTTTGTTTTCGATACATAATATTGACATGTTACACTACTTTTTGAGTATAATAGAATTAGTAGATTAATAGAACACTATTTGCACATTATTGGAGAGCTATAATCGGGCAGTTTTATTACATTTGTATTATTAATGTATAATAGAATGTAGTATAGGGAATCGTCATGCATCTTGGGGTGTAACTAAAGTTCATTGTGGAAAAACTTAAAAACATTATAAGAAATGTTCGTCCCATCGGATGAAACACGAAGTAAATAATAATTGGTAAATATAATCACCACAATTCAATGAGTGACGATCTCTAGTTTCATTAAAAAAAAGTTTAGCTTCCATTTTAAAAATTTACTGATTCTTGTATTAAAATGTAAATTGAGACATTGGATTCCTGACATAGTCTTAAATTTAAATGAGTTCAGGTGCTTCATTGACGACCTCTACCATATGGTTTAGCCTTCGTCCATTTTGTAACCACTACTAAGAAATAAAAACAAACACTAAAGATTTAGCAACAAGACAGTTAGCAATGACAAAAATGTTTTAATCATTCGAAATTAGTTAGTTTGTATGAGATCCAGAACAAGAGAGAACATGAGCAAATACACTATACAGGGCATCGAAAGCAGTTAGAGGAAAAAAATAAGACAGCGAGTAGCAGTGATACGCAAATAATTGTCTGAACGTAAAGGAAATTCTGCAGACACACATAAAATAGAAAATAAGAAAAATTGATATAATAAACACATATTTATGGAGAAAAATTAATATTGGAACAGAAATTGAGGCGAAGCAGTATCTGGGAAACAATATGTTAGGAGTGCTATAGAGACTAGGCAATTAAGATTGTTCGGTTACATAAGCAGGAAAAAGAAGAATGCGGAATAAAGTATTTAAGCAGCAAGATGTACAAAGAAATATAGGTATGGAACTAAAGGAATTGTGATAAGAAGTAAAAAGGGTATCGGCAACCAGAGAAAAAAATAAAACATATGCAGTGACTAATAAAAGAATATAGCACAAATTTTGGAAAGAGTGAAAAGTCTATTCCGTAATATCGTTGCTAATAATAGTGGTTCACTGGCCATTTACTTTTAGCGACTCGATTTTATTTTCTAGTCTTCTTATTAAACCAAACATCTTTGAAAAAATGAGTAAACCATAAGGTTCCAAAATAAGCAACAGCTTTTGGAGAGAAGGTATCCCCTGCGTTAACCACTTACACAAACATTTCCTGTAAATTATAGAATAGATTTTCTTATACATGGTGGGTGGTTATTTGAAGTGAGTTCGTAAGCTGTGTATGTACTCGTATAAGTGTGTTCAAATGGCCTTGTGACATCATTATACCGCCTTTTATAATGCCGCATTGTTAATCGCCTTATTTCCAACAGCGAATTTATGAATCTTGTTTTGCTGGTATTTTTCACTTGTGCTGTAAATAGGTTTACAGACTGTCAGCAAATGAGCACGGTTATACAAGTACCCTAACTGTACTACAAACAAATTACAAAATCTAGTACCTACAACAATATCCATAGCTTCTGCTTCTGAGGATTAGAATAGAAGATTAGAAATAAAATAAATTTCAAGAATCACAAATGTCAGTAAAAGAGGAAAATGATGAGAAACAAAAAAAATATATCTGTAGCTATAGTATCAAGATGTTTTTCCAAAATGTACTTTTTTTTTAATGTGGCGGGTGCTTAGTTGCAGTGACTCCGTAAACTGTATCGCTTGTCTGGCTATCACTGCAACTCTCGCGGTGTAGTTTTTGTGTGTGTATGTTGTGTTCAATTGGCTTTGTGACAGCATCATATCGCCTTTTATGATGCCGCGCTGTTAATCACTTTGCTCCCAACAGCGAATGGCAAGTCGATCCGGGATTAAACTCTCTGAAAAAAAGTCACCGTCCCTCCAGAGAATTGAACCCCGGCGCCTATCGTCCTCTCACAACAATAGTCAGCCGCCTAACCACTGCGGCCATCGACCCGTTGATTGATGGATAATATTTATATTACCCGAGAAAACAAATTGATTTTAATCTTTCAACAGAAAACTTTGATTTGTGAGAACAGAGGGTATTCAATTTCGAAATTAAAAGTTGCTTAATATATTCCCCATCGCTTGTATTTCATATAACTTAAGTACGAGGTATGCAATATGTGTATTATATTTTCTTAAATTACTTTAGTTGCTTGCTTCTAGTTAATTTGTAGTAAATGTATTAAGTAATTTTGGCGGTACAAAAACAATGTCGATACATTTTGTTACAGCAACGTAAAACGCAAAATTAACACTAGCTTATACATTTGTATTTCATGCAACAAATTCGCTCATCACGTAAGGTTTTTAAGAAAGTAAGTACCTAGATAAGAGCAATGTAGTCTAATATTACTCATTGCATTACTAAAGAAATCGTAACACAAATAACAAAACAAAAATCAAGATATCTTATGCAAACCAAGCTATAAGATTAGATTAATACAACAGTCAAACAGAGACAGTATAATTAATGTAATAAAATGTAAAAGCTAATTCAATTTACTGAACAAACATAAATATTACAATATTTTTAGTGTTAGTTTAGTTAAATATAATGTCGTAACAATTTTCTACAAATTAAGAGTCGCTTTCAATGATTATATAGCTAGGAATTAATTTGATCAAGGTAACATAACTGCAATATATTGTTAATATACATACATCACATTGTTGCCCAAGTAATATTTTGCCAAAATACTCCAGCTTGAAGAATAATGCCTAATAAGAAGAATTCCAAACATACATACTTCCAGCAGAATGCCAAAAGATATTGTAACTGTACGGGATATGTTAGTGACATAGGCCATACTTTATATTTAAAAGTTGCAGCAATTTTCATTCTGTTACATGACACTTTATAACAACCGCTTTCCTAAACTACCAAAGCAAAATTTGAAATGCATTTAATTTGATAGTTTCTGAATATATAATATTAATGAAATCGTTATAGACGATTTCTCGTTGACTATAGAATCACTACTTCTGAAATTGTTATAAGGCACCTGCGAAAAATAACTAATATAATTGTAAAATAAAAGTATAGGAATATTAAAATAACTGCTTTAATATTAAAAACTTAAGAAAATAGTTAGCTGCTTGCTAGTCTACTAACCATGTATAAACTTAATTGTTGTTAATCTTAGCCTACTAATTGAAGTTCATTGTTTATGTTCATTAGAAAACAATAGTAGATATAGAGACTTCAGGACAGCATAAAAGTAGTTTCTGGAGTACGTACTTACGTAACTTACATATAGTACCTACGTTGATAATTTAAAACTGAAGTTTAAATAACGACGTTTCACGGTAAGGTGATAATTTCAATAGAAAGCAGCAATAACTTCGGGAGTAGCGAGCGATAAAATTGCAATATCTGGAAGTACTTACCCAAGTATTACTTGTTAAGTACTGTTTACATTTTATCGATATATTATAGTGCTAATAGATTGATCACTAAAATATTGTTGAGGTAAGGGTTGTAGGTATATACAGTTAATGTTAAGAGTCTTTGTCCAATTATGTATACTATGCATGGTTTGTTAACGCTTTCGGCGGTAATTGATGTAATCATAAATCAATAAATACATTGATAGATTAACTACACGCCCATTAATTATATTAGGTATATTATTAATTAGCAGCTTCGATTTCCTTGTTTATACTTTTCCCGTATGCGGTTTCATTGTAGGTTATAACTAAAGACCGCAAATGAGGTTGCGTAGCAGGGGCGTAACTACATCGGCTACATCGGCCGATATAAAAATGGGCGTTATTTAGAGAAACTTTATACTACTAATTAAAGAAAACACAGACATAATATACAATCTTACCTTATTAGCAAACAAAGACGTTGAAGCATTTTTACGAACTTTCGACATTTGAAATGCGTTGCAACCGAATTATAGGTACGCGTACTTGCAATGCATGATCATGCAACAAACTTCACTACATACATACTCGTACGACAGGCGGGCGCCATTAACGCCCCCGATGTACTGCCGCTGGAAGCGAACCAATTCTTGCGGTCTTTAGTTATAACTTACACGATCAGTTGCCAACTTGTGTTGCGACCTTTGTTTTCATTTCCCTCATTTTTGTATGTTGTTTTATAAATCCCACGAATGAATTTCTTTTACGCAATTTTCGCTTATAAGCCCTATTAGAAATATATACCTAATAATAATATACCGTATTTATTCTAATTGACGCCGCTATTCCAATAAGCGCCGCACTCTAATAAACGCCGCAAGAAAATAATGCCGAATGAAATAAACGCCGCATCTTTATTCAATGTGCACACGGTCAACGCTAGATAGATAGGGGAATCCTCGTCAACTGCATTCAGATTGAAATAAACGTCGCACTCTAATAAACGCCGCGCCTCTTTTAAACGCCGCAGAGGAAAGTATCCTAAACAATTAAACGCCGCGGCGTCTATTAGAATAAATACGGTAGTCAAATATAGTTTCAAAGGTACTGGATATTGACCCCGTTATTACGTCTGTATGAAATTGAGCGATCCAAAGGAAGCAGAGTTGATTAGTTCAAAAACTATGTATGTACAGATTGAGTAAGTCAGAACTTTAGCTAGAATTATTATAGGCGCGTGTGTTATATAAATAAGTGCAATGCGATTTATAGACGTACTCCTATGAACTCATTAATTGTTAATCCCCTATTGGGGCGTGTCACGATGTGGCGAATCCAGCAAACAAAATAAATTACTATTATCTTCTATACAGATTAGCCGGGAAGTTATCTAGGAATAGGAAACAATCCAATGAGTACGACTGAATAGAGCGTACATATGTGTGGATATTAAACAGACGACTGCGGCGATAGAACGATCACTTGCGTTGTTGCTAGTCACGCGCTCAAGGGATCGCCGCATTCGTCCGTTTAATATTAACACATACAGTCGAATTTTTGGATAATTGTAAATTGTGGCGGCATCTATGTTCAATCATGAAAACTAATACTTACTAATAAATTCATGTACAAGGTTTATATTGGTCGTGTTCAGTTAGCACATTGGTAAGTTACCGGTAGGTACCGGTGAGTGAAAAACTATAAAACTTCATTTAAATTTAGGTTTTGATATTACGCTGGGTTAAAAATCAGTTCCTGAAAGTGCCCTCTACAGACCAATAGATCAACCTGGGCGAAGCCGAGTATCAGTACGAAATGATAAAACTCTTACACCTTGTTATATCCATCTTCGTCACACTTCTATACGGCCAATACGAATAGTATCTAGGTGTATGTCTTCTTAAAGCACTGACTCATATGTCATATTGACATTTCTCTCTAAAGTATGTTAAATGTCGGCGATGAATATTTTGCGTATATCTTTGCTTAATTGCGCTGCTAATGACGTAACGGACAAGATCCAGAAATTCGACTGTATATATGTACGCTCTATTCACTCGTACTCATTGGATAGCTACCTATTCCTAGATAACTGCCCGGTTAATCTGTATAGTCCACCTATATTGACATAAGCAAGTTACTATCCATTATTAGTATTAACTAGTTAGAATGAATTCCTTTTCAAACAGATATTGATGACATTACCTAAAGGATCATCGACGTATAACATTAGAAGGGATTTTATCGTAGCCTGATGAGTGTTTACGTTTGGAAGGTACAATGACACAGTTCAGTAAATAGTCTATGTGAAGGATACAAAAATCTGTTAGGATTCAAAATATTTCGTTTGCATTCTAAATTTGAACATCGTTTTGTTTAATAACAGCCAAATGATCGTAAAGCTTGAATACCACAAGTTTTGCTTAGCAATCTATGAATAATATAAATAACAATTGAAAGAAGTACGCGACCGTTTAATATAAAGATAATATAATTGATGTTGAATTAATTCCTCGGGTATGCGGTCAAAAGAAAGAGAGGTCAAACTATTAACTTATTTATTAATTTCTCAATATTTCGCAGAATATTCCTGCTTCATCAGGAGAACTACAACGTTAAAAAACAACACTTTGTATTAAGTAAGTACAATTGTTTATTATTCTATTTTGATAATTCACTGTTGTTTGACCTCTCTTTCTTTTGACCGCATACCCGAGGAATTAATTCAACATCAATTATATTATCTTTAATAATATAAATATTATCTTTAACTGCATAAACCACTTCAAACGAATAATTTTACTTAAAATTTATAATTACAACCAAATATGTTTTATTAAATTATTCAACTAATATACACACGTATCTTTAAACTTATTTAAGCTTCATTTAGCGGGCAAGCGACGTGAAAAGTAAAGGAACGCGCTAAATAAAAAGATCTATTTTCTGTACTGTTTTACTCTTTTGAGTACATATGTGGTTCTCACTCAGCTCACCGGAAAAAATACGTAATAATTATTTCCGGGAGAGACGTCGGAGCTAGCTGAGATCTTTAACCTGTAAACGTGCCGCAGGAAAATTCCGTTAGTAGAGTAGATATCACACAAATGCGAATTATATATATAGATATACATAGGTGGCAGGATATATAATACATCTCTATATATACATTGGGACGATCAATTTCAGAGTCTGGGCCTGCGTACTGACCTTCCAGGTAGTCGCATGGTTATATACCACTGCCTAACGTTTTCTCTGTCTGCTATGTATAACAAAACGCTTGTGCATACTTATTTACTTATGTACCATTTACATGTGTAAGTACATAATACATGTTTCGCACGCACATATATAGTACATATATATATATATGTATATGCTTACTACATAAGTACATTTATTAAGAACGAAGTACAACATACTCACAACTCACCAAATAGCTGGCATTCCAGAACAATAAATAACGCTACCAAACTAGGGAGATTATTTATTGCCTTAATAAATGAGTACTTAAGGGTACACAGAGAATCTTTTTTAGTGAGTAGTTTCGTATAGTTAATAGGACACATCAAATAGTCATTATTTCATAGTTCATAGCTTGAGTTAGTATGCGTTAAGTTTTAAACTCTTAAAGAGAAAACTAACCGACATATTTATGATAAGAATCCTTGGCGGTTAGAAAATTCATCTGTTATAAATGCAAAATTTTTAATGGACAAATACACACTTTTTTATCTTTTAGTGCTTTCTTGGCAATATCTATTACAATAACGAAGCTTAATATAGTTTTGTGTATACGATACAATCAACCAACGCAATTGTCACAGTTGGTCCGGTTTTAATTCTAGAATATTCTACGACTTCAACTTTCAAACTCTGCAAACGTTATGTAAGTAGCCAGAGTGATCATATTTTTTAACTCTTCTTTTACTCGGAACTTTGAATTATTACTCATTTAGCTTTACAATCTTGCGGAAACTGTAGCTGGTGTTCATGCTGAACATTCTTGATAAATTTTCCGAGGCTAATGTAACCACACTGTCTATTCGAGACTCTCGGAGCGTTTTGTTTTTCAATTATTTACCCTCGTAATATTTGTTTTCACTTGTTGCCTCCTACATAGCCTGCATTGTCCTTGTTTGTCTTTCTTTCGCTAGGTTCCATTCCGCTAATATGTGATTTAGTGTCATTAAAAGAATATGCTAATGTCATGTAATTTGTTAAACTTGATTTTCATTGGAACTCATTATCATTTTTATTATTTTTCTGCCCAACATTTTCAGATGCTTGTGCATAATAATGATGTATATGTTTATATTTTCAGGTTAGTGTTATTATGTAAAGTCTTTTAATAGATGTTCTTGGCTTTATATGGCATGGTATATTCATGATTCAAAGATGTGCACAACATTAATGGAATAGTCGGAATCACCAATGCAGAAACAATGGACTACCCATCGGAATATAAGATCATCACTGCAAATGCATTTTTATATTGGCACAAATATATAATGTTGATACCTAGCGTTCATTTTTCGTGTGTTTGCTTGCCGTTAATTTCAAACATCTGTTAAAAAGTTATGTTTATAACTAGAAAAGAGTTATTTTTAATGCATACAAAAGTTCTTTGCCGTATTGCGGTCAATGTAAATAGTCCGTTGCATCCACAATTGCAAAATTATTAAAGAATGCGATAACAAAGGACCTCTGCTGTCTTTGTCTGCAAGAAAAGGAGTAAAATATGTTTTTGTATTTCTTATAGTTTATGTTACTCTATTGCATTTTTCTTGGTAGCAGCAGGAATCTGGGAAATAAGCGTGGTAGGTATCCTTAAACAGAATTTCCTGGAAAAAAACAAAAATATGGAAAAAAGAAACCTATGCTGGAAACTGATAACTTCACCAAATATGCTATAAAAATGTTGTTGACGAGACGTACAGAAGTAGTAAAATATTTGAAAAAATGGACTGTATTACGATATAATTTTGCGATATTATTATAGAATAACATTGCACGTTAAATGCTGCATTTGATGAAAGTGATAATTTTATACATGGTACAACATCCCAAGTATTTTGAAACATTGGGTTTTAGTTGTGGAGAGCATTAGTGAAATCACCACACATAGCTTTAAAAGAAGTAAGTTTGCTCGTGTGTACCCGTTTGAAAAGAGACCGAATTGCTGGAAATTTGTGTATACGGATGAAATATAGATTCTTAAAGATGAAACTGGGAGACGATGATTATCGTAGTGTTTGTAGAACTAAGATTGGTAGTAAAAGGTGTTCCACTCTCATTGATTCTTTCATTGGTAGCGTTTTATTATTTAATTTGAGACTTATTATATTGCACGCTGGAAATGGTAAAGGTTTTATGAATTTTTATTATGTCCTCATTTTTTCGAAATATCTCGATTAATATTAATTTGAGGTCATATGTGGTTTACTATTTTTCTATTCACAATTTATTGCTCTTTCAGAATTTGATTAAAAAACTACCATATGCTATTTTAAAAAGAAAGAGTTGACCTTGCTATGACCTTTGTGTGTTTCTGTATACTGGCAACAGTAGCGCTATCGAATGAGCCCCTTCATATAGTTAAACTTTTGTCTAATACTTTTTTTCATAACCCTAATTGTTTCGAAGATATTACCGTGTTATCTGTTCTCAGTGTATATCTAATGTGACTGAACATATCTGGAGAATTTTGAAAAGTTATTATATACGTCATGTGTTAGAATCTGGTGGATCCATGAATGATTTTCAGAGGGTATGGAATAATGGAATAAAGGTATTTACTCCAGAGATTTGTAACAACACTATGCGACATAGAGGGGCCGATATTCAAAAATAATTAATAATACATAATCATACATAAAACTCTACTACTACTAAATTGCTACTTTTTGCTCTAGCAATTGTTTATACTTTTGGCGACTGAATGTGGAGGAAAAAATGATTTTGTTCGATTGTACTCTATTTGAAATAATTTTTAATTGAATCATTTTTATACCTCTATATTTTTAAACAAATGATATTATTATATGGCATTATTTTTCACAACCCAGGAAAACTTGAGGTAAATGGATAGCTAACTTTACGTTCTAGTCCGTTTAAAAAAGAAAAATACTAAACGGTAGTTACTCTCTTCTTCAGTTTACGGTAAAATTGTATTTGTTTAACAAAGGTAAAAACAAATTAAATAAATTTAGTAAACATGTTTTGTAAGTATCATTCTTATATTTACCTTGTACATGGTTTGTTTATACAGTTTGCAGTTGTGGTTTCATAGTTTGTGACTGCATATTTTTACATATTATTTATACATTATTACATAAATACGCACGCTTAAACAAGGTTATGTTTAACTGAAACTAATGATAATTACCAACCACTAATCAAAGAACAAAATTTAATAGCAGGATTTTCAAACGAATAATTTAGCTGGTATATTTACTTCCATAGTATACTTATTCCGTGTTTGTAATACGCAAATCCATGGAGTAAATTAAAATAATGCGTTACTACAGCTTTTCTTTGTTTATAATATCGACATTGTCCAATAATATAGAAAATTTGTAATACATTCCGTTAATCACTAGGTTCATTTTAGCACAATTGTTGTAGTAGGGTGTAATAGTAACATTGTCGCAACATTTATCATCTTCTTCTTTGGTGGTATAGTGGACAACGTACTTCATGCTCTCCTTCGGAATCTCTTTCATCTTGAAAACTTTAACTAATTACATATACATACCAAGAGCTAACTTTTAATGTGATGATCCTCTTTATATGAGTGGAAGAAGGATGAAAATATGATTTCTATGTGTTAACAAAGTCAAGAAATACGCATGCTATTCTGCTGGACAATTGTGTGTTGTATGCTATCGCTGTCTAACAGCAAGTACCCAACACTGTTCTTTACCCTTGTCTAACTACTAGAAAATGCTATCGTCACATCGATCTTTTCAATTTCAATCAATTCAACGGAGCCCTCATCCGTACTACTGCGAGGTAAGGGGGACGAATCATACGCATGTATGCTTACAGTTGAAGTCCGCCCCTTTTTCAGTAGACCAGAATGCAATCCACAGGTTGCAAATAATATCCCGGTATCCATTAATATTAAAGATATCACAAAATGTTATATACAAAACTCATAGACAGTCTTAAGCTACATATTTTAAAATTATTTTCGTATATACAGAGTGTTTCATACTGCCAGGGTGAACCAAACATACATTTTCTTAAATGGGACACACTACATATTATTTCAAATTTAGATTAAGCATATATCTTCCTCATTCCTTCGATATAAGGTTTCATTGAGTTATATCGAGTATTTCAGAAATCATAGTCAATTTTGTCTGAAAATCATTGCTTGTTCAACGTCCTGTGTATTCCACACGAAACAACTTGAAATTCTTTTTGTACTGGAATGACTTTTTTATATTGTTACAGTTTCATAGCAAAGCGATATTTTGCCAATATTGCGAAAACTGTGTACAGGGCGATTCAAAACGCAAATGCATTATTTTCTCATCTTATTTAAATGGATGGACCCTGTGTTTTATATTACGAAAGGGAAGGGCACTGTATGCACTCTCATTTTTATTCACCACTTCCTATATCTAAAATCGTTAATTTCTGAGATATTTAATATTTTCTGAATGAAAGGTGAGCTTTTTCAAAATAATTGTTAAGATATCAAATTAGCCATAAAAATTGACAGTAAAAGGCCATTAAATCATATATTGAGATAAACTTACTAAATAATAATAAGCCAAATATTCGGGATATAACAGATTGCACAATAAATGTTCAAAATGTCCACCAAAAAGATCAAACAAAGTCGTAGCCATTCTTCGACTAATCGATTTGCATTTCTTAACATTTCTACATACAATCTCCATATTAATACGCGCCAGCACGGTATCAGTCAAAAGGCTATTAAAGAATACTACGTGTAAAAATAAATTGCACCTACATATACTATATGCATAACCACAATTTTTTATCTTTCAATTCTGCTTTAATTCTTCTTTCAACATAGTCACAAGCAGATAGCATAACAGAAGAAGACAATGCTTTTTGGTCTAGTAAAGTGAGCGGTAGATTACATGACATTTTTAAAGCATGTGTGTACTTATAAGCACTCACAACGATCACTGAACAAGTGTGCTTTGATACGGACGCCCGAGTTTCCGTGCCACCTCTCTACGTTGCTCACCGCACTGCATTGGAAAGTGCCGCGTTTTGCCGAGTCTAGTCATAAATTTTGAAAAATGATGACGACTGCTATTGCACAAACAGTAGTACTTACTTCTGTAAGTAAAATGAATTTAGATTTTCATTTATGTGTATGTATGTATGTCCATCCCAATCTAAGGCGTGAGTACGATAGGTAATATGCATTCTCACTTTACCGGAAAAAAGGAAATCAGCTACCATGATATTAATTTTACTGAATACAATAAGATCTTTGATAGAAATACTGTTATCCGTTACGGAGATAATAACATACTTAAAGGAAACAATTACCTCCATTACGCACTTGAATTTACGCCCTAAAATATATTATTTTGTCTTTGATAGATACAGTTAACTCCGTAGTTTATCCGTTTAAAGGTAAAATATTTAACTGATGAAAGATGGAAAAGAATCCTGGCAAGGAAATACCAGAACGAGATTAACCGGGGCTAAAATGTAACGCTATATTTTTATTTGTGTAACAGCTATTGGTGTTTTCTCTTGTATATTTTATTCATTTTTTGATCTAGTCATGTTTTTATTTACAACTGTTCATATGAAATTAATAAAAATGCAGTATTTTATTTAAAGTTCACCTGACTTGTTCAACTTCAACCATTTATTAAAATTTGTATGAAAATAGAAGTCGGAAGTAAATTTGTGAAGCAAAGATTGTTGGGATAAAATTAGGCTTACAGAACAAACTAGAGCTCATACATACTATTCAAGAATATCAGATATAATTTATTTTTATGTTCAGCTTTAATCAACTTACAAGTAGTCACTTTATGCCTATTAATACTGCTACTACATTTTAACTTAACAGTTCATTATCATATCTACACATACATATATATATATATACATCCTACAGTAGTTCGGTCCTCCTCATGAAAACAAGCAATAGGTCATCCATCAGAAATAATAGATATATATTTAATTTCATTCATGTATATCACATATTTGTTCGCTCTAACCACAGATCAACCAAAAAAACGAAAGTTAGAATTTCAAATTTATATACATATTGCTATATCTGGATCCTCCAACTAAACTGCCATACTTCGGTCATCTGGGCATATATTTTGCTAACGGAATCACAGCGTTGTGTCTTCCGATATATACGGATTTTACAAATTGCAGTGCATCACTAATCCGACAGTGTTGCCATATAGTAGCAAGTCATTTTTGGTGATTGTAAGCTATGTCTTGCGCAAGAGCTTTAAGGTATTTTTTACATTATTTTTTTACATACAAAAAGCAGTAATATTTACTTAAAATTTACTTAATTGATCGTGATATTTAAATTTAAGATTAATCTACAACTATTTAAACTTCGTTAGGATTACAATTAATGGGATACAATTAAACTGTTATAAGAATTTTTGAAATTTGAATGGTATACTATATGTACATTAGGCGTAGTAAAAATATATTTCGATATCAAAAATTAAAAATAAACGGTATTTTTCTTAGTATGTGCTTTAAATCGTTTCATTTTATGTTCTTGAGAAATTCATACTATTTTCATATTTAACATAACATTATTAAACCAGTGTACTTAATAAGATTGACTACGTTACTGTACTATATAGTAAATTTTTAAGTGCATAAAAAAGGGCTGTACGTCTCAGGTTACTTTGGTTATTTAAAACTGTTCTATTTGATATATTGCAGTCCATAAAACATTATATTGATTGCAGAAGGTTAACTTCTTTTCTTTTTCCACGCATATTACTATATTCTCATTTTCCGCCACTTTCTAAAAAATGTGTAGCAACTTTTGCTTTACCTGTTTTATTTAATGTACTTAAAAATTGCGGCTAAAACCGCTGATTATCTCAAAATTTGTATTTAAATTGTTTTGCAGACGACAAATGTATACAAATTTATAATTAATATAATAATCTTATCAAAGCTAAAATAACTGAACTACAATACTTAGCAAATATGTCATTCAAAGTAGGTAATAAAAATGAAAATACTATAACATAAATAGGAAAGTAAAGAACAACGATCTTGTTGTAACGAAAGCGTTATGTATGACTCCCAAACCATAATATAATAGCAAGCTCTACCAAACTTGATACGATAGCAGCATTTCACTAGTTGCAATGCTGATCCTACCAACCAATTCCAAGTCAAAAACAAGTTAAAGTACTGTCACAGTTTATTTATTGAACGTGAAAAGTCTAACCCAATCCTAATGAATGTAAAAGGTCTCCGTTTGTACGATTTAATGAAAGTACATAATGAAAATACCCTAATTCGAGTAGTAGTTGCCTATATAGGGTGCCGTATCAAAAGTCCTGCCAATAAATGAAGTATGGTATTTATAAACTACGCAAAAAAATAAATCACACAACATAAAAATATTACACTTAGCAGAAAAAAAGGAAAGAAGTTTAACCTTCTCGAATCGATAGAGATTTTTAAAGCCCGTAATAGATCAAACCTAACAGTTTTAAATGACCAAACTGACCTGATGTATACACCACTTTTCCTGTTTGTAAAAAAATTAATATATAAGAAATATGTCTTCATTATAACTTACTTTAGTTTTGAGAATGTCCTAACAAGATTGAAACTGCAGTCAATAAGAGGAAATAAATAAAATAATTTTATTTTATACGAAAATTAAGATGTATTTCGTTCATTTTGTAAGTTCATCATAAACTCCATCATTAGAATTTATTGCACATTTTCCAACTAATTACGATATTTGAAAATATTACATCTTTTTGTGATAGTGCTAAAAAATGCAAACAGAATGTCCTCGCATAAAACTTACTCCCTGTGCAGTAGATAAATTGGTTAGCATTTTAGATAAATTGAACATATTCACAGAAGGGATATTAATTTAGTAAATAAAAGTTAGATATGCATAAATATCAAAAATTCAATAATCTCCAGTATCTTAACAAAAATACCATGATAGTCTACATTAAAAAAAAAGAACCATCTTACGAAAAGAGGAAACAGTATCACATCTTTGGAATGTTCTTATTAATACGAGGGCGTATTTTTATGTTATCTATCTAGCCATGAAAAAAAGGACATAAGAAAACAAAAAAACATTTTTATACACAACTCCCTTCAACACTAATACACTTATGTGTATTCCAACTTTTTTCCAATTGCCCCATACCCTTAGAAAAAAAATGCTTCGGTAATCCCGCAAAATATTTTTCAACAGCTTCGTTGAATTGTTCATCAGACGCAAAACGCTTTCCCTTAGATGCTTTTTTAAATTTTTGAATTGGAAGAAGTCTGACGGAGCTACGTCGGGGCTATGGTGGATGCCTTAACTCTATAAACCCACAGTCATTGATTATCTGCTGAACTTTGGTTACCTTATAAACCCGGCATTTGTCGTGCAACAACAAGTTTTTTTGTGGATAAGAATGCGAGCGGTTTTCCTCTAGAGCAGTTCTTACATTTTTTATTGTGCTTCCGTCGTAGGGCTCTCTATTTATGGTAGACCCTCTTGGCATATATTCAATAAGCAAGACTCCTTCAACATCCCAGAACACAGTTGCCATCAGTTTTTTTTTCCAGAAAATTGTGTCTTGGCCTTTTTTGGTGGCGGAGAGAGCTTATGAACCCTCGGCATGGGTTCTTGTTTAGTAGGAGGGTCTCAATGATGTACCCAAGTCTCATCCTCGGTGATAATTCGAGATAAAAATATTTTCTGCCTCTTCAATTTGGCCAAATTTTCTTGACAAACTTCTTTTCTGTACAGTTTTTGTTCAGGTGTAAGCAACTTGGGTATCCACCGTGCAGACACCTTCTTCATACCAAAATCGTCATGCATAATTTTGAGGACACTTGCTTCGGATATATAGACTTCATTGGCCCTGACAGAGATCTTTACACGCCAATCTTTCGGTACCAAATTTTCGACTTTTCGCACAATGTCTTCAGTTGGAGCTTCAACAGATCGTCTGGACTTTGGGTCATCATTGATTGACTCTCGGTCCCATCGAAATAGTTTAGACCAATATTTTACTTGAAAATAAGATGGTGCATTTTCCCCATACACAGCAACAATTCTTTCATGAATTGCTTTGGACCATTGCCTTCTTTTGTCAGGAACTTGCTTATCAACATCCTTATACTGCGATGTTCAACCTTAGTTTCACTCATTTTATCAAGAAGTAGACCGTCTCAAATCTCTGTACACAGCACAAACTAAACACAACTTAGCACATGTACTTCTAACAGTGACAGCAATTTTTCAATAATTTGTTTGACATCGTCACTCTTTTATTTCATAGCTAGGCAGATAACAAAAATACGCCCTCGTATTATATTTTACTAACGTATTTTTTAATAAAACAAACTTATTATTCTTTAGGTCGATACAAAACGAGTCTAATTGGCCAAGCAGACCAATAACATTTTTACATCAAATGATGGTAAATGATGTATGTACATGCAATTAAATTCAACACTGTATTCATTACAATACAATAAGAGTCCCTAATAATTACCTAATTTGTATTTTATTTTTTTAGAATGAATCAACAGCGTTTTTGGTTCTAACCTGATTATTATTTACGTATTCCGTAAATTATTAATTCTTCCTATTTATAGCCTCTTTTTTCAGTTTTGTTTCTCCAACTTCTAAAGAAACGGGTGCAGAAGTGGTTTTGCAACAGACCTCATGGTAAAAAACAAAAACTAAAAATAAAAGTTTTTGTTGGAAATCAATAAAAAAAGAAATTCTGAATTTAAATATTTTTATATAATTTATTCTATGTATGTTGTAGCTAAAATTGTCATATGTTCAAGGCGGTTTTATATTGTTTCAATATATAAACAAAAGTGTTTTAGTTTTAATTTGCAAACGGAATGCGCCATCAAAAGGCTATCCCTTTTTATTAGTCTAATTTTAATTTGTTTAATTGCATTTTAACATACTTTGCAAAAAACTTATAAAGCTATTACTTACAGAAATTAATATTCTGTATATTCAGTTTTTGTAACGGGAAAAACAATTTTCGCAATAAAAAAAAATTAAGTGTGCTCGAAATTGCGTAGAAGGCGACTGTAATAATAAAATATTCCCAATAATGTAAATATAGAAATTATTAATAAAATACTCCTTGAGCAAGAACAGTTTTTACTTATCCATAAATAGCTATGCAACATGTTTTATTTTACAATGTACTATTCATGATGAAATAACGATATATTTCTACTTTCTCATTTCTTAAAACGATAAAACGAAATTCTAAAAAGATATATGTATTTAGAAACGTATTTTTATTTTCATTATTTTATTTCCTTGATTTACTGAAGAACTTACATAAATTCTTCAAGACAATATAATAATTCTACATCATTCTATTCGTGCTAAATTCCATACACTGTTGTCAATTTTACGGAGGATTTATCTACTGCAAATGTTAAATTTAATATACGGAGGATTACCAATCTACTGCAAAGTAGAATCAAAATATACACCTCACAATATACGGGCTACCGTAGTGCCATCGGTGACTACGGCAAAGTCCGCAACTAAAATACTCGAACTACCTAAAAAACTGCTCTAAGTCACCCGTTTAAAATTTTACTGGGTGGTAGGAGGCTACAAACCGATTACTTTTACATGGAAAGCGATAGGTCCTCCGTATACGGGCGACCTATTGCAGCCGGATGACCTATTGCATGCAAATTGTCTATCAGCGGAGGACCTAACTACTGCAGGATACATATATATATATAGATCACTTTTATAATAGCATATAATCACCATCGTCGATGATTAAAAAACAATACCATATACATAAAGTATGTATATGGTATGTATGTGTACGGCCAGATCTTAATCACCTATCTGGGTTGCTACTAACGTGTGCTGCCCTCTTTCGGTATGCTGCTTAAGCTGCTGCATTCATAAAGAGTAGAGCAGGTAACTCAGCGAACAGCGGAAACGTTTGATTATAATCGGTCCGGGCGCTAACGTAATCTAAACAGTTTCTGTTGCCGCAAGGTATCGTGCTCAACCGGCGTGAAATCATCTATATGCTATGATAAACTAAACACGGTAGAATATCGTTGCTAAGGGGTGCCGGTCCACAGTAGAAATATATAGCAGTAACAAGCATCAACTAGAGCCCAACAGGACTAATTCACTCATACGCAAAATATTACCAAAAAGTTTTGTATGTAGTAGCTGTAGGGGATGGTTGTGTTTATTAGGGCGCTTAAGTGGAGTGGTAGACAGATTTTATTTGTGGGGTGCACAAAGTGACTACAAAAGGCTAGAAGATTATGTAAACGTTGCGCTAAGTAAAATATGATGAAGAGCAATTTATTTTGCTTTAAGTGATAGCAGTACCTATTAAAAAGTAATTAAAATAAAAATAACGATTTTACTAATTGAAACTACAGCTGTGCCATTTACATATAAAAAGTAATTGTGTTGCACTTGAAATTACTTTTTGGACAGCTGTTTATACGTAATATCATTAGACAATAAAAGCGAGTCAGTAACTGTAACTAGTTACTTTGTGCACAGCTCTGATTGAAAGAAAGTGTTTTATGAGCAGAAGTCTTATATTTGCCAAATAAAAACATATAATAAATTACAATTAGTAAGTTAAAACTAACAAACCAGCAATAAAATATATCAACAAATATTACGGTGGATTTATGAAAGGCTAGAAAGGGATAAAGCTTTAAACGTAAGGCGTAAACAGAATAGAACATAATAGAAATAAAAGACTGGCGTAACCATCGTACTCCATACTTATATTTGATTTGACGGTCATGTTCATTTAATATATGTACAAGTTTGTCTAATAGATCGACCAGATCGATCAGCATTTTTGGAATAAGTATATATAATATAGTATAGTATATTTTGCATCTCTTACTCAATCCTGTTTGTACAAGTTTCTCCTTTTCATTTTGTTTTACTGTAACTATTTCCAACACTGGTTCTACAGTTTTTGGTAACGAAATTCTTCGCGTTTTCATCTCTTGTTTTAGTTTGATAGGTTTCATTCTTTTACTTAATTTCTCTTTCTCCTTCACATTTCTCCCCTTTCGCCATAATATTTATTGTGTTCTAATAATTCGGATATCCAGTTATTTGTTGTAACATTGTTTCTTCCGTA
Organism: Holotrichia oblita; assembly: GCA_023690525.1. Taxonomy (NCBI): domain Eukaryota; kingdom Metazoa; phylum Arthropoda; class Insecta; order Coleoptera; family Scarabaeidae; genus Holotrichia; species Holotrichia oblita. Next base: position 44,077,724 of record CM043018.1, on the reverse strand, counting down.
TTTTGCCGACGAAAATAAGATTCTTTATATTTAACAATCTGTTTCTGTTCAAGAATCATTGTAAATATCCCTATCGATTATCGAGAAACTTAATTCTGTGACATTGGTGTGCTCGGTATCCATATTTTTAATTACTTGTGGCACTGAATTAACTACATTGTAACTAACAACAGTCTAACATGAACTTGCTCTAACAAGCATTGAAAGAAAGCATGCCACTACGTGCATTTTAAACCTGAAAAACTATTTTATAGATAAATTAAACATTTAATTAATTAGATTTTTTCTGCCAATCACTTAAAAGATTCCTACGTTAAATGTTTATTAATAAGAAACAATTTTTACCGGAAACAATTTCTCTGACCATAAAAGTTATAAGGAGTAGAGCTACAACTTGTTACTGATAGTTGCATTATTATTCTACATTCGTAATTTATATAACTTTATTATATATACATTATTCAGATACGGTCTCTAATTAAGTACGTTAGTTCTATTCTATTGCTATTAAGTTATTAAATACAACTATTATGACCTCTATCTATGTTTAATTGTTACTATAAGGTTTTGAGTAGAAGCTATTGTGATATTAAAAAAAAATCGAACTACAATTAAATCTAACTACACGAAAATTAAAAAAAAATTTAGAGATTAGGTTAACCGTAAATCATTAGAAAAAAATGGGCGTTGGCGTTTTATATACGGAATGGTTGGTGAGAATGTCCTATTAAAAGTATTATACAAAGGGAATGGATTTTTCAAACAAAATTTTGGCGTTGGATATAGTTTAATATGAGCTATCACGTGAAAATATTTTTGGATAAACTCAATGCACTTTGATATTTTAAATAGCATGCTATAAATTCAATTACAAATTCAGCTTCTACCATATATTTTAACATATTTCGTGTATCGTACTCTTTACCTAAATACCATTCCTTCTGAGTTATTTGCAATTAAAGAAAAAAGGTGACAAATACCGATCTTACTTTATAGTGATATTACGTCACGTAGGAGTAGAAGAGACGAATGAAATTTTGCATATACACAGCTGATATTGTGTAGTTATATAAGATTTGAAGTTCTTCTCTGTAACATTATACAGGGTGTTTAAAAATTAGTTACTTACATATAAGTTCAATCTTCGAAAAGTAGCTTTTTCAAATGGAAACGCATATATTTTCCTAGATGTTCTGATTCTATAAAAGATTCTCTTTTAATCTGTATTAGGTGTTCCTATACCTAAAACGGAAGGTGAATAAGTTACAACGATTTAATTAGCCTCCGTACCTAAAATGCGGCTATAAATGTACCAGCGTATATGGATCACCCTTCTGAATAAATAACTTCCTATTTACCTAAGTCTTATTATGTATACTTAATGAACTGCAAGAAGTGAAAGTTTTATCATTCCGTAATGTATCTTGTGGAAAAATTTCATTGGTTTTCTGAATTTTGTAACTGTGATATTTATTCTTTTTTACAATTTTGGCAACAGTTGAATAAGAAATATTACATTCTCTTGCTACCTCTCGTAAAGCTGATGTGGGTTAATTTTCGACATTTGCACAAACAAATGTATCACGGTCATCATTTTGAACAGGTGCCTGAATTTTGTGCTGGCGGAGAAAAATGCAACCATATGTTTCGAAGTTATTTATCATTTGACTAATTGATTCCTTACCAGGTCGTATTTCATATAAATCATAAAATAAATCTATAATCTCTCTAATACTGCTAATTAGGTGATACCACTTATTATTTGCTTTCTTTGTTCGAGATTATACACCTCCATGACAAATTACGACAAAGAAAACACAAAAAAATTGATATACTAAACTAACCTAGTTATAATTTTCTAAATAGACGCAGAAAAAATAAAAACTAATTCTTAATATTAATAAACTCCCAAACTAAACATCAATAAAACTACATACAATAATTTTAGAATATTTATGAAGAGCAAACTGCGGACATATGAATATGCGACTAACACATCCACGAACGATTTAAGGACCATTAAGGATTACTCACCACTAACATAAGTTCCGATACGCATTGAAACGAAAGAGAGGGTTTATGTTAATAGATCCGCCTTGATCTATCTACATGTACTACATACATCATCCTATACTTTTATACTAATGTCGCTTCTAATACCCGCCCTACATTCTTAATCTCTTTTTTCGTTGACCGGGATCGCCGTATACTTACTGTACAGATTGTGATAACTATTAGTAACACGTTTTCTTAAATAAATAAACTCTAAGACAGGACGATTTTTGTTTGAAGGAGGAAACTCTTTCGCCAATAAAGCAAAACCATATCTTGCTTCCCCTAGTGTCGGCCCCCGCAAGCATTGAATATTATATATATGAATCTTCAAATGGTACTACGTCATATTATTACATTTTTCGATTTAACATGCTTTTTGCAACAACTTTCATGTAGGATAGCTAGATAAATTTTCTTACCGTTTCTGTATAGGGCCTAGATCTTTTTCGGACGAAATAGACAATAAACCTTGAAACTTTAGAAAGTAGGATAAAAGATGTTAAAGGTAGCCTATACATGTCTCGGCGTTTTTCGTACTTCGAATCGTTTTCATTAGAATGCTCTGTGTATTTTCAACCCTGAATATTAGCCTTGGAATTGTTTGCTATAGTAATTCATATAACTCATTAATACTATGTTTATGTATCACTGATTTTCAGACAAGTGTTTGCGTTGTTTGGAGAGAATTTTGTGGAATTCTTTTTTGGGTATTGCCGAATATTTGTTGGGTCCAGTATTTGCTATTGGATTATAATTAACAAAGCTGAAGGGAGATTTAAAATGATTGTCGTAAGAAAAATTGGTTTCCGCAAATATGTATCTATAATTATTACTATTTTAATGAGTGAAGTTATCTACATATAAATTTCATATATTTAATCAATTTTCTTAACATTTGTTGACAATGGCGTTCGTGTTGTTGAACTCGTCGTTTATTTATCTTATTATTTTTTCAAACCGCTTTTATTTATATCTTATATCAGCAACAAATGCATTTTTGAAATCATAATTTAATAAAGATATAAGTTATATTGATTGCATTTAATTTCTACAAGAAAAAAAAACACCAATCCATAATCATTTATAAGCCATAAAAATGCGAGCTTTTCTTATTCATGACTGGTCCTTTTACTTTCTTGTGCTTCGCCACTGACCTAGTTCAAACCTACAGTAAGTACAGTACATACTTACGATAACGTGGTGTATGGAACAATGCCTTCAAAGATTTGACAGACATAGAGAGATCATAGAGAGCAAATTCTGCAGCGGTCAAAAAATACTGATTGCGTAGAAGTATGAATCTATTATCTCGTCATGATACATTGGAATTAGAGAGTCATAAAACAGGTAACTTAAATTGGTCGAGAAAAAATGTAATCAAAGCCTTTTAAAATAAATGTATATTAATTAACTCGGTTTCAGATAATATTCATATTTACTTCAAACACATGCTAATTTACTTACATAAACTTCAATATACTTTTCCTAGCTTTTATTTAAGGCTATGCTCATAATATGAAATTTAACTAGCATTACATTCTCACGTACTACGAAAACAAATTCTTTTGCGTATATAATCCAACAATATCCATTTACTCTTTTTTGAGGTCCAACAGAAATACAGTCAATAGCAGCAAGTTAACATACGTTATATTTATAACTGATATTGTTGTATGTTCTAATTTCTTTCAACATTTGATCTAGAGACGTTACATAAACATATGAAATCGTTGACTAACCTCGTCTAAATTGATATTACATGTTATTTGTGTGGAATACTTTAACGAGTTTATTAAATCACTTGATATATTTTTGCAGATATTTTTACTATGCAGTCAAAATATTACACATTACAGCATCCATTTCCTGAAACTCGCTCTATTATATCATCTTGACTAAGCATACTAATTGACACCTTAGAAAGTTCAATGTAATTCTTGTAAATCGTATATATATGTATATACAAAGGAATTTAAAATTGATTCGTCAATTCTCTAATTGTGTACTATCGACAATTTTAAATTATCCATCATAAGAAAGAAAAAAATACAGTTCCTTGTCGTTTTTTATGTCGGCACCATGAACAATGACAGTTAACTTCCAGGTTTCTTCGTTTTAAAAGGGTGAAACTTCGAGACATATTCAATGCTAAATTTAAGTGGAATTAAATATTGGTACAATTTGATTAAAAAATATATTTTATTTCTACTTTATGGGATATGCCTTCAGTTTCACTGTATCATAACATATCGGTCAACGGATGCTATGAGAGCCAAGAGGAAAAGCTGACTGTGGTATAGGTAGTGGAAGTATGTGCGAAAACCCTGACTCTACTAGCATGCAATGAATCTCATTTTGTCTACATGACAAAGCGATAAACTGTTTGGAAAGCAAATAAAGTAAAAGGAAGTTAGAAGACTAAATGCTATCATTAGGTAGCTGTATATGTCAATTAATAAAATTCAAGAATATTTTTAGTATCCTGTCTTAGGCGAAATCTAGAAATTCATTACGAAAAACAACATGGACAAATTAATGAACTCTTCTTTCAAAATCTAATGTTGCTTGACTTAAAATGCAATACTAATACAATAAATGAAGTGAGCACATATTTTTGATAAATATTCAAATCGCAACATAGTTTATTTTCGCCAATCTAGTGTAATAAAATTATAGTATTTTAAATATGTATACCAGCTATGCAAAGCAGTATAATAAATAAAGAAAAAGCTAAATTAAGATTAAAGTCAGGATTATGTAATCTGCTTAAAATTAATCGAGTGTGAATAAGTTGTGGATACAACGACGCCCAATCAAATTATTATGCCAATTGAAGAGAAAATGTTCATTTCTCTTAAAAGTTGACATAGACATTAAGTCGAAATCATGTAGAAGACGATTATATCTGTCACGTATACTAAAGAGAACAAAGATACGATATTAACAAACACATATTATAACAAGAGAATGCACATGCAATCAAATTAGAAATAAGCAGTAAGAAAATGTGATGGAGTTTTTTTGGAAAATTTGTGCCGTTTCTTTTAGAAATTCAAACAACATGCGGTATGTTTAAAAAGCAAGGTATCTCTTACCCGCTAATACAGCAAAGACGCACGGGTGTAAAGCAACTCCAAATCATAACTGTGGTAGTGCTTACATCGAGGATAACTTGCATTAACATGCATTAACGTTTGTTTTTATACTGAAAATTTCTAATCCATCATCTATGTGTGATAACCGAAGCACTTAGGTATATCAAAACATACAGCAAATATGAGATTGAAATACACACAATATGTATTTCGCGGCAAAATGGAACCAGGCAATCTTTGCGATTGATGTATTGCTTTAGAGGTGCGTGGACCAGGTGCTTCGTAGATTGTAGAAAGTCGTGTAGCAGAATATATTGCAAAAACTCAACAACGTCAAATTTATGCTAGAAACAAGCTGACAAAGTGAAGTATGTGGAAGCCCTTGTTGACAAAAGGTGTGCGTTAAGTCTGCACTGCTTCCAGCGCTGCTTAATATTCAATCGGAATTTATATTGCAAAGAGATACCCTGTTGGAAAAAAGGGACGAGCACACTCTGTATAATCTGAGCGACACATGCATAATTTTAGCAGTACATAAAGATTTTCCCTAGACGAGTTCACACAACAAGTTTCGAATTTTTCTGTAGTTGCATTTTTACTGAGCGGCTCCGACTTTTGCAACATTCCATCGGCATGGAAATCGAATCTGGTGGGTGAAACCGACCGTTGTTACTGTGGTGCGAAGGAGTACTATACAGGGTTACCCGTAAATAGCTGTTAAGCTACACGAATCTGAAGAGTACATATCAAGGTGTAGTTCTAAATCACAAAAGAAATTTAGTTGTAATACATCAAAAATTTCTAAATTTTAAAAGGTTAACGGAACTAGATTTTTCCCACCGAGTTGCCTTCTGCGAGTGGTTTCAGCGCAGAGACTTTTTTCTGTGGGATACATAAAAAGTTTAGTGTATGATCGCCGTCCCGATATTGAAAATGCCGAAGATCTGCGAGATCGCATTTTTGTTGCAGCAGAACGCATTCGCGACGACATGCCAAACGTTACGCGGATGTATCACGGCTCATGGTCGACACTCGAACACCTTTTGTAAATATTTTGTTCTGTTTCTCCTACATACATCGGTCCTTGTCAGGACCACCACAAATTTCATAAAAAGAAAATAATTATAAAAATGATCAGCTGTACAGCAGAGAAAAGCTAATTCGCAAACTCAGCAATTTTGTAGGTCACCAAACTTTCGACCTATTCTTTCTAAGTTCTAACACATACATACAGTCGAATTTTTGGATCTTGTCCGTTACGTCATTAACAGTGTAATTAAACACAGATATATAAGTTGTAATCACGAAAGATGATCCCTGCGTCACTTACATATAACTCACTCAACGACATTCAAAGAATAATTTTCTTATCCGAATATGTATTTGTATGACAAGGACAGCCTGGATGACAGTTTGTTTTTCGAAACTTTGCCTAGCACAGACGTACGGCTCGTGCAATTCACTTGAATAAGACAAAGACGAGATTAGTTCGTTGTCTGCGCTTAAGCTATATATTTCCGTTTCTTGACTTAAAAATTTGACATACATTTGACAATGCATCTCCGTAGACATTTGATGGAACTGTCATTGATTTCGTCCTTACAAATACGTATTTGTTTAACAATTTTTTGAACTAATTTTTGAAAAACTATAATGGCAATACATAGTAGAACATTACGGTAGGTACAATTGCAACAACTTGTTTTAAATATTTAGGGCCTGTCAATAAATCCCCACGCACTTAACCCAAAAATGAAAAATGTCATAGCTGCCATATTCATTTTGATATTTACAGTATTTAACATGATGCCGAAGTACTGATTTGATTCATACAAACGTAATTGATGACGCAGGGATCATCTTTCGTGATTACAACTATACGTAAAATATTTATCACCGACATTTAACGTACATTGGAGAGAAATGTCAACATGACATGAGTCGATTCATACTGACATTACTCATGACGTAACGGACAAGATCCAAAAATTAATATACAGGGTGTTAGTAAATAAGTGCGACAAACTTCAGGGGGTGATTCTGCATGCAAAAATAATGACAGGTTGCTATATAAATGTCCGTCCGCAAATGTTTAGTTTCAGAGTTATAGGGTGTTAATGTTTTTCTTAAAAACTGCCGATTTATTTATTGCTCTGAAACCGGTCGAGATAGGCAAATGAAATTTGGTGGGTTTTAAGAGATGATTATTGCGCATTTCTTGACATCCAATCAAGAATTTTATATTCATTATTGGCGTGCATACGGGTAATGATCTTAATCTTTTAAAGAAAAAAATGGTACGCCACTGAGATATTTCAAATTAAAAATCATTTTTGAATTTGCCATTCAATTTGTGGAAGTGGATTCCATAAATTCAATCACATGTTCAGATTATACACGGTGTGTTCGTCATTTTTTTTCCAACAGTGTATTATAGGACGAGTAAGATAACACTAAATAATAAATAAATTCTTAGTAGTAGCCAAAAGAAGCAACAATAGCAAGCAACAATTAAGTTTGATACTGAGACACCAGAATACCTAAAAATCGAAATAAAGTAACTCAGAAGGGCCCGTTGAAATATGTGTATTGCAGCGATTTCCTGAGCCCTATTGCTTGTCAGGCTATCATGAAGCTCTTGTAGTGTGTAATGTGTTTTCATGATTTTGTTACAGTATTCTCTTGCTGTAATTAATGTTGAGCTATTAATTATGTTCCAACAAATGGTACTCGATTCAATCCACCTTCCGAGACGTGTTACAACTGTCTGCAGGTAAAGCCCGATGGACACATACAAGAAAAACTTTAAGTTATGTTAAAAGTTTTCTTTACAACTCCGTATACACAAACAAGTTTTTAATGTAAAGTATTCGGTTTTATTTCTTTTCAGTTTGTATATATGCGTTCTGACGAATTGCGCATGCGCGACTTGTAGCTTTTTCATACTTGTTAAGAAAAATACTGCATGTACCAGGTTTTACTTGTACAGTTTCAACTTTCAAAGTTGGACTTGTAAATTGCAGCGTGCTTTTTTTAACTCATATGAATCGACGAGAGAGAACTACCTTTTAAAGTTTTTCTTATATGTATGTGTCCATCGGGCTTAAGATTCTAACTCCGAGCGTAGCCGATCCTAATTCGGCTGAGTTTTTGCCCTTTATTGCTACGACTATCTGTGTTATATCAAAAGAATATATAAAAGTATACGTATCTTTTAATCAACTAGAAACTAGCACCTACCACAAATAAAATAAATCTCTATAAGTTTCACTTTTTTTTGTCCTATTGAAGATGCAGAAGTTACTAACAGATGGTATTTATTTAAAATTTACTATTTTTTGTAACTCTAACATTTAGCTTTTATAGGATTGTACCTAAGAACACATACATATGTATATCACTTTCCTTTGAAATTCGCTTATAAACTCACAACTACTTTGGAGCCTATAATGGTAATTATATTTATCACCATTGTATTTCTATGTATGTATAACTGTACCATAAAGCTTAAACGAGCATATATGTATATGTATAAGTATCACTAATACAGCTCGTAACAAAAGTATTAAATCCAAATAAAGTGTTTGTAACAACTTTCAGATTATAATTCTCATCAACGATAGCTTAACCATCAATTCAGGGCTGAATCTTGCAGCTTTTACGATTACTGATAGATCGTGGTCACTGTTTTTACAGAATATAAACAAAGTAAATATTTCTCGGAATAAGATACGCCATAGATTTAAATTTTTACAAGTATCGGCGACTATCTGTGATAAGTTTTCTCGTTTAAATATATTCATGATTTATGTGCTTCTAGTTGTAGGAAATCAGAAGAAGAACATTTAGTAGTATTTTTGGTAGTTGTAATTAATCGTTTATTTTTTTAATATTATCTGGGAATCACGTAAGTAATTTAGAAATAATTGTAGTGGGGGTCAGTATTCATATAGAACACCATAATCATCATTCCAGCAGAAATTGAAATAAAATTGGAAATAATTTCAAAAACCTCAGATGCTATTACATGCACTAACGTCCTTACTTAATATATTGTATAATAAAGCAGAGCTTTATTTAATATCACACTTCGAAAGTCATCAACTTCAAACCGATTCAAGTTAGCTACAGCAGACAGCGATCTTTATCTTTTTGCTTTCTTCTTTTCACAATCTTCCTTTTTTTATTTCACTGCGTTTTGTGGTTCGTCGTCCGTTTCAGCATACCTATAGAAAAATGGAGAACTGAATAGATTGCGTCCCAATATCGATAAAGCGAACAAGTTTACAGTCGTTTGAATGGAAAGCTCTCGTAATTATGGGAAATTAATCAGTATAAGTAAATATTGTGAGATGCATTGATACCTTTAGAAGTAATTTGCTTCTGAATGTCAAAGTTGAACGTGTATGTAGTAAGAAGTTAATAAAGAGTAGTAGTGTATAAAGGACGGCAGTATTTAGTCAAATATTTTGCATATTAGGCCTCCAAGGATTCGCTCTTGGATTTTATTTTTATTTTTCGTAGAACTTAATGATATTGCTACACACCTTAACCTATTTGAAACTTTGTTTAAATCCGCCGTTTAAAACCATTTTACATATGCACCATAATTAATTAAATGTGCTTATGCTTAAAATATGATGACATTTTTAAATTTTGAAGAAGCAACGTAATTTTTGGGGATTGATTAATATTCAACGACCTCTTGATCTATTGTGATTGTGAGCTCGCCCATAAGAGGTTGCGCCCATACAAAGAAGTCCGCAACCTGGTCGAGAGTTAATTTACTTACTCCGGGATAATCTAATCGATCGATGTTCACTGTTGAGCAATCAGCACTTTCTACACAGGAGAGAGTTTAGTAGGTCCATGTGATGCACGTGGTTATTCAGTGCGCAGTGACCGGTTAAGATACTTGTGAGTAACTTCAGCTTGTCTCTGCTCATAAAGACTGCCTTGTCCAGTCTTTTCTCATATGGGTTGATCCCAAAAGTTTTATAGTGTCTCATGCCGGTAAATGCATACCGGTAGGAGCAATACCTAGCAGCAAGTTCGGATCTAACAAAGGCTTTGATGTTACAGTATGAACTCCCACACGTCGGCTCTGGACCTACCTACCTACCTACGAATTATTTCGGCTTAGAAAACAGACTGGGCTGAAGGCCTGGCCCTCAGGTTCTCCATCACTCCAAATTCCAATTCTCGTGCCGTTTGGCATTTTAGAGGCATCCACAAATCAGCCGGATAATTCCCGTCTCGATTTGTGGACGAAGACTTTCGCGGTCTTTCTGCGGGAGATGTTTACATTGTATCTCCCACTGAAACTGAAAACGAGTGAGATCTTGTCCGCCCTTGTGGACAGTGGTGCAGTCTGTTCGATATAGGCAAAGATGCTCCTCCTGAACCCACTAAGTTTTACTCTTCAGGCCCCTAGGGCTGCTTCTGATCACAGCACGAGCTGCAGTGCAGAAAGCCAGAGGATCGTCTCCATCGCTGCAGTCGGCGTCGAGGACAGGGCCCCCGTGATGCCTAAATAGGCAATCCTCTGGACTTTACTAACTGCATTGACCGCATAGCCCAAACGAGCTATATGCCACCAGACCAACGATGCATAAGTTATATATATGATCAAGTTAACTATATGTATTCGTTTGTTCTAATAATTTTTACTTAAAACTACAGTTATTAAATGAAAAGGAGATTATTTGAAGTATTTATTTATTGTTATACTACGATATACATATATATGTATGTATTTATTTAATATATTTGAAGTAATTATTTTTAAGAATTCATGTATTCATTAGGAATATTTTAGTGACATCAAAGTTATCTGTTTCGAAGCTTTCCAATTGAACACGCAAAATAGTTGTAACAAATGGTATCGCTTTTGTATTTTCTGTATAACTAATAAATGATATAGTAGTATGAATTTTGGGCATTACAAAACCAGTCTCATTCTAGGGATGTTAAGGAGATGTACTACTATTTTTGAGAATTCTATTTTACAATTCGATCTATATAACTTTTATTTCTGTATTTAACATAATTCACATATCGTGTACGTGTTTGTAAGGAAACGAAATACTTTCTTTATTAATAGGTATACAACTTTAATCGGTAAGAAGCGATTGGTTCCTTTCTTTCGTATTCCAATGAGGAAGTCGTGTACGTTAAAATATTTCTATCAACAGATAGTTGCTCAACTTTCACATGCCTACCTATTTGTGTAAAATGAGAGTCGATGCATTTGTAAGTGTAGATTAAAAAGTTTTCAATGCTGCTTCTATTGTCGAAGTCTCAGCTTCATTGTTTAGTAAAATTGACATTTACCTATGAAATGAGCGAAAGTTTTATGAAACCCGTCAATTTAAAACTCACTAAATGTCATAATATTTACAACTGTATACAAATAATAACTAATAACACTTGACCTAGTTTTCCATACGTCTTGGATCTTCTAAATTTTGCTTTTGTTAGTTTCGTTATCCAACAATGCATATATACATACATTGTAAGAATCGAAGCGGTTCTGCATGTCTGGTTTCATTTAAAACGAGTGATATCCAGGAAATAAGACGATATGTCGATGTTCGTGACCAGACCATATTTGCGCAAGGTTTGCAAGCAAACAACACGATAGTGCAATACAAACGTAGTATCGAGAAGGTTGCTTTGTCTTTCATTTCGCTTTATGATAATTGGTCGGTGCTGCCTTACCTATTATATGATATACACGATATAATATAAAATTGTCGACGTATAGAATACTCGCTTGGTAGTTTCGGTACCTTGGACGACATAACTATTGAATCTATTAACTATCTTAAAATTTATATTTTTGAGTATATTTCAGAAGATATACCTTTAAGCAATGAAGGGGTCATTTTGATCCAAATTCTATTATTAAACTACACGGGAAAGCATAAATATATGTATATATTATATAAGATTAATTAAATATTTATTTAAATATTTCATAACAATAATTCTTTTCTGCATTTACAAGATGTCTTTAATCCTGTGAAATACGAAATACAAAAATAAATGTAAACAGAAAAACAATTTGTCAAGATTAGAGTGACTCTAAATTCAAATTTGTGGACACACTGAGAGTCACTTCTCTACACAGCGGTATATAATAGCAGGACAAATAACAATACAAATGATGTTATTGCCAAATCCAATTATTTTGGTTAGTTGTTTTAAATCGAAATGCTTGAAAGAAGCATAAAAATATCTAGTCTCTTTTTATTACTTTCACCAACTAAAATAGTTAAGTATTAGTAGAACTCGATGGTACGCTAGTTTTTCTATTTCTGTACTCTGCACTGCTTACGTATGTTTTGCAGTCCCTTTCACAAATCATCAAAGTTTTGCCGGCGAACACTTCATACACTACTTTGGCTTCAGCATATATTAAGTTAGTAAATTTCCGAATAAACTCATAAACTCACTTAGTCTTTCCTGCGTTCGATAGAACTATAATAATTTCCAATAAATAGTCAATATTGCCAAAAAGGTACATTATCATCGACTGCGTGAAACTAATTGTTCAGAGATCCCTCGACTAGCTTCGGCCATTACGATTCTGTGTGCAGAGAACAAAACACTGCTTTGGTTATCAGTCATAACCCTGAACCAGTAAATATGCTAGTGCTGCATCTCAGATATTTGTTTCGCTATTATACGAATCCAAGTTAGCGAAACAAATATCTTAGAAGCATATTTAATGGCTCATAAGACTTTAACAGGTTAAACGTATGCACTATTTGTACACTTTGTGCATACGATTAACTATGGCAACCTATGGTGGTTTAAATGTACCTGCTAGATATTGAAATTGTGAACTTATATAATAACACAACCTTTGGTTGCTTTGAACCTATTATTATAGACATTTTGTTTGCACCACACCATGTCTGCGTTGCAATATTTTTTTTATTTTCTTTTTACTTTATGTTACTCTATTTGTTTTTCTTCCAATACTAACTAAGGTAAAAAATATATGCTCTGTATTTGACGACATCAGCCAAAAACAAATGCTTTAGCATTTTAAAGATTAAGGGGCTTTTTTAATTGTTTTGTTTCTCTTGGTTCGTTTTATTAATTTAACTTTAAATAAAGGTTTCTGAACTAAGAGACAAAAATAGAAAAAAACATTAGTTCATAACCAAGGCCAAGAAACTAAACAAAACAATTCAATAATGAATATATTAATTATTGAAATTAAAATATTCATACATATGATATGAATATTTTATTCGGAGAGTTATGATATAAGTAGATCATCCGCAATAGGTCTTTTTAAAATAATACAGTCACATAAACAATAACGTGTTCGTCTATAAGATTACAATATTAATTTTTTATTGCAGGATACCAAAACACAGTCCTTTATTGATTTAATTTCTTGTTTTGGTTTCGCTGTTTGTATAGAATCCCTGACAAGATTAACATCTCAGTTGCGTACGTGTATAGATAATTTTCTCTTAAACAAAATAGAATTAAAGTGAACTGTTGAAATTCGTGGAGGAGCTTTTCTGATCATATGCAAATGTTATAACGTGCCATCGAAAAAAACATAATTGGTGTAGGCTATGTAAATGTTTTTGATCGTTGCTTTAGCCACTACCACATAATGACATGTATTATTTGACATTTTATTGTAACCAAAGTATTCCAAAGTTTATAACCTCAAATTAAGTGTCAAGGAATAAATGTCATTATGTGGAAGTGGCTAAAGTAACAATTCATTCACATAGCCTACTCTACTTATGATTTTTTTCGATCTGTCTATACTTAGATATTGATACAAAAAATACTGATACGGTTAACTGTATCAAACGACGCAGTTTCACCAAGGAAAATATTGATACCTTTAGTGGCCTTTTGTTAGGAGAATCGTGGGATGACTTATTTCAATTTGATAATGTGGACAACTCTTTGAAACATTTTCCAACATAGTTGCTTACTACTATATTTTGACATGTCTTTCCCATTACGAAATAGGTATTTAAAATATGGTAGTGAAAATTGGATGCCATCTGATTTATTATCCCTAAAAGATAAAATGAGTGTGTATAATGTAGTGGCAAGGTTTGATGTAGATTACAAGGTTCTATATAAAACTGTTAGTTAGGGGTTTGTACTGTGAGTGGCAGGAGTTAGCAAAGAGAGAGTAACCCGATGTTAAAATGCAAAACTCTAATAATAAATGCCGGGCTGTTTGGACTGCTGTAAACAGACAACGGGGCAAAGAACTAGGTAAGTCGAGACACTCATTTCTTGATATTTTTAAAATTATAGATTTCTAATAACTTCAATACACATTTTTGCGCTTTACCTTTATTATGAATCAAATTATACAAAGCGAAACATTCCTTGATGGATGTAAATTACTTGATAGTTAGATGTAATTAATTCAACCCGTACGTAAAGGAGGTAGAACATATAAAAATTATCGAACGATTAGTATGTTACCTAGCATGTCTAAAATATTTGAAAAATGTATAGGGAAACAACTGTCTTTTAACGATGTCACAACAGGGCTAAGCCAGTAGGGGTACACAAACTGCAGGTTTCAGTGCGTCTGTATGCACTGAAAATGCTGTAAGTGATAGAGTTTGAGTCCAGCAAGGAGTTCCCCAGGGCTCAATTTTGGGATCTTTACTTTATATAATATTTTATTTTTAGTTTAGATTTAGTTGCATACTTAAAAGGGTATCTAATATATATATATATATCTGATATGCAGACGATACAAATACTTTAATTTATGATAATGGTATAGAGCCACTTTTTTCTAGGGCGGTTCACACCTACAAACTACTACTATATTAGGTAGAAAATAATCGTTTAATGTTAAATAAAAACAAAACTGTAGCTACTTCTTTTTACTGTAAATAGACCACTAAATGTTACATATGATTTTTTGCATAAGGCCAACATTGAACCTTTCAGTACATACAAAATTCTGGGGCTTACGTTTGATGAAAAGCTCCAGTGGCATACACATCGATAACCTCTGTGCGAAAGTACGGAAAAATTTTTATGCTTTGAAATTTATGTCGCAGCAATGTAGTCCTTATATTTTGACTACTGTCTATTATTCTATTATAGAGTCGCATATTAGGTATGTACGTAATCATGCAATGGGGTAACAGCTCGCAAGTTCATAGAGTGTTTTCTTTGCAAAAACGTGCAGTACGCGTATAGCAGGGTTAGGACCGCGAGATTCTTGTAGAAGTGCGTTTAGAAACTTAAAGATTTTACCTTCACTAAATTATATATTTTCTCGGTGTGCTGTTTTGTCTATACCAGTCCGGATAAGTGTTTTGGAACACGTTCGAAATATGAGTATGATACACGAAGAAAACATATGCTACTACCACCAGCTCATACAACACTTTTTCAAAAAAATATATGGGATGTAATTGCATAATTGTCTTAGTTTAGATATCAGATCTTAGCAAAACATTTTTAGCGTGATATACATACATATGTATACATACAATGTGTAAAAGCCAAATTGAATAAATTCACTATTTCGGTTACTGTACATATTTATAAAAATCAACATTCTTCACCGTAACATTCTTCAACGTAAAAATGCGATCCCTCCCTTCAAGCCCCTTCGAATGACAAGTACAACCCCCATATTTTTAAATTGGAAGTATAGGCTTGTGATATATCGTTTGAAAGGTCTGTTTATTCTCTATTCAAAAATGTTATCGTTTTTAAGTTTGTTGTAACAATTAAGATAGAATAAAATAAAATCACGTTATAGAAATTGGCTACAATATACGCAAAAAATAAAATGTAATCCAAAAAGTAAAAAATTGTAAAACACCAAAAAAAAACTATGAATGTCTTGATAAAAAAAAAACTACATTAAAAATAAGAACAACGTTTCTCTTAGGAATGAAATCTTTTTTTCTATATTCTTTTGGTTGTTTTTATAGCAAAAAAGTAGCAGTCGTATGCGATGTCGACTTAGCGCATAAAGAGATGTGTGTATGTTCTATTGTCATTCTTTTTCTACGAACGTTATTGCATGTAGCCATAATTTAAATTTGACAAATGATGTTAGTGCTAATACCTACAACAGTTTTTATAACAGCAAATGAGCATCTACTTCATTGACATATTCATAGTTCTTTTTTATGTTTTATATTTTTCTTTACATTTTGCATTACATTTTATTTTTTAAGTATATTGTAGCGAACTTCGATAACAACATGATTTTATTTTATTCTATCTTAATTGTTACAACAAACTTAAAAACGATAACATTTTTGAATAGAGAATAAAGAGACCTTTCAAACGATATATCACAACCCTATACTTCCCATTTAAAAAATGGGGTTTGTACCTGTCATTCGAAGGGGGTTGAAGGAAAGGATCGAATTTTCACGTTGAAGAATGTCAATTTATAATTTAAATTTTACGTGTTTCAGGATTTTTTTTATAAATATTTACAATAACCGAAATAATGAATTTATTCCATTTGGCTTTTACACACTGTATACATATGTATGTACATACAACCTATGATGACTCCAATCCGCCACCTACCAGAGATGTGGAACAGCTGGTGAGATACTGCAGGGAGCGAGGACTGCAGCTGATCATCGGCTCTGATGTTAATACACACCACACGACCTGGGAAAGCTCGGACACCAACGAAAGAAGTGAGTCGCTTTTACAGTTCATTGTAGCAAATGATTTAGATACATTGAATGTGGATAGCAACCCGACCTTTGTGACGCGAAACAGAAGGGAGGTTGTTGATGTGACTATAGTCTCACAATATGTGAGTAACTTTGTCGCAAACTGGCATGTGTCTGAGGAGTAAAGTTGTTCGGATCATAGACACATAAAGTTCACACTAGCTGGTAGAGTGGAGGTGAGTTCCTACCGTGATCCACGGAAGCTGGAATGAGAGGGCTTTCGAGCTGACCTAAGATCCGGGTTTTTGTGGATCAAAAAGAGGATAGCAAATTCAGCAGAGCTGGACGAGTTTGTGGAGCAGGTAAATGACGCAATCACTTCAGCCTACAATAAAAACTGCCCCCTCATTGCAAAGTGCTCCTCTAGGAATGTGGCCTGGTGGAACAAGGAACTTGCGGAACTGAGGGGACAAATTAGGAAAAAATATAATAGAGCCAAACGATCAGGAGTTAAGGGGGAGTACAGGGCCGCTCTGACTGGTTACAACAAAGAGCTGAGTGAGACGAAGAGGAGGTCGTGGAGGAGGCATTGTGAAAAGATTGAAAATACACAGCACAGTGCCAGACTCTACAAAATCCTTTCCAAGGAACTTCGTGCATCAATCAGCACATTCAAAAATTACTTGAGAGAGTATACCATAGCAGGGGAAGAGACCATAAATGAACTATTTAGGATGCACTTTCCTGGCTCTAAGATCGTGGATGAACCGAGGAACATCTGGGAGGGGCGCCTGAAGAGGAAAGTTTCCAACGCTGAAATGGAGACTAAGACCAAACATGCTGAACTGGATATACAGCATGGTGGTAAAGCCAACAATGACGTATGCGGCTTTCGTATGGTGGACAAAAACGCATCAAAGAAACGCCATTCAAAAGCTGAGCAAGGTGCGAAGACTTGCCTGATTAGGAATAACGGGAGCAATGCGGTCGAGGCCGACTGCAGCTATGGAGGCCCTCTTGGACTTGCCACCATTGCACCTGGTTATACAGGGGGAGGCAAGGATGGGAGCATACAGGCTGCAACACACGACTCCGAAACGGTTCAAAACAAAACATATGTTGATAACCGAGCATGCCGGTAAGGCATAAGTATGGCAATCCTTTCACGGCGTCTATAGCAGACAGGCGGTAGGAGGCTGCCAGGTATGCACTTGGAATCAAAAAGCAAAACTTTTAGTCTGGTCTACGGACGGATGTAAGACCGCTAATGGTGCTGGTGCAGGGATATACTCTCACAATGAGAGGTACAGACACGCATTGGGGGAATATGCCTCTGTGTTTCAGGCGGAAGTATATACCATTCTCCAGTGCGCACACACAATGAATGTGAAAGCGATGGCCAAACGAATTCGCATCATGTCTGATAGCGAAGCGCCACTAAAGGCATTACTAAGTCGGAAAGTGCCGGAACAAGGTCTGCTTGGCTTGAATACCGGGTCATCAAGGGATCAATGGCAACGCAAGGGCTGACGAACTTGCAAAGAAAGGGTCAGAGATGGAAATGTACGGCCCAGAACCATTCTTCGGGGTTACAAGGCAAACGGCCCGCAGATACATCGGCGACTCGGTCTGTACGAAACAACAAGAATACTGGAGTACTATACCCGGTATAACACATGGAAAAACCTTTATAGGAAAACCATGTAGGAAAACAGCTAAGCAGGAAACAGCTCTGTATTGTTATGTGCCTAATGACCGGACATGCTGTGGTGAAAGAACATCTACACAAAATCGGAGTATTTGACGGGGACACAAGATGCAGACTTTGCGAGATAACACCGGAGACAGCCGATCATATACTACGCGACTGCGAGACACTAAATCGCAGAAGGCAAAACCTATTTGGAAGAACGAAAGGAGACCCAGAGACATACCTTACCCACTCGGTTAGGGACCTGCACGGATTAGTGGAGGGGACTACCGTGTTAGAGTGGGTGACTTGAATACACAGATGTGGCACAATAAGCCTGAAGGCTGCGGTGCCTTACCGGTGACCATTGGTCGGCGGGTCTGGTGTTAGGAAGAAAAAAACTAATAAGTAGGTACGTTGAAACACTGCTAATTGAAAAATAATTCAATGTAGTAATTAAATCAAGAATAACTCAGTAGAAGTATACAGTTGCATTAGTTACCTAGTTACGAAAAAGGATAATAAAAGAGTATCTGGGAATCTTTGGTTTATTAATTAGTTATTCCCAGTGATGTTGGAGATAAAACTACACAGTTAAGAGTTGCACGCTAGTCAGACAAGCAATACTGCTTAAGAAGCCGTTGTATCTCATATCCACCATGGACAAAAAAAAAACTATAACCGTTGTTTAGTATTTTTCAGGGAAGCGTGATTCGATGTTGTTTCTGAATTCATATATCACATTATTACCTGAAAATCATGTTGTTCCTGTGGATAGCTCGTAGACAATATCTTCGAAATGTTCAATTATGTTATTCTAACATTTGCTATTATCAACAGTTCAACACTATTACAGCTCTAATTTAATTGAAATTTTCTAAATATGTTATCTATTTAATGCTGATTTAGTTTCTATTCGTATTAAAATATATGGCAGGTAGGTCTTACAACAATAACATGTCATTATTATTGATAGCATATCGTTAGTTTTTACAGCATAAATATACCTGTGACGACCGCAAACTTGTACATATTTAAATAGTGACACATTTTATCTTATCTTTTTAGCAACATATGTTAACGTTGTTATTTGTTATAATTATATTTACATGATTTAAGTACTATTCCTTCATAATGTTATTGAGGTGAATGAACTCCTAGCACTAAATAAAAAAAAGCTGTAGTGTAACACCGTCAAAGAATATACGTATTTGTTACAATTGCAGGTATTATGTAAATAACAGATTACATTGTAGAAATTTACGAAAATTCAAAAACACAATATATCAGTAATATTGTTATCTCTGGGAAAGAAGTCAAAATAAATAATATAAGGATTGATAACAAGTACGCAATGCTAGTAAGTAACTAATAATGTGGTTCGTATCACATTTCCAAGGTCAGCAATGACTACCGCTCAAGTATCAAAACAAGCTGCTAAAGAAGACACACAAACATAAATACATACATACATAATACATATATACCAAACAAACAATTTAATCAGAAAGCCAATACAAATATTCCGAGTGCGAGTTGTAAAGTTGTAATACTGATCACATAATAGAGATGGCGTAGATGTCTAAAAATATTATTTATGTTCCCGATTGTAGTAACATTATTGTATAATAAGTGACTAATACCAGTTCGATGGAGTATATACATATACTGCTGGTGTTATAAGTTATAATTAACATAAATCTATATTCAATTAACATCGTACCTGTTCAGGTTATAGTATGCAATATAAAACATTCAACATATAAAAAGTTCTCGTTTATAGAGTTCCAAAATATTTACTTTACGAAGGACAAAGGTATACTAAAATCGTCAATAAAAACAGGGCGGAGAATATATCAACTAACTGGTCACATCAAATCATTAAAGGGAATCCTATGAGCATATTTTTATTACAAAAATATAATAAAACAAATAGGATTATTATTAATTAGTATAGAAAGTGTTTGAAGTAATCCATTGCATCATTTAATATCGTACTCCTTCACAGATCCTTTGGTGATTGCGATTATATTGGCAAGCAGCAAAGATGTGTTGAGATATTTCTACTCTACTGATTAGAACTTAATCAACGATAGCTATAGCATGTGTCGCCACAGATAGGTCGAATGATCTGCGGTCATGTAATTGATCAGGATTTGCTTATCCATCTGCTGGGGAGATGTTTTCTAGCAAAGCACGCGAATAGGTAGTGGAAACGTGCAATTGTTTTATCGTACAAGCTGTTAGCTTATTGTTAAGCAATGAATTGTAAATGCGGAACGTAAATGTACAGTTGAGACACCCAAAAAGTCAACACCTTTAACCGTGGTGGAAATATGAATGGACCCGTTATAAATGCAAGCACTTATTCGTTAGAATAATATTGTGTAGAGAATATATCGTTTATATGCATGAATGGTCTATTCATGACACAAGTATTTTCTTGGTCTTTAAGTTTTTATTTTGTTTCCGACGATATAAAAATCTTCCGTGTTTAATTCGTTATGCGTCGAAAAATTATATTTCTTAAACATATAAATGTTAAGGATGAAATCAAAAGTAGATGTGATTGTAAGTTAAGGCAAGCAATACGATACATTTTATTTAAATATAGGATTTTTAATACGTAGGCATTTGAATACAAAAGAGTATGTATTATTGTCGTATAAACCAGCTGCATACGTGACGGACAATTAATCTTTTTTGATGTTTTAGCAGTGAAAATAAGTTATATACCTTTTTACGAAAACCATAAATATAATTGATTAGACAATTTTTCAGCCAATAAGCAAAAAACTCTGTGTTGCAAGTGGATTGATAAATACACTTTGATATATTTATGAATGCGTCTCTTTTGTGGTGAAAGTTGAATTCAATTTATATCACTAACGGCCGTTTGCACCGTCCCTAGTTAAATCAAGTTAAATTATAATTAAAATTAAATCTTGGTTAAATTAGTTAAATAGGAATTTTTAGTTGCACGGAAATCTTAACAAAAGATTTAACTATTGATTTACATTTTAATCTTTTGTTTAGATCTCCGTGCAACTAAAATTCCGATTTAACTAAGATTTAATTTAATTATAACTTAACTTGATTTAACTAGGGACGGTGCAAACGGCCGTAAAAGGTAGATTATGATTTGATTGTAATAATTTATTTCTTGTAATATACATACACTACAAATATGTCACACGTTAAATGTTATATTGCAGTCCCAGAAGCATCAGCTTGTTTGAGAAGAAATGTATTATTGCTGGAATTTTCTACTGACCATTCTTCATTCATCCATTGTTTGTCTTTCCTTCAATTTTCAGATAAATTTTAAAGCATTTTTTCGAAAAATAAAAATTTTGATGAGCTTTCAAAAAACACATTGACAGTGACTCGCGTTACAGAGGCTTCGCATGCAATTATGGCCTCTATTTCGTAGAGTAAAAAATTCATAACTTTGTAACCATTGCAAATAGTCAATTGAAATTTTGGATATTGGATGATCAAATCGTAATCGTTCTCTTAGTGATACAAATTCAATTCAACTTTCACCACAAAAGAGAAGTGAATTTTTCCATCCGTACTTCAATGCTTGTAACTTTGTTCATAATTAACTTATTAGAGAAATACTCCACATTTAAGCTGTTCTTGTCGTTAATGATCGATTTGTGGATTTGTTCTATTTGTAAAGCAAGCGATTTTTTTACAGGGATGAATACTTTCACGGGTAACTGTATATTTCAACACATATTGATTCTGTTGGATATTTACAGATACAATAACTACTTCTTTTACGAAATGGACGAATAAATGTACTTTTTTTAATTTTGATCTCTATGCCTATTTTTGCATCGAAGTTAGATACATATTTAGAATCAAATAAGATTTTCTTAACGCATTTTTCCATATTTCGATAAATTCGATGTTCTCATAACGACTCTCATAACGAACATTCCTAGCAAATTTACATTTAGTTATCGCATCAGGCTTGAGTTAAAGTAAAAACTTATTAAAAACAACAAAAGAATGAAAAACCTTTTCATGCGATGTAACATTAACACCTTAATTATTAGTTGCAGACAATTATAAGTGATACAAAATGTTTAAATTCGCTTTTAATTGTTTTTTCTTTTGTAAACATACACATCCTATTGTATTAAATAGGTGTATTTACAAAATATTGAAAGCCCACTAATGAATGGCATTCAGTTCCATCTGATTATAACACACAAGCATTCTTCTGCCGATATCGCTATCCTATTCTATCTTATACAAAACTGATATAGGCGAGTTTCTCATCAGCATTTCCACCAAAGTGCTACTAAAATTCTCTTTAAATTCGCTGTAGGTCGTTGCTTTTTGGGTGTCGAACCTGTACATTAAAAGAGGTACTGGTATTGCAATTATTTTATTGTATTTTCGTACTTACCATAGATTACAAGGGGTTTATTTTATTGTGTCGTTCACCATCTCGCCAATGCAACTTGGGTTAGATAGTGACAAGACATATTAGGACAGACAATGAATATTTTACAAAGAATTCTGTAGGAAATTTATAATTGGATATTTGTGAACTTGTTATACCTATATATTGTACTCACAAATTAAATTTCTAACAAAAAACAATTTGAACACAATGAAATCTTGGATATTTGATAGTTCAATATGCTAACTTTGTATAAAAGGAAAAAATAATCTACAGGACTCGACTGGATAAAAGAGCAACTAAAAATGCCGTGACAGCAGTTAAGGAAGGATACAGCTCAAATAAAGTAGCAACATTCCCTGGTCGAGGCTTAAACATAGAATTACAAGTAGCAGCAGCAGTACAAGTACCAGCAGCAATTACAAGTACCAGCAGTACAAAGCAGAAGGCATTGAGCCAGAACAATAAATAGAGAAAGTACATTTATTTAGACAAGCAAGCCTTCAAAGAGGTTATGTTTCAGCCGAAACAACCTCCCAATTACATTACCCCTAGGAATTTGCTGATAATAAAATTGACCTTTCTCAACCTACTTCATAATCATCATTTTCTAAAGGTGTCAAAAATGTTACTTTTATCACAGGTTATTTATATATTTCATGCTAGAAATTTCCTGTATTATAAATGATTTTCTTGGAAGACTCATCCCGTGTCATATCGAAACTCTATTTCAATATAAAATAACAACAAGAGTATTCAAAGAAAACTTACTTTCGCAAGGAAAATCGGTGTTTATCATATCGATGGTTCTGTTGGAGTAAAATTCTCGCTCTACAAATTTTCGCGTCTGTGTAAAAAATTCAAACCTTAAAATCATGTAGTATATAAATATACAAACGGGGAATAAAAACCGAATAAACGACTATTATTACTATGTAAGTGTATTTTAAACGGTATTGTAGATTAACGTCTATAGAATATGGTAATAAATGGACAATGAAATAAAATATTTAGTGTTACATGCATACGTAGATAAGCTGTAATTAGTAAAGAGAAAAAATGCTACTCAAGATTCTTGCTTACTGGTAGTCAGATTAGAGACATTCGCAATACTTTCAGTGAATCAGGCAAGCGTTACGAAACTCGCATGGTAAAATCACACCTTAACAAAGAAAATACATCAGAAATACTATCATGAAAACGAGACAAATATACTGATTTTGTTGAGTGGGGACATTTTTAGTTTCATTTGAACTGAGCTCTGTACAGTATAAGGAAATCTCTAAAGGCATCAGTTTATCTGGCAGATAATCAAGAATAACCCAAATTCAGTCAGTGGAGGCAATATTTACTGTAAGTAGGTACTGCAACAATATGGCTTCCCGTGAAAGGTTTCCTGTTAGTTATTTTGATGGTTTTGTTTTGCCTAAATTTGTTGTATCTATGAAAAGCTGACTCAATCACGTTTTATGCACTTTGTGAATGTATTTTTCAGTAAAAATACAGGGAAATTGGTTAGAACCATTTAATATTTCTAAATCTACTGAAGACTGGAATAGCTATAAACATCTCAGAAACTTTACGGTCCAAATGGTTAGAACGGAAAATCGTTCTTTGGATTCTGTTTCTGGGTCTCGTAATTCTGGAAAATTGTGGTCTTCTCTTAGATTTTTGAATATTAAAACATCCACTGTATGCTTCGCCTGAACACTTGACTGATGTTTCTAATATCAAAAATATTTCGCCCTTCCTTTCAGTCAGTGAATAATGAAAGTGATGACGTTATTATAGTATTTTTCTCGTAATAAGTACTTGTCAGATTATCAATTTGGATTTAGGAAAGGCTTCAATACTGCGACTGCTCTCTTTTATGCATTAAAAGGTATTATAACTGTAGTTGATTTTGGCCTGAGCAGTGTACTTGTTCTCTTAGATTATTCTAAGGCTTTCGACATTGTGTGTTATCCGCTAGTAGTAGCGAATTTAAAGTATTATGAGTTTACTTCTAATTCGCTAAAGTTAGTTTCTTCATTTTTGGCTGGTAGAACTCAAAGAATTTGTGAAGAATTTCATACCATGATGCAATTTCAGATGAATTGCAAATTTTGTCGAGAGTACCTCAAGAGTCCATTCTTGTACCTTTACGTTTCATTATTTATAGGACTGATATTTTTAAGGCTATCACAAACTGTAATATACAGGCATATGCTGATGACACTCAATTAATTTATTCTTTCCCTTCTATGAACGATCGATGGATGTTGGTGGTTGACCAGGATTGCAAAAAATTCTTCTAAACAGCTTGGAGTGGTTAAAAAGCACTTATAACTCGGAAAACGTAATGAGACAAGATGACACTATCTGTAACTAAAAGTTTTCAGAATTGTAGGATTCCAGGAACATTGCAAAGTTCTAACGAACCAGTTCCGTGAACAACTCTGTATATGTTATAAATGTATAATATTTCCGTATTTCTCGCGTAATACAGAAAGGCAACATCTTCAGTCGGTCCACAGGCGTAGACATAATAACTCATGACCAACTGATGTCCGCTGTGATTGATGAAAGCTTTAAGGGAATATGAAAGTGTGGATTTTCATTAGATGTTCATATCAGTATAGGTTAGGATATGTGGTGATATGTGTTCATTAAAACAAGTATTACTTAATATACTATTGTTATTATCATGAATTTTATTAAAGCTTCTTTTAATACGTCAACTTCAGAAGACACCGTAAATATGACTGGGAACTTCAACCACTAAGCACTACTGTAGCTCATAGGTTGATATAATTCTCGTCGTTATATTACTTAATACGTAGAACTAGCAAAATAATTCCGTTAATAAATTGTTGTGTGTAATAATGTATTGTTTTCAATTCTTTGTTATTTTTGGCCAAATATTAATTGACTGGTTCTCTATAAATTCAGGCTTACAATTTTCGATAATAATCTCCAGGATATTGAGCATATTGCAACATTCAATACAACCAAAAAAGTTATATCATCGTGTGTTTAAAACGTAATAACCTTGTTTCATGTCATTATAACTCAAAAACTGTGCGTGTTCCATTTATAACTTTGTCTGTTATTATTAGCTTGAGTTATTCACGTAACAAACATTTTTCATGCGTATTTTTTTTAATACGAGAAAGTTAGGTAGGTACATATCTAGGTTTATATCTATGGTAATTTATTTGATGTAACCTTATACCTTGGTTGCTCCTATCCAAACATAATTTAGTAACAATAAACAAATTTCAACTATATTAACTTTTCCTTTTCTTTGAAATTCTACTTATGGGTTAATAAGACGACAAATCAATTTATCAATACTATTTATGACTCCACTGATAGTTCGAAATTTAAAATTCTTACAGAATCCTAGCTAAATTGCACCCAACGGTCTTTGGTCAAATAAAGGTCTTCTCTAACTTACAAAAAAGTACCTAATGTACAAAATTATTGATTTGTTAACAAAAATGTGTCTCTCCAATCGTAGTTTCTTTACCATTCATATTCATACTGCACGCCATTATTTAATGCATTGCTATGTGACTATTGTGTAGTAAATGCCAAACACTTAATATTTATGCCTATGTTTGCTAGACCATTTTTATAGATAATAGCATTGATTGGTAATAGTCAGTACTACTAGATATTATAGCGCACTAGAATTATTCCATACTGTATAATATGAGTATATTATAGGTATCTTATATTTACGTACGTACTCATATAAAAAACATACGACACCTTCGTAAATCATATTTAACGTTGAAAATACGATTGAATTGAATACAATAATAGTTTAGCTATTCCAGCATATTATAGATAAAAATAACGTGTAGAAAAACGTTTTATTCTCTAACATTGCAGCTCCCGCTATACCATGATAGGCTAAAATTTACATACACATGAAAAAGAAAGTCAAAATTTCAGGGATTTTTTAAATATAAAGATAATACTATACCATAAATAAACAACTTGAGCGAGACAATAAAACACAAATTTAAAAATGAGACATTCACATAATATTCACAACAACAATAAATATTTATTCAATAATTTAAAAACATTCATTAAAAAAATAATCAAAGTAATGTCGTCTATAAATTAGACTGCAAAGACTGTAACAAATGCTATATCGGTCAGACTAAACAATATTTAAAGAAACGACTTCGTAATCACCAATACACTGTTACAAATAACATCACAGCTGAAACTGCTTTGTCTAACTACTTTAAAAATAGACGACACAATTTTGATTTTGAAAATATGTACTAAGATTTTGAAAAAGAAAAATGATTATTAAAATACGAAATGAAATACATTGTAAAAGGAAAAATCGCGGACAATTTTAGAACTGCTATTGATAATATAAATGACATTTATAATAATTTAATTCATGCCTCAATTTTATTAATTTAAGCTTTTTACTAGATTTTTTGCCATGTTTTTTTCTGGGCTGAATTGACAAAACTAATTAAAGTAATATTGCATTAAAATAAAATAATGTTAAATATGAATATACACTCCCCAAAATAATTATCGCAACACCAAGTCCACCAAGTCATAAAAAAATATAAAAGATAATTAACAGCACTGGCCAACTCATATAATGCAAAAGGGATACGTGGACGGAAGTTACTGTTAGAAGACCATAAAGTAAACCTAGATTCATCCGAAAAGATGACATTGGCTCAGTGGTTTATGTGCCAATCGGCGTTTCGCGTGCAAACTGTAATCAGGCCAGTGCTCTCTGGTGAGAAGTGGACTGTGAGCGGGAACATGAGCTGTTATCTCATCTTCTCGAAGGCGGTTGCTCATTCATTGAGAAATTTAGCAGCGAAATAACGTATACGCAGAGCAGTTAACCGAAGAAAACGATCATCTCGTGGAGTAGGAGCACTTCTGCGACCTTGCCCAAGCCTTCTTCTTTAGTCCCCAGTCCCTAAATCGTGCTATTGCTCTAGTTACAGTTGATGGTTGTACTCCTAGCACTCTAGCTACATACTGCATGCCACGGCCATTTTCTACCAGTGTGATACATTGCACTGTTTCTTCATATGTAAGATATAAAGACACACGTTGCTGAACATTCATAACGGTAATTTAATGAAAAATTGAACCGATCTGACTAACAAACTACAATATTTTAAATACTCTACTGCACGTCTTCGGCACTTATCAAAAACAGGCATTAAAATGAATGTTTTTTTGGTATGTTGTTTAGATGTCAGTCTGTCAACGACAAAAAAGGTCATATGATCAATTTAATAGCAAACGGTACGTTTAAATGGTTGTAGACTCAAAAAATTCAGGTGTTGCGATAATTATTTTGCGGAGTGTATTAGTGTGACTTCGCTAAATAGGTATGTACATATATCAAGATATGTAGCAATTTTAAAAAATATATAAAATTTGCTCGAGCGATTATCATTACAAAAATATAAACTAACAGATATGGACGTATGCACAAAAAATATTCGTTAATAATTTCCACATTACGTGGTGCATATTATTCTATTTAGAAAAATGGAGTTTTGCTAATCTAATGTTCCGGAAAAGTCATCATCAGGTTCTGGTAATTAGAGAGTCCGGCAAAAAAGCTTTAATAAGCTATTCTTAAACACAACTCTTTGTTCGCAAAATAAAATCGAAATAGCGATTTTAAATATTAAATGAAAATAGATATAGGATTTCTAAATGGCTCTTACATTTCGCAAAAAATACATATAATTTGAAAACGGTTAGATAGATATGAGAATTATTTAAACAAATTGATATAAAACCTAGAGAGAAATCCAAAAATGACAAAATATATAGGATGTTCTATTTGACATAACAAAATTGTACTTTGCTCAGCAAAATTGGAACACTCTGTATAAATGAAATTAATTTTAGCACATGTGCCATATTAATTTAAGTAACATCTTTACGTTTTTTCTAGTATAACGCTTACAAAAGGAAATATGGTAGTTGGAGGCACTAGAGAGACATCCTGTACAATTACTTATTTCTAAATGCAGAAAATTAGGTTAAATCTCGGGTTAAATGTATAAAAAAGAATAATAGTTATAAATCACTTTAATTAACATTCAAATACTATATATGCGTTGTATAATTTGTTTTTGACTTATTGCAACAGATGTAATAAATAGTGTATATTTAAAAAGTTGCAATATTTGTCGATAAGACAGTTTATCTTTACACATTATTTTAGATCGTATACGTATGATGTCCGTGGAAATTTACCTACTTTAAATTATAAAAGATAAGTATACGTATATATTTAGACAAACTACAGACTAATCCACCTTAAAAGTTAACATTGTTAATTACCAGATTATTTATTAATAATCAACACATCGTATATCAACATTAAATTTCTATTTCAACTCATTTGTACTGAAAGGGAAAGTTCTAGAAAATCTCTTTCGCTCCTGCTGTAAACGACCTGGTTTTATTTATTTACTTGTCTCTCTCACGCTCACACCACATAACAACTTACTGATGTTATCTAACCACTTCTCAAAACGATCCGAAAGGAAAATTGCGATTTTACCTAAATATCGTGCGTCACAATTTCAAATCAGTACAGCGTGCCCTGCTTTTATACTAAGTAGGTCATCCCTTACTAATATCTTCTCCGAAATAACTTCTTCCTTCCTGCATTAAAGGACGCCCGCCTTTAAGAGTATAGAAAACGACAAACTTATTAGCTTCAATATTTATATTACGCTCTGACGTTAAAGTTTTGAAACTGTAGTCACGAACTAGAGACCTTTTAAATATATATAATAAGATTGTTGTTGTTACAAAAAAAATACAAATGCGAAAGTTAGTCATTTTACGTCGGTTAGTTCATATTTAGACATGTTTATATATTGTTATTATTACAATGTTTAAACCTTTTATTACAAGTAGTTTGTATTATAATGCTAAAAATAGCAGATTAAACTCATACGTTGTTTAATAAAAGGAGTTAATAGCGACCAAAATTATAAAACGTCTGTAAATGATAAAAATTTTCTACTTGAAATAACGACCTTGCCTGGTTTAGTTAAAGACTTACATATTCATAGAAACAACATTCTTTTTCTGTTTATTTTAAACCGAATATGAAAGCCTTCTAAATCAACAATTAGTATTTGCGTTACACTTAAAAAATTCCAAGGTACTACAAAATTTGTATGTTACATTGTAAAGAAACTAATTAAAATTGATTCTAAATAAATATAATTAAGTAGTATCAAACTCTTGAAAATCTCTACTTGTCAACCAATTTTATTCAAATGAAATAAATTTCTTTACCGCAACGTTTTAAGAAATTTAGCAATTTTGAAGTTCCAATAATACTTTCCTTACAATCGTTTTAAAGCCTTAAGGCCTCTTTAGACGATCAATGAATACTGTCAATATGTTAGTATTGTCAATATTATTGAAGGTGTGAGGGAATAGATATATTGTTTTATCATGTGAAGTAAACTCAATTCATCAATATTTATTGACGATATTGTGAATATTTTATTGACAATATTTATTGATCGTCTAAAGGGGCCTTTAGCTAGTATTAGCAGTTTGAAATGAAGCGTGGTAATTTTTTGTTAAGGATGATTATAATTCGTGTAATTATTCGTGTAATACCAAGATTCATTATAGATTACTAGACGAAGAATAAATTACTTAAGTAATGTTTTTAACAGAGGAAAATGTTTATTTTATTTTTCTGTCTAGAAAAAGAAATACATACATATTTTTATGCGTTATCCTAATAAACGTTTCAATGAAAAAAATCATTACATTTGTTACTTTTATGACTACAATTGAAAGCTAATATTACGTTGATAATTTCTGGTTTATAATCGTTGAATCAGGAAGTAGTGTCGTAAACAAAAATGGCCCATTTTTAATTTCCAACTGACAATCCGATGTGCTTAAGCAAACTTTGGTTCCTTTTTTCATATATTTTTATTTACGGTACTTATATGATCGCGGTGGATTTTAGAACTGATATTCATAATTTAAGCGACATTTATAATAATTTAATTCACATAAGTAAAGCCGTAAAATAAATGAAAAAATTGCATCAAAAATATTTAGAACTTCTAAAAGTAATACAAGTATGCATGTAATACATTGTTCAAGGTAAATTTGGCACTATCACTAATTTTGGAATTAATGAGACTACATGGAAGTTCGTTAAATTACCAAAGCTGTAGAGCAGAGCTGTCCAACTGCAAGTGCCCCAAGCGCCGCTTTAAAAAACTGTGCGGTTTGGAGGACCGCATTATAAAATACTTCGTATACGCAACTTTATCAGTGAGTTTTAATAGGTATGGTATACAAAGAACAAACGCGTTTGTATTATTATTTTAACTTATTAAAAAATATCAAGTTACAAAAAAATTAGTAGGAAGTTTGAGGACGTTGGTTTTCACTAACTAATGCATCAATATTAACGTTATTATTTGTTGTTGATAAACGAAGCAACTGAGTAAGTGACTTATCAGAGAGGGAACATCTATATTTTGACTTTATAAATTTCATGTTGGAAAAGTTGCTTTCGCAGAGATACGTGCTTCCTAGCATTGAGCCTAGTGTAAGTCCTAAGTTAGGCAAGTTGGGGTATCGTTCTTCTTGCAGCAACTTGAAAAAGTCCAATCCAGTTTCAGTTCTTCCTTGGTAAAGAATCTGACACAATTCCAGTTGAAGGTCTGCTCTGCTTACATTCTCAACTGAAATTGTAAGGGGCTGAGTAAAAACTGAAATCTCTTTCATTTTTTTTAAGTCGCTAAATCGATTTTCGAATTTTCTGCAATTGTGTCAATGTATTTTATGTGAGGTAAATTTGAAATTTCCTTCAAATCCCTCATTTCTTCAAAATGCTCTTTACAACTTGGAAAAAGGAAAAAGCATTTTTTTCTAATGAAGACTTGAAAAGCTTAATTTTACTCTTAAATCCTTTTATGTGTCCCAATAAGTTGGCAATATTCTGCTGTTTTCCTTGTAGCTTCAAATTCAGTTCGTTAAGGTGAGATGTTAGGCCTGTTAAAAATGCAAGGTCTGCTAAAAATTGTGCATCTACCATTGATTTTCCAGTTTCGTAATGTTAGACTTAACTTCATCTTTAAGAAAAATAGGCATCTCCTTGCGTAAAGTGAAGAATAGTTGCAGTTTCCGGCGCTTAACCAACGAATATCAAGTATCAATTCAAGTATTGGTCGCTGAAGTAGCTTAGAATATGTTTGTCAATAAATTGATGATAATCAGTTAACTAAACTTAAACGGAAAATTAAATCTCTTTAAAGAGTATGGATCAAGAGGAGGCAGTATATATGTATATATAAGTCAATAATACATCAAAATATCAGTATTTGTACTGTTCATTTTCGTTTCTAAACTTCGAAACATATGTATGTAACAAAATTATTAATTACATACAATTGTTATATCCGAAAGCTCTGATTTGAGAGTTTTGCATGTTTCTGTCTTTAATATACCGAATTAATTTTGGTAAGGTAAACTGTAGCTATTGCTTGGTGCGATGTAGCACGCGGCACTTTACTTTACACAGGTTAAGCCGCATTGACCTGGCTTAATTTTCAGATCATACCGCACTTATGCTTATGTTATACGGCGCAGCCACACTTTTTGTTATTTTCAAGGCATAGAGGCATTAATAATTATAATTTACAGTAATAAAGTATTGTTGAAAGCTTTATAGTTGTTGTTAAGTAGATATTACACTTAATGTATTATTAAATATTATATTATATATTCTTCTCTTAGTTTAATCGAAATAGGAGCATTGTCAAGATTAGAAAATCCTTGGCAATTACATACCTAGTTGATATTATTTCCATAATTTGCATACGATTCACTTCACACAGTAGCAGCACTATGCAATATCTCCATTAACTTTGTTTAATTCACTTCTGGTAGTCCCTCATCACTAACTTTTGAAGAAGCTTCCGTGTCGGAGCTAAATATTTTACTCATAAAAGGATAAACTATGGAGATAACTGTAAAGAAGGTAATATACTTTGTATAAATGACATTCTCTCTTTTAGAGTAGAGATTCAACTTCGTTGTTTTCACATTTTACTTAATAAATTGCGTTTTCCATGTCTAATTTCTATTAAGGCAACTTACCTAGCCTGCATGAAAAATAATAGAAATGTTTTACATCTAGGTACTATGGAATAGCAAATGTTTCAGAAGGATTCTTCCTATTTGCCTAAAGTTTTACACCGCATATAGGAAAGATATCAAAAACGATGAAATATTACTTAAACCGTTATATTTATTCAACGTATGTTGCTCACTAATCAAGCATGTAACGGAGACAATTTAAGCATTCAGCGTTAGAAGAAAATATAATCCAATACAAAAATCTTTCTCCAATTCTAGTGAGTGAAGCGCTTTTCCAAAGCAAAATCATTTTAAAATGGAAACTCGCATTTCACTCCATCAAATTTTTATCTGCGTGGCACTGTCAGTTTTGTATTAACCTATATGACAAACAGGATGAACTATTGAAAATATGACAAATTCTTTTTATTTGTATACAAATTGATAAATTACACACCAAACGCAGTATTTCTCTTGCATAAGAATTAAAATCGATATCGAGCTATCGTATTCAAGGTACAGCACCTGTAATTGACCCAATTTCCTAATCATACTGTAAGAGGATGGTAAAATGTATAATTTACATCCATTTTTCCATATACACATACCTAACTAGTACCTGTACATACAAAAATTACGGTCGTAATGTTTTCGGAAGAGGCTACTTGCTGCCGACATAAAAGCGTTATCATATCGTCGGGTCGCCAGGTTTATGATTGTACTTCGGTCACTAGGCTCGTTTCCTCAGCATATTCATACGTAAAGTCTAAAAGCCCTATGGTTGTAGTTGGTTTGAATTATTTATTGTCATATACACGCTTACTTACAGAAACAAGGGAGCAAGTCGGTAAAAGAATACCATACAAACGGAAATAGAAAGAGATGACGATCGCATCTTTTACGTCATATTTAAAGTGATGTGGAGGGGAACTTGCGGTTATGTAATTGTCATACTACGTATAAATAATCCGATAAAATCCCTACACTTTACACTTACAGATACCTAATTAAAACTTCAAAATAATGTTGAGATTCTTTTAGTACTGGCATTGGAAATTGTTTGTAGTAATTTTAAATCGGCTAATACTTTTTTCTCCAGAAATATACAATTTACATATTGTTTAAAGAAATTTTATAGCAATAAACATAGGTTATCTGACGTCATTATATATGTTTATATGTATATTATGTATATATAAATAATGGTATATTTCAATGTCAATGCGTTTTTTTATAATTGAAGTTATTAGTGCAAAAAAGTGCAATTTGTTTTAAGAATGATCCCATCGGTTATTTAAGAGAAGAAAGAGAAATGAAACACGAAACGCGAATGTAGTTAAAAGTTTAAAATTAAGATGTTTATTCACAATTAGTCCGTTATCTGGCCGTCTGCAGTTCTTTTCCTTCGCTACAGGCGTAAAAAATATACATACA
Organism: Holotrichia oblita; assembly: GCA_023690525.1. Taxonomy (NCBI): domain Eukaryota; kingdom Metazoa; phylum Arthropoda; class Insecta; order Coleoptera; family Scarabaeidae; genus Holotrichia; species Holotrichia oblita. The sequence goes on along the minus strand of CM043018.1, from coordinate 44,043,221 downwards.
GTAAAAAGAATATAGAGGTAATAATGAACTCTGGGCCAAATCTATACGGATCCATTAGTTTTAGTATAAAATATATGCTTGAATGGTTCAAGTTAACGATAGAGTAGATTTTACTTTACAGTTAGAGTAAATTGACAATAAAAATAAAGTATATTTACTCTAAGGTTTGTAGTATTTTGTCGAGTTTGAAAACATAATATAGCTACTCTGGTTATGATAGAAACTACAAAGAAAGAAAATTAAGAGGACTGGTAGCATTAATAGGCAAATATCAAAAATCCTAAATACTACAGACTACGTCCAACTATAATCCACAATAATCTATGCCTTTACTCCGTACAATGAAAACCCTTGTAAGTATGTACAGACCGATATCGGTCGACCATACTAGTCGTTTTCTGATTCAAGAAAATAGGTTCGATAACAAATGTTATACAAAATTAAGTGTACATACATATACGTACACTTTTAAATATCTTAAATCGTAAAGAATATTTGCGGTACAGTAGTAAAAAAAACATTAAGATCATTAAACTCGGCAAAGCGGAGGAAGTTTCAGTGCAGTGCGGAGAACAATGTGGAAGGGCCGCGCAGACGTATCAAGGCGAGTGTTCAGTAACGTTACTCACGTACTTACTACTCACATCATTTACGTCTGTGACTTTTATGAGTGAGCATAGGCGATGCGCGGACGTATGAATGTTTACACATAAAATAATGACAAAAAATATATGTATTGTATAACGTGCTGAAACACTTACTGTGTTAAGAAGCTTACATGAAATCACAAACTGGGTGGCAACAAGTGTGGAATCATTAAATATGTTTCCACACTTGTTTCAGTCAAATGAGTACGGCGTGACTAAAAAGTTGGACGTATTGCCGATTAAACCGGAACTGAAAAAAATATAAACTATATTGGATAAAATGCATTTATATTAACTATACCCCCGTACCAAATTTCAGAAATCATAATTTTCAGTTTCAAGTTATTCGACCGTTCCGAGACTTTTTACTAACGCTGTATATATGTATACATATGTAGCTACAATGTATTTTTATATGTGTTCAGAAATTGAATTCTCACCGTGTCTAACTTTTTGCCTTATAACAAAATGTTTTATTAATAGCCCTGCTCGCAACGTCTGTATTTTCATCTAATCAAGACAATTTTTACTTCCATACATCCAAGTCGAACAAAACATATAGTACATTACTTTAACAATAATTGATTACTGGAAAGAAACGGTAATCGTTTGTAATTTCAATGAATTATAACGCTATCAGGTCTAAATTTGAAAACTGGTCAGACTAAATAGATTTTATACACTTTAAGCGTTTTGTACTTCGATTACATCAGTGACATCAATATACCCTTCCCAGTTTACTTTTAAAACGTCATCGAGAATATTACCGTTTATGGTTCCCTTATTCCGTATCATGTCAGTTGAAGGCGAACGAGATGAATATTTTACATTCTTGTTTGATGATCGCTATTGCACCTGCAATGCTAACAATACCATAAGTACTACTTCTTTCAAGTGTCTTCAAATATGTACGGGGTAAAACAAAGAAGAATGATGGGATTTATCAAAAATTAATTTAATACATTTTCCTTTATTATTTAACTATACATTTTATAAAATCAAATGATTGATGAGTTTGTACACTATACAAAACACAACCACAAAAAAGATTGTTTCAAGGAATGCTCTTTATTTTATAGCTAGCAAGTATAAAATACCTCATTACAACAAAGTTGCAAGAGTAGAACAAAGTCGAAAGAATAGTGAAATTTTAAATATATGGCGACAATTACATAAGTAAACCAAATAGTTGTCAGATCAATCGATTATGAGTACAAACCTCAGTCATACACACAATTATCATTGTTGTTGCTTACCATATATAAAAATGACTAAAGCTAACAATATTGCCCAACTTGTTTCAAGAAGTAGGTTTTTCATTTCCGTGACTGGTTATGATAATACACCACACGTAGAACAAGCAACCGTGCTATATTTACTCATAATATCGCTGATAATAGAGTCGAAAAAATAATGTTTAACGGTTGTGATGTCGCAAAGCTCATAAAGACTTGATGTCGTTATTTTTTAGTTAGTTTAAAAAGTTTTTAGTTAGTTTCAACATTTGCCTATCATTTGCATATATGTAAGTACTTACTTGGCGCTAGACATGTTAAAGCATGTTTCCATACTTTATATATCACACCATTTTTAACATCTAAGCTTTAATGAAAGCATTAATGGTGTATATCAGTAATAGAGGTGTGTTGCACGTGCACAGACGCATTAGCGGCCCTTAAAGATACCACTAACTTCTGGCTGCTGATGGTCATTTTCTGGACTTGTTATACAATGTACTACTGAAACATACATATGTAACATAAGTTTTTTCTGCGTTAGTCAAAATATTGTGGTAATTTTTTTCTTCAATGATATTACATGTCCAGAGACCTTGTTTTAGACAATGATCAACATATATTAAATTTAAATTATTCTACAAGGTTAATTAAAAAAATACGATTAAAAGCATTATATCCTTTGCAGTTTGAGGCCAAACGAATGCAACTAATGAAGAGCAAAAAGGTAACGAAATGTATAATATCAAAAATTTATGAAAATAATTATTGAAAATACTAGTATCTGTTCGTCATTCTACTTTACTTAAGTATGCGAAAATAATAACTTAACATCTCAAGTAAAAAAACAGGTTTTTTTAATCAGATATGTGGAATTCTCTGGTTCTCAGCGGAACGCTACGATCGCAACAAACTTTCAACTTCTGTCTTTATTGCGTAAGTTGATGCACCAGAGTTTGATCTCCACATAAATTGGATTATCTTCTATTTCGAGAATTGAAAAAACTATTCATCGTGCAAAGATCCAATTTTTCTAGAGTTTTATTCCTTAAAAGTAAATATATTAAAAATTACTGCTTAGTGAACCCCATTTCACAATAGAAATGTTAATAAATAAACATAAGATTAAGAATTACAGTTTTTCAAATAGAATGTTTGAAACAGGCTAGGAGGATAACCTAATGTATCTGCAAATAAAAAACAAATAGAATTTTCATGTTAGTTTTTACCAGTTTTTGTGTGTTAGGTATATATACAATTATATTATGATCTATGTTTAATATTCAAAAGACGGAAAGTGTATAAACGCCAGTATTAGTAGCAGTTGAAACTAAAGTTAAAGTTTTCGAATAAAAATAAATTAATGAACTCAACGACTATGGTATCACCTAATGTTATAACATCTAGCATTATTTATAGCTAATTCCAGTAGTTCTTCCGTCACGTGATATTCATTATTGAACATACCTTTCCTCTGATTTATTTACAATTTTCGCGCACTCACGTCGTATAGGAAATATTGGAACCGACGGTACGTAAAATTGTGGGCTATTATCTTTTTGTTGGTGCTCGCTGCTTTAGGCACTATGATTAGCAGTGCTTACATTTATAAATATTCCGTTATTAAATTGGAGAAACTTTGCTAACTCACGATCTACTGTTTACGAGAGAATAATTCGTCTAAAATATTTGGACGTGTTTTGCGCTTTTTCTTTTATCCGCATTTCTTCTTGCGCTTCTTTTGTTTCTTTTTAGTAAATGGTCGTTGTCTAGGTTATCCTTGATTTATTTCTCTGCTTTGTTGTTTAATATTTCACTGTACTACTTGAAACATAAGCGTTTTTCCCCTAATTTTTAAATCTGTGTGTTTTCGCTCTGTAATTTAGTATCTTCTTCTTTAGCTTGTCTTTATTAAATTTATTCTAAGAACTTTTATTTTTAACTTCTAAGGTACCAATGAACTAAATTGCTTTCAGCCGTACAGCTGTCGTAAATAATGAATACTGGGACGCCTGGTTAAGTCTAAATACAAGATGACTGGTTAGAGTTCATTTGGAATAAATATATTGTCAAATATGCTTTATACCAAAGTCAGTTGTTTTCGAAATATCGATTTTTTGGTGTCTTTTCGAAGTTCTACTTACTCTACTCATTTTTCAAATTAGAAGATGTTGAAACTTTTCTTCAATTTTTCACTGTTCCTGCTTAAGGACACATTAACACATATTAGTTATCCAAAATGATATTAAACACTTCTGAGGAAATAAAAATAGAAGCGCTAAAACTTAAAAATGAAAAAAAAAACAAACAGTATGTCTAATTGCTCTATTTAAGTGTAGATCCTTTCTGCCCCATAATGTACATAGATTATGAAAATTAGTTATTTTACTTTGGTAAATTTAGACTCGTCGCGTCGGTTCACAAAATCGTTCTCAAAAAATATCCATCTTGTATGACAGCATTTAAAATTAATCGACACAATTGTGGCGTCACTGGGATCGCCTTCGTGTACCCCTTTGGACAGGTGTATAATGGTATGTACGCAAACCCATCTGTCGGATAGTTGATCAAACTTTCCATTATGTCACAACCAGATTGATGACCATCACTAATTACACAGAACAACAAATTTTCATTTTTTTATTTATTTTTCTTTTATGAATTATATACAAACTTATTTTGTTTATATTCGTAATAATTATTATAAAAACAAATATCTTCTACTAAGTCTGGTAATATAAACAAATGAAATTCATATTGATCATACAATACAAACGCTAACTAAGTATATGCTATACTGGGACGTATTTAGAAAGTCTTTCTTTTTCGGGCTTTCTTTTATATTGGGATAAAGAACATTCCGAAATTAAAGTGAAACAGTAGTCAGCAAGCATCTCGCTATTCCACTTGCCCTGAGGCGCTTTTCAATAGTGAAAATATCCTGATGAAATCTTTCCCATGCTCGTCACTAACATCCCCAAGATTCGGGGAAAAGAAGTTGAGATGCGAATGCAAGAAATGTATTTTAAGACTCATATTACAGCCTAATGCATGGTAACATCTAATAAGTCTACTAACAATTTCTCGTAATCTTCAGATTTTTTATTTTCTAAGAAAATTCTTTGTCACATTTTTAAATGCATCCCAGGCAGTCCGTTCAAGAGTACTTCAAATTCTCGATCCTGCTGTAACAGATTAATCTGGGGTCCATAAAAATCCCCTCTTTTAAGTTTTGCCTCAGATATATTAGGAAATTTTTGTTTAAGGTATCGAAACTTCTAGTCCCTCTTGGCCATTCTTCCGGTTATTGTTTGTAACCTAATTCTCCCATTAAACCCTCAACATTTTTGCAAAATGGAAGACCTTCTTCAATTGAAAAATACTGTGATGCTATTTCTGGCGATTTCGATATACAGAAGTACGCGTACCCGGAGCTAACAACTTCCATCCTTACAGTATTGCAAATTTTAATATTTCTGCCTGTTGTCTTTTGATAAATTGAGATCTCGAACTAGGTCATATAATTCCAATTGATTTATTAAATGAGACGTGTCCTCTTGGGTTGGCAAATATTCTTCATCTGTGTCCGACAACTTTGAAATGTATTCTTCTATCTCGGTTTCAACATGTTCTTGGTTCGAAACATCCATAAGACTTGGCACTGGCAAAGCTTCCGAATGAGGAACTGGACGAGTGGCAGAAGGTAAATTAGGATAGGTAATTTTATCCTTATTTTTACTTGAAAACCCGAAGGTCTTTGTATAGCAAAAGTAGCAGGCTGCTCGAATGATCCTTTTATTCTCGCCAAATCATAGGCCCACCAAATGGCATAGCTATGCTCTACCTTTTATCTAGCTCCTCAAAGTAACAGCACATCGTGCACAGACATTGTGAGGGGTCCACAACTTGTCTTGATTTGTAATTTTTAATTTAGAAATAAAGGCGGATATACGATTTTTCTGTTAACGGTGTAATATTTCATTCGGTGTTATGAAAGTCGTTTATACTCAAAAAATTTTAAAATTTTCGATTGTTGGTGTCCCGATTTTTCCTATGAGAAGTATACACAAGTAACCAAATAAAACAAGTGATATGTTGGGAACAAATTTTAATAGTGTGTTTTTGCAGTAAGACATGTGTAGGATGTATATACACATACTGCGAACAACTGTAGCGAAAAGGAAACATTATATACAAAGCATATAAAAAGCTACAATTAGGCAATCAAAGGAAAAACAGTATGAAAGTGTGAAGAAATTATATCGCAACAAATATTAATTAAATTCTATACTTTGCTAAAAGTAATGCAAAAAAGCAAATTTTTGTATAAAATACGTTTCAAGAAAATTATAATAATATAAATATAATATTATCAAAATTAAAGGTATATGAACCTTTTCTTTGGCACTAAGAGTATCTAAGTAATTTAAATTAACGCTCTTGTTTACTAAATTGTATTAACAATTTCTGTCATAAAAAAGTCTGCGAAAGTCTGGTGTTAAAACAGTACTATCTGTAATGCAAAATGCAACTTTCTTATATTAATGCACAGGTAGAGATTAAGGTTTATAACTATAGAACGTGGACTGTACAGGAAGTAATAGTCTGATGGCCAGCAAACTACAGTTGCGCGAGATGAAATATGACCCTGAGAGAAAAATGATGAGCGCACATTAATCTAATGGCCTGATTCTCAACATAATATCAATATAGTGTAAATTAAATAGTGAAATATGAACCTTTAGTAGTGTAGTTGTACTCATACCTACAATTCAAATATTTCATTGCTTCTTTATATTTCAACTTCCTCTACTGAGTATATTATCAAAGTTTAACATAAACGAGATATAACATTTCCTAAAATTATTTTTAGGCTGCGGAACACTTGGTATAAAAAATCGTATTTTAACTTTTATATATTTTCACGTTTTATAATTTCAAATAAATATAACGTAAGTATGTCACAACGTACCAAATATTTCTTACCACTGCGTGCCATTTACTAATTTACGAAATACAATTTGAATATTACATAAACAATTCACTAAAAGCAACAAACGTATCTATTAAGTGCGTATGTAATTAAAATACGAGTTCACTACATTGCGAAGAATTGCAGTAACGTACATATGTATGTATAAGTATAAAAACTACCAGACTTTCTATTATACAACAGAAAATATGTGTGTCACTTTAGTATGCTTACTATCACATGATAGTTATATTCAGAGTTTGATCTCCACATAAATTGATTATCTTTCTTCTATTTCGAGAATTGAAAAACTATTCATCGTGCAAAGATCCAATTTTTCTAGAGTTTTATTCCTTAAAAGTAAATATATTAAAAATTGCTTAGTGAACCCCATTTCACAATAGAAATGTTAATAAATAAACATAAGATTAAGAATACAGTTTTTCAAATAGAATGTTTGAAACAGGCTAGGGAGGATAACCTAATGTATCTGCAAATAAAAAACAAATAGAATTTTCATGTTGGTTTTTACTCGTTTTTTGTGTTAGGTATATATACAATTATATTATGATCTATGTTTGTTATTCAAAAGACGGAAAGTGTATAAACGCCAGTATTAGTAGCAGTTGAAACTAAAGTTAAAGTTTTCTGAATAAAAATAAATTAATGAACTCAACGACTATGGTATCACCTAATGTTATAACATCTAGCATTATTTATAGCTAATTCCAGTTAGTTCTTCCGTCACGTGATATTCATTATTGAACATACCTTTCCTCTGATTTATTTACAATTTTCGCGCACTCACGTCGTATAGGGAAATATTGGAACCGACGGTACGTAAAATTAATGTGGGCTATTATCTTTTGTTGGTGCTCGCTGCTTCTAGGCACTATTAATAGCAGTGCTTACATTTATAAATACACCGTTATTAAATTGGAGAAACTTTGCTAACTCACGATCTACGTTTACGAGAGAATAATTCGTCTAAAATATTTGGACGTGTTTTGCGCTTTTTCTTTTATCCGCATTTCTTCTTGCGCTTCTTTTTTTGTTTCTTTTTAGTAAATGGTCGTTGTTGTCTAGGTTATCCTTGATTTATTTCTCTGCTTTGTTGTTTAATATTTCACTGTACTACTTGAAACATAAGCGTTTTTCCCCTAATTTTAAATCTGTGTTTTCGCTCTGTAATTTAGTATCTTCTTCTTTAGCTTGTCTTTTATTAAATTTATTCTAAGAACTTTTTATTTTTAACTTTCTAAGGTACCAATGAACTAAATTGCTTTCAGCCGTACAGCTGTCGTAAATAATGAATACTGTAGGACGCCTGGTTAAGTCTAAATACAAGATGACTGGTTAGAGTTCATTTGGAATAAATATATTGTCAAATATGCTTTTTATACCAAAGTCAGTTGTTTTCGAAATATCGATTTTTTGGTGTCTTTTCGAAGTTCTACTTACTCTTACTCATTTTTCAAATTAGAAGATGTTGAAACTTTTCTTCAATTTTTCACTGTTCCTCGCTTAAGGACACATTAACACATATTAGTTATCCAAAATGATATTAAACACTTTGAGGAAATAAAAATAGAAGCGCTAAAACTTAAAAAATGAAAAAAACAAACAGTATGTCTAATTGCTTTATTTAAGTGTAGATCCTCTGCGTTCTCATAATGTACATAGATTATGAAAATTAGTTATTTCTACTTTGGTAAATTTAGACTCGTCGCGTCGGTTCACAAAATCGTTCTCAAAAAATATCCATCTTGTATGACAGCATTTAAAATTAATCGACACAATTGTATGTGTCATTTGGGATCGCCTTTGTGTACCCTTTGGACAGGTGTATAATGGTATGTACGCAAACCCATCTGTCGGATAGTTGATCAAACTTTCCATTATGTCACAACCAGATTGATGACCCATCACTAATAACACAGAACAACAAATTTTCATTTTTTTATTTTTTCTTTATGAATTATATACAAACTTATTTTGTTTTATATTCGTAATAATTATTATAAAACAAATATCATCTACTAAGTCTGGTAATATAAACAAATGAAATTCATATTGATCATACAATATAAACGCTAACTAAGTATATGCTATACTGGGACGTATTTAGAAAGTCTTTCTTTTTCACTTTTCTTTTATATTGGGATAAAGAACATTCCGAAATTAAAGTGAAACAGTAGTCAGCAAGCATCTCGCTATTCCACTTGCCCCTGATAGCGCTTTTCAATAGTGAAAATATCCTGATGAAATCTTTCCATGCTCGTCACTAACATCCCCAAGATTCGGGAAAAAGAAGTTGAGATGCGAATGCAAGAAATGTATTTTTAAGACTCATATTACAGCCTAATGCATGGTAACATCTAATAAGTTCACTAACAATTTCCTCGTAATCTTCAGATTTTTTATTTTCTAAGAAATTCTTTGTCACATTTTAAATGCATCCCAGGCAGTCCGTTCAAGAGTACTTCAAATTCTCGATCCTGCTGTAACAGATTAATCTGGGGTCCTATAAAATCCCCTCTTTAAGTATTGCCTCAGATATATTAGGAAATTTTTGTTTAAGGTATCGAAATCCTAGTCCTTCTTGGCCATTCTTCCGGTTATTGTTTGTAACCTAATTCTCCCATTAAACCTCAACATTTTTGCAAAATGAAAGACCTTTTCAATTGAAAAATACTGTCAGTTATTTCTGCCGATTTCGATATACAGAAGTACGCGTACCCGGAGCTAACAACTTCCATCCTTACAGTCTTGCACCTAATATTTCTGCCTGTTGTCTTTGATAAATTGAGATCTCGAACTAGGTGGGCATATAATTCCAATTGATTTATTAAATGAGACGTGTCCTCTTGAGTTGGCAAATATTCTTCATCTGTGTCCGACAACTTTGAAATGTATTCTTCTATCTCGGTTTCAACATGTTCTTGGTTCGAAACATCCATAGGACTTGGCAACTGTAGAAAAGCTTCAGAATGAGGAACTGGACGAGTGGCAGAAGGTAAATTAGGATAGGTAATTTTATCCTTATTTTTACTGGAAACCTGAATCTTTGTATAGCAAAAGTAGCAGGCTGTCGAATGATCCTTTTATTCTCGCCAAATCATAGGCCTACCAAATGGCATAGCTATGCTCTTACCTTTTATCTAGCTCCTCAAAGTAACAGCACATCGTGCACAGACATTGTGAGGGGTCCACAACTTGTCTTGATTTGTAATTTTTAATTTAAAATAAAGGTTAGATATACGATTTTTCTGTTAACGGTGTAATATTTCGTCTATGCTATGAAAGCTTCGTTTACACTGAAAAAATTTTAAAATTCTCGATTGTTGGTGTCCCGATTTTTCCTGCGAGAAGTATACATATAACCAAATAAAACAAGTGATATGTTGGGAACAAATTTTATTATAAAATAAGCTTTTTTGCAGTGAAGATGTGTAGGATGTATATACAGCACATTGCGAAACAACTGTAGCAAAAGGAAACATTATATGTTGTACATAAGTACAACATATAATGTAAGCTACAATTAGGCAATCAAAGGAAAAACAGTATGAAAGTGTGAAGAAATTATATCGCAACAAATATTAATTAAATTCTTTATACTTTGCTAAAAGTAATGCAAAAAAGCAAATTTTTGTATAAAATACGTTTCAAGAAAATTATAATAATATAAATATAATAACCCTTTCTTTGGCACTAAGTGTATCTAAGTAATTTAAATTAACGCTCTTGTTTACTAAATTGTATTAACAATTTCTGTCATAAAAAAGTCTGCGAAAGTCTGGTGTTAAAACAGTACTATCTGAAATGCAAAATGCAACTTTCTTATATTAACGCACAGGTAGAGATTAAGGTTTATAACTATAGAACGTGGACTGTACAGGAAGTAATAGTCTGATGGCCAGCAAACTACAGTTGCGCGAGATGAAATATGACCCTGAGAGAAAAATGATGAGCGCACATTAATCTAATGGCCTGATTCTCAACATAATATCAATATAGTGTAAATTAAATAGTGAAATATGAACCTTTAGTAGTGTAGTTGTACTCATACCTACAATTCAAATATTTCATTGCTTCTTTATATTTCAACTTCCTCTACTGAGTATATTATTAAAGTTTAAGATAAACGAGATATAACATTTCCTTTTAAAATTATTTTTAGGGCTGCGGAACACTTGGTATAAAAAATTGTATTTTAATCTTTATATATTTTCTTTCACGTTTTATACCTCAAATAAATATAACGTGTGTTACGTCACAACGTACCAAATATTTCTTACTACCGCGTGCCATTTACTAATTTACGAAATACAACTTGAATATTACATAAACACCATTAAAAAAGCAAATAAACGTATCTATTAAGTGTATGTACTAAAAATACTAGAGTTCACTACATTGCGAAGAATTGCAGTAACGTACATATGTATGTATAAGTAAAAAAACTACCGGACTTCTCTATTATACAAGAAAATATGTGTGTCATCTTTAGCATGCTTACTATCACATGATAGTTATATTTCTATACATTTACCGGGAAATACAGCAAAATATTTAAGTATAGACAGTATTTACTATGTTCAGTTTACATTACCCGGTATATAGTGTTTTTTACAAAACTATTGCGAAAAGAAGCAAATCGCAAAGTAATTGTATAAATACAGCGATATAATGACACCATACAATGACTTCCAAAGTATAAGTATTTGTTCTGTCGATTGAATACATTTAAATTTGAAAGTATTACAAATTACAGCATATTAATTTATCGTAATAACATGGAAACTTTGTGGTCATTCGTCGGTAGGGAGAATAGCACAGAAAGGAAATGTGGACAACAATGATAGTAGTTGACATTTAGGGCTCCTAGAAGATGAAAAAATGTTTACTTTAGAACTGTGATTGAGAGGATTGTAGTAATTTATATATTTATATAAATAATGAGAATTTGCTAGTCATCAATCATATTCCATGAAATTTACATTGATATATTGATAATAATTAACATCACTACTAAGCAGTATAAGTGCTAATTCTGTATAAAAATGGGTTTCTAATACAATTTATCAAAATAAATATGCAACTATGCTTTACTCCTATAATTTTCTAGTCATTTATTTTTGCAAATGTTTTATAATCCTCAATAAACCTACTCACAATATTGCGGACTAGGCTGTTTGTAATCTATAGTTTTTTCCAATTTCATAAGTAGGTACGTTTTCTACAACCATTGCATCTAATTACATAATTCATTCATTCTTGGTGTAGAAATTAAACACAAAAAGCACTACTTCACCAAAAAACATTCGCCAATTTGGCAAAATCTAGAAAATACTATAGGTCCCACATTACTGTAAACTATTTGAAGAAGACTACGGCAAGCCATTTCAAAAGGCACCTGGAAGATTTTTTAAGCGATCATTATAGTTTTACCCCATATAAGAATTTTTGAATCGCGAGTAGCAAGAATTATGTGTCTCGGATTGGCGATTGTAAGGTTTTATTTTTGTTTAACTTATTGTATTTTATTTTATACATTCAACAGCAGAATAAATAATCTACCTATCTACATTTCTTGTATATGCATAATCACTTATTATATATTATTATTATTAATACACCGAACATAGTAAACAACTATATAATTTGCTTATATTCCCTTTCGGAAAATTATTTGTAGACTAATATCTTCAATTTACTGACAAATGGCAATTACATAGTTATCGATGTTACAAATTAGAGCTGAGAATCGAAACCGGATTTACGCCAAGCTGGTTGTGTGTTTGACCATTTATCACTATCAAAACAAATCGTAGTCGAAAAACCGATTTTCTCTAATCTATTTTAAAACTGATTTTAAAGCCAGTTTCAAATTGATTTGAAATTTGATTTTTAAACTAGTTTTAAAACCGATTTTAACCCAAAATCGATTTTAATGAAACCGGCTTAACGAAAAATCGATTAATGGATTTGTAATATTTGGTCATTTCCGCAGCACTAGTCTAGCTATAATCTTTAGTTTCGTGTGTATTTAGCGTCGTCGAGCAATGTCGATTACTGAAAAGTACTGATGTTCAATGTGGATCCACGTTTTAAATCTACTTTAGCTTGTGTCGGTGTTTACACCTGCAATTCTCATTTCTCATTTTACTGCCCCTATCCACAAATGTATGTACATTAAATTGATTAAGTGTCGTAAAAAAATACATAAATGTAGACTAACTACAAGATTAAACTTAATAATTCTCTTCCTAATAAACCTTATAATGCTAGTTGATTTAAATTCAAATTAAAACAACGGATACGTGTACTTTCGTGTATATTTTTTCCGTATGTGTAAGATTTTTGTAGTAGTAGTACCTACTCATGAAAAAGCAATTCTTAAAACCTGTGTTAATCCAAAACATGAATATTTAAAACGTAGAGCAGGAGAAAAAAGTATCCGGACAGTGCGCGAAAGAAGGAGGCTTCTTACTCAAACCCTACGAGAACTTTATTGTCCTAGAGTGCATAAAATAATGTCTGTGCCACAGACAGTCCATGTAGGTATACTAAGTCAATAAAGTAGACGTGCATTTTGAGTGAAGGGCGTCTTTCTTACATGCACTGGCAGGATACTTTTTTCTCCTGCTGTACCTATATGTGGAGAGTAGTAGCACTCGTAATTGTAGGTGTTGTAGCTATTTCAATAAAAATATATTGGTTCAATAACATTTCCATGGTTTTTAATCAAAGTAGCTTCAGAAATCTTTCTTTTGAAACCTACATATGTATTTTGAGATGCAATATCTGTACGTAACTAGTATTATCAGAGAGTTATTTTTTGTAGTTTTTACATTTTTCTGTTAATATATTTCTGAAGGGGTGGGCATCTGGTTGCTTCCAATAATAATATAGCATATAATTAATAATAATAATTTTACAAATTCTGGTATTAAAGTTTCTACTTTGTTTATTTATTACTTTGAATCTTATAGAAAATAGATGTAGTGAGCAATACTCCTCACCTATAAAACTATCACTTTTGGAGAAAGTGGCCAGCGCTTTCAAACGTATTGCCTATGGCATGACCTTGACACTCTTTAGTTATTTGTGCAAAATAATTTAGAATGCATTTTATCATATATATGAGCATATAACATGAGAGCAAAAATATATGCAATTTTGATTCAATTAAAATGAACCTTGATCTATTTATCCAAGACCTTCTTGTAAATCAGAATTATTGTAAACGACTACTAAGAAATTATATTTAATGAAATCATGTATACTGGCACATAAATAAAAATACTTCAAATACATGTTCAAACTTAAGTTTTTTAAACTACAGTACTACTAGTAAATAGAATTTATATATGTGAATATATAATAAATAATATGAGTCAATCTAGTAAATACTGATTATAGAGTACAGTTATAAACCTAAATTGTATATAACACATTTACTATTCATAAAAGCAAACATCTATACCATACGGTAGTGATGCTACTTTGCTAATTTTATTTTTCTTTTACACGTGCAATAGTTTACCATCAAAATCAAAACAACAATAGAAAGAACTTGTGAGCGTTTCACAAATTCATGTCATACATTTTAAAGCAATTCCACGAGATAAAGAATGAATGATGATTGAGTTAAAACAAAAATGCACGTAATGTCTGTTTAATCTATTTTAATTATATTATCCGCAAGTAAAAATAACAATCTTAATCATCTTGACCTTGTTCGATAAGACTATTCCGATATAACCAAGCTGCAAACACTATGTGGATATTTACATAACGCTTAACGAACTAAAGAAATGCGAATTATCTGTGCGTTGTTGATTTTGTTACACTCCTTTATTTTAGCTTGAATTTTCGTTTAGTACATATTCTTCATTTATGTGGATTTTCCGAAGAAGTTCACATTTTGTTTAATTTAGGTATATAATTAAGATAAATGAATGCAAAATCACAGATTCTAGTAGCCGCATTAATCAATAGATTATGTGATAGTGAGGAAAAATCCAGTGCCAATTCTGCACCAAATTATGTAACTTTTGATACCTAAAGAGAACTACATACATTTTCATACGAAAATGTACGTTATTTCTGTAGTTAAAAGAAATAAAAATATACCATAGTTTTAATTTCTACAGTATGTAAATTTTCTTAGTATAAAACTAGAATGCATCTTTAATCCGATGTTGAGCACCTATTACAGGCATTTTTTGATATATTGTGTGTTGGCAATTCTTGGTATTCTCAATTGTGACACAATGGTGCACCGTACATTGGAATCACTACTGAACTACTGAGCATATTGATACTTCTAACGACACTGATAATAATCTAGAAATTGTTCGAACTCGATTGTTGACTTGCCGGTTTTTAGAGGAGAAAAGATCAGAATTAGTCTACCATCCGAATTGTTGTTCAAGCAAGTTAGTGAGGCGAAAGCAATAAAGTAGAGTCTAGCATTTAGAGAGTCGCTGATGAGGACTGACAGGCAGAAGCCATAGTCCGTTTTCAATACTTAACCTCTTCGATTATTTTTGTTTAGTAGGGTAATTCCTTCAATTATATTATGAGCGCCTGTTGCATGGATTTTTTGGTTTATTGTATGTTGACAATAGACGATGTGTACGAGGTGCAGAGCGCTTGCGAAAGACTTAAAGCTATGCAGAAGTTTGCAAAGTTGCATTTTTATTTATTATTTCGTTTTCTTGTTCCGTCCCATTGATTTATAATTCTGAAATTACTATTTTCTTATCGTTACTACTAGATATTTTATATTTGATGACATTTGCCCAGTATATATTTCAGGTAAAAAATAACGAAGAAATATGTTTTAATAAGTTACATGTTACATGTGCATTTTAAATTCATTTAAACATAAAATTATAGCGAATCTTATATACATACATATGTATATAATACAGTTCATGATAAAATTGGTTTAGGGTCAATTTTGATGACCGAATGTTTACTTCTTCTTCTTTTGAATTCGTTTACGATTAAGTCGGTGATTAGATCGGATGACAATCCACATGAGTTTAAACGGGAAAATTTATTATACCTATATTATTGATTTTTCTGATAAATCTGTCCTCAGAACTTAAAACGTTTAACAATCATTCATAGTAAAAAGAATAAAACGTAACTAATTCTGGAAATGATATAGTACGTGTATATCTAAATATCGTTGGAAGTAATTTAATATATAAATTAACCTCAGAGCTTCATCAAACTGAACTTTTAACAAAGTTGTTATGGTTTGAAATATAACTATGCTTATTATTATACGTTTCCTTTCTTTCTTGTATTTGATTTGCAGGCCCGCAGTATAGAATACACGAAAATGATGTCAAAATTATATAACGAAAAGCCTCACGTATTCGTATCATAAAGACACTGTCGCAATAACAAACCTTTAGAAACTAAATTATGACCATAGCAAAAAAACATGCCTGTTATGTTTGATTAGAAGTTTTCGTTTATTTGAATGTTGTAATAAGACACTAAGGAGGAAATGCGAAATTAATATAAACAGGAAATCGACAATGAAGGGAGATACCAAATTTAGATTACCATTCAAAATTATATCCGATTCACCCTATCACGAATCTAAATTATTCATTTGTTAATGCCGGTAATGCAACATCCTAACAAGGCGCGTGCACTAGTTGCAGCACTGTCTCACTTTAACAATTAAAATACTTCGGGAGAAAAGTATTCTCTCGTTAATTACCATACTACGTAAAGGGAAAAATAAAATTAATTAAGAGCGCGTTTCAAATTAGAGATTCTGACTGCGCGGCCATTATTTTTCCTCTTCTTTGAAATGAATTCGGCGTATGGTAGAGAGTAGGAAAAATATTATGCGATTTTTATTTCATAGTGCATAACATCTCAGCTTGATATAACTGAAAATAAATATTTTTTGCAAGATGTTACATTCATTATCGTTATATAATCAACAGAATTTAAAGTCAAAAATGGAGACTTCAATATTTATGACATTTATTTGATATATTCACAAGTAACATTTAAAAACTTTCTATTTCATCATAGATCTATGTTAGAACATGTTTCATTTGTTCATTGTTCCTCATAGTTTAATGAATATCATAAGATATACAACAAAATTTTGCACTTTTTCTTGTCAATGTGTCAGTTGATTTGGAAAGTTTATCTTATTGTAATTTTTATTAATAGCAATAGATTTTTCTACAACGCAAAGCGGCAATTTGTTAAAACATATGCAAATGCATACTGTCTCTTGCAAAAGGTCGTGCAATTGGGAAGAAACACATTTCGTATGGGGATATTTGAATGTGAGACCTTCGTTACTCCTACTTTCTTCGTTTATCAGTTTACCTCTGTTTTAAAGATGACTATGCAGACTATTTCCCAAGTTAATTTTGGTTCATAACTCTATAGAGTAGTGGCAAAACGACTGGTAAGTAAAAGTGATTTATAATATCGTTCCTGCAAATCGGCATTTGCTTGAGCTAGTTACGATACAATTAACGATGCAACATATTGTACAGTGATATGATGCTGTAACAAAATCGTGGAAACATATTTGCACACACCAAAATCAGGAAGGCTGTCATGTTGTTAATAATTAACACATCAAGAAAATATGATATTTTTAAGTTGATTTTTTGTTAAATCATTAACCTTATACAAACACAACTGTTTTTAATTTCTAGGTATGCGCAATTAGTTAGGCTATTGTATATATACTATTATATAACATTTTTGCCACATAATAATTGTGTATATACCTAAAACTAGGATTATTTATTGCATTATTATTTATTGAAATCTTTTAAAAATAAGAACAGAATAAACATAATAAGAAGAATAAGAACAGAATACTCGGTAAGCATATTTATAGAACATTTTCATTCATAATTTTTCAACTTAACTGCTAAACAAACTGCGCTAGAATATTTATACAAATTTTTAGGGTTTATTTGTTCTTAAAATAAATAAATGAAATAGTGATACCATTATGTTTCATTTAAGTAATTGAATTGTAAATCCTTTCATTTGATTGTGATTGTCGTCGCAGCAGTGAAAATACTAAGCATTGGTGCAGGTAGCAAGTCTTACCTACTTATAGTCCATAATTCAAAAACATTTTTACTAAAGACTACATCGGCTTTATCGAAATAAAAATGGGCGTTATTTAGAGAAACTTTATACTAGAATTAATGAAAACACAGACATAATATACAAAACAACTTACCCACCCCAGTCCCTTTATAGATTAATTCGGGGAACTGCCATAAAAATTTGTTTACCTTATTAGCAAACAAACGGTTAACAACAATTATAGGTACGCGTACTTGCAATGCATGATCATGCAACAATACCGTACGATGACTGCCTACAAACTACATATTTCACTACATACATGCTCGTTCGATAGGTCATAATCAATACTATATGTTTGAATGTTCCTGTTCCTAGTTGATTCTTTACAACTGTGCAAAAATTTGTTGCAAAAGAAAGATAATGTACCAGTCGTTAGTAATACTTCCCTCGAAATCGCGGTACGATGATTCAGTAGTCTTGTTATACTGCAAACTGATTTAGATGTCCAGTAATTGGATTACTACTAATTAACTGCATAAATCTAACATTAAACAACAACAGTGTGTTCAACACTTAGAAAATTAAAAAAATCTGTGTAGAGGGTGAAGAATAATTTCTTCCACGTATGTCATTGCGAAACATTCAAGAGCAGGTAAGTAGGTTAATCAGCGATAAAGAATTAATTTATATACTTGTACTGATTTCCGAAATAATCCTACGTAAAATGCAATATATACCTAATAATGGATATGAGCAATATTCGTTTGCACTAATATGGATAAACAAACCACAAAGTATTTATAATTACATCCACTTTGTGCGATTAATATTCACGTAATAGACAAACGCTACTCAACAACACTGATTTCACTGTTTTGATTGTGGTTCTCCGTCATTATTTGCAATTAATTAATGAGTAATTTTAATTTATAATTCCTTGATATTTAATTATTGTAATGATTAGTGATTCTAGCAAAAAAAAAAGATATGCTAATGCGACTAATATCAGTCGAACTTACTAATTACTTTGTTTTCAGCAAATAATTGAACTAATAAGTATCACAATTAAATTAAAAATGTATACAGTTTATGTTTCGTGCAAATATGTATTTGTAATCCGAAAAATGTTAGGTATATACTAGATAAAACAGTGCGATTTGAACAGATAAAAATCAAAATCTTGTAAGAAATAAATTTTAATCACAATTTTTTGTTGTTGTATCTTGTCCTGTTCTTGTAGCTTTGTACCAGCAAAATGGTATGTGTCGAGTATTTACCAGAATAGGATTAACTAATGGAAACTAAATAATTTCTAAATTCCCCAAAATTAGCAGTATCATTCAAAACCGAGTACCTTTCAAAATATTCTTTTTTTTCCATCAATCTACTCGAAAATCACCTCTAAAAGTTGTATTATTGTAAAAACTTTATTAATTCAAATTCTTGATTTATTAATAATAATTTCAATTTGGGATTTTGGAAACGTCAAAAAAAACTGAAGTTCACCTGTCTAGTCTAGACGATTTCTCGTGGAAGATAAAATCAGGCTGAAACTACGTATGGACCTACATGCAGGAATGTATTTTCAACATATGACATAATATGTGATGTTATATTTTTTTGTTACAGAAAGTTTAGTACCTAATCTGGATCATTTTTAGTATTCATTTTTAAATACACACTATCTAGTATATACAAATACTATTATAAAAATTGTTTATACGAAGAAATAAGCGCTACAAATAATTTTTAAGATAGTAAATGTCTAAAATATAGGTTATAATACTATTGCTATTTCAAAAAGCCATTATTAGCTCTCGTGTAAGCTTTGAGTAGTACTGTCAAGACTTCAATAGCAGTACGCATCTTGCGTAAGGAAAATCAACTGCTGCTGGTGTCACAGTTGGTACTAATTAACAAATGACATGCTCTATGCACGCCATACCTTCCAGCATAGAGCACAGTTTGTAATCTAAGAGATTAAATCCAGACTAACAGATAACCAGTCTTGATTGGCAATGCAACTTAGTAAATTTTGTTATTTTAAGTCCGGATAATTTTGGGTATATACAGGGTGTGACACCACATTCTCCTTGGTTAATATACAAAAAACGGCAGCACATATTTAAAATGGAGCATGTGTAGCTCCATTGGGAGCTCGTTCTAAAATTATTTTGAAATATACAGGTTGTCCCAAAAGAAAGTTACACATCAAAGTTATCAAAATTTAAATGGAACACCATGTATATTACTGCATATTTCGATGACGCAGACTAAGTACAGTCCCTGGCAACCGAATTAGAGCCACCATATAAATTTCATTTTTTTTAGTGTATTAAATAAAATAGCAACTTCTGAGATGAACACCATTTATTTACACTATATACATACATACTATTTACAAGAGTTTTTGGTTAATATTTTGTTAACCCAGCCTTGGCCTTAATTACTGCAGCTACCCTTGCCGGCATACTTCGAATGCAAGATGCCGCTACTTCTTGCAAAGCAGGATAAATTTTCCAGGCATTCTCTATATTTTGCCTTAAAACACATACAATAATTAAATATATAACTAGTAACCAAAAATGTTCTAAATCATACACCTTCACACTCAACGATAGACAAAAAGCAATGAGCAATTCGTATTATCCATAAATCCCGCCAGGGGTAGTCCTCCGTGCGGAGGATTATCGTCAACATAATAGAGAAACTATTAGAATAGGTAATTAAATATTCTCTTTATTAAATGTAATATTTTTATTACGTATACTGAAACATGATATAGGTCGCTCTAATTCGGTTGCAGGTACTGTAAAGGCAACTTACTGATATATTTCCTATACCTAGATTCAACGGTTTCTGAGATATTTAACAATGATTAATAATGTAGATCAGGTGTGTAGGTTTGGAAGAGAAACTCGTTAAATGCACGGTTTCACGACTACTGACAAAACTGA
This sequence comes from Holotrichia oblita, assembly GCA_023690525.1. Taxonomy (NCBI): domain Eukaryota; kingdom Metazoa; phylum Arthropoda; class Insecta; order Coleoptera; family Scarabaeidae; genus Holotrichia; species Holotrichia oblita. The sequence continues at coordinate 44,022,298 of CM043018.1, read as the reverse complement.
TTAGTGGTAAATTTTAGTGAATATTTTAATAATTACAAGTATTGCTAAATGGAGAAGTTCTACAGTTCGTGTTATTTATGATCCAAATATGACATGTATAAATAAATACTTCATCTTTTGCTTTTAAAGAAAAAACTATGTGTTACTTCTAATTAGAGAAGAATTCTGGGTTTATTTTGGTGTAGATTTAAAAGACAAAACTCTACTTTAACCAAAATAAACCCAGAATTCTTCTCTAGTTAGAAGCAACACATACAGCTAGTATCATTCAAGCTTAGGTTCAATTGTACTGAATTATTTACTAAGATATATACATATGTATATATAATAGTGCGTATGTGCAGACGATTTCAATCTCGATCTATCATTTGTTGTTATTAATAGTAATATAGCAATAATATTTCATGCCTTAGCATTCCCCATAAACCAATCACATAAAGCATCGTATGGCCATGAGTTATTATTGCGCCTCCAGCAGTAAAACTAACTTAAGATGCTACCTTTCTGCAGTTGTCGTAGAACTACAGAAAACCAAATTTAGAAAGAAATGTCCGGGTTCAAACCCGGTACTACCGGACAAGGATACAAGTGCGCTAGCTATATTACACCACTAGTCCGGTGGTGTAGTAGCTAGACAATAAATAGCACTTCATTACAGTATGGTTATGCGCTAAGAAAGAAAATTGATTGACAATATGATTGACCTCCTTCTTTGCGAAATTTAAATTCGAGATGAAATTTGAGCTTTCTTATTTATAATATTCGTAGGAGTGAACGACATACAGTAATGTAGTAGTCAATTTAAAAAAAAGTATTTTTTGAAAACATGGTATATCTTAAGCAGCTTTATGCTATTCAATGAATGAATAAAAATGCACAAAAAGAAATAAATGCTAAATAAGTTAAAACGTAAAATATTTATAATTCACATAATTTCATATTTAGAATCTTGATGCAATGTAAATTGAACCAGTTATCCTTCATGGCATACACAAGAATATTTCAGGTCATTATGTCATTTGCTCGGTATAATAATTGTGATATGACACTTTCAATTATCTACTTATTAATTAGGGTTAAAATAATGGTGAAAAGTACTTAAAAAGAATCCATATAATGCTTTTTGGCAATTATTATCTTAATATAGTAAAAGAAACCGGGCAAAGGCGGAATGCCAATTATTATTATTACAGTGTTAATGCTCGTCAATTCACACAAATAGCCATCAAATTCAAAATTAAAAGAAAAACTAAAGCAGATAAATTTATAAACCTAAACATAACAAACTTACAAAACCAGCCAATGACAGAAAATCATTAATTAGAAGAAATAGATCGATGTATATAATAAACTAAACAATTACCTGGTATTTTCTCTACATAATATCAGTGAAACGAATAAATGTGCGTAATGTGCTTCTTAAGGTGCGCACAGACTAGCATACATGTGAAGTCATTTTATACATGAGTGACATACTTCTATACCAACACGTATTGTAGTGTATTCTAGCCTATGGGTACCTTTACAGTCGTCTTATATGTTCAATCAATCCATCTACGTTTCCATCAGGATTGGTGATGCTTTTTTATTTATGCGATGTCTACATATTTCTCTTAAGGTGCCCGCAGAGTGCAATACACTTACGTCATATAAGTATGTGACACATGCTTACTCGTTGATGTTTACCAGTGTGTGGTCAAAAAGTCGCAAACATTTACGTCCCAGTTGGTTGGTTTGGTTGGAAGTCCGTCACCCACATGTATGATAGTTTGCGGACACATTTAAGTAGTGTCGTCATTTTTATTAAAATTATAATAATATAATTTATACAAACCGAAGATACAATTCCAATAGATCAACTATCTGTGAAAAATGTAGTCATGGCAACCATGTTAAGGTAATTATGCCGATGAATTGTTGCAAAACAAATATTGGTACAGACGGAATTGATTTTCAAAAACAACTATGGAAATGAACTTTTTTTCTCTTAAAAGTGAAATATCTCGGAAACCGTTAATTTTCAGTACGAGGTTTATAGTAGAAAACGATCTTAATTTATAACGGGCAATCTGTTATAGGTGTTCTATTTAAAAATTATAACGCTCACCCAAAACCCTGTATACACTAAAATAAGTTTACGAATGTAGAGTAATATGAGTAAGATACAATGAGTAAGATGTAATACACCGAGGACAGATAATTGGCTCACCCCCTATATAATATAAGAAATTCAAACTGAAATTAACAGAATTCAGGTGTTTGATAAAATTGTAAAACATTTAAATGGAATATTACATGAATACCAACAAGTTGTTCAGTATCTACGTGAACACATATCCAATTATGCATGCCGTAAAATACTATTGAATATTATTATTATGCCACCGAATTATGCATTTATGTATATTCATGCTAATTTTATGTAGTAGATAGTATACCACAATGAATAATAAGTAAATTTGGTATATATTGACGCGTTAAGTGAAGATACAATAATCTATGTATAATCAGTAAAATAATATTCTTTCTTCGGTAGAAAAATCATTTACACGTATCAGAGCAAACATAAATATTTGCAAAACATACAAATATTATGTACTTACTGCTGAGAGAAAAATAAACGATCCTTGAGTGTTATCTTCCTATATATTTTTGTTATAACTTTGATACACAAGGTGAACATATGATATTGATTCCGTAAAAGTGGTTGATTTTATTTTCTTGTCCGAAATACGGAACCATTTAGCAGAATCATTATTGAGAACTTCCTGTATTTACCCAACAATGCGTTCGTATGGTTCACACCTAATTGATACGCTTTTCAAGGGGAACAGTTTAATAAGAATCATTATCAAAATAAAGTATACATACATATGTAGAACGTATTATATCAGCGGTATGTACAGTGATGTGCTTTTTAATATTGAGTCACCCGTTAGGGGCAGTTGATTATCTAGTTAAAACTAAACGTTTCTCGAATAAGCTGGGTCACCATAGCAAATTAGACGAAATTAGGGGATTAGTAATAGAAATGTATATAATGTTTACGGGAAGAAGCAAATTATATGTTAAATAAAAATTTAAGTATTTTATCACAAAATGTATTGTGAAACTTTTTGAAGACCTATTTGTAGTATACATATGTATGTACATATATGGGACATGATTCGAAATGAAATAACGATTTTTCTTTCCTATACGTATAAGTACTATAAATAGTTTATTTTTATATAATTAATAAAAATAAACAATGTTTATGTAAACGAAAGCAACGCAAGACAATAAAATAAAGAAAACAATCATTGAATTGAAAACTACTGGGTAATCCTTAATATTAATTACAAACTTTAAACAAAACTTTAAATTCATTTAACAAATAGGAGAACATTCTTACCAGATCCTTCTATTTATATTTTAACTATCAAATTAATTGTTGTGTGTAGTGTATAATCTATAACCAATCACATTTTCAATTGTCAATTTCGGATGGAAAGTTGACCAATTAGATTAGCGACAAAATTAGAATCGTACAATTGGTAGGTTTCCAATTTATAACTATTTAATTGACGCAAGTCTAAAGTAAACTTATTAAATTATGCATTCTGCACTCTTTTAAACTGTCGAATAATATCACGTAAAACATAATAGAATAAAATGTAAATAATCCATGATGTTAAGGTATTCGATGACATGAAAAATAAAGCAATAAAAATCCTCTAATCTATACCATAAAATTTTATTTTTTACTCCGAGACATGTTTCGCCTTAATAGCCATCTTCAGCTAGAATCTATATGAAATTACGATTACTAATAGGATAAATTCTACAAGGGCATTTTGTTTAAATTTGATCTATTTAACTATACACAAGTTTAACTTATTAATACTTAATCTTTAACCTGAAGTATCAAAGCTCAGACAACAACTATAGATGATGGATATACATAATCACACCAAAAAACAACTTATAACTATTATGTTTTGATGGCGATAGTATGCTATAAATGTAATTCGCTAATGTTGACAGATATATCATAGATATACATATTATAACTAAGCATCAAATCACGGAATATTACAATTTAAAATTAAAATCAAGGAAAATATTAACCAGTTTTCCACCTAACTAATCTTACAAGCACGTGATAGGCGAACGTGTATTATTATTTACTTCTTGTGTCGTCATGATAACCCACGTAAAAATACACCCTGAAAGTAAATACGCACTATTGGTTATTTTGTTTCATGTAATGCGCCCACGCGTATGAAACTACGCTTCTATGGGGATGTATCCTCAATCCTCTTCAGCACAATTGTGTGTAGATCGTTTTTAATCAGCAGTATAAGCAACAGTTGTATGTATATATTGCCTACACCTCACTTCAAACACTTCGTATCGGATTTTAAATTGGAGTTATAACACAATAACAAATTTTATTTTTTTTATTTTTCCTTATGAATTTTACAGTGCAGTTCTAAAGCGACAGAATTTTGCAAAAGTTTAGAATTATACTCGAAGAAGTAAACCGAAAATGGACAGTTATTATTTCTGATTATGGCAGTTATGTAGATAAAATTCTATTTTATGACATTTATAAGGTAGTATAGACTTAATAAAAGACGCACGTTTTACAATTCATGGCTACCTTATTACCTAACACTTTTGAATTTATATTGAGCAGATAACTGCAACACAAAATGAATAATGAAATAAAACTTTGTTCTTAGCCTGATACTATTTTCAATGAACCCTTTAAAATGAGGTGTCACTCGATCCCCCATTCCATTTAAAATTTTGATACTGTATCGCCCCCTGTCGTCAATCTTTGAAACTAAATAGAAATTTTACTTCAGAAATGTAGTATGTAATATTTCATATTAATGAGCCAAAACTGGAACCTCTATTAAATCGATCAAAAGTTAGCAGAGGGGGAGGACACTTTAGAACCACACTGTATATAAAAATTTATTTTGTTTTACACTGCTGATAATAATAACAACAACAAAAACACTATGGTTTTAGCAAAATCATGACAAGTTAAATCCATATCGATTATATTATGATAAATAACTATATGATATAGCGGGACGTATTCAGAAAGTCTTTCTCTTCACTTTTTTTCTATATTGGGATTCAAAACAATCCGAAATTAACTTCCAATCAATAAGCATCTAGCTATTCCAACTACTCTGATAGAGCTTTCCGACTGTAAACATGTCTTGAAGATATCTTTCTCCGCGGTCATAACTAAAATCGTCAAAATTCTATGCAGAGAAATCCAGTTCACAAACAACTTTTTCATAGTTTTCAAATTTGTTATTTCCTTATGAATTGTGTGTCTCGCTCTTAAACCTAGTCCTAGTCCAAGCGGTCCATTCTGAACAGCTTAATATTACTCAAAATGCTTACTGTAGTACATGAATCTAGGGTGCTAAGATTGTTCAGTCTTTTTTAAAATCGTCGATTCAGACAATAACCATTTGGTATCACATTATATCAATTGTTGGTGATCGACCTCTCTTCTGAATTATTATTACTAACTTAATGGATCGTTTATCTGTCAAAAAGACAACCTAATAGTTTTGGTACCTCACTTTGGAAATTTTTATAATAAAATTTATTTAAAGATTGAAAAACAAAATTTTAGTCACTATGAGCATTGCTTTGTGGACCATGGAAAGCTCTCTATTACAGAAATGATTCTGTTAATCGTTAGGAAAGTATACATATACATATGTACAGAACACAAAACACAGAAAACAAATTCTGATGCTGAAATTGGATGTATTATTTGTTCATAAAAACTCAAGCTGCTAGAACTATAACTTACTTCAAAGTCAATTTATATAAATTCTTGCATTATAAAATATTAATTCGATAATATTTCTTTTTCTTTTCATGTTATTTTAACAAAAATTACGAAACTGCTTAGGAGAAATATATATGTACATGTTTTGTAATTATAGTGAATAGTTCTTATCTATTTCTTTCAATGTTAAAAACCACATGTACGCCTTGTTATATTGAAATTTCCTGTCAGAATATGAATTTTACTCTTAAGCATATTTTTCACTGCCCTCCCGCTCCTCTCACACACGTTTCTAGATGGATATTTAAAATTCTTATTGGAAAATGCTGCTTGTTTAAGTGTGCTTCGTTATGTTCAGTTTCTTTTAGTTAATAAAAGCCAGCAATTCTGCACAAATAATTTTTTGTTAGTATAGGTATTAATATTATGCCACTACATTTTATATTAACCAGATTGTTGCGGATGGTGATACATTTGCGCACAAGAAAGTATATCTCCATTTTCTAATTGAAGATCTAGCATATGTTGCATTTTCTTGTACAGGAATGAAAGCGCTTCTATTGAATAAAACATCCTACATTCAACTTTAGTAGTTGATGATATAAATTAAACTTTGACATAAATTTCCACAAATGAGTACAATATTTCTGTCCGACAAGTGCCCTTTGTAATCCTTAACAAGACAAGCTAACTTTTGGCTGTAACCAGATTGTCGCCCTTAACCTATCGTTATATAGGTACATAAAAATTTTAAGGAGTAAACGATGACAGAGTTAAAAATCTCCATAAAAATGAAAATTTAGACCTAAATAAAATAAGACTTCTTCATTTTGTTTATTAAAATAACTTCGCTGCGATGACAATTAACTACATAACACTATAAACATTATGTCTTTATCCGGTATAGAGAGAAGTTTCACGTTTTTTTTTACTGTCAGGGAGTTAAAACTATATTAACATCGCAGAGGTGAAATTGGCCGCGAAAACAAAAGAGATATTTTTCTCTTAGGGTGGGTTTATCAATGTGAGGATAAATAAATTAACTTGCAGATAAAATTTTATTCGTAAGATAATTACAATGAAACGTTTATTAAGTGTTAAATAGAACTTATCTGCAAGATAAAGCACTGTAGTTGCTAAATTTTATCTGCCAGTTAGCAATATCTGTCAGTTACTTAACTAACACTTTTATTTTCACATTGATAAACTCACCCTTAGGGGTAAATTAACACGATTCTGTAGTTAACGTTCACCGAAATGGCGTTAAAATTTTCTGTGTGATAGTGGAACCAGTGAAATTAAATTAGTTGTCCGAATAATTTTTCCAAATGTTAAGGTACTGAGAATGGGTTGTAGGAATTCACATTTTTGTATTGTAGCATTCTAGATCAACCTGGAAGACAAAGCGTGAACAACGTTTGCTTAATTCATGTTCTGTAATTAGATTACACACCAATTAAGGTACAAGATATATTTATACTGGTAAAATATCTATGTTGATATGATAAAGACGTGAATAGTGACTAATGAAGAAATAATAACCGGGAAAGTAATTAATGCAACAGGTATGTAGGTATAAACTTTGTACATGTATCGTTTTAAAATAGAATCATTACTTTATTTATAGTCGGCGAAATATGAGGAAAAATAACTCTTCTTTAAGAAAATAGGTAGCATTAAGAGATGTTTCCAAACCTTTTGTAAAACACTTACCACAAAGCACCAAATACAATGGTCAAATATACGGGGGAAAATAATAGTATTGACAATACTGTTAATCTAAGGCCAGCTGAGAAATTATATATAGTAAAAGTTTCAGTAACAAATAATGGTTTACAGATTTGAACGTTATTTTTTATTTATTTATTTATTTTTCTAATGTGTGGTGGGTGCTTAGTTGCACTGACTCCGTAAGCTGTATTACTTGTCTGGCTATCACTGCAACTCATGCGGTGTAGTTTGGTGTGTATAAGTTGTGTTTAAATGGCTTTGTGACAGCATCATATCGCCTTTTATGATGCCGCGCTGTTAATCACTTTGCTCCCAACAGCGAATGGCAAGTCGATCCGGGATTAAACTCTCTGAAAAAATGTCACCGTCGCTCCAGAGAATTGAACCTCGGCACGTATCGTCCTCTCACAACGATAGTCAGCCGCCTAACCACTGCGGCCATCGACCCGTAATTGAAAATGATATTGTGTTTTCAGTATAATTAGCATTTAACGGAATTAAATACAATAAAGATTTTTATATTGTGATAGATTTAGAAGAACATTTACCAAAATTTGGAAGAGGTATATATGATATTTACATCGTGATGGGAGATTGTTAACTACGGTTTGGAAAAGTTTTTACAGTACCGGAGAATCGTTACTCTGAAACTCAAAACTTTCTGATATCTTGTAACGTTTAAGTACAAAAAACCGAGAGATTCACCCTGTATATTGCGATTTGAACTCTTTATATTTTAGTATAGTTCATATTAAGTAGTACACTTTTTATTGTTGGGAAAAGGAATGCTAACAGTAATTTGTGAGCAGAATCTTCTCAAGTGTACAAAGAAAACACGCGCTACACAGCCCGTCACTTAGTAAATAGAAATCTTTTTTCGTTTTTGCTAACCTTTTTGAACACGTTTAAAAAATATTTTATAAGTGACTTACAGAAATACAGACAGAAAATCATTGAGTTTGTTTAGTAAGAAGCATTTTCTCAAATTAGTATAGTAGACTCAAACTTATCAAATCTCTTACTCTTGTACTGTGCTAAATCAAGAAAAATAAATTACCAATATTTCAGCCAAATTAACAAGCAATGTGAATCCTTAAGACGCTCCCATCGTAATTACAGAGTTAAATACTTTACTTTTAAACGAATGAACTACGGAGTTAACTGTATCTATCGAAAAGGTAATGATTTATATTCCCTCATTTAAAGCATAAATTCAATTTCATAACGGAAGTAAGCTTTTCCTTTAGAAATGATATTATATCTGCCATGAATAACATTGTTTCTGCAATTATGTGAGTTAATCTATCTGATTCCTTCAAATTTGTGCTTACCATCAAGACAAAACATAGACCTTTTACATGTGGAAGTAGGATATGCTCTTGGCAGAATGATGACTTTAGAAGTGTTCTAAAATTGATGGTAAAAGACTAGATATTCTGGTTTATTATTAGCCTTATTTGCGGTAACGACTGAACATATCCTGAACATGCTGCGAGCATGCACATACTGCAATTATATATTGATAAATAAACATAATGGTACTTGTAATTTTAATATTCCCATGCCCATAACATTTTCAGGGTATCATCAATCGCTATCGCCAATAAGGCTATTATAACTTTATTATTATTATTATTACTTTGATCTGGTTTTATTTTATAGTTGATTATTTTGTAACAAAGCTAATAAATCTGATTATTACTCAATAAAGAAATCACTTCATTATAATTCACTGTATTTCTAAAGCTCATGTCCTCAATATTGAAAGTGGTAATATGTATGTGTGTATCCAAATATATACTTATAACAAAGCGAGCTCGGCTACTTTACTGCATTTCTTTTTCTGTATGTATGCAGAGGCAAACGTAATTCGTTTATAATCAGGAAGGATAGTATAATATTGATGTTTCCAAAGTTATTACGTAATTTTCCTTAAGAGCAAGTTTGTCGATATTAACAGTTACTACTGGTTACTGTTTATTTAAATGGTTACTACATTCATGCTAAAATGCAGCAAAAGCTTAAACATTTAAAATAATTCTACTACGTAAATAGGAAAACCAAAATATTGGATTCGATTATATTTTACCTAATTTGTGTAATGTTAGAAGTTAGTTGCAGCTTACGGACGGCACCAATCATCGATAATCCAATTCCTGTCGTAAAAATTATATGTATATAATAATTGCTTATGCAATTTAGGTACGCAATACATATAACTTTGGTTTAACAAGGATTGTTACGTTATTTCTTTTCGACGAAGCTAGTATTATCTACTGTAACTACTACTTTCAAATATTAACCAAATAAAAGATTTATTACAACCGGATTGATTGCCACAGTGGTTAGGCGGTTGACTACCGTTGTGACGGAATAATAGGAACCGAGTTTCAATTCTTCGGAAACGCGGTGAAATTTTTCTCGGTGAATTGGATTCCGATCGACCTACCATTCGCTGTTGAAAGCAAAGTGATTAACAGCGCGGTATTATAAAAGGCGGTCTAATGCTGTCACAGGGCCATTTTAACACAACTATACACACACAAAACTACACAGCAAGAGTTGCTTGGGTAGTTATAGAAGCGATACAGGTTAAGAAGTCACTGCGACTAGCACCCACCGTATATTAAAAAAATACAAAAATGCTCAGTTTTAAATTTTAATATTTTAATTGAGAGTACGATTTTATTGTTAAAGAACTTCTCTGCAATTGTACCAATGGTGCGAGGTTGTTCATTCATTTTCATTTTGATTTGTTTCTAATTACGCTACTTCGAGTGACAATCATAGATGCCACTTATCAAGACATTTTAGCATTGAAAGAATCGGTATATTCGGACTGTTTGCAGGTTTTTGAAGAAATCTAATAAGAGATAGGGTATAATGAAAAGAGGAAACTAAATTAAAAAAGAGAAACATCTATATCGACTTTATGAGAAAAATATCACTTAAGCAATAAGCTTGGAGAAAGTACCAAAATTCGCTAAATGGGGATTTATTCTACTATACTACTTATAAAACGTATCTATTAACACTTAATAGACTCTACAATATATATTTTTTCGTATTTAATTATATGTATCTTAAAGATAAAATTACATGAAGTTATATCTGTTCAGGAGGATTGGATCTAAGAATAGCGAACACATCCAGCTTTGCTTAACATTATTACATTCAACAAAAGACTTATTTTTATTATATAGCATTGTACTGTTAATTTTTCTTATTGAATTTTTGTAACTTTTTTGGTTGGTTAGTTTAAAAAAAATTAAATTCTCTCTTCTATATTATGGATGTAATAATTGAAATCTCTGATCCAGAGACCATTATCTAGAAGTAAAAATAAATTAGAAAGTTAACACATTATACATTAAAATCAGTGTTAATACCGTTTAATTTTTTAAATGCGGAACAATGAGTCTTATTATATAGGAAATCAAAAATTCTATATCTAATCTTGATTATACGAATAAAGTATACAATAGATATTTTAATTAAAAAACTCAACAACAATGGTAAGTAAGTAGATATAACAACATTCATAAATTATATCACATACAGTTCTAAAGCAACATTTCCCAAAAAGAAAAATTAATAAATGGTGCGATATATGTACAATTAAATAGTGTGAAATTGTCCTCTACCAGTGTATGAATTTAGTATGACTTGAGATAATTTTCAAAACGTCTGAGTGTGCATTATTAAAATAATTTCAATAAAAATTAATTTTTATAAAGGTGTGTGCAAGGACTACAACATACAAAGAATGTAATCAAATATGTCACTAAAGTAATTACAGTAACACTCGCTTAATACATGGAACTCACAATTAGTTGAAAATGTAGCTAAAGATGTGAACAGATTTTCGAATAGCATCTCTTCATTTCATGATATTGATATCTAAATTAGTTAAAAACATTTCAATGGAAAAAGCAAATATTTATAAATATGTACAGTTGGCGACAAAAAAAAAACCGTCCGACTCTTATAGCTAAGTTGTGTTAATAGGACTTTTAATAAACGGTTGTCATCAGTTGTCATTCTATATTTATTTTTACCTGTCATATTTATAACTCCAAATGCCTCACATAAGCGAAGTTAATAAAGCAAGAATATGCACAAAAATTGAAGAAGGTTGGTCTATAAGACGCGTTACACATGAATTTGGAATAGCAAAGAGTACTGTGACTGGAATATACAGAACATGGAGGCAGTATGGACAACTGTCAAGGAATGTTGGCTCAGGCCGTCCTAAAATTTCCACTTTTCAGGATGATGAAAGATTGGTGGAACAGATTCAAGAACACCCATTCGAGACGGCTAATGACGTAGTCAGAAATACAGGTTTTCCAGGATGTTTGAGAACAGCGCAACGTCGTATTCGGTAAGTTGGATTGCGTTCGTGTGTTGCAGTGAATAAGACCTTTTTAACTCCTGCGTGGAAAGACGAAAGAATAGGATTTGCTTTGCAATATTTAGGACGTGAACATTTTTGGAATAACGTAATTTATACTGATGAGAAGATGTTTCAATCCTGGTATAATGGAAGGGTTGAAGTTTATCGGCCTCTGGGTACACGTTTCCAGAACAAATACATAAACAAGGTTCGAACCAATCCTCGTTGTCAATAAATGTTTGGGGTTGGTTGTCAGCACGGGGTATGGTAGTATTATGGAACATTGAGAACCGCCTCAATAGTGATGTATATATAAATATTCTGGAAAACATAATGCTTCCTTCAGTAACCGTACTTTACCCTGACAGAAATTTCGCGCTTTTACAAGACAATTGCCCTGTTCACAATTCAAGAAGGACCAGACAGTGGCTAAATAAAAACAACATTTCAGTGCTGGATTTTCCTCGTTATAATGGGGATCTGAACATAATCGAGAATGTTTGGGGGCTGATGGTGCGGAATATAGCAAAACAAAATATCCACATTCAAAATCAAGAACAACTATCTGAAGTAGTACAAGCAGCATGGGAAAACATACCTGAAGAGTTTCTTATAAATTTGGTGCGTTCTATGCCATAAAGAATTGCAGCAGTATTAAATGCACGAGGTGAAAATATAAAATATTAACAAATACCTATTAGATGTATATCATAGTATAATAAAATCTGTTAAATTCATTTTCTTCAAATGTGTTATTTTGTTTGTAATTTACTAAGTGCATTTGTTAATTAGAAAAGTGTAGCACGGAATTACACTGACAAAAATAGGAATGAATATCATTCAGAATTTACGGTCGGTGCTACATTTTTTGCGTTAACAAACGCATATACCATATGTCAATCTGACGGTTCCACTTATTGACAACTTCACTTTGTAGTTGTCACTCAGGCACGATTTGCAATAACAAAAAAAGTGGACGTTTTTTTTGTCGCCTACTGTATTTCAAACAAATTTCTTTAAAATGATCTAATAAATACTAGTTTAAGGATTGTTCTTCAGGGCAAGCATAAGCCTCGTTTATACGATTGTTATTGTGTCTGGAGTTCTGTAATATCATAATTATAAACATGGATTTTATTTTATTTCTTTTCTATACAGTACTTTTCAGTTATACATTTATGCAATATGCCAAATAGTACTAAAAAAAAAAAACACATTAATAGAAAGACTGATAAGAAAATCAACACTCAAAATCTCTTTAAAATTGATTAAAATGAATATAGCGAAAAGGGACATTCAGTAATTATTTATTAAACGAAAAATTTTGAAATCTAATTGTACCAATCACTTTATGCGTTACATCACTAGTTTACAGGACGTGTACTGTGTTACTCATTCTTTAAGCAACAGTTTTATTATTAATTGCACCTATCTACTACTTTATAATTTTTTTATAAATTATGATGATTTATGATTCAATATCAGATATTACTACGTAGATATACGCAGTGGTATTACGTTTGATATTCTATTCTCAAACCTCAATTATTTAGCTCTCTTTGCGCTCTTTGCGAAACTATTTCTTTTTTGTTAAATTTTGTTAATGTATGTACATACGTGTGATTACCTCACCGCATTTGATGTGTTTCCAACGGCAAATAGGTAATAAAAGTAACAATAACAAATAATATGTTTACGCGCCGATTGCTCGCTCATCAAGTGGTTTTGTGAAACTCTCTTTAATAGGTAGAAAACGTCCATGTTTAGAGATAAAATTATTTTTGCACGCTCTGAGTCGTCGCTGTGAAACTGGTTATGTCTATACGGTGAAGTACTTTCTCTATGCGCTCGTTGTAATGCCAGCTACTATCATGTGTTTTAGTTCAGAAGGCACGTACTATGAATGTATATTCGCATGCGTAACTGGATGCGACGTAAAAGAAGAAAATAAACAGCCGCCTAGGCTTCCAACCAAATGATTTTTAAACATCAGAAGCTATTATGCATGTGTGTATAGGTATCGTACTCCTATTATGTAGGTAACCCCATAAATATGTAGAATAGTGTTTATTTATTACCTAATACAGGATTTTTGCTTTAGCTGACCGGTCAAATTATTCCGATAATATGATAATGTAAAATTATAAGCGTAGATGTAAAACTAGAAGTGTGCTTCTGAACTGTATCGGATTTAAGAAGCATAAGAAAATACACTTCCGTCCATAGATTAATTGAAACAATAGTTCCATTATTGCTTATAAAAATAAATAACACAGCAGTATAGTGCAGGGATCTGCAAACGTTGTAGTTTGAGAGCCATACTGACTCCTCCACCAAGTCTCGAGTGCCCAGATGTAGCTAGCTTATTATACCAATATCGTATTGTTTTGATTTAAGCGCTAATATTCGTTTCGGAATAAGGTGGCGAGTCAGCTGTGGGTCATTTTACGGAAGTGGCCTTTGCTGTATTTCTAAATTCAATTGGTACCAAGCAAGAAGCAACATGTTACTGAAGGGCAGATAGCCACTGAACGCGCTGTGCGTTATGCATTGTTACAATCATGCCGTTTTGCGGAGGATAGACAGGTTAAGTGGATGAATTGGCAAAACTACAGCAGTACAGCACCATTGTATTTGCGTATTTTTCCAACAAATAAAAATTTTAGAATTTTAAAAAAATATAGGGGGTGACGGTTGTTTCTGGAAAACAATAACTACGACAGGCAAACTATTGTCGCTATCTTTTAGTACTCATAAAACAGTTACATATTTGACTTAACTTTTTTTTGACATGTCTTATAGTTTTGTTCTTACACTGCATCAGTCTGCAAACCCACCAAATTTCATTTAAATCGGTCACCACCACTTGTCTGTGTTTCCTTGTACGTGCAAGTAACCTCAAATACCTACTGTTAAGCTATATAGGTACCTGTACAATTGAGACAGAAAAAGTGAGATTATAGGAAATATCTATTCTAGGGAACTAACGGTAGTTGAGTTAAACGTGACTTTAACAATGCGTTAACCGAAGAACTATAAGTTTTTTCTTAAGAATTGTCGGGCCGGGTTTTACTGCCCTTAATAGAGGGTGTTTTTAGCATTAATATGTAGTAAAAATTGCGAAGATGGGTGCCCGCGGTCGTTTAACAGAGCGGTCGGTGAAGAGGGGTATAAAACAATGCGATTACTATTTGTAAATACGATTGTATAGCAGTGTTTCAAGTAAAATGGCTGAGAAAGAAGCACTACATCTTACAAAATTAGATGGTCAAGATTATGCATTATGGAAGTTTGGCGTGTCTTGCCTGCTAGAGTCGCAAGGATTGACAAGTATTGTAGACAGTACAATCAAGCACTCCGACAAAGTCACGAATTTGAAAGAATGGGAACAAAATGGATTAAAAACAGTTTAAGAACGGAGATACTTCTGTTAAGTTCTGTGGAATAGTCATTACATGTGAACTTAATTAAGTGTGATACTACACAACAGATGTGGAATAAGCTTCATTCATTGTATGGTGTGACAAGTGAAGATGCATCATGCATGGCATGATGTTTTGCATCATGCCATGGCAAAATTTTATGATTTTCAAATGAAAGACGGTGTAACAATAGCAATACAAATAGAAAAATGAGAAACTATTTGTAAAACTTCGCATAATGCAAGCGAAAATGTTTCAGATAGTGCAGTAATGCCCAAAATAGTATCAATAGCCTACCATCACGTTTCACAACATTTGTAATGGCATGAAAATGTACCTCTCAAGAGGAAAGAAACAAGGATAATCTTATTGCAAAAATTGTTCGAGGAGAAAAAAGACAAGCAGTTATTGTTGAAACAGAAAACAGAGAGGGAACAACAGCATTTAATGTAAAAGCGACACAGCGAACAAGCAAGAAAGAATATGCGGACACTGACAGCAAAAAAGGACGTTAAAGAGTTAAAGAAGAAAACAAAATGCAATTATTGTCACTTAAAGGAACATTGGGCTCGTGAGTGTAAGAAGCGATTATTTGACATGAGCAAAGGTAATAATTATGAGTGTGACGTTACAGCATTTACGTATTTTTGGATGTGATGCTTATATGCATATTCCAAAAGAGAAACAAACACATAAGTATGAACCTAGAAGTAAGAAATTAATTCTTGTTGGCTATGATGGTGAGTCAAAAAATTACTGCTTGAAATATAATAATAATATATAAGAATCAACAGCATCTCGTTTGTAAACTGCAACGCAATTTGATGACGTGTTGGTCTATCGCCGATTTCAGCTGAAAGCGATAGCAGAAACAATAGGCATCTCAGAGGAACGCGTTGGGCATATTCTACACGAAATTTTGGGCATGAAAAAGCTTTCGGCGCGATGGGTACCGCGTTTGCTCACACCGCAGCAAAAACGAAATCGGGTGACCGTTTCGGAGGGGTGTCTGGCCAGGATTCAACGCAATCCAAGGGATTGGTAAGCGTTTGGTAAGCGTGAATGAGACTTGGATCTACCACTACATACCGGAGACCAAGAAACAGTCGAAGCAGTGAACTTTTCCGGGCGAATCAGCTTATCTTCAATTTATTTCCTAGAGAGAGATTTCCCTCGTTAATTCCTGATGTCTAACAATTTATAAATAAAATTTAAATTGGTTTGTCTACAATATCTGAGCCGTTTGTTATTTTCGTATATTTAAGTTTAAAGCCATGTTATTCATTTCACAACTAGACAATGTAATAAATGCTACAAATTCGTTTAAATGGTACTATCTGCTATCAAGCTATAAAGAATTGTATCTTTTAGCGAAAATAAATAAACGGCCAGTTAAAATCACAATGAAAGATTGCATGAAACAAACAGATATTTCTAACAATAAACTTAAACAATTATTCTTCAGGGAAAATGATTTCTATGTTTTAATAGCATTATTATTTATTTATTGTCAGGTTACTTAAGAACGTGTCCATGCTGATTAAATATTAGCAATTCTATATATGTTAGTGGCACTACATTATCTCTTTAACGTGGTTCATTTTTCAGGAATTATACACTATACAAAAGTTGAAGGAAAGTGAAAGAAAAAAATGCGAACCTAACAATAAATATATTCCTTTGAGATGATATTTTTGCCTTGCTGGTATCTTTCCTTAATGTAGAGTAAGCAACTGAAGAAATATGCAAAAACACATGCCTCTCTGAAAGATTTATTGTCAGAAGAAGAGCTGACATTTTTATAGACAGCTGGCGTTGGGTGATACTAGATGTAAAACATTACTAACGCTTAAGACTAAGACGCCTAATGTTGCATTAATAGAAATTAGGAAAGGAAAACACCATTTATTTTGGAATAACATTCTAAAACAGCAAAAGTTGGTTTAAAATAACGACTACCAATACTACATGTTTTATTAAACACGATGTGCTTTGTTTTTTTTTGTAATCGTGTCAAATTTTGAAAGAGGATGGTGATTGTGACTATAGGAACAATAGTTTCAAATGTATACAAAAAGAGACACAATGCCAGATAGGAAGGGAGACAAGTGATAATGAACGGAGATGGAGTAGTATCAGGCGACAAAAAGATATTTCCAATGTTATGTTAAGTTTTAATGTAGTTACAGAATAAAGTGTTTTTAATTATATAAATGTAAAGTATTTATTACAATAGTCTCCTACTTTTTGCAAGTAAAGAGAGTTTGGAAATTCATTCATGTATGTACATATATCTGCAGCTCATACTGAGGAGGATAATTTTCAAACTCTCTTTACTAGCAAAAGGTAAACATCTAATACCATTTATTGCATTGAATACTAAACGAAAACAATTACCTCCGAAACAAAGTTGAATTTGAGTCCTAAAGGTCGGAATGTCATCCCAACGGAATACATTATCAACTCCTCGACTTGCGAAGGAATACTGAAATGGAGTTAAACCAAGTTAAATCCAACACCGCATTTTTATCTTTGTATTGGAATTATACAAAATATAAAAGTATTATTGCATTGAAAAATGTAATTTCACCCTTTGTTCAGTAGTCTATTTTCATTTCTACTTCTTCTGTTTCACTTCAGTCGATTCTACAGCATAGAATTCTATTTTATACAGTTCCACTACTAATCTCCTGAAAATTATGTATTTATAATATTCTATAGTTATCATTATCATTTCCAATAAACAATTTTTACATTTTATATCACATTTTTAATTAATAAATTAAAAATACAATAAAAAAAAGAAAACCAAACGGCGGTTCAAAGCAGGAGAACGCAAACAAAGTCGGCTCTTGTTTATTACACGATTATACCGCGCACCAACCACAATATTCAGTACTTCGTATCGTGATGAGAACAAGCTATAACGTTAGCGACCATGAGACCATGACTGTAAACTACCTACGGTATTTCCATCACGTTCCCATCTCTATTTGTTATTATTAGCGATTCACGTTGTAAAGGTATTCGGTGACCTACATACTTTGACGTATAAGCGATCGAGTTCATCGCCGGCAAGAAGAAATGTCGTTTTAGTTACTTTGTCTCTATTCAGGAAACCATTCTTTTGGTTTGTTTATTCTGCTCTTTCGTTTAATGTTTACCTACTTGTAGTGGCTTTGTATTCTTTCCTTTTAGTGGTTAACCGATCTCGAAAAAACTAATCTGGCAAGTCTCTTTCTTTAACAATAAGGATAACATAAGTGGAGATGGAAGATAAGGGATGAAAGTATAAAGATCTACCAATTAATTGATTCGTAATGGTGAATGAATTACAGAAGTTACGTGAACTTCTATTAACATACTATATTATACGTTTAAACAACTGCATATAGTTAATTGTTGCTAATAATCGATGAATATCATAATAAGTCGAATTTTTATATCACTACCACCGACCTGTCTAGTTGATATTATAATTAACACCATTACAAAATCATAAAATCTGTTTTAAAATAATTAAGCAACAGATAGGTTAGGTTAAACTAAATAAACACATTCAACAAAGTAATTTGCTGGAATGGACTGATATCTGAATGATGTAATACTGGGCAGGTTATCTATACATATGTTATTATTAATATTCAAATGGTGGTTTCAGAGAGCGCATTAATGAATATGGTTTTTACTACTTAAAGACTGTTATATGAGAATCACCTAATACCATTGACGGTTCACAATAGCACAATACACAAAAGAATGATTACTTATTTCATCATCAACAAATAGAATCAGTAAAATTCCCAAATTTCCTAACTGTTTTGCACTTGCCAATGACGGGGTATTAATCCAATTATGTGCTTCAGATTTTTTCTTTTATAGTAGATTCTTTGCTCTTTGACCAAGTTCCGTAGCGAAGTCCTGGCGATATTCTGATCCTCTATCACCAGTAATACTATCAACTTAACGCTGTGATTACATCCTGCTTTATAAAATCTTTGGTTCTATAGGTCAAGATAAAGAAATGAATGTCTGTGACTTAAATGATATTCAAAATACAATAGAACTCATTTCCTTGTAAAGCCAACGACAGAACATTTAGAAAAGCTTAATAGTAATTTATTAAAGTAAAAGCAAATATAATATTATTTAAAACGAGTTAAAGACTAAAGTATCAAATAATTTAATTATTTCGTTATACATTTTACAATCATTCGCATAAAGTAGACTGACAGTCGACTCTAAACAGACAAGAACTATCTAACTAGAAAAGAATTGTATTGTATTGCACAAATGGAAAGGAGTTGGAAAAACAGTGCACGCATTTTTTTAAGTTATATCCTATACATATATGATTCCAGTTTAAAATTTCTTCTGTCATTCCATATCATTACCCTTTTTTTTCGGGATATTTAAGATTACCTTTCATTTTTCCATTGTGTAGACAGTTTGAAAAAATATACTTTCTTCTGATACAATATATTAAAGAAAATATTGAATCTTCCAAATTTGGGTAAGCAAAATCTGAGTTTTGTCTTTCTGAATATACCGGGTGGTTCATTTATCGTGGCCCCCCTAAAAATTGGGAAGCAGTCAGTTTTATGAAAAAAAGTTTCAAGTAAAAGTTTTACTACAAGAAGTGTCCTATCTGATGGTTATGCAGTCGTACACCAAGGAGAACGTTTGAAAGTCATACGAGGGTCAATTTTTTTTAATGGAACATGGCTTTTTTTTAGAAATTCTGAAAAAGGATCTAATGGTGAGTAGAAAAGTACTAAAACTCATGTGGCCTAAAATTAAGATTTAGCGAAATATTCAAGAAAAACAAAATATAAATTGCAAATAATACATGAAAAACATAGTATTTTGAAAGCAATATGTGGACGTATTACAAAATAATTAATAACAGATTCGGAATTAAGGATTAATTTTTAATAATAAGTCATATTTGAAATATCGGATGTAGGTAATTACAAAGCAATTATGGGTATAAGTTTGTTGTTTATATGGGATATTAATAGGTCGTATGAATTAGTTGTTTGTTGTAATGACGTGTTATTTGTTGCCCTTTAATCCGGGAGTACCATGGAATAATCCAATTAACTTTGTATTTATAATTCCTTAAAACTTCATAAATACCTTACAACCTAGGTAACAGACTTAATGTTACTTGTAACGTCGTGATAAAAGTACCAGTATTTGAATATCAAGAATGGATCGAGTGACATGTGAAAAAATTGATATGATTTTCATTTATGGTGAAGCGGGAAGAAATATTCGCGCAGCGTGTCATTTGTATGCTGGAAGATACCCTGATAGACACCAGCCGAGTCGTTCGTCCTTTCGTTGTGTTGTACAACCATTCACTACCACGACAAATATTGTGAAGAAGAAAAAAATGCGAAAAAATACTGCTACCGATAAAAACGCGCAAATTGCTGTTCTAGCGGCAATGACTCATAATCCACATGTCCGTACTAGAGAAATTGCCGGCCAGTCTGGAATCTCGCGAACTAGTATTGGTCGAATACTGAAACACTAAAAATTTCACCCATACCACATATCGATGCATCAAGACCTTCACGGAACTGATTCTGAACATCGTGTACAATTTTGTGAATGGGCTCAGCAAAAAATTCGCGATAGCAATAATTCTCAATGTGCTATTTTCCGACAAATCCACTTTTACGAATCATGGGCAGCTAAATAGGCATAATATGCATTATTGGGCAACGGAAAATCCAAGATGATTACGATAAGCAGAGCGGCAACGTCTATGGAATGTCAACGTCTGGTGTGGGATCTTTGGTACAAAAATAATTGGACCTTTCTTTATTTGGCAATTTAAATGGTAATAAGTACAGCGACTCTCTACACAAACGACACTCTTGAAGATGTACCTTTAGAGCGGCGATGTACCAAATGATGGGTGTCCAGCTCATTATTCACAGGTAGCTCGAGAAATATTAAACAGGGATTATCGATTTAAGAGAGCGGTACCTTGGCCTGCTCGTTCTCCAAAAATTAATTGGAATGTCAGGACGTGATCATGGAGTAGGGAACTTTGTCAACACTTTGTACAAAACATTATTGGACCCAGGAGTGATCGGATAATTTACATTATTTTTTAATACATTTTTATTTTTTTGTGTTTTTCTTGAATATTTCGCTGAATCTTAATTTTAGGCCACATGAGTTTTAGTACTTTTCTACTCACAATTACATCCCTTTTCAGAATTTGTAAAAAAATGCCATGTTCAATTAAAAAAATATATTGACTTTCGTATGACCTTCAAACGTTCTCCTTGGTGTACGATTGCATAACCATCAGATAGGACACTTCTTGTAGTAAAACTTTTACTTGAAACTTTTTTTCATAAAACTGACTGCTTCCAAATTTTTAGGGGGGCCACGATAAATGGACCACCCGGTACCAATTAAAAATTGAATCTGATTTTTTTTATTGTGAATATGCAACTGCTGGTTACAATAATTGGTTATTTTATTGAAATAAAACACACATGTGTGTTATGTTTGATATGACAGATAAAGCAATCTCAATCTATAGCGAATTCCAATATATCTCGTCTTTATCACTGTAGTAATAAAAGAGCAACGACTATAAGAATTTGAAACTAGTGATTATATTATCTATTTCCTTCCAGCTTCGATAATATTTGAGAGATACATTGGTTTATAACTTCAATATAATATTATGTTAATACTATATCTTCATCTTCTTCCTTTCTTCGTTCTTTTCTTATTTCCCTTAACCATTTAAGGTTTAAGGTATATGTACGTACGAAACACATCGTATGAATTATTCACGTTTATTGTGCTAAGTTTACTCCTTTTTCCCTTCAACCTCCACCCAACCAACATAAAATAATCTAAGTGTGCTACGAGCACCCGGAAACTGGTCAGATGAAATTGAATTAGATTCGGGTGGGCGACCAGTTTTCCTCTTTTTCTTACTATACTCCTGAAAAACCATCATCCTTTTCCGCCGCTTCGCCTGGTGCGCCATATACGACCGGATATTGAAGTGACGATTATTCCGATTGTCTGAATTCGTTCCGAATAAGAAAAGGGTATTCTGGAAAGACGGTTTTCTATTGAATCTCTGCACCTATATTAATGTATATGGAGTATGTGATTGAAACATTATGGAGAGATAAAGTTGAGGTCATGTTGTATTGGTTATGGCAAGATAACTCATTTTAACTATAGGAATGTCAAGCTCTATACAGTTATCATTAGCAAATGTAGCAAAACTTACATTTGATCTCGAATGCGACGAAGCATTTTGATGTAAACCAAAATGCTTCGTCGCGTGTATCAAGTATACATACATCATACAAACATGCAACAACAAACAAAAATTATTTTTCAATCAAAATAATTCTTTTCAAATAACATTAACAGAACAAGATCGCTTAATAAAAGTTTTCTACATAATAGTACGATATCTTAATTACACAGAATAAGCTTAGTTAAACCAGAGATAAAATTTTATTTGTTCTGACAATGAGTTTGTATTACGCATAAAAAAATATTATTCACGAAAAAATCCATGTATCCACCATCCACAAGGGTATGATGACCATTGATATATATCTATAAGATTGAGAAAAATACTTCAAAAAAACAAAATATTCACCAGTATTTAATCTCAGAAGAAAAAAAACGATTTTACATATTTTAACCAAAAAATAGTTATTTGTATAATTCTGCTTTGGACTTACTATCTGGCAACATGCTCTAATCTGTCGTTTTACCAATACACCAACCACCATGCTTAGAAGTTTTTGGAGATGTAGTAATAGGCGAAATGTAAAATTTTATCAGATTACACTATCGATAATGCTGATTCTAAATATAATATTTTCACGAATGATCTACTTCCGATACATACCAACTCGCTTATTTTAAATAGAACATGGTATTTTTTATTTAATTTTTGAATTCTATATCAAATTTTGCGTAAATTTCATGTACCATTTTTTGAGATATTTCAATTTTTTACAATTTGTCTAGAAAAGCAGTCCCAAATAAATCACGATATTGCTGCAAACAAAAACGCTACTGATATAAAATTTGACATGGCGAATTGCAAGACATCACTAAAGTGTCTCATCCTCTAAAATGTTATTATTTTTCACTCAATTCCAACAATTTCAAACAATTATAATTCGCTTAGGTTAAATACAACACCCTGTATATTATATCAGATTTCAATTCCTATCTTCATTTTCATTTAATTCATACTAGAATTCACTATACTGAAATTTAACCGGTTTTGAGACTTTTTATTTTTTTTACTTAACAATAACGTTTGAATAAACTTTGAATCAGTAACGTTTTGCTTACAGGAGTTTCGATATTTATTTGCGACTGGATAGGTATCATCAGCTACTTTTGGTTTTTCTGGGTACCTTACTGTAAAAATACGACACGTCGGCGTCGGCTTAATAACTCTATTACACTCCCTGTAAATAATGATAAGATTTAAAAAATTACTAAATTTGCTATTACTTGCTTTAGAACATCAACTTTTGAAGAAACACTTTTCTTCAAAAGTTGATGTGAAAAGTGTCAAAAGATACCTAATGCATACATAAACAATTTACTATTAAGTTTATTATATTATCTTTAACAGTCACGGACTGCGCTTTATTAACGTTGAAATATTAAGTCTCGTTACTGTACCGGAAGTAGATCAATCATGAAAATATTATATTTAAAATTAGCATAGCATCGATAGTGTAATATGATAAAATTTTACATTACGCCTATTACTACATTCCCAAAAGCTTATAATCAAAACTCTTCGCGCCACACCCGGTATAAATTTTATATTCAAATAAACTAATAATATTGGCAAGTTTTTCTCTTCGTAATAAATTATTGGTAACTTTGGTTCTTAATTTAATAAATAAAGATGTGAGCTTGGGATAAATTAGGATAATTATTAAGACGAAGTCATGGCAAATGGCTGCAGCGAATCAAATAAGAAATGTTTACACACGAGGGTTTATTAAATATATTGTGGTGAACCTCAAGTTCTTTAGAAATATACTTATTCTGAATTAATTACTTTCTATATTGCTGTATTATACATTAACAACATATTAGGTATTTGTATAAAATGTACCTACGTAAAACTCTTGTTCAATTTATATGCAGCTGTAACGTATATAACTTGTAGTATAATTTGTTTATAAATTTTAAACTTTTAGCATGAAACTGTATTATCCATCCAGTTAAAATCCTCTTTGAGGTAGTTTCGATGTCCGTTATCTTCATTCTTAATGTTGGTGTATCTAATGATAGGTGACCTTAATACTTAACCGAATTTTTATTACAAGGCCTTCTCGCATACTTTGTGTGGATAATATAACATAATTCACAATATACTGTTTAAATTACTGCGCACTACTTGTTAATTCTATTTTAATATTTCCTTCTCTATAAATTTTCTAGCAAATTTTTGAACATAAAAATAAATGCGCTTTCCAATTCATTGCTTACCGTTACCGTAACAACACTCGTATGTGATATAGTATAGATAGGAGAATTTGGTTTACATAGTCTTTCGTCAAAATAGATAAAAAATCATACTTAACTGAATGAATGAAAATTAAATGAAACGGAAGCCAGTATTGCACCAGAATAATATGTATGAAATGATCAATATTTCAAAGTCCTTAGTCTATAACACGACAACAAAAATGCCAACAATTTGTTAATATATTACTTTATTTTTTACTGAAAGTAATCGTAAAAAAGTCGGTGCGCAAAAGGACGATACCAATGCCAGCTAAAACAAATTTCCAGTAAATGAGGTATGAATATTAATAGTCGATACTATGTAGAGACAATTAATAAAAATAATTTTTCTATGAGTGCACAATTTATTAAAAAGAGGAGTACTACAAATACACAAAACACCTGCAAATATTAATAATAAATTACAATCCCACTAAGTTATAACATATTCTTGCAGCATTTTGAAAACAATGTAATACCTATAGTACTGTAAGGTGGAGTAACATTAATCTTATGGATTTCTCTGATAATATTTATCGTAAAATTTTTATAAAAATAAATCGAAAATTGTTAGCGCTCTATACGGGTTTTTCTTTACAAAATCTGAGCAACAAGTATCAAGAAAAAATATTTAAATCTAGAAGTCTTCTTTTAAAAAATATCTAAACACAGAAGGTGAATACATTTGAAAATCTATGACTCATTTCATGCACAACTTTCACCAACTTCTATGGCGGTTTTATCCGACGTTCTAAAAACTTCAATCTACTGTATTAAATTACAGTGAAATACGTTTAACACGAAACTGACGGAACCGAAATATTTTTTTCGTGTTAAAGGATATCACAAAAAGTGTATATATATGTTACATATACTCAACAAAATTTCGTTTAATACATTTTATTTACATAGATAAGTATGTATGCATGCCTTTAACAAAAATCAATAAAACAAACATTTAATACATAATTTGCAATTTAAAAAAAACAAAGAAAACGTTTATAACTTTTTTGAAAAATAATGTGATATATTTTTTGTATTGTCCTTTTTAGATAAACAACATTGTTTCATTCGCTTTGATTTCAAACCCTTTTTAATTCTCGCCGACGTGGCAACTGTTTTCTTATTTTCTTCATCCCGAGAAACGATATCTTTTCATGTTAAGCGATTTTTGTTTCGTGTTAAGAGAAAAAAAATGTATGCAAATACATATAGTACTTTTTCGGGACCCCTTTATTGTTTCGTGTTAACCGATATTTCTTCTTAAGTGTTCTCGTGTTAAATGTATTTCACTGTATTAACATTTGCAAATGCAGCCACTGTTGCGAAAAATAATTTTCTAATGGACGCATATCTTATTAGATAAATACTGGAAACATATAAGTCAGTCAGTTAAATGATTACAATCGTAAATCTCTCGAGTTTGATTTTGATTTTTATATGCCACTGTATAACAATAATTAATGTTTGGATTAGATAACATGAATTGTTCTTATTAAAAATACTATGAATAAGGAAAAATGTGCATGAGGCTATGTAAAATCACTTAGTCATAATATCTCCAGTTTGATACTACTTTTAAAGTGATAAAATTTAATTTACTTGAGATAACTTAATCAGTCAGAATTTTAAAGTAGATTAATAGCGTATGTATATTTATATTGGAGTAATGATTTAAGTTTTCAAGTACTATTCACCGAAAGGAAACCAACCAAAAATTAATGCTAATGGAATGGTTCAGTAAATAAATGATTACAAATGCAGATAATATAAATTTAATCTTTTATGATTATTATTATTAACCCTAATATATCAATATAAATAATGATAGCCCAAAATAAATGATTACAAATGCAGATAATATAAATTTAATCTTTTATGATTATTATTATTAACCCTAATATATCAATATAAATAATGATAGCAAAAAAAGTTTTCAGAGTATGCCATATGAAATAAATCTTGGATATATTTTAGTTATACATACATTTTCGCAGTTAGTAAAATAAAAAATGTGCGTCTCTAAATCTGTTGACCACTACCCTTATTACGATTCTTGAATAGTTACACATCATGTAAATATGACAAATATAACACATACATAATATGTAAACAGGACTATATGGTATACCAATATTTGAAAATTATTGTACAAAAGCCTGAAATTCATCACTTAGAGAATAAACTTATTCACCATTAAGTTTCCTGCTATGTTTCAAATACATTTCAACTATCTACGGTTTCCGTTGTCCGTTAAATACAAAGGCCACTATTAAATGGCTAACATGCAAAGATATTTTCAACGTGTCAATTTGACGTAGGTATGATTATTTACGGAGACATTTCTGAGATTAATGTTAATTTTCTAATCTCACGGCCTTTACAGAAAAAAAATGGTTGCTCGCTTTTTATAAGCCGTATAAAGCAGAAAATAATGAAAAACTAATTCTTAACTTTCATAAATAACAATTTCAAATCAGAAGAAACAGTTACAACTATACTTTTACAGAATTGTAGTTGTGTGTGTGTTGCCATATGGCTAATAGATCTGAACAAATTAACTATATGAATAATCTGCTCGGAATAACGATTAATAAACAAACAACGAAGTGAAAATATCAAAAGCATCTACTCTTTACTATAGAATTATCAGAGAGCAGAAATAATGAGATATGTTACAGATTTACAAGAAAACAGTGGCAACCATAAAATTTTGATTTGAAAGGCGCTAATTTTATTGGGTATTACATTCCTTCTCTCTTCCCCCTCCATCCTCACAGAGTGCACAACTTTTACATTTGTGTAAACATCACAGTGTCACAGCCAAAATCATACAGCCTTATTAAATACATATTTTCGATAAAGTATCTAATATAAACAAATAGAAGTAGCGAAACTTTGCATCATTGTTATTGTATAAATATATGCTTTCGTTATAGTAAGCACAAACTAAAAGTATGAAATCAAGCAGTTGGCAAAAAAAAAATATAGCTGCGTAAACTGTAATGCACCTCACAAAATCATACAGTTTAGGGAAAATAGCCAAACATTGTGGTGAATCATTCAATAGTATTGGAATTGCTTGTCATGACATTTGTCTATGCATTATACAATAAGTAGAACGTGTGTAGGACATGTTTTGGTATAGCCGGCGCAATTAGGAAATTAATAAGAAGCAAACCACCATAGAAGAACGACGAATTATTATTCACAATTTTAAAGTAAGAAAAAGTTATCCAGAAATTGCGCAGATTATGAGTAGAAGTAAGGGCACTATACAATGCACTATTAAGGGTGAGTTTATCATTGTGACAATAAAAGTGTTAGTTAAGTAACTGACAGATATTGCTAACTGGCAGATAAAATTTAGCAACTACAATGCTTTATCTTACAGATAACTTCTATTTAACACTCAATAAACGTTTCATTATAATTATCTTACGAATAAAATTTTATCTGCAAGTTAATTTATTTATTCTCACATTGATAAACCCACCCTAAGAGGTATAAAATCGAAAACAGAATTTTAGATAAGCCTCCAAAAGCGCCAAATAAAAAACTAACTCCACAAGATGAACGGTGGATATTAAGAGAAATAAATAAAAATCCATGTATTGGCGTTTCTAAGGTTGCATGTGATATTAGTGAACGCTTAAATAAAGAAGTTAGTGCAGAATGTGTTAGACATATATCACAAAAAAATGATTTTCACGGTCGTATAGCTCGTAACAAATCATATATCAATGAAGGAAATAGATTAAGGAGACTAGAATTCGCACAAGAGTATGGTAACAATACAGAAAAAAGAACATAAAACAAAGTCATAAAACAATAGACAATAATATAGGTTCACTATCTTCTAAAAGTGTGAAGAAATTGGAGGTAACAATTTATAAAAAAAATAAAAATCAAAATTTATTACTTTAGCTCATATTTATTCCGAATAAAAATTCAAAAAATTGCGATTATTGTAATCTCGGTCTTATACTCGTAAGTTTATCAGTGCTATGAATATTCTGATATTTCTTCAATATTACAGGGAACGCTACAACTACAATACTACTTGCTCAACAGCTAGGAGGATTTTTAGTCTTCACATAAAATATAGAGGCATGTCAATAACGCAGAGTATAATGGGAGTAAAAATAACCATTGTCTAATTTCACGTTCTATTGCTATATGAAATTCAACATAAATGTTTCCGTATTGCTCTAACTCCTGAATACTACTTTTACTCGTTATAAGCTTGCGAACGCACATCATACTTTAAATCCATAAGAATGAAGCTTATCTTTTGTTATTATTATATGCAGCGTTCATTTAATTTTAAGTCAATTGTGCTTTTATTTAGAAATAATTGGAGAATTTGTATGGTATATTCTGTAAACTATTCGAGCAATTATCAACACTTTGAATCGACAAATTTACTTAACTAGCTATTTTTCAAATATGTACATACTTCGATCAATTTAAAAAGAAGTGTAATTAACAGTTTAGTTAATCAGGTTATTAAATTGGTATTGATTTTAGAAAACAGAATTTAAGCAAAGTTAGATCAATATTACAAAAAATAGTTACCCAAAAGAGTTCTGTGATAAATTAATAAGGAAAAGAATAAATAAAATATATAACACGCAGGTACAAAATCAAACACACATAACATACAGAAAAACAACTTAAGCGAGAAAATTAAACGCGAATTTAAAAAATCAGGTATTCATATAACATTCATACCTATTAACAATAAATACTTATTCACTAATTAACATCCATTAAAAAAACAATCAAAGTAATGCCATCTATAAATTCGACTGCACAGATATACATACAATCATCAATACACACATAACATTACCGCTGTAACTGCTTTGTCTCCGGATTCTAAAGATAGACGACAGAATTTTGATTTTGTAAATGTACAAAGATTTTGAAAAAGGAAAATAATAATAAAGAAAGATTAATTTAAGTAATGATTATACGTCAAAAAAGAAAACAACACAGTCAATTTTAGAACCGATATTGATAATTTAAGCGTTACCTATAATAATTTAATTAACGCCTGAATTTTATTAATTTAAGCCCTTGACATGTTTTTTCTAGTCCTTGAATAGAATTGTTAGAGCTTGACAAAAAATATACGGATAATTCAAATTATTTTTATTATTATAGTAATATTAAATTTACATTAATTGTTTGAAAATGTAACCATAATTCGATATATCGATAATTTCTTTGTTTTTAGAAATTTTTGTTGATAAGCTTCTTCCACTAAAGAAGTACCTATTTTGAATGAAAATAATAATTTATGTTCTGGAATAAATTGATTTTTAATTAATTGCTGTTTTATTTGACTTGCAAGTGGAAATATGTTTTTCTGGGATTAAGTCAAAACACATTGAAAACTATGTTTGTATATATTTGTGCGATAATCATCAACACACATAAACATTGCTTCTCCTATTTTGTGAAAGTATAGCAATAAATTTAACAACAATTATAAAACGCTAAAATTACTTGAAATAAATTAACAATGGCACAAAACACGTTCTATATACGAAATAAAATATGTTAATCGCATACTGTTATGAAAGAAGTATGAAGCATTTATATGAATACTATTACTTTAAGTAAATTTGTGTAACTAATAGTCCATAATACAAAACCACCCTGTCAACATCGTAATCAGTTAGCTGGATTAATTGACCTTGACCATACGCAAAGTACCCTGAAATTAATTTTAATAAGGATATTTGAACTTTGAAAAATCATTAGTACAAAATTATTAAAAACTAAATGTAGTTTCAAACCAGCTATGTAGTCAAACACAATATTTTCCAGTATTTTACAAGTGTATCTATTATCTGTCACGCAGTATTTGTAAATAGTACGGCCAAGAAAAGAAATTATCGCTAATTAAAAACTTCAGAAAAGTAATAACTAATAAGTAAATCTCATCAGAAGTAACATAATTAAATAAAAGTTTAGAAATACATGTAGATAACCTTTCTCTGACATTATTTTGATATACTATACACATACATTTATATTAGCTATATTTATACGGTGATCATGTGATCATGCTGTATTTAGTGAAATAACATTTCATAAAATAATTTGTTTTATATAGGAAAGAATTTTGCCGTAGAAAAACTCTTAAGTGTTGATAAGGTATATATGTATTTAGTTCATTTCATTTAAGGCACTAAAGCAAATACACCAACCCAACTATTTAAATCTATAAGATATATGTATGTACTATCGCAAGCATTTTAAACGACTCAAACTTCAAGCGTTATGGCCGTATACAGCTAGTCGAAACATTTGAGAAGTAGCACTGGGCGACTGTAATTAGGGGTCGATAACAAGCAGGTAGAAAGATTCGCAATAAATTGTATATCCTATAATGATTGTAATACATCCTACATGATTATAATATGATTCGTATTTATTGACAAAATTCGCTCTGTTTGATATTATTTCTAGAACATTCATACGCAGTGCAAGTTTAAAATATATTTTTATATATAATATTACTATTGTATTTATAGGAAATCTGATGAAGGAGAAACAATGTGTGGAAAACATTAAGAAATGATTAATATTAAATATTTATTTCTGAATATATATTAATTTTTTAATAGGGCTAAATATATCCAAGGAAATTATTATCAGTTGATTTAGGAACATTTTATTGGACGAGACAATTGAAAACGTATTGTACATCTCCTGACTGGTCTTTATAAATTAAACATTTTCCAGGTACTTAGCTGTTGACAATTAGTTCTACATTAAAAAATTATATTGAATTTACGTCAGTAGTACAAATTGTTCTAAGAAATAACTATTATTGGGTTTAAATTCTTATTAAATTAATATAATTAAACGTATTTATACAAACGTTTAAAGTTCTTAAGAATCCGGCAAAACAAACACCGACAAATATTATCATTAATCTTCTTTTATATAACCATAACGTGCATCTATAAACAACTATATTTCTTCATCAAATTTTGTATCGTTAATGTCCATAAATTATAAGTACTATTTCAATTAAAACCGACATTTTAAATAAAATTTCACAAAAGGCTAAGAAATAATAGATATTTTAGTATTAGAAGTATACCTTGTTTAATTTGAGACTTCTTGTAAAAAGACGTTAATTACATAATATTTCTATACGTTATCTATTATCGGTTGTTTCAATTAAAACATTGACCACATACCAATAAAATAATATTAAATTCTTTCCATAATTACGTGTCCTAATCTGTAAGTTTATAATTTCTGCAATAATTGTTGTTAGATCAATATTTTCCCTGATAAAAATGATGACATTTTCTCTTATCCAATTAATTTGAGTACGGTCTACCTTCGCTCAGTACATCATATTCATGTTAAATATATTCGTAATTCTTTTCGCTTAGATTTCTTTTAAATAGTGTCTACCCTCCGGCCTGCGGCTATACGGCTTATTACAGTTGCCCAGTTATATTTACCTGAATATTGCTCCAAGTAAGGAAAGCCTACAATAGATACGTTTTATGGCAGTTTGAGTCGTTTAAAATGCTCGCGATAGTACCTAGTTTGTTAAAGAAGGCAACTATTACTAGTTGAAGGATCTATTTTCTTGGTTACTTTAACTGTATCAAAAAAAGTAAAGGTTTGAATCAACTAAAAAATACTTTGTTTCATTATTTATTATATTCAAATAAAGTATTTTATTTATTGAAAACAATGCACAAATAAAATACAGATTTGTTTGACTAAGCATGATTATCTATTTGACAATAGAATGATATAAAACTGAGAATCCAATACAGTATAAAGGCATTATTCAAGTAATTCCAAATGTTGGAAGCAAAGTTTTAAAATAATGGATTTCTTATTTATTTTTCCAGTTAAAGAACATTATAGACTTATATCTTTTGGCGGAAAATATCTTCGCACTTCAATTTTCGCACTGTATAAAAATTATAAATATTTATTAGGACTAAATAATTTCTTTAATAATAAGTAAATACAGTAAAACATTTACAATTTAGGCTTTTATTTAAAGTGAATTTTGTCTATGAAAAATTGTCTAATATCAACAAATAAAAAATGTTGCATTTGTTAGCCATGTTCAGACACCGACTGCAGCCATAGAGAACATCCTTGAGTCTCCTCCGCCAAAGCAACCTTAGGGGTCTATAAATCAAAATATAGTGGGTAGTGCGTACCACCTGCCTATCACTGATCGTAAGGACGGATAAGATCTCGCCCTTTTCAGTTTCAGTGGGTAATACAATGTAAACATCTCCAGCAGCGAGATTATAAAAGCCTTCGTTTGCAAATCAAGGCGAGAATATTCCCACTAGTTTGTGGATGCTTCTAAAACGCCGAACTGCACAGGAATTGGAATTTGAAAATACGGAGAACCCGATGGTGGATGGCTACAGACCTGCGTAACGGATATTTAAACAGCTCGTAGGAAAATGGATCAGTAAAAATTCCGACAGCCAAGCTGCCCTTAGAGCACTGCAGGCTGTCAGGTTCGATGCCGAAGAACATGATACTGGAGTGTAACTTTAGCACCAAAGGTAAAAGCTCGAAAAATTCTTAAGAACATCATAGGATGCATTGAGATAGTGTGTCAAGCCACTTTACGGCATTAAATAAATATGGAGTTGCCTTTTGGGGTCGCCCATCTCGTTGCCGAGGAGGAAACAAAAAAACACTATTTATGGCGAGGTAATGTTGTAATGAGGAGCTATTTATTATACATATGCAATTTATAAAATAAATATAAATTTAGAAATTTATTTGATTTGAAATGTTTTGGATACAAACGAAAAAGACCTACATCATTTGCTACGCTTTTGTATCTTAAATCTAGCCTCAAACCATTATCAGCATAGCACAGCAACGAAAGAAACTAATCTTTAATTTTGAAAACCAAATTAGTAACAAAATATGTAAAAATACATGCAACAAAAAAGTTTTTGATTTAAAAAATAAACTGAAAGTTTTAAACTAAAGTTGATTATACACAAGTGATCTGACAAAAAACTCTAAATTCAGTATCGAGTATCCAGGATAAATTTTAAGATTTGTAGGAATGACATATAGTGACTAATATATCGGTGATAAAACATGTGCTGTCCTATTGTCAAATGTTAATACAGTAAATAGCTCTAAATAAAACGTTATACACTTTCAATAATAGGACTTAGTGTTTCGCTACTAGTTGAATATTATTACTGATAATTATAAAATCATCTTCGATTTCACTATAGTCAAATATATTTCTGAGCTATCTGAATATTGCACTGCTTTCTTCAACGCAGCAGAATCGAGCCCGTAAAGCGATGAAAGACCAATGAAAATATAGTAAATAAGCTTTGGCAGTTAAATAACTGCAGAAGTAGTTTGATTAACGTTCCAATGATACTTTAAATTACTTTTTGTTTTAAATAGGGTTTACTTTTATTTATTGCTTGTATACTTTCGGCACCCAAAAAATTTGAAACAGTTGTAACCTTGTACCATACAGATAATCAATCGCCGTTACTACATAAAGACAAACCAATTAAAGATCTAACTGTCGGTATCTATTTGAAAGTAACTGACGAGATTATATTTTATATCAAGAAATCTGAAATAAATGAACAAATTAAATTGATGTGACGTGCTGAATTAGAAAGGAAGGTTGTGTGAAAATACATTGAGCAATTTTAATTGGTTTTATTAACCCCCTGAACAACTACATTAAGATATTCTAAATAGCTGAAAATTGAAGTAAGTTATATTATTTAATTATGTAACACTTCTCAATTATCTTTCAAAATTAACTGCTAATGAAGTCTAAGCTAGTAAGCTTAGAAGCTGAAGTTAAGAAGTAAAATTTCTAACTAACTTTTCTCGCATAAAAAGCCAATCGCTAAAAAAAATATCTAAAATATACAGCTAGAACTGGAAATGTCTAAAATATTGTTATTCACTTCGCAACGAACTGTAAAATATTATAAAAAGATTTCGGTTCAGATTACTGTGTCATTAACGTTGATTTGATAAGTCGTAAATATTTTCCTTTACTAATTCCATACAAACTACCTACAGAACCTTTAAAACCCAATCAAATTTTGACATCAAATAAAAATAATTGCTTAACAAGCGATTTTAGCATCGTTTGACCTTGAATCTAGTTTAAGCGGACTAGCTTAGGTTTATAAATATTCGTGAGTTCAGTAGCAATTGTAAAGATCACTTCATCAATAATGGAAACGCTTCATCGGTATCACTTTTATATTATTGCAAAAATTATATTTAGAACAATAAATGCCAATTAAAATAATCAAAAAAATTAATTACCCTGAAAAATGTACACAAATTTTATATTTTTATTTTAAGACTAAACTGATATGAATTGTAAGCGAATACATTTTTACAAATACTACATGGATTTTGACAAAGGCAATTTAGTTATTTCAAAATTAGACACAAATCCCATACATTAAAAAAAAATTTCTAAGACGTTGGAAATGAAATTATAAACAATTATTATTTATATTCCAAAATTAGTGTGTCAAACTACAAACTTAGTTAGCAATATGTAATAATTCCATGTGACATATTATGACCTAATGCCACACCAAATCACTACTATTAGTAATATTTTCATCTATAATACACCAAAAATTCTATTGTTGGTTGCACAAAACATTTCACAAAACATTAATTGTGATGTGTTGAAAAGAAACCTAAATACAGACAAACTTCTCTAAGCCGAACTTACATAACTAAAAATTCTTAGTAAGTCGACTTCTGTATATGGAATTATTTTTAAGATATTTACGAGATTCAAGCTACAAAAGTACGACTATAACAAATATCACTTATAGTATATTCGCTGGCACTAGTATAATAAAAATCGCAGTCATCACTGTCAATGACCGCTTTTTCTTGTATCCGCAAGTGAGTGCGCATTTCACTTCTTAAGGAATTAAAATACATAAAATAAAATTACTAGTTTAGAATAACAAAATGAAGAATGTTAAGCTAATTATAAGTTTATTTATATTGAAATGTAATGGGAATAAAACGAAATGAGTTCTTACATATTAAACCTATAATTTTAATCGAGTATTCTAATTTAAAGCTTCATGATAAAACATAAAAAAGAAAATATTTTAAATCATTACAATAATGTTGTAAGTTGTAAAACAATTCCTTGAAGATATCAGAAACATAAATTGTTATATCATATAACAGCCTATATAACATAAAATCGCGATATCTTTACGTGAGAAAACGAAAAGAGAATGGAATCCCATGGTTGTTGCTCGTTACTGCACATGGACGACCGCGGGGGTGTACGGGGAAAGGACTGCAGAGATAGATTAGAAATCTAGTTGGTGGTGAAAGTGTTCGCAATAACAACATGACACGGGAAAATACAGAAACCGCCATATTGCATGTCGCCATAAAGAATAACAATAACATTATAAAGTTAACGATTCTTCTTATATTGTAGCGCCTTCTGAAAAGAAAAACTTATTCGCAATAGAGGTAGGTTATGGACGCCAACACATCTTACAGTAGGAAGCACTTCGTTGAAAAATTAAGCGGAAATTCCGCGACCCATCTGTTTGTTTACGTTAGTTTAAGAGATCCGGTTAGATTTACCTTCTTACCTAGTTAATGTTCCTTTCAGTAAGGGATTCCGCTCGTAATATCCCCCGATCATGTTCACAGTAATCCAATAGTAATTCCTCGAAATGTAAAAGGAAACCACACAAGAACACTGTTATTGATGATTGCGATTTTGTTTGAAAACACTCACTTAAAAAGCACATATTTCCCATCCGAATGTCATGGAGTGATCTGCACCTGATCACCAGGAGCGTATCACCCACTTCACGACTTAACAAAAACTCTTATCACTTATATTAAGGGAATCACACTAAGAGGACAACATCGTAACACGCAAGACTATCCTTAACGGGCATCATCTTCAAGTAATATTTGATGGATTAACTAGACTTAAATCCATTTTTAATTGGATGGATGCAGAACACGACTCCTAAACTTTTTCGGGTAAAATCACAGCAAATAACAAGAAAGAGAAGAAAGAGTATATAGGAAAAGAAAAGAGTGCAGTACCGTGCGGTATATCAAATTGACAATACACGCGCGAGTATGTAGAGGCGAGGCGCACGCAGCACACGACGATGACGGCTAACAGGTGTCTGCCCCCACTAGGACGCGCCTGCGCTGCCACAGGCAACGGTGTCGAGTAGCGCTCAGCGGCTCCCATATGCCCTTGATAGCAAGTGAGCTGGAGAAGTCCAACTCGACTTCGCGGACTCGCTTGACTGGTTCACCTAGTTTCACTTCTTTATACGTTAAACATTTGGGTATTGTAGCACTGTATAGTATGTTTACATACAATGCGTATAATATATATTTTGTCATTGTCCACTTATCTCATTCGTATTACACGTTTTAAATGTTCCATCGTGTAATCTTTGACCTTGTTAACTCCGTGATAGATAACTACAGACAATAATATACATATATATATTTAATCGTTAACAAACAAAAATTAGCACCACTTTTCCATAGATTAGAACACACCATAACTTGTAAAAGCCGAAATTGAATCCAACCTTCTAAATTGACAAAAAAGAATCATCCGGTTTTGGACTACAAGCCTCTCGATCGCAGCAATATACAATCTTTATCACTGTTCTATCCTAGACACTACGAATCTGGTTTAACATGAAAACCCAAACATCTTACTATATTTTTTTAGATTAAATACTATACCATACACTTAAGTCACTACTAACATAATTTAATTTCAGTGACATTTTTTTAATTTTAGATTTCCTTTTTAGATATTCTAGTATTTTTATCTCTGTTTTGTTTTCTTACTTCTATTTATATCCCTTGTCTGTGTTTACTCCTTAATGTTTTTTTCTCATTTCTCTCAATTTGTCAGTATTTAATTTAGGGAAAAATAAAAAAAATCTAATAATTGAAGGTGTACATAACTTAGGTCTATTTGTATAAGTGATTATGTGGATATGTAAGTACTTCTGCTTATAACAGTGAATAGCATGCAGTGAAATAATTTATTGTTTATTACTGATACAATAATTCTACCGAAGATGTATCTTTTAGAGATTGAACTAAGCATCGTATCGTATCGGAACGTGAGTGTTATTGTATTGGGGATACCAGACTGGCCTGGCCGAAGAGTTCTAAACTTATTAATCGACGAGATTAATGCAGACTGCTACAATATTATTAATAATTTTAGAGAAGGCGAGGTAGTATACTTAGATATTAACGATATTGTTAAGTATAGTGGTAAAATGCCTATAACATTTCATCTATCAAATTATTATAAAGTTGTAACTATGAGTGCTGTGGCACGTGTAATAATTAACTGGTCAAGTAATTTAAATCGAAATCCGGCGGCAAATTATAATAATTTAATCGCTATTCAAACCGTCGATTTACATAACATAACACAGAATATCGGTCCAAATTTTCAGAAAACGACGCAGCAGGTGGGACTTCCTCTTTTGGAATACTAAACTTGAATATTCAAAGTTTAAGAAATAAAGTCACTTGTTTGAAGGTATTTCTTGATAGTGTTGACCCACATGTTGTTTGTCTAACAGAGCACTGGCTTAGAGATCCTGAAATTGTACATACATGTGCTTATTGAAAAGTATCGTCTAGCAGCCTGCTACTGTAGGTCTAATTATATTGGTGGCGGTGTTGTAATCTATGTAAGGAATGATTTAGAGTATCGTGAAGTTGTAATAAGTGTCATGTCAATAGAGAAAGATGTTGAATTTTGTTGTGTAGATGTAAAATATGATGGTCGTCACTTTTTTGTTGTTTGTGTGTATCGTTCACCCTCTGGAGATGTGGATACTTTTATCAATACAATCAGTGATGTTCTGGATAATAATTGCAATAGATATGAACATGTAAGCGTATGCAGTGCTTTTAACATTAACTTGAATTTGAATTCTGGAACTTCGTAGCGTGTAATAGACATGTTTGAATGCTATGGACTCAAGCGATTGATTTGTCATAATACGCGAATTACGAATGCAACAGCTACATGTATAGACAATGTATTTAGTAATTATCCACGTGCAAATTTAAAAAGTAACGTTATTACGTACTGCATTGTTTGAGAGATCGTTTTCTTATAATATTTGTATAATACATAATCAGTTATCTCTTTATTTCAAAACCCTATCTTACCCAGCGTTTAAGAGGTATCTCAGGCAGAGTTTGTTCTCTAGTCAGTGTAATGGTCAGATATTTCTTCATTGCTGATGCTACAGCTAGTCATTGTCGATATTTTGAAACATGTGTGGGCACTTCACGGAATATTAGTTTTAGTTTAATTTTATCTTGTATTTATACCGATAATTTGTTTATGTATTCAAGGTTTGAGTGGAAGAACAGTTAACTGAACTCCACCTTGGGATTTTCCAAGATTCTTTTTTTTTATGCATTATTATTCGTCATTACTTTGTATCGTTTGTTTTTTCTTGGAAAATAAAGGCCTGTTATTATTATTATTATTATTTTTATTATTATTTAACGGGTCGATGGCCGCAGTGGTTAGGCGGCTGACTATTGTTGTGAGAGGACGATAGGTGCCGGGGTTCAATTCTCTGGAGGGACGGTGACATTTTTTCAGAGAGTTTAATCCCGGATCGACTTGCCATTCGCTGTTGGGAGCAAAGTGATTAACAGCGCGGCATCATAAAAGGCGATATGATGCTGTCACAAAGCCATTTAAAACACAACTTACACACACTAATCTACACCGCAAGAGTTGCAGTGATAGCCAGACAAGTAATACAGCTTACGGAGTCACTTTAAAAAAAAAAAAAAAATTATTATTATTATTCATTCAAATATGTCAGACCATAGTAGTATAGTAGTCGAATATAAAATTATTAGAGCAATGGCTCCTAAATATTTCTACAGTAGGCAATATAATGATGAAAATTCAAATAAATTTATAACTTCCATACGAGACGAATATTGGACTGACGTTTACGATATAAGTGAAATGAATTTAAAGTATAAAAAGTTTATAGGCATATTTTCCTACCGCTTCAAACTGTGCTTTCCAATAAAGCGTTTTGAACAGCGATGTATTAACCATATCGGCTGAATCTCACCTGAAATTAAAAAAGCATCCTGCGATCTTAAAGATTTGTTTCAAATATGTAAATCTTACGACGACCCAAATTATGGGCACAATATAGGCTAAAAAGAAACGAATACCAGGTTATGTTAACTGCAAGTAAGATAGCGCATAATAATAAATACTTTATGAATGCAAATAACAAAAGTAAAGCTGCTTGGCAATTAATTAATAAGCGCACTCAGGTGACAGATCATAATGAAATAGTCCTTACAGTGGATGATAGTAAAGTAGATGACCCTAATACAGTATGTCAACTATTCGCGGATCATTTGGTAGAATTTCTGGGGAAACTGCTAGTGATAAGGAATGTATAAAAAAATCAGTTCAAATTTCTAAAATAACAGCTAATTTAAATAAGTTGTTCTTACACCCGGCTAATAACTCGGAAATAGAAACAGTTATAAAGAATCTTTCCCCAAAGATATCGGCTGAGGTGGATGGAATCCCTACAAAAATTGTTAAACTAGTAAGCCACTTTGTATCTAGTCCACCAACCAATACTATTAATTCAATGTTTGAAACTGGTATTTTTCCTGATCAGCTAAAAATTGCAAAACTGGTACCAATATATACAAAAGACAACTCCAACGATATAAATAATTATCGACCTATTTCACTATTGCCATCATTTTCAAAAGTTTTTGAAAAAATCTTAGTTAAAAGATTATTTTCGTTCTTTCAGAGAAACAATGTTATATCTCATTGTCAGTACGGTTTTATACAAAATAAATCATGCGAAGATGCAATTTATAAATCCCTTGTTGACATCCTAGAATTCCCAAATGTAAATAAATGTGTATGTGGCATTTACTTCGATTTAAGCAAGGCATTCAATCTTATTGAGCATGGTATTTTGCTTTCTAAACTGGACACTTACGGAGTACGTGGTATTCCTTTAGAGGTCCTACGCTCGTATCTTTCAAATAGGTATCAAGCGGTGCATATAAATTATCTGAAAAATGATATGTTCACGGAGACTTGTAGTAGGCGCGTGAAACTTATACGTGGAGTTCCCCAAGAATCAATTCTGGGTCCACTTTTATTTGCGATCTATGCCAATGACTTACATCTTGCGCTTAGAAACTGTAGGCTGATATCTACAGAACAGATAACGGCGTAGAAAATGTCAGTAGACACATCACCGAAACTACATAAAACGTCAAACATCACCAACAACAATCGTCAAAACATGTACACTCGGTTGATTTAAAATCGACTCACCCGGCAAGCGACGTAGACCTAACGTCGCACACAGAAACTTTCAACATTTAACTGGATGTTTGTAGTAATAAAGCAATTTGCTTATGAGCAGGTAAAATAGCTACGTAATGTGAAATGAATGGGAAGATCGCTGCAGAAATATATTCTTTTTCAGATACTTTTAATACCTGCGTTATTACGTAGTATAGCGTTTGCCAACACCCATTACCATTAATGGCATATAAACGCAAATAAAATAATAATACAAATCAATTTTAGAACCATAAGAAAAATTATTTATCGAAGCAGATAGACAGGAATCTATGTTCATCTTAAGTTTGTTTCGTTAAAAAACACTGATTTTATTCGAAAATTTATAACAAAACACACAGTAAACAAATAATAATTTATTTCCAATAATAGAGAAGGTAAACGGAAAGGCAGTCAAACTGAAAACAAATTAATACACCGAAAAAACTTTTGAATTATTGGTTGGTTCTGAAGGACATTTTCTGCACCATCATGCGAACATTCATTCTCTAAAGTATATGTAATAGGGTGAATCGAAAAACGTGTTTTTTTTCTGCAATACAATTTTAATAGCACGGGAAACTTGCGCATAGGCGTCATTATAAATAAAAAAATATTTTAAAAAATTTTTTCAAAATTTGAAATCAGGCAGAAGGCTTAAGGTTACCAAAAAAGTCAAAATCCCTGTAAATTAAAAAAAAAATGCAAAAATTACAAAAAAAATACATTTTTTGTTGTAATAGTGAAACAAGTGTTTTTAAGAGTGTCCTTAATGCATACAAAAAGTAATTAGACCCATTCTTGTTTTACTGAATTCGCGCAAAAGACCTAAAGTTGCGAGCAGGCTTGCCGCCCTGAAAATATTATGTTGGCTATGATAATGGATGAAAGACCACACATTAGAGAACTTGGCCACAGGAGGATCCTTAAATCCAGAAATGAGCCATCCGCTGAAGGTTACGTAAGAGACTTCAAAATACCTTCAATAAATTTTAGTGCAAACGACTATACCGAAGTAATTGATTGGTCAATCTGCAAGTTAACACCGCCGCCACTACTGTCCAAGATGCCAACTGAACACATAGCTTCTTTGTGGAAAGACAAAGCGCTATCAACTTTTAACCACCTCATATTCCCATGCCAAACCCAGTCAGTTGAGAGGTATGTAAAGCTGGTTACAGAAGCAGCAGAAAAAGTGTGCGGGCATGAAAATCAAGATGGTTATATTAGAGCTACTTTAAAATCAAGACAGCTGATGCCCACATTTAATTAAAAGTCAGAATTCAAAGGGGCTTCTATGTAAATAATCTTTTGCCTACAACGATCATATGCATTGTACACAGTAAATAGTTACTGTAAATATTGTAAATAAAATTCACCCGGGTTGGTTGGTCGCGTAGGGTGGATGTGGAAATCACTTGTTAGAGTCTTATTACAAACCTAATGTGTTAAACAAACACTCATCAAATATGGAAAACGGCGTTTGTACGGGACTATAACTTAACTTATACTATAATTTAGACCTTTTGCACGAATACAGTTAAGGAATAACAGGTCGGGAAGTATTTTTTCTGGATTGGGAAA
Organism: Holotrichia oblita; assembly: GCA_023690525.1. Classification (NCBI taxonomy): domain Eukaryota; kingdom Metazoa; phylum Arthropoda; class Insecta; order Coleoptera; family Scarabaeidae; genus Holotrichia; species Holotrichia oblita. Next base: position 43,979,345 of record CM043018.1, on the reverse strand, counting down.
ACTATTTTGAATGGTTTTTACACTATTACAAATTAAAAATAAAACTTTTATGGGTTTAGGCACATGTTTAAAAATCGTCGTAAATCATGAAATATCGTTTTTTTGCGATACAACCCGCAGCTTTAGACCGTTTGCGCGAATTCAGTAAAACAAGTATGGGTCTAATTATTTTTTGTATGCGTTAAGGACACTCTTAGAAACACTTTTTTCACAATTACAACAAAAAATGTATTTTTTGTAGTTTTTGACATTGTTTTTTAATTTACCGGTATTTAGACTTTTTTGGTAACTTTAGGCCTCCTGCGCGATTTCAAATTTTGAAAAAAAAATTTTTAAAATACTTTTTCATTTATAATGACGCCTATGCGCAAGTTTTCCGTGTTATTAGAATTGTATTGCAGAAAAAAACGCGTTTTTCGATCCACTCTAATATGTAATAGACTTTTATATCTTGTCCCCATACATATTCTTATTCATATAATTTCTTAATTACATAAATACTTAGAATTATAGTGAAATTGTATGCGATAGCGATTTAACTATACATATGTTAAGCTCGCATTAAGAAATTATCGGTTTAGGAATTTATAAATGATCCCTTGCATATGAAACTGGATTTAATTATGTATTCCTTCAATCAACGATTTAATAGAAAAATATATTGTATATACATAGATAGTAATTTACATACAGTTGACCATACTATTACTGCTTTGCATTCGGAGGCCGCAATAAAACATACTTTTAACGGGTTTTATGGCAGTTTGAGTCGATTCTAAATCAACCGAGTGTACATGTTTGCTTTAAGGAATTAGTGCGTGTAGCTTGATTATCTAATAGTTTTCCAAATGATGTATTTATGCAATAACATTGAACTGAAACAAAACTCTATAAAAATTGTAACTAAAATAAAATTCTTATATTCTTATATATACATATATCTGAGCATTTTAGGTACGGAGACTAATTAAATCGTTATAACTTATTCACCTTACATTTTAGGTATAGGAACACCTAATACGGATTAAAAGAGAATCTTTTGTAGAATCAGAATATGTAATAAAATGTATACCTTTCTATTTAAAAGAATCTACTTTCCGCAGATTAAACTTATTTATAAACAACCAAGTTTTTAAACACCCTGTATAATGTTATAGAGAAGAACTTCAAATGTTGTGTAACTACATACTATCAGCTATGCGTATGCAAAATCTCATTCATCTCTTTTACTCCTAAGTGACGTAATATCGCTATAAAGTAAGATTGGTATCTGTCACTTTTTTTCTTTAATTGCGAATAACTTAGAAGGCATGGTATTTAGGTATAGGGTATGATACATGAAATATGTGTAAAATTTATCATAGAAGCTGAATTTGTAATTTATTTTAAGCATGCTATTTAAAAAATCGAAGTTGATGCCCACTTCCGGTTAACTGGAAGTGACATTTATTCAGATATATTTTCACGTGATAGTTCATGTTCAACCATATCCAACTGCAAAATTTTGTTTTAAAATTCCGTTCCGTTTGTATAATACTTTTAATAGGCCATTCTCACCAATCACCCTGTATATAAAACTAATACGCAAGAAAACTACAATATCTGCAATTTTAATGACCGACGCAGATATACTATTAAATTTGGAAAAATGCGTCAACGATCACTATTATTCGCAACAGATAATAGCGAACAGTAAATTATACATATATACACTTTATACTTGTTAAAAGCAATCAATACATTAATAAGTAAATATTAAAAGTTTGAAGAAAAGGGGAAGGAAACGAACCGTATGTAATTAATGTTGAAATAAGTTTTATATCCCCTTCTTTATTGCTCTTTGCAAGAACAATTACATACGGATTATCTGTCATTTCATTTCTTAGAATTTCTTAAAATTCCTTTTAGGGAACGTCATTATATACAAATTTACATGCATTATTATCGATGTATGTATGTATGTATGGATGTAATGTATGTTTCATCTCATAGCAGGTATGAGAGGGACGATTGTTTGTTTACCAGATCATAAATTAACAGTTCACCAATTTTGTATTCAATATATATAAGTTTACGACGTCCCCGTTCCGATTGCTAAGAAGGGCTAGGAAATTCCATAACGGTATCGGTTAAGGTGCTCTCCACTGTACATATATCGACCGGTCATATAACTTACTGTTTGAAGCAACCACATTCTTTTTTAAAGAAAACAAGTAAAATTTTAGTTCACACTTGCTTGAAAGTTGTTTTATACTATAAAAATTCAAATTACTAAAAAGAAAGGCAAATATTACATATTTAGCAACGTATATTACATTAGCCTATACCATGTAGTGTTAATAATAACTTATTGCCAATCATTATCAGCATTGCACGGCCGCGTGCATCACATTGTTTGCGAGTTTACTCAATTCATATATCAATGATTAATTAATTTGCCAATAAATATCTGCATATCATCTGTACATCATGACACGCATACGTCCGAATTGCACAATTAGTGTAATTAGCTACTAACCATCGATACCTTCAGACAATGTAGACTCTGTTCAATTTCAATGGATTCATCACAGAGATAGTAACAATAATAACCGTTGCTACTACTATATCAAACCTCATTCCTCGGTAAGAATAACTTACGTTAAATTGGATAATATACCGGGTGTGACATTTATCTACGATTTCAGTTTTGCTATTCATTTAATTAAAACTTGTTCTTAATTAGAGATCTGTAAATGGAAGTTGTCTATGACATTTAAAATATTTTGATGAATACAGGTTTTTCGGTTTTATTTGTGTGTTAGCTTGCACGAACTTTTAACTTAACTTGGATTTTTGAAGACCCAGCATGACATAATACTATTTGGTGTTTGTTTCTTAATAATTGTTGTGTAAGTTCTACATTCTACTCTGACAAAATATTTTTGTACCGTAGAAGGTTTCATTTTACAACTTTCTAGAAAAACATTTTTCGATAAAGTAAATAGTTAAACCACAACAAACAGATTCGAGATACATGTATATATATAATACATAAAAAGATAACCCTATTTAATTGATTTGATTATTTGATAATAGCCCGTAGGACATATTAGTAAATTCGGGTACTAAAGTAAAACTAAAATTCGAAATATTTCATCGTCCAAAACTGTATGATAGATTAGAGAATTTAATAATATAATAATAATAATATATCACCAGTACACAAGCATACACTCATGTATTATGTATACATTACAATTATGTTTATTTAACTTATATAACTTGTACTGAACGATTGCCATATTAATTGTAGTCATACTGCCAACGTAAACTAGTGCGATTCTTAATATGTGAACAAGTAGACAGTGTTGAATGAGTACCTTAACGGATTCCCGCTTCTTCTGCTGGTAATCCTTATTTTTTATTTTTTTCCGTCCAAAGGTTGATGCATTTCTAAATAATTATGCAAGTTTTTGGTTTCTTGTTTGGTTGAATATCCAGATTTAGCATATTTAGCAATATTTTTCACCTGCAGATCTTGCAAACTCCCAGACATGCTACAATCAGTACTGGAGTGATTTCGTAGAATATCAGTGCTGAAAGAAAGGGGGGGGGGAGGGAGAGAGACAGAGAGAGAGAGAGACATTTTTCTGTTGGTATGATTGCTCTCTTGTAACTATTAGAATAATGCTTTTCATAATTTAATTTCTACTTTTATTTGTAGGCCAGTCCAAGACATTCCCCGAATCCCACAAAACAACTTTCTGCTTGGAGCTAACTTAAACTCAACAAGATAAAGTTATGGTTAATAATCCTCACCATAGCTATTTTCTACATCTATTGTAGTAAACCTCCTAAACGCTGCTTGTAAAATTTTTTGTTTCCATCTTTAAGATATGGTTATAATTGTAACAATTTTGAAAGATAACTTCTGACCAAATAAAGAAACTACTGCAGCACTGTTATATTTTTGTTGCTATAGTAGCAACATTTGAGCGATACTCTCCTCTATTTTCTATCATATTTATAACCAAAGATTTAAAATAATCGTTGAAATTAATGATTAATTCTAAAACCGTTTTAGGACACGTATGTTTTCCAGTTCAAGTTCAGAATGTGCTGTCTGGAAAGTTTATGACAATTAAACAAATTAACTTAACTAATTCTAACAACACTATGAACATGTTATGTATATCAAGTCACAAGTTATTTAGAGTTAAATAGTAAAAAGTATGTGTAAATGATGAAAATCATTAAAAGAACGACATGCAAAAGCATAATATATTCTTTCCTAGTTCTAATCGAATCATCGCTAGCTTAATGTATGCGCGAAACTAGAAGATTAACAATATATTAATAAAAGAAAAGTAAATAAAAGCGCAAATTTCAAGTTCATATATTTTTCTACAAATGTTATAGGAAAAGAACACATGATAACTAAAATTATTATATCACCCTTTCTTGTGTGTAAATAACATGTTTTCGCTGTAATAACATTATTGGTGTAAATATACTCAATAAAAAAATTAAGTAGAAACTGCATGTGTGCAAATGATGATAATGTCAAACGACTAAGCAGATTTTATTTTTCATTTATCCGTTCGACGAACCGGAAGTGCTCTCTATTGGATCGCCAACGCGTCAAACTATGTGCCAAGTATAACCGATCGATAAACAAGCTACCTCCAATCTCCTCTCTGTACCAGTTTTCGTAACGTTGTCAAGCGAAATCTAAATCAATTTTGATCTTTACCTTACATAAAATTGTCTCAGGGAAAGAAAAATCCGCACTTATAGGGTATACACATGTTTTTATAACATGCAAATTAAAGAAGCTTTGAACTTTCCTCTTTGAAATTATACTCATGCAGAGTATCAGGTATTTAGCAAGATTCGCCCGACATCGTAATTGCATATACGAGGGAGCGTTTTTATATTCGCGGAATGGGGGATAAGGGGTGGAAATAAAAAAACCAAATTATTTTTCTTTTTCAATATATTCACCTGCAAGACGGATACATCTTTCAATTAATTTATTTATACCCTCATAAAAAAATGATTTCTCTTTATCTGCAAAATACGCCGAAACTGCCTCCTTGACTTCATCATCGGCAGTAAATTTTTTACCCCGCAGCTCTTTTTTCATTTTCGGAAACAGGTAATACATAATCACTCGGGGCCAGGTCTGGGCTGTAGGATGGGTGATTCACAATTTCGAAGCCCACTTTATAAAGGGCAACTAACGCAACGCGGCTCTTGTGGACGGGCGCGTTGTCGTGCAAAAGCAGCACACCTTTCGTCAATTTTCCCCGTCTTTTCTCTTTAATGGCTTCTTTTAGTCGCTCTAATATTGAAGCATAATATACTCCGGTTATAGAAACACCTTTATCTTTATAATCAATCAACAATATTCCTTCCGAGTCCCAAAATACCGTTGCCATGAGTTTCCCAGCTGATTGTGATACTTTAAATTTCTTGGGAGGTGCTATGCCCTTTTTATGACACTGCATGGAGTCTTGTTTGGACTCAGGTTCATAATTATGAACCCAGTTTCGTCTCCAGTAACAATTCGACTCAATACACCATCCTGGTCTTCATTACAGAGGTCCAAAAATGCACGCGAACACTACGCTCTGTTGTTACTTGGTTGATTATTTGGTTTATGTTACTTGGTTGACGATAGCTCAAAGACTAACTGTCTAATAACAATGAAACTTCGTATTTATACTAATTATGAGTCGCTGCACAGGCCACGCCCCCAATGCGCCTAATCACCTCCCTACAACCCGCTCATTCCGCGAATATAAAAACGCTCCCTCGTATGTACATACACTTAACTCTGAAATACAGTATATTTCATTAAGTTTATATCGTTCTGCGATTTTGGTTTTGGTAAAAGTACCTGTTTCTACTTCTTCTAAAAGTTTTGTTGAAATATCTATCGATGTTTGTGCACACATTATATCTATACGCAATCGACATATTCGCTGTGAATGCAAGATTTAAACTAAACAGAAAATGCAAAAATAACAGCGCAAAATAATCACACAGTGGATTACTTGTTTCAATTTCCGAGTTCGTGTTAATCGAGAGCTTCTATTGCTAGGTTGATATATTATTGTTCGTATTACATGTTATCCTAATAATTTGTGTTATCCAAAGATTTCATGGAAGTGATTTAGAAAGAACATTTGTATTTCACGGGGGAAAGAATCCGTTCGTGTTAAGCGAAAATTCGTGTTAAACGAGTATGTGTTAAAAGTATGTTGTTAAGGGAGTACTGTAGTATGTTTTTGGGTATCGACATCCAGGTATCGCTTTCTAAATATCGGTATAATGGGATCGATGCCTTCGTTATATGTGGTATTAGACAATCTAGACCGGTCATATAACAAGTACTGGAAGACGTATCGATTTGTTCATCCCTAGTCAGCAAGAACTTACTAATTAGGTATTAGTATAAATAGTTTTGCTGAATGTTTCATAGACTATCTATTATGTACACTACAATTTTCTAGCCGAAACTTATGCCGGTTTTATGTGCTACAAACTCCAATAACGTATAATGTAATTTAATTATTCGTCAGTTAGAATCCATTAACTAAAAAGCTACCTATAATATCATGAATGTAAGTTTCATTATAGTACATAAAAATTTGCAAGCTTCAGGCGCTTTGAATGAGATGGTTATAAAATAGTAGAAGTAGCAAAAATCTACATCAGCAACTCGAGCACCAGCTTATCATTTTTGCGTTAATTTCTCCAATACTGTAGTTCAAATTTAAATATGCAACAATTCTGTAATTTAAATTATGTAAATTTCCCAACATTTTCAGAACTATGTTTATTTAAATCAAAAGAACTCCATTTAACATACGAACCACTAAGTAGATAGGTACATTAAAAACAACATTCCAGAACAAACCGAATAATATACTTCTTAAATGTCCCAAGGAGTCGTTAGATGTCGCGAGTGTGCTCAGTCTTACAATTAATAGGTTTGTTTTGGTTCAGTAGGTGTGGATAATCGTAGAACAGTTTGTAAAGTGCGCCGTACTAGTTGCGCAGAATAAACAGATTTGGAAACCGTTTTTGAACTATAAAAAAAAACGAAAACAAAATTTGTTTCAGTGATTATATCCCTCTCTACTTTACCAACAGATAGATGTCAATTGTCAGATGAGAATGGTGAGATAAAGAAGCAATTTACGAGTTTTCAAAGAATATCATTTTAATTTACACTTTTGCGCTTTTAATTTCTGTGATACAGTACATATTAGTTTTCAAAATATATCTTATGTTTAAATCTTTAGTTAGAAACTGATAGAAGAAAAGTATACGTTTAATATGGAATAAAAAAATCAAGAATATAGTTTATTAAATATTCCTGTACATCATTCAGTATTATATAAAGTTGCAGCAATGTAATTTCATCTATTATAACCAACTTCATTGTATTCATTTTTTTGTTGAAATACCATATTTATGACTAATTCTTCACCCCCTGATGATGAACTAGAAGATGAGTTGCTCTCAACAAACATCTACTACGACAAATGTTTGTTTTAATGGTAATGGTTAAAATCCAAAAAATGCTTACCTCCATGCCTCTTTTTTTCAATTTTTATACTTTTCTATATAGATGTCCCCGACCACAAAACGTAGATACAAGTCAACACACTAGCTAAACACACAGAATGATCCAATTCAAATCCGTAACCGATAAGCGCTTTATAACTGGGACTAGTACTAACGGTTTTCAAATTGTACGAGAACGATGTACCAACTAAACCAAAACACTATCCGACAAAATCCACAATCAGTTTGAGAAACTAAAACACGCGCAATTAAACTGCGCATGTGCAGGACGGTACGAGAATCGTCTATGAGAAAACCAAAACAAACCTAATGTAATGTCTAAACCGCGAGATCCACAATATTTCTCTGACACTCTTGGCACGACAATCGAATGTTTTTGATTAATGGAGTCACTGTTATGTTGAATCAATATGTGTATGGGTATGCAATTAATAAGAATACTGAAACTTCGACAGTATAATGCGGTACCGTGAATTATAAATATAATGTAGCATTTCTTAGTAGTTTTATGAAATATACATACGCATATAATGAGATATATTATACATACATATGTATAATTGGAGGTATGTTATATGTATGTATACAGTTACGGTTATATTTTAGTAAGATCTATAACGGTGGCGGTTATTATCGCAATAAATATGTAATATACAGGGTGTGGCATCTTCCTGGGATCGGCTAATTGTGGCTTTGCTATTTATTTAATCGAAAAATGTTCTTAGTAAAAGATGTCTAGAATGCAGTTCTCTATAGCAAGAAAATATTTTCTTATATAGAGGATGTTCAGTTTTGTCTGTACGACAGGTTACTTTGTTTATTTAAATGGAGCACCCTATATATTATTGCAATTTTGAATTCCTTGATGTAATATAAGGTAATTTTAATTAACATACTCTGGACTAAAACCCAACAGTTTTCGAAATATTTAGTTTCGAAAGGAAGAAAATGAATTTACTCAGACTACTTAAAAAATGAATCTAGCCTTTCCTAACAATCGTTTTGAAACAAATCGTGGGTATTATTATAATGATATAACGATACTTCAAGCTTTATTTTCCATACTAAACATTCATATTATATTATACCACCCTCTCTGTCAATGCACATTTCTAAACGCTGCCGAAACTCTAATTTTACTCGAAAAAGTGTTTCAGGGTTAATACTGGGAGAAAATATTAGAGTAGGTAACAATCAGCTATAGAATTTGACAAATAAGTAAATTCACTTCAACTATGTATTATTCAAAGCATAGATTACTAGATTTAATCCATTTTTATTTAATTCGATAGTATAATGTATGTTATATCACTAGTTTATTCATACATAAAATACTAACAAAAACAATTATCAGCAACAATCTCAATAAATAAGGACAAAAATGATACTACAGTGCTTCGATCCACGCTTCTTACGTCAAATGTTAGATTTCTGTACAAAATTACTTAAAACTTCAAATGTATAAACTTTAGGTATAAGGAATGTTATACGGAATCGAAAGAGAGGAAAAATCTGCAATAGTTAGCAAAAAATATACAGGGTGTTCCATTTGAAATAAACGAGTTTTAATCATTTAAAGGTATTTAATTTCGAGTTCGATTACAAAACACTCAGTATAATATAATATGAATGTTTAGTATGGAAACAAAGAGAAAGCGGGTGATCTTGTTGACGACCTTTCGAATCGAACAAATGTCATCTAAATTAAAATAACGGCCAAACAAAATGGATCTGGAACATAAAACGCAACCTGGACACACTACCATGATTGTAACAACAAACTTAAAGAGAAGGTGAAAGATCTTGTCGATGACTTTTCGGAGATCGTAAAAGAAGAAGACATTTAATTGTCCAAGAAAGATTGTCGATAAAGCGAACGAACGAATGAACCCTTGAAATATTTAACGAGACGCTTCTTACACAATTAAGGCTTTATTTTCTTGGCCCCCTATTAGGCGAGGAATTTAGATAAGTAGATGAAATTAGCTGCTGTGCGTTAGGTTGCAGGATCTTTTACACACTTTACAGATCAAGGGGGATCTATCTAACTCCCTACTGGCTAAGTAGTGTTAGTACCCGGGCATATACGCTGCTCTCCCGTCAAGAGTTACGCACAGTAAAGCTGACGCTCTTTAATCCGCGAAATGGACTATCATCACTACGCCTTGCGACGGCCCTACACCAAAGTCAGGGGGCTCCCTAACCCCCCAGTACCGGTCGGCATCACTGGTCAGATATTTCAAAGTAAAAGAACCTCTTCCGTATTTAGTTGCCTGTCAACCTGGCACGGTAATCAAGATCGGGTACGTGGGGTCGCCTGGCCCAAAGACTGCCTCCCTACGTCGATAGAGTCCAGACATTATTAAATCCTCTGATCTATAAACTAGCCAAGCTTGATACGGACAGACGGCTTCTTATACAAGAAGAACACATGAAAAATTAATAAAATCAACTTACGATGATTACCAAGACAACACAACATTTTAAATATAATAAAAATCAACGGGAATTCAATCAATTCTCACAGGCAAGAGATTGCTCCCATGGCGAACAAATTCAAGCTTCTATATAAGTTGGAAGAGAACATTTTTAGAATCGTATTAATTCAACTATCTGAATTATTTTATATTATCATTGCGTACATATCCTGGGGTCGGCGTTCACCCTATAGCGTCGACCCTTAAAACTCTGCAGCCGCACTCCCCAATCCCTCCCCCATAGTTTCAGGGCAACGGGCGTGGCGGGAGTAGACTTCGTATATAGGGGAGGATGCTCGGGCGTAGGCATGGACATACGCTCTGGTGTCTGGCCGCTAACTGTCGGAATATACGGTGGGTAAGTGAGGCACCCTACGTCACTTACCTTGAGAACTCTGCAGCTGCACTACCCCATCCCTGGTGGCCACACTCAGGGAAACGGGTGTGGCGAGAGGATTTGGCGAAGATAGGGGAGGACAAAAGTCGGTTCGCCGAGGAGTAGTCCGCCCGCTGGTTGTCTAGTTGGGGAAACCTGCGTTTCATCCTGAAACAACTCGGTGATTCTGGGACCCTACGGTTTCACTGTAGCTGCCGCGGAGACTTGATCGCCGGAGGGGCGAAAGAGTTGGCGCGGTTGGCATTTTGGGGTAGAGCTGCCGCCCGGCCGTCTTCGTAGTTCAGGCTTAATTCACGGGCGGGCTGGTTGTACCTCACGGCCAGATTCCGTTTCCCACGCTTGGCCGATAGTCGCTATCGTCAAGGGGGCCTAGGCCCCGTGGGGTTAGATGTGAGGTAGGAGTTGCAAAAGCGTCTCCAGCGGTGACCCGTCCAACGTTGACAAGAGAACTTGTCTAACATGGGTAGCACGAGGGAGAGGGGCCCACCGGTCCCCTCCACGAGGTGTCGGTCTCGTGCGAGCGGTGAGATAGTGGGTGACAGTTTCAAGACTCATAACTTGTTATGTGCAGTGTGGTACGAAATTTGCAGGATATGGGCTAACGCCTAGGCGCCTGCGGCTTACCATCTCAGCCAATTTCAAATCGAATTGCGTACATATCCATACAAACAATTTTGTAATATTTCCACAACGTTTATTTGTTTTGTTTACCTATTGTGTCGATTTTTTTCAGCATACTGTACCATACGATTTACTAACTCATCGCGGTTACTAATAACTGCTGCATGTTACTCTTAATGCATTGATGTGGGTTAAATGAATGAACCATTCGGCTTGTGTCCCTCAATCAGTACTATCATCCGCCTTAATTATTACTGTATGTCATACAATAATGCTGCTTCCTGAAAGAAAAACACTCAATTTTTTACTATATACTCTAATTACTGTATACTGTAATTTCAAAACTGTATAGCAGCTGGCAGTGCAATATTATTCAATTTATGTGTCTTAGATACTTCTTACTTAGAGTAAGTATTATGTAATGTCCTGCTACTATATGATTCCTTCATTGAGAATCTGTCAATAGCTACAACACATTTCGATCAACTTTATGTTTATTATTTGTTTTGTAACCTCAGTCTGAAAATTATCTCGTGAAATCCCTACGCAGCATACCTTTCTGTATGAATCTTGTAACAAGTTGGCGAAGGTAGAATGTAGATACATATACTCAATTCCTAATCCAGTATAAACGACTAAGACTCCATACCTACACACTTATACACGTAACTAACAAAGTAAATCCTATTTTTTTATGATTGAGAGCTCTAGACGATATGTCCTAATAATAAATACCAAATGTAATGTTTTGGTTTGGTTTACTGCAATTAAACTTCAATAATGGAATCTTTATGAATGTCGGAACTATATCTATCAATCTCTTTAAAGCAATCATCTTTCATATACTCCAATTGGCTGTCACATCACTCATCTTTCATAGTCAGAACGAGAAACTTCATAAGAGGTCACCAGGTTTAGGAAATCTACTATTAACATATGTATGTATGAGTACCAATGGAGGAGAAAATAATTTAGATATCGAGCGCTAACCGGACCAGTGTCAAAGAACGATACACAGTTTATCGCACCATCCAGTTTACGTAGATATAGAAATTTGGGGATACATCTATAAACCAATAAATATCAACAATAAAAGAAGATTCAATATGTACGAGGAATATTTGAATTAAATGAAGATATGCCAAATCATATATCAATCACAATTATTTCACTTACTAGACTCATCACGATAGCACGGAGTGCTTCATTGATAAAATCTAACAACATTAAATCATTACACGGACCCATCTTACCACATTCAATCAAACATTACTGCTCAATTTGTGTTGCATAGATCAGAAATTGTAATCATTTCGTTATAGAGATGAGAAAGATGTCGAGAATTAAACAGATTTCCAAAGGTACGAGATTAAAGAAAGATCTACAGAAAATAGAGATCAAAAGATCAAATCGATTTTCTAAGGAAGAAAAAATAATTGGCTTGTAAATAATAATTCTTTACTAACGTAAGATGTAAAAGTGCGTATACACAGTCTGTGTTGTCAACCGTTCCAACAAGTACTTTTGAATCGCCTAATCCGAAACTTGCCTGCAACCAAGCATGCGCAGTAGAGCGATACATACACTTATCGCCGACTAGTTGCCAATATTTTGTTGGAACAAACCTTTAGTTTACAGTTTGCCAGCAACAAAGGTGCTTCTGCGCACGAGGCGACTGTCGTTTTCTTTGTAATAAATAGTCAGCAACTAAGCTGATGAGTGTGCCTAAAATTTTACTGCAAATCTGTAGGTAGTCGACTTACGTTATGTGCCTTGGTACCACCTATTACGTAACTTCGAGGTATTACTGTACTGCCTTATAACTTGCTATTAAATGTTATTTAAATTATTTGAGGGATTTACAACTTAAATTTCTAATTCAACATGTAGTTAGTTTTTGCTTTCTGATATAACCGTCCCTCCTTAATAACATATAATATATATATATATATTAATCTAATTTTTATTAGTTCGACCCCAGGATCTGAAAATACAATGAAACAACAATGGATCATTAGCGTCATCTGTCAGAAAATGATTAAGTATTCCTTACCTTCTATATCTAATGGGAAACACTCGAGTGTTTGAGTTTTAACACAATTAATTATTAAAGAATAAAATGAGTTAGACTTACCCTTCTGAATGAAAAGATCGGAGTGTTTCCATTGTTTTCGTTCATGCGAATTATCCCATTTTCAATGAAAACTGTTGATCCCTGTAATTAATATTAATTTTTAAATTTCGTTAAACTTTTAATCTGATATACGATATTACATTCTTTACTATATATTCCTTAAGATGGAATAATGACATGCATAATATAAAGTCAGTATGTAAACGATGATATTATGCAACAATTGTAGATACAAAATCTGTATTTATTATAACTTTATATAATATTATTATAATACAGTAGATACTTTTATAGAGTTTTAATCGCGTAAATTTCGTAAACATTTATCATTACACGCAAACACATATAACCTTTAGTACTTGTTATATAATAGTACATATAGGGTTGGAATGACAAACCTAAAGTTAAATTAATATAAGTAGATACAATACATAAATGCATGGAAAAGCTGATTTGTGTTCCTAATATATGCAAATAAGTCAGAATAAATCAGTGGCATAGGAATATACATATATGTAACTGTCATTTCAAACCAAATTCCAGGTAGAAAAATCCGGACTGAGATTCAAAAGCGGAGTAAAATTAAATTAGTTGACATTCAAAACTTAACATGAATACAAAACCTCTGCTTTCTCTGTTTAAATCACGTGCTGAAAATTAGCTTACTATTTTAAGACACTGACTTATCAAGTGTTCTGATTGTTAAACTTAATCACTGACTTTATCCTTCCAACCTAAAGCCATCTTTTACAAATGATGTATTTCATATGATGTATTCATATATTTAGTATTTGTACTAAACTGGGATGATGTCGGAGTATAACATATATACTCTAAAACTACATAATACCCATATGTTAATAGATATTAGTTGTTATTTTTATTGAACTAATGATATTGAATAAACAATTATAGTAATATTTCAAAATCATCACTGCAACTGAAATTGCTTAAACACAAAAGTAAGTACAACACTGTTTTATGTGTGTAATTCATACAACGTATTGTATGTATGTATAATGCATATGTACAGTTTCTACATTTTTAACACCACACATTGCACATGTCTATGGAATCGCTAGAAGTAAGAGAATGATATTGCAAGAACGGTATATTACGGTCACTGCAGCCGGTAAACACTTTCCGGTTAAACGGGGAGGGTACATTTTCATCTATTCACTTAAAGCTGTATTCTCACTATCGTGCAAACGGTCTGCAATGCGCCGGCTCGGAATGGGCTCTGCACGTGCTCGGCAAAATAGGTAAACTATGAATTCAAACGCATTTAACCCTGTTGCATTCTCATTATTCGGGTATCGGCTCGGCAAAGTACATTGCTTGCACGTGAGTTTTCTTTCAAACAATATTTTGCCGAGCACGTACTGTGCCGGTCCTGCGATTTGTACTGTTTTTCTGTAGAGTTGTACGAAATCTGCGACAGAAAATGATGAAACGTCAAAAAGAGTTCAGTTTTCATCCGAAATGGATGAAAAATTAATAGAATATGTCCGGGAAAATCACGCTCTCTATGATTTGTCGAATAGAAGATATTCGGATAATCATTACAAAACTAGCGTATGGGTGACAATTGGAGATAAATTACAACTAGGTAAGTACATAAATTATTTTTATTACTCTCTTTATTGGAATACTTATAAAACATGCGAGAACCAAAAAGTTTATATTCTATCATATTGCCAAGGCACAGAGCCTGCATTTGAGTTGAAAAATCTGGTAAAATCTTCTCGAGAACGGAATGCTTCTTGTTGTGCATTACCGCCTTGTTTTGGTAAATTTGTCAGTATGCATTGATTATTATTATCTTCCGCGCTACACTCCACAAAAGTTTTCGATTCTTATCTGGTTATGGTTGTGTATACGCAAATAATTATGTAGAATGCATGTTGTAAGAATTATTCTTTCGACGTAGCCCGGTTTACAATGAAGTTTTCTGAAATATATGCGGAAGCGCTGTGCCAAAATTCCGAAGGCATTTTCCACTACCCGTCTGGCACGACAATGTCGATAGTTGAAAACTCTTTTTTCGATATCATTGAGTACTTGAACCGTCGAAAAAGGTCTGAGAAGGTTAATTTTTAGGGGAAACGCTGAATCTCCTAAAATAACGTAAGGTGCTACTATATCGGAATCTGGGAGTGGTCTTCTATCAGGTATGTCTAATGAACCATTTTCCAGTTGTCTTCCCAGTCTCAAGTTTGCAAAGATACCCCCATCACTGTTTTTGCCATAAGACCCTACATCTATTGCCAGGAATTTGTAATCAGCATCGACCAATGCAAGCAGAACAACAGAAAATGTTTTTTTATAATTGAAATAATTAGAACCACTATTAGCAGGTGCAATAATTTCAATATGCTTGCCGTCTAGGGCTCCCAAACAATTAGGGAAGTTCCAAACACTCCAAAACTCTTTTTTGTGTGGTGTAGGGATATAAACTGACAGTAGCTTGTTAATGATTGCGTTACACACTTCATTGACAATAGCATGCACAGTAGAATGTCCCAATCGAAAACTGAATGCAATAGTTTGATAAGAATCTCCAGTGGCCAAAAATCTAAATCAAATCACAGTATTATTATTGCTTTCAGATGGTCAAGAATGCAAGCATCGGTGGGAGGCAATTCGTGGGCAATACAGAAAGTTTCTTTCTTCTAAAAAAACCAAGAGAGGTCAAGCTGCAGATCCCAAAGCAAGATGGAAGTATGGAGACATACTAGAATTTCTTCATCCTTACATGAAAGATAATGAGCGATTGACTTCCGTTATGACTGAAAACTGCAGTGTTTTAGCAAATGTGAAAGCACTAAATATGATTCTCAGATAACTCAAGATCTTGATGTATCACAAGATCCCAATGTAACACAAGACCCTGAGGTATTAAACGATCCTGATCCAAGATCTCAATGTTTCGCAAGATGAAACTTTACTTCAAAATAGTGAAAGTGAATTACGAGACAATGATACAACACGTCAGTCCAATACATCCCAACCTTTACACAATCGGAAGCGTAATTATATACAAGGCAAAACACCAAAACGAATAAAGTCCATCGCTAAAGTCGCAACCCAGGCTCATACTGCTAGTGGTGCTCTGATGAAGTACCTTTTAGAAGAGGAGAAAACGAAGAAAGCTGACGTTAAAGATGAGCTTGATTTCTTTTTTGAAAGTATTAAAGCTACTGTAAAAAAGTTTTCGCCCGTTGGCAAGCATCGAACGAAGACCAAAATTTTTGGAATTGTTTCGGATATTGAAGCTACATATGTAACTCAGCAGCAACGTAGTCAAGCCTTCCCAGTATATCAAGGTAGCATTTTACAAGTTCCACCTTCTCTAGAATCGTCTGATACATTACATTCGTCACATTATTCTCCATCAACTTGTCCATCTCGTCCATGCTCAAATGTTTCAATGTCTCAGTCATACCATTCTTCACCCGCCGTCTCTTATTTCGAAAATTTTTCGCCACCGAACAACTTTGATTCATAATCATATTGACTATTATATTATATATTATATATTACTGTACATTATATATTACTGTATATCAACATTATTACAATAAAATATTTTATACACTTCATAATAGAAGGAGTATATTTATTAATCTTACCTTAGACATACTGCAAGTTTTTCAACTGGTGGAATGGACTCGCGGAAGGTAGTATTTTGTTTTTGTATTGCTCCTTCAATTTTCTGTAATAAGGTATTAAATTCATGGATAGACATTCTATAATATGCGAAAAATTTTGTTTCGTCTTCCATCAGTTCAGTATGTAAAGTTGCAAATTCTCCTTCTTCATTTCGGTTTTTTAGCATATTATGAACCCAGAAACGCCTTTTTCGCTTCTGACGCCGCTTTATTTGTTCCTCTTCCTCTTAATCTAATAATACAGCAATTTTTATAAGTGCTGATGTCGAAAACATTAGTAGCCCCTAGAACAGAACAGAACGACTGACCCCCGTCCCATCATTTTAACGTAGCAGTGTGAATGCTCGCAAAAATTCTTGCACTTGCCGTGCACGTGCAGGGCCCATTCCGAGCCGGCGCATTGCAGGCCGTTTGCACGATAGTGAGAATACAGCTTAATTTTGCCATGTGGAAGTATACAACGTGCCCGGGTCAAATATGCCATATTTTTGTAAGTATATATTTTTAAATAATAATTTATAATGAAATTATATCAATTAATTTTTAAATTCTGGTTTTGAAATATATAATATTCTTTTGAAATCATGAACAAGAATGAAATTATTTTAATTATGAGATTGCGAATATGGCTCAATATGCGGCACAATTTTATTAACTACTATTCTCAAACGTCTTCCTCAGTGTCCATTGTACAAGTTATTTGAAATTCTGAGATAACTGATTCCAGCATTCCCATATATATTCATTATTCGTTTTCTGTATCCTTCACATAATTACTATTTCGAGTTCGTGTTCTATCGTAGATCAATTTCTACAACTTACTCCCAACGAATTAATCCATCAAATTGCTGCAAGCTGACCATAAATTGGCCATCTAATTGTACACAATTTTTCAAGCAAATAAATGGTTTTATTAAAACAAGTGTTACTAACTCAGTCCTAATTTAGGCAAACCATTCTCGCTACAAAGATATACATACGTATGTATAGCTTGTCTATTAAGTGATGTTTTCCGCTTTGAAGCGCTTATCAAACTTTCTTCCGCTCATGCCCGTTCGGTCGTTTTCGTAAATGCCCCTAGAGATGTATAGTTGGGTATTAAGAATATATCGACCGAACGAAAACAACCGAATCGGCGTTAGCGGAAAAGTTTGATAACTCTTCAAAGAGGAAGACATTACTTAATACACAAACTGTACATAATCCGTGGATGTAATAAATTTAAACTTTACGCATAATATGTGTTGGCATTGTATGATTCGCTGACGTATATTCTAATGTAAACTATAAGTGCATAGACTTGCCTATAGCCAGACTGTGACCTGTTCAATGTGTATAAATTATGCACGCATAGAGCAAGGCAAATACTAAGTAATATCGAAAATACAAACACTAAAACAATACTATCATTATCAGTTGTAAAAGATCTAATTCTGTGTAAGAAGTTCGTTGACATTATAGCAAGTTGTTTGTAGTAAACACATTTTTAATTTTTTTCTAAACACAAATACACTAAAACATTGGAATCCATAAATGATAGATACTCTTTTTAAAACAACGCGGTTCTGTGATTCGACTTAATTTTTATTCTGTACATTCAAAGAGATACAATATACTTCTCTCAAGTAGGTTTGCATTTAAACAAGAAAGCTTGTCTTTTACATTCCTGCAAGTAAATATTTTTGTATAACAAGAAAAATAGAGCCTTATTCCTACTTTTATTTAAAAAAAAGTTTTTGCGTAAAAGTTGCAACATTTGTGCAATGATAGTCCAATGCGCGCCAATGTTCGCGCCAACATTAACTTCCAATGTTGATGCAAATATTGACGCCAACACTATACTCTCGATCCACACATTGAACGATCATCTTGTGTCTGTTTTTGAGGTTTATGCTTGCGATACTCGCCACATATTGGGCATGCTTATAACACTAAAGGCACCCACGATAATTTCTATGTCTGACATGTTAATGTTGACTTATCTTGGAACAAACTGAGCTTACTTCCAATCATTTCCAATGTGTGGAGTCTCAACAGAACCATATCTCGAACATGAGAAAACAATGACCCATTTTGGTATGTTTTCTAGCCTTTCAGGGAATCTGCGGTTCCAGAGCTCTTTTTTTCTTAAAAATAATAACGGCGTAAATCGAATTCCACTATCTCTTACCATTTTCTACAAGATGTTTTCCGATTTTTGGCAAAACCGTCCAGCACTATAGCTCGCTTTTCTTAGGTGCTATCGAAAAACGATTTCCACATCCTTGAGGCACCTGTATGAGATGCATCTGGTGGCATAAATATTATTTTGATTTCTTTTATCATTTTTCCAAACTTGCTGTTTATATGGAACATAATAATATATACTACAAATAGTATATTTTAGAGAGGTATTTGAAAAATCGTTGGTAGGCATGGAAAAAGAAAAAGTTTGATGTTTTATACATATATTGTTACATACTGACATTTGTTGTCATAATTCGCTGCTTTCGTTTTTATTTTGATATGTATTGCAGTAGCACATTAAATGCCATTAATGATTGGTCAGAAAACTAACATTGAATATTGAAAAGTTACGTGGCATAATAAACCCATTATTCCACCTGATTGGGCGACATAAGATTATTATGTATGCAAAATAGAAAAATGGTATTTTAAAATTTAGGCTATGCAAAGTGAAATATGTATAATATTAGAACACTATTATATTTTAAACTAGAAAATTTAAATTAAAAAATATATTAAAAAGTACTACGCTTTTGAATCCATACACTTCATGAAGTGTTTTAGTATGTATAAAATGTATATATAGGGTGTAACAATAGTGCGATATTCTTCCATATCTCCTTTGTTATGCAAAATATGGCATATATTTAGATACGAAAGTTGTTTAGTTTTATGAAATTTATTTTGTACAATTATTCTACGATATACAGGGTGTTTAGTTTGCCCGTAACCACCAGTAACTTTACATTTTTTAATGGAACATCCTATATATTATCACATTTTTGAATTGCCTGAGGAATTTTAAGAAAACTTTATATAAGTTAATATTCAGTTATTTTCATTAGTTTGCAAGATATTTACATTTGATTGAAAATTTTGACATTTAGCTATCTTCAAACGTATGCCATTATTTCGGTAACGGAAAAATATAACATTATAAAACTTAACATACCGTTAGAAGCATCTTCTGTGATGACAATAAACAGATGTAGACTTAAATACGTTATACAGAGTGTTCTAGAAATCAGTGTCTTTTTGAAACAATTGAATTGCGAAAATCTCCATTTTTTCAAATTGAAACACTATATTTTTGTGGGTTAGTTGAAAGCGAAATTTATTAATCTATTAATTTAATCTATTAGAAGAAGAAAGAGAGCAATAAGCTAATAGGTCTGAGGTCGTTAAGCTCAACAGGACTGCTAATTTTAGGTATAGGGATGACGACAGCGGTTTTCCAACTAACCGGAAATTTTTGTTCTGAGATACAAGTGTTAATTATGTGAGTGATGTATTTCAATATAAATGGATAGCACAATCTAATCATATCCACGCTCACTCCGTCGCAGCCGGAAGTCCTAGTGTGCATACTGGTGATTATCTTATATATAGTATCAGTATATCAATTTATATTCAAACACTGATCCAATATTATCCTTAGTACAGCTAGAGTAGTAATGCAGCGATTCTCTATGATTAGAATTAACGTGAGGAATATTAGTGACAAAATGCTGATTTAAATTATGAACGTTGGTGATGAGGAATAGAGGAGGTGCTGGAAGAATTTAATTTAAGAGATCTAAGTTCTCGCCAGGTAACTTTGCTGTTACCACTGTTGACAATGTGATTAAAGTATGCCTTTTTTTCACTTCTGATAGAAAGTGTAGTAAGGCTACGGAGCGATTTATAGTAATCCCAATGACTCGATATACCACTAGCACGATATCTAGCTTTGGCTTTATCCCGTAAGGACATTAACAGCTTAATATTCTCCGTGAGCCAAGGAGCCCGAGGTTTGGTAATCTTAACAGTTCTTATATGTGCATGAATATCGAACAAGGCGATAATATGGTTAGTGAGAAACTCAATTTTATCCTCAATATCATTCATGTATAGGATGTGATGCAGTGGCAAACACCGCAAGTGATCAGAGAAAACGTCAAAGTCAAAATATTTGAAATCACGATAGGTGCGAAGAATGGGGCAGGCTTTGGGTGAGTTAACCAGCCAGTCACAGTAGACTAATTCGTGATCAGATACATGAACACAGACCAATACTCGATACTAGCGATGCGTCCGAAGCCATGATCAAGTCAATCAGCGTAGCACTACTTCTAGTAAGCCTGGTAGGCTCCGTAACAAGTTGAGAAATTCGTAGAGAGTCAAACATGGATGATAAATAAATAAATTGTGGGGAGGTGAGAGTGAGCATGTCAATGTTTAAACCACCAACGCAAAGTAAGGAATCTGAGAGTAAAGTACACATTGAAAAAGAATCCTCCAACTCATCGATAAATGTCTTGTAATCAAAGCTACGGGGCCTGTACACTACACCTAAAGAATGCATCCTTTTAGACACATGAAAGGAAATCCATAACTGTTCTATACTTTTACTAGTTGGTATTATTTCATATTGGAGAGATGTACATAGATATGTAAAACCCAACGCCGCCACCACGTGAAGGACGGTATCGATACCCGGTTTTCGTTAATTTGTTAGTCGTTTAGTCTACTTCAATCTAAATGTCTTATCAGACATAAATATACTAAATAATAATTTCAAACCATACTTGGACAATGCACCTCTTGCTATTCGTCGGTTAATAATAAGTGTTAATAATAATATAATTAATTAACAATAATAACAATAACAACTCGAAGTAATAATTCTAATGATCCTAAATTTACAGCTTCATTTCTCAAATTAAAACATTGAATTAATTATTGGTTACCGAATGGATACACTGACTGTAAAACTAATTCTGTAGAACCAATGTTTTCGTTACAGAAAGCTAAATATCAGATATATTTTACATATTGTATACTATTAACTAATTAAAAGATGCCATTCATTTTTTAATATTCCAGCCAAATCTCATGTAATTCATAGATTTAGAACGCAGTTTTATAAGAATACGAAGAGTTGGCCAAATTTTCCTCGTAATTTTGTATACTCTTTAACGTATAATTGTGCACGCAAACCTCAAATAATTTCAATTAATAGCATAACTTATATGTATATATCACATGGAATAAGAACAAATTAGAAATAATAAGGTAATCAACAGTTATAGCATTGCAATAATTATACATATTTAACTAGTTTCATGTCTGTACAAAACATATATTAAAAAATGTTCCAGAGAAGTTTTGAGAAACAAGCAAAAGTAATTAGCCCCATTAATTACCGAAAGATAAGTGGAATTTCTGAACAGGTGAACATGCTAATATCTGTTTGGTCAAAATACCCAGGATAATAAATACACAGATCATTCCAACGAAAACGATCCACCTTAAATAAGTAGAAAATGTCAAGAAATACGAAAAAACGTCAAAAATCATCGATTTTTGTTTGAAGCTTGGAAACTCTTTCAGAAACAAGGCAAAGTCATGTCTTAACGTTGAGTTCAACTATATCGTTGATGTAACAGAAAATAGCCTTAAAACTTTAGAAGATATCTTCTAAAGTGTAGAGGACAGGTATAGGCTGTTCTACATGAAAGTTGTTGCAAATAGTATGTAGAATCAAAATATGTAATGATATGATGTAGTGCCACCTGGAATTTTAATGTTCGATACTGGGAAGGCCAAGGGGGACAAGACATGATTTTGTCTTATTGGTGAAAGACTTTCCCCTTAAAAAAAAACGACGTGTTCGGAATTTGAACGACAACAGGTTCTGGTGTAATTATAATTTTTTGTTAAAAACAGTCTGAATTTGAAACCGTCAAAATAGATCAAGAGTGGACACTTTCATAAATTTTCAAATTATGTTTGCAGTCAAAAATGTATAATTACACTAGAAAATGTTTAAAATGGTCGGCGTCGACTATACATACATACATAAACAATATAGTACACCCATTCAGCTTTCTATTCCTCTAACAGCTATTTAATTTGTTAACAGAGCCTTGCAATTGAACATGAGATTGGTAACGACACAAATCAAATATTTTTACTATCTAAACGTATATGTACGTATGCGATATTGTATTTGTAGCCATTTGCCATTTTTCTTGGCAGATGTAAACTATGTGTATTTATAGTACAAACACAATATCATTTATTTTGATATTCAAGGATTACTAAGATTTTAATGTATTAAAAAGACGTATTTTTCGGAATTTCACCAGGCAATCACTAATAACTCAGGAACTGTAAAAATACAAGCAAATATGTCGAATAATGAATGATAGAGACTTATTTATTGTATTCAAAAATGCAATAATATATAGGGCATTCCACTTTAAAAAGAGACTTTCATCGATGTGAACATAGTTGAAATGTACGTTAATTTTGGACGGTCCTGTATAAATTGACATAATTTTGAAGGCGCGGATTTCATGCGCTATATACCAGCTAGCAACGCGTCAAACACGAAGTGTTCACCTGCAATTGTTCCAAAAATACAGAATCTTTAACATAACATTGCAGTTGGCCGTATATTTGAAAATAACTGTATAACTCAAAAACAGCTGATTTTGGGTGTGAGATCCCTTACTAAGCTTTGATGCAGAATTATATAAGCGATCTAAAAACCTTATAAAAAAATACACCCTGCCATACAAGCAGAAAAATATTTATGATACAGCAAATAATGTTAGGTGGGAATTTACACTTGACTCATGTTGTAGGCTATACGATTGTACAAAAAAAACAACATTGTTGAGATAGGTCATTGATGAATTCCAGTTTCAACTGTTTGGGAGTTTTTCAATGATCTGCTGAAGGATTATTTTTCTTTTAGCTTTCAACGGCACATTCTTGTCAGCAGTTTTACTCGTTTATACTTTAACTACTTCTATTGTTAATACATACGTAATACCTATATGTGATTAATTCATTGTATTAGCGTTTCCTTTAACCATTTGTAAGTGTTTGCTTTAGTTTAGTATTTAATTTAAAGCCAGTTTTGTTTTTTAATCCAGTGCAAATGGCATATCATTACACAAACGATGAATTAAATGATGTGGTTGCAACATACAATGAAATAGAAATGCAAATGATGCTCAACGACGATACCCTATACGGCGTTAACATTCACCATGAATAGTGGTCGTCAAAAAAATTGTGAACGCACAAGAGAAAATTTTAAATACTATAGATAATTCAATCGTTTCAACGTCAGTGCGTAAATATTCTTTCACATGATGCTGACTATCCTCATCAAAAACGTTTTTGTCGTTAGCTAGTCGACAGAAATGCATAAAATGCGAAAAATGTATAAGAATCTATCAAATTCAAATAGTGAGATAATATATCATCTTTTATTTTATGTTTTACTCTTTGCAATGTTGATATATTCCTGTTCATCAAACGGACATTCTTCCTTAACATCACTTTTTATGGTGAATGTGCCGTCAAAGCTTGTATCTTTTATGTTCAGAGATAAGATAAGGAATTGGTGTTGTAGATGTAGGAAGTTTATTTGCATCAATTCAGAGGTCTGTTTGATCGGATTTTTTCCCCAAATCGTCTTGATAGAACATCTGCTTTTCGTTTTAATGTTTATTCTTCAACAGTATCACCGGGGGATATTATTTTGTCAAACTTCTTTAGTAAGTCTCGTTACTGCTTATAAGTTATTTGTACTGTGGTATGACATTGCGGGATTGTCAATCCAGACTACTATTTCCTCACCTGGTTCATTTTCTGTTTAATTTTATGGAAATTACAATTAATATTATTTCAATTACTTCTGATTTAGTGATGATACAATTCAATATAGAATTCAAGTCATTATTATTGCAGCTTAGTATTAAAAACTCAAGTATTCCATATTGTAGAACACTTACAGTATTGTTAGATTAGAACTGGTTTACATCTGTCACGCTGTTTTAATGTTTTACTGTATAATTAATTTAATTGTCTGATTAAAATTTGTAAATGTTATGAATGACTTTGATTGTTAACTAAGGTTACTTTGTATTGGCTGCTACGTAAGACCTCATACCTCAATGTATTGTATATGTATAGCCATTATGATTTGAATAGTAATAAAGAATGCAAAAGACAATTATTTTAGTTTCTATTCTTATTTCGGCGTAAAATCTCATACTCTGCAAATATCAGACTGCTAAATAAATATTATTATTATTATTATTATTATTATTATTATTTCATGTCTGGCCGGCCCCAGTGCCGCTACCGTATGCGGAAACGGTACAGCCAGTGACGCCAGCTGTCCGCTGACCCCCACCCTTCCTCTTCCCTTTCCTTTCTGTTCCCAGGTGTAGATCGGCAAGCGTTGCGGCGACTCCGGGAGTGTCTACGAACCGACTGGTCTTCTCATCCGGCTGGGGAGTAGGCTGATGTGAGCTTGCTCTGCCGACGAGGATCCGCGACGCATTGTGAGGAACCAGCCACTTGGGGCCCTGATCAGGTAGTGTATGGTGGATGCAAGATGTCGGAATCTGCATTGCCCCGGGCGAGTTCCAGTCCGTCCGTGTATTCCGGGATTGGTGAAGCGAAGGTCAGGCCTCAGGGAACTGGGGTAGGATCCGAGGATCCGAGGGTATACCCGCTCCTGATTTTTTCGGCCCGCCCCTCCATACACGAAGCGCTGGCGAACTACTCATCATGGCTACTTTATTAAACCAGAGAACACCGAAGAAAAACGTCGAAGAGAGTCCCACCGGTACATTCAGAACACCAACGGCGCAGCACGTTAGGTCGCCAGTCACAATAGATCTGACGACATTCAACATTGTGCAACCAGGAGACAACAGTGATGACACCGCACTGATTTCCGAATTTCGGCGCCGAGAAGAAGAGCAACTGCAGAAATGCATTAGTGTCATTAAGACGATGAAAACAGCGATTGGCAGGCAGAAGAACGTCTCCATGGATGTTAAGAACGGCTTGAAGGAGCTAGAAGAAGCAGTGGATATGATCTCCAACTGCAGGAACAGATGGAAGAAAGCCGAAGTACAAGCACGCGAGCGCGTGCAAGAGGCTCCAGCACCTACAACGCTACAAGCTACTTTTGCTACGGCCAACAAAATCGTAGAAAAGAAGAAAACGCATCCTACCGAGAACGTATGGATGAAGGATCGGGCTGGCAGAAGAAAACAAGCCCAAGAAGAAAAGAAGGCGGCTGCAAAAGCTGACAGCAAACAGCAGCAGAAGACAGTTAGCGGTCAGAGCAAGGACAACGGTACCGACAGAAAAAAGCAGAACAAGAACAAACACAAGAATCGAAACACGAAACCTCGACTAGATGCGCTTCTTGTAAAACCCGCACACGGAAAGTCGTACGCCGAAGTACTGCGAGAACTACGCAGCAACGCGAAACCGGAAGAGACGGGTACCGAGATTAAAGCGGTCCGGAAAACACGTGCGGGAGATATGCTGCTGGAACTAGGACCCAGCACCAAGGATACTGCAGGTTTCAGCAGCGCGCTGAAGAAGATCCTGGGTGAGAAGGCTAACATTAGTACTCTACAGCCCAAAGAGTCTTTGGAATTCAGAGATCTAGACTGCTTGACGACAAAGGAGGAAGTCTGCGCAGCAGTCAAAGCAAAGTTAGGAGTCAGTAACGCCGACGTGAAGATTAACCTCACCAACGCGAACAGCAGAGGGCTGAGAATGGCTATCGTCCAACTGAGCCAGCGTCAAGCCCTGAAGCTGCTGGAAGCACCGAGAATAAAGATCGGCTGGATAAACAGCAGAATAAGACGCAGGGTAGAAGTCGTCAGGTGCTTCCGCTGCTTCGGCTACGGACATCGACAGGCTACTTGTACCGGACCAGACAGAAGAACCCAAGGCCTTTGTATCAACTGCGGAGAAAAAGGCCACCAACGGAAGGATTGCAGAAACAACGCAAAATGCTTCCTTTGCACGGGAGACACCGCGACACGCAGCCACGTCCCTGGATCCGGTGCATGTCCCTCCTTCAGAAGGGCATTAGATCAGGCAAAGAAGAGTCAATGACCAGAATCCTACAAGGCAACATGCACCGAAGCAGAACAGCAGACGACCTCCTCATCCAACTACAACTGGACACCGGAGTAGATCTGCTGCTTATCAGTGAGCAATACCGGGATAAGGAATGCACCGGGTGGTACAGGGACACACTCGGCACTGCAGCTATATGGATCCCGGACACGAACAGCGTCATCGTCGACAACCACGGAGCCCGGAACGGATACGTGTGGGTAAAGAGCGGCACCATCACCTACGTGAGCTGCTATCTCACACCCAACGAGCCGATAGCGGACTTTCAGGGCAAGCTCGAAAACCTGCAAGACGACCTTCGAGAAATGGCAGGGTCCATTATTCTAGGAGGAGACGTCAACGCCAAAGCCGTGGAATGGGGTATGGAATACACCGATTCGCGAGGGAGGCGTATATTGGACATGGCGGCCAGACTCGGACTCAGCGTGGTAAATGTCGGAGACACCACCACGTCCACGAAGAGAGACGATACCGGACATCACATTGGCCTCGGAGGACATTGTGCGGGACATCGTGGACTGAAGAGTCATGGAGGACTACACCGGAAGTGACCACCAGTACATAAGCTACAACGTGACGAGACAGCAGCCGATCAGGCGAAATCCTGCTCCGCCCGGTCCTCGATGGAACGTAGCGAAGCTGAATGAAGACGCACTGGCTCATGCAATCGCTCGAGGAAAGGATGCCGTCATGGAATGTACCGGTTCGGCGGAGACAATTGCGGACGCGACCATGGCCCTCATATGTCGCGCCTGCGACGCCTCTATGCCGCGGAGAAGAAAACACAATAGAAGATCTGCGTATTGGTGGAACGACGAGATTGCAACCCTCCGGAAACGATGCTTACAGCTGAGGCGGAGAATAACTAGAGTGAGACGACGAGATCCGAACGCGGCAGAACTAGAGTCCGAGGGCTTTAGGAACGCCAAGAGAGATCTCAAGAACGCCATCTACAGGAGCAAGAAACGTAAGTGGGAGGAGCTGCGGCAGGACGTTGACAACGACCCATTGGGCCTTGGGTACAAGATCGTCATGCAGAAGCTTACGACGAAGACGGCGAATCCAGTCCTCGAACGAGATCGGATGCGGAACAGCGTTGACACGTTGTTCCCTACCCATCCGGAGAGAACTGCGGAAATGGAGGACGAGCTATTGAACGACATCCCGCTTTTTAGCGGAGATGAACTGTCAAGAGCGGCGAACTCCCTACAAAACCGGAAGGCACCTGGACCCGACGGAATTCCGACGGAAGCTCTCAAGATTGTGGCGCGCGTCTGCCCAGATCTGCTGCTGAACATGTACAACCGCTGTTTAACAGAAGGAGCGTTCTGCAAGAGATGGAAGGTACAGCGACTAGTGCTGATAAGCAAAGGCAAGGGCGATCCGAGCACGGCATCGGCATACAGACCGCTATGTATGCTGGACACGGCTGGAAAGCTACTAGAGAGACTGCTCAAAACGCGACTGGAGAGCAGCATAGACGACGCGGGAGGCCTGTCCGAGAGACAGCATGGCTTCAGGAAGGGACACTCCACCGTGGGCGCCGTAGCGCAGGTAGTGGAAACCTTCGAAGCAGCTCAACGGGGAAATCATTACTCGAGTACAGCGACTTCAGTACAGCGACGGGGAGCACTCAGGATCGCCAGCGCATACCGTACGGTTTCCGAACCGGCGGTGCTCGTGATCGCAGGAGTAACCCCCATAGACTTACTGGCTCAAGAAAAGAAGAGAGTCTACGAGACACGACGAGACGTCGGTGCACGACAAGCAAGAGCGGACGCTAAAGCGCTCACACGACAAAGTTGGCAAGAGCGCTGGCAGAACGACACGAGAGGACGGTGGACGGCCAGACTTATCCGCAACATCACGGAGTGGATGGACCGAGACCACGGCGAGGTAAATTACTACCTCACTCAGTTTTTCAGCGGACACGGGTATTTCGACGCATACCTGGCTCGAATGGGTAAAGCAGAGAACGCGACATGTCAGTATCACGACTCTGCGGAAGATGATGCTCACCACACCTTCTTCGAATGCGAGAGGTGGAGTGACTACAGAGCCGCGCTACAACACGAAGTAGGACCTCTAACGCCGGATAACGTCGTGCAAACGATGCTGTCCGGACACGACCACTGGCAGAAGATCGCCACGTTCGTCGAGAAGGTGCTGAAGGAGAAGAAGAGAGAGGCCCAAGCAATGGAGGCAGCCGACCGAGGCTAACTACGAGGTGTCATCCTGAAGTAATGCGACCAGCGGTTCCGGGATGGATTCTACACCTGACAAAGTGAGGTTTTTTAGTGGGTGCGAGCCCCACACACCGGGGACGGGTCTCGTCCCTGATGGTGCGTTAAGGCATTTTTCCTCACTTAAAAAATTATTATTATTATAATGTACACGTAAATTTACTCCAAATGCACGGGAAATTTTATAAATTCAAGATAGAGAAAAAAAAATCAGCTTTCGAACTGTGTATTAGCGTTTTAAATTGCTCTAATATAACTTCTAAGGTATAAACAATTAGTTAGTAATTTCTATCTGTTGAGTGCTGCTCAATTTTATTTTGGAAGAAGTTATACGTCAGTCTATAGTTTCCATATCTATGTATTCAGCTTATTTGTGTGTTCCTTTGGAGTTATTTGTTTATGTATATTCTGATACATATTTAAAACAATTACTACTTTCATTGCTTTCTTTTTTACTATTTTTAGTTCTTAACTATTTAATTAGCTGGATTGATAACTAATTTTCACTACATTCTATTTTGGTATTGAATCATGTCAACGAGATGCTATAGCATCCAATGTAGCCTAGGAACTTAATTTTCTGGTTTAAAACGTTTGCTCTGTCCGCAAGCAACAGGAACTGTCTGGAACTACTACTTACTAAAACTTAAAGTACCTACAGGTATCTTACAAATATTAGTATTTATAAAGCTATATTACTAATTTATGTTTAAGTTGATGGAAAGCAACTAAACATCAACCACCCACGTGAAAATCCTAACGAAAGAAGTCACATTTTTCCTTCGTTTCTCATTATGATGAGTCTTTATATACTCATTTCCTAAAAACGAATATTTCTCTTTTTTACCGCCAAAATTTGCAATTACAATTCCCCTTTCTTCGACGCCCTCAATAGTGGTGCAGCTCTCCTTTTTCCTGGTTTCTTCTCCACCTTTTTTTCCGTTTTTTATCCTCTTCGGAGATATATTGATTATTCCCTGTTTGGTAGCGAGACTACGGCAATAAAATGGAGAGGAAGTGTTTTGGAGTCGTTTAGAAAGTAGAGGCAGATAGGGATGGCGTTAGTAATAGAAGAAGCCGACGAGAGTTGTCCTTGTCTTCGTCAGTCGTTCACTTCTCGAATACAGAACCACTGCACACCAGCGAGACCGCTTTTCTCCTCCTTCTAAATCAATATGCTTCCCTTTGTTTTGTATTTCCGCGTGTGAGTATTAGATAAATTTACATCAGAATGTCGTTCGCAAAGTTTCGTCGCAAAAGAAGTGCAGAAACGAACGAGTAAATGTACATGTGAATATATACTTTATTTTGTGGTGACTAAGAGCATTGTTTGCGGTGCACTTATTGAGAAAAGCTTTTAACTTATAATTAGTCCCACCGATTCCTATTTGGGTTGTTTCAATAAATATGTTGGTTTGGATAATTATTTTTAGAAAGAAGATTCAACTCGAAATCAAAAATGCAAAACTAGAGTTAATTCCAGACCCTGATTAAATTCTATCGTCTAGCGTATGTATCTTACACGAAAATAAACGTCCTTATTGCAATGCTCCTCCAAATTCGTTATTCCTTCGCAGAACTGAGTTTCTTCGAGATCCGAAAAATACTGTATTACACAAAGACTATTATGTTTTAGTTTGATTGGAATTTCAAGAAGTTTCGAGAACAAAAAAATTGAGTGAAACAACCCCAATAGATACAACGTGTAATTTCTGCGTTTCATGATGAATGAAAGTCCAACTATTGAATCAATTATTATTACTGTCTAAACACTAATTTGTTGCTGCTTCGGTGTATGTTTTCTTATGATGTAAAGATTTTCATCGCTCCAGGATCGTAGGTACATTGTATTTCTTCATATGCGCAATTAACTAAAAAGTACAGTCATCACAAAAGTAAATAATTTGCACTATTTATGGAAATACGGAAGCAAGTTAGCAAGAATAGTTTTTGGTGTATGTAATTAATGAAATGAACACATAAGATGATAAACAAACACTTAAAACTTTTTAAAAGTACTGAAAATATAGCGCATCATACTATTATTATTACATACTAATAACAAATTTCAATTGCACATTATAAACAAAGCTATAGTTTTCTGTGGCTCATTACTTGCTATTTTCTTACTGCTAGCGACACGGCTAATTTACTGCAAGACAAAACAATTATCGATTGTCACGTAGAAACTATTTGACACTGTATTCTTATTATTCAGTTCATCTATGTACACATAGTTATAAATAAATGTAGAAAGCAAATATAGACGCACATAAATTAATGTATGCAATCGTCAAATTTATCCACTACGAGAGTCGAAGGCAATCGCATACACTAATTTTAGCCTGTATTATGTTTTGCGGTCGAATGCCTCATGTGCATGTCAGTGTTAGACGGTTTCTAAAATTGAAACGTCAATAAATGTTTACAAGTAGCGTGAAAATAAACCGCAACCTCAAAAGAAACAAATATATATGAATGACAGGTTTCTGTTTGAAATAAATATCGATTTTAGAATTTGATAAAGATAATTCTATTGACAGGGCCTTCCATTTTCTTTATTAACCGTTTTGAACATGAATTAATTCTATCATCTCCTTTTTACAAAATGATTTACTTTTGGGGTTTCTTTTATACATATAGCGTTAAATTTTCACTATTATAACAATAACCATAAGCGAACCTAATAAATGTTGCCACCTGTAGGCGATAGACATATTTTATTTTACAAGAGGAGTCTACTTGGGAAATGCGTTTTGGCGTGAGACTTTGTATGTCTTTAGAGTGTTTACTCCTTAAGATTTAATGAAGCACTAGTCAGTGAAATAACGCCAAAATAGCTGAGATACTATCTAACCAACCTAATGCGCAAACGATCAGGATTCAATTCGCAGCATAGTTTTTGTTTTTTCATTGCAATTTTGAATTAATTATGTTTAATTAAATCAATACTTTATAAATATTACTCATTTAAATATAATGTCATCTAATATTGACCTGAATTTTCCAAATAAAAACTATATATGTATTATATATATATATTGTTATGTGATATTTAAACTAATTGTAACTTATTGTTCACGTTAATTGTTAAAAAAAAATCTTAGAACAGCGATAGAGGGAGTGGAAAAAGAAAAACACAAATATAATAATGAGTGGAAGAGCAGGCGCTACAATTTGTAGTAACCTGAACTCCGCCTGGTTTTTTTCTAACGGTATGTAGATCTCATTTGATGTAGTATACATATATTTCTTTGTTTATAATCGTGGAAAAAAATAAAAGGCTATTATTATTATTATTATTATTATTATTATAATAGTAATTTTTTATTTGAGAGAAAAATTCAAAATTTAATGTAACATACACATACAAACACATACATGACGCAACACGACCCAATTAGGCATCAATTTCTAAATTAAAAATACATCGTACAATAAATTAGAAAATCTAGTGGGGAATGACGTAACGGCAGTTTTGGTAGTTCGGAGCAGCAGCAGGTGGAAAAACAGATTTGTTTTGACAGAAAGAAAACAGTCAACAAAAATTTTAATTTAAAGAAAAAACACATAAAAGTAATTAACAAACAATTAGATATTTATGCAATAACAGTACAAGTGATAAGTGGGTGTCAGAGTATAAAAAGAAGAAAGAACAGAGAAAAATTTATCAGGACGAGCGAACTTAAAGGGAAAATTGAAGAGGATTAACTAAAGAAGAATAACTAAATAAACACGCACACACACACACATATAATTAGCAAGGTAAGAAAGAGGGTGGGATAATTTTAAGACTTTTGTACAATTTTATTATTATATTTGTGTTAATAATTTCAATCTTTCATTTATGTCGTTTGTGACAGAACAATATATATCGTCGGCTTACTGCAAAAAGTGACTAAGTCACTTTTTAACATTTTTCGGTTATCATATAGAAGTGACGTAAAATTGTCATATCTTCACGGGGAAAAATTGACCAAGTCATCTGAATACTGTAACCACTTCAACTAAACTTCCTATTAATGATCAAGTCTATTTTGGTATTAGCAGTATCCGGAAAAAGTGTCCAAGTCAACATGGTCAATTTTAGCTGTAATATTTTTGCCTATATACATATTAGATACTATAGCTTTGTTTTGGTTCGTAAATCGCAAGATGTTATAAAACTGCGCCGGATAGAATGCGTAGATGCAAAACGTCTGGAATTGTTGCGGATATTTACGGATTTGCACAAAACCAGAACGAGTATTTACTCGATTGTAGTGTCATCTGCACAAGATAAATATGTACTAATTTTAGAATTGTTTAGAATATACAATAAAGACACGATATACAGATTATCAATATTTAAAATGAATGTGACTATTTATTTGGAATCAACAGAAGATGACAACTTTTTTACAAGAGATAAAATTTTGACTCTATTACAATTGTATAAGTTGTATAAACGTAAAGTAAATAATAATAAATTTCTCTAAGCATCTCGATGAAACAGATCGTTTGCACGATTTGTTCATCTTCATCCGAAGAGGACGAACTTGATACAAATGCTACTAATTCGTTCATCGCATAAAAAGGCCACCTTGATAGATCCAATCGTCTATAAATACTATCTATCACATATGATAAAGCGCGTGCGCCACTAAACCTGTCGAACATTGTCCACACCTCGGAGCATGAACGATCTGTGACGGTTCAAAATAATTGTGGATACTTCTTTAACGAAACCAGAACAGATAACTCACAAATCAAAAACAGTACGGAAATAACCAGAATGCTTTTTATCAACTGCGCTTGCGTCGGACGTCCGAGGACTTTTATTTTTCGAAACCAGAACAAACCTTATGTATACTTAGGCACTGTCAGTTTGTATTATTTAATTTGTTGGTATATTGTGTGATAGTGGTAAAGAAGTGAAATGGAAAGTAGAGGAAAGAGGTTGGTTGCTTTATGCAAAAATGTGAATGTGCAGATGTTAAGTGAGGGTAAGTATTTTATAATTTATATTAATCTCTTCAAGCTTGCAAATTAATAGCTAATAATGAAAAATGAGGTTAGGTCTAAGAATTTATTATACAATATTTTATACACAGTAACTTCGATTAAACAAGATAAGTTTCGACGTTAAATTGTACGTAAAATTAAATCAAAGGCGTACGTTATGATATTGTAAAAGTGCAAACACGGACTTTGTGATATTTCATAAAAATAATCAAAAATAAAACAGATTATACAATGTTACATTATCATTATAATGTGTGTATAGTGACACGTTAAACGTTTAACACTTAAAATGCTAGAATTTATGATAATTTTATTGAATCATTTTCTTGTTTTTTTCTTTAGAAGAAGCATCTAACCATAAATCTCCCCAAAACGATTCATCGAGTACCGATGACGAACCACTCTCTGTAAAACGAAATCGGTGGACAAAATCCCAACCTGAAAAATGGAAGAAAAATGTCATGAAGGAGAAACGATCTATGGGGCAACCATATCGTTCTACGAAGGGTATTTTAAGACCAGCCAAAACGCCGAAACCTGCTACATGCGATGGCTGTAAATTTAAATGTACCACAAAGTTTTCAGATGAAGAAAGGAAGTCAATTTGCAATGATTACTGGAAATTAAATTATTGTCGCCAGAAAGACTTTATTCTTTCGTGCGTAGTAAACACACCACCTAAGTGTCACAGAATACGTACTGGCACAGGCGTACCCAAGACTTCCAGCCGTAAATATCACTTAAAGAGAAACTCTGATTGTATTCAAGTCTGTAAGGCATTTTTCTTAGGTACCCTGTGCATTAGCCACGGTCCCGTCGATAATGCTATAGCAGGTGTTAATAACAACGGATTATTTAATGCTGTCGATAAAAGAGGACGCAAAAGACCAAGTAACAAGACACCAGATCAAGATATACAAAGAATTAAAAATCATATTGAAAGTTTCCCGACGATGGAATCGCACTACTGTCGTAAAAATACTAAGCGACAATATTTAGATCCGAGTCTATCCATCACAAAATTGTATGATCTGTATGTTCAACAATGCGTTCAAAGTGGAATAGCTCCCGTATCGCAAATAACTTATCGTAGAATATTCTGCAAAAACTACAATTTATCTTTTTTTAAACCTAAAAAAGACCAGTGCGAAGTATGCAATAAATTTAAAAACAAAAGTCTTTCACAAGAGGATTATAAACAGCATTTACAACGTCGTGATCAAGCAAATGCTGCAAAAGCCAATGATAAGATTCGGACAAATGAAGATACCACCTTTATAAGTGTCTCGTTTGATTTGCAAAGTGTTCTTCACATTCCTTCTTCTCAAGTGTCTATGATGTATTATTCCCTAAAACTTTGCGCATATAATTTAACAATTTATGAAGCAGCACTCCCTAATAAAGCTTTTTGTTATGCCTGGAGCGAAGTCAACGGACAAAGAGGAAGTTCCGAAATAGGAAGTGCGCTATATAAATGGATTGAAACGATACCTACTAATGTGAAAGAAATAAGTTTATTCTCTGATACGTGTAGTGGGCAAAACCGCAACCAATATATAGCCGCCTTGTTTTTGTATATTGTACAATATACACACTTAGAAGTAGTGCATCATAACTTTATGGAGAAAGGACACTCCTACATGGAGGTAGACTCAATGCACAGCGCCATTGAAACGCCAAAGAAACATGTTTCGATATTTACTATGAATGAACTATTGAATGTTTTTAAAATGGCTCGATCTAAGAGACTTCGAAATAAACGCAGTAATCCTTATTTCGTTCAAGAATTGAAATACGGCGACTTTCTAAACTTGAAATTTTTAGCAGATGCTTTTTTAAAAATAGGTTAAAAGATGAAAGTGGGAGAAAGTATGTTGGCTTAAGATAAAGATTATGCGATATGAAAAAAGTCGTCCGGGATGTATACTTTTTAAATATAATTATGATGAAGTCGCATATCATATTCTTCATGTGTATGGTCGAGGAAGACCACCAAATATACCAAATCTAATACCACGTTTATATAGCGGACTTCAACCAATTACAGAAAAAAAGAAAAACTGTCTTTTGAGGTTATGTTCCAGCGATGGTATTTCAGAAGAATATCATGCGTGGTATAAGTCAATTCCGGTTGATACACAAAAAAGAACAACAGTACCCGAACCAGCTAATGATAGCGACAGCGAATCGGAATCTGATGTAATGTAATTTGCCCATGTACTTTACTATAATAAAATTGTTATAAAATTGTAATAAAAGTGTTTACTATTTTAACAACGTTGTTTGTCAAAGAAAAGTAAAAAATCACCGATACAATTCTCAAATAATTTGTGACTATGCCAGAAAACAAAACCTTTTGGACAACTAAAAATGACTAGGTACACTTTTCTCAAAATAGGATAAGAATTTTATATTTAGTCGTATCGTACCATGAAATAGAGTACTTCTGTAAATCGCTAAGATAAAAAAATTAAGGAAAACTACAAAACCTGAATTTACAAATGAAGTTGCAACTGACAATTCATTTCTGGAAAATGCTTATTTTGGACTTAGTTTAGACTCAGTTTTGGCTGTAAGCCGACGATATATGTATGTGTGTAAAATAAAATAAAAAAGAGGGAACTAATTACGGTAACTAAAAAAGAAACTTATGGGTATTGTTTGACTGATTCTAATAATAAATGTCACTTTTATGCGGACGATACGCAACTATATCACTCCTTTTTACCAGACCAAATAGATAGTGCTTGCCATCAACTCAACGACGATATACAACAACTTCTTGATATTTCTAGAAGACACTCTCTTTGTCTAAATGTAAATAAAACAGATATAATTTTATTTGGTTCTAAAAAATTTAGAACTGATGCGACTTATCGCGATAGAGTAAAGATAGCTGTTGATAATAACTACATTCCCTTAAAACATACCGTTAGAAATTTAGGTATAATACTCGATGATGAAATTAACTTTAATGAGCATATTAATTTATGCATCCAAGGGTCTTATGCTGCCTTGAAAATTATATACAGCAATCGAATGTTCTTAAATAGAAAAATGAAACAATTATTATGTGAAACGCTCGATTTGTCCCATCTTAACTTCTGTGATTCCTTATACAATGCTTGCATTTCATCTATCAACATATTTAAAATTCAAAAAATCCAGAACTCTTGTCTTCGTTTAATATTCGGCATCCGGCGACGAGAACATATCTCTCATAAATTACGTGATCTAAAGTGGCTAAACATGAAAAACAGAAGGTTACTTCATGCAGCTACTATGTATTACACTATTGTTAAAACGGGAAAACCGCCCTATTTGTATAATAAAATTGAGTTCCGGACGGATGTTCATAACGTCAATATTCGTTTTAAGGGTACGTTGACTCCACCTGTGCATCGACTTGAACTATTTAAGAAAAGCTATACCTACCAAATCACAAATGTATACAACTCTATACCACAAGAGATAAAAGCAAGTGTGTCGGCTGTGGAATTTAAAAGAAAAGACTCCAAGTTTCTATTCCTAGGGCAATGAATCGAATTATGTAGAATTGAATTATATAGTTTGGGTTGGATGATGGTGTTATTGGTTGTCGGTGATCTGATGTGTAACTGCTTTGCTAAGCTTGTTTTCCTTGTTTGTTTCATTTACATGTTATTTGTCTCTCTCTTTGTTAAGATAAGTTAGGTTAAGTGTGGGGTTAAGTGGAAGAACAGATACTGCAAATTGTAGCAATCTGAACTTCGCCTCAGTTGTATTATTATGGGAATTTGTAATTTATGTTACCGCAAAAATAAAAGACTGTTATTATTATTATTATATAGCTCAAGATAGTTGGCGTTTCATTAATAACGAGCGCAAGAAGATAAAAACTCATTCTTATGAGCAAAGACTGCAAGTGTGGTCCGATAGCAGAGGCGTAACTACATCGGCTTTACCGAAATAAAAATGGGCGTTATTTAGAGAAACAAACACGTTAAAGCATTTTCAAGAATTTTCGACATTTTAAATGCATTGCAACCCAATTATAGGTACGCATACTTGCAATGAATGATCATGCAACAATACCGTACAATGACTGCCTACAAACTACATACATATTTCACTACATACATACTCGTACGATAGGCGCGCGCCGTTAGGTCGCTCCCGATGTACTGCCGCTGGAACCGGACCAATTCTTGCAATCTTTACTCATGAGTCTCAAATTAGCCCCAATGAGTTTAATAGTTGTGGCGGTGGTTCAGAATACATTAAAACCCTAAGCTTAGACGTTTATATACTAAATAACATAGAAAACATTGAAAGTAATCCTGGTTCTGTTTTTCAAATCAATATTGCCCGCAGAAGTTGTTTACACAATCAGCGTTTCGAAAATATAAACGTCATGGATCTAGGTATATATGGGATTTCTGCTAAAATTTTGAGCCATAGTATCTCGTTGAACGATTGGCACTTCCGGTTGATAAGTGTGTTGTGGTAGGTTTTTTTCCTGACATTTTTAATACATCTCGAGTGGTTCCAATATTTAATAAGGCGGACAAAAACAATGTTGACAACTATCGCCCAATTTCAATTAGGTATGTATTTCTGTTTTTTTTTGGAAAAATCTTCTAATTAAAAAAGATTTACAACATTTTTGAGAATAACTTACTTTTTGGTATAAATCAGTATAGTTTTGTGCCCATCATTCGACTGCTCAGGATGTATCAAGAGTTGTCTACGATGTGGCGAATAGCCTGGAGGAGGGTTCTGTTACGATGTGCTTTAAGCCAGCCTGCCTATTTGAGTATAGGTAATATTCCATCAAGCCGCAGGTAAGAATTTTGCCGACGATAAATTCTAGCTCCATCAACACCATCCATGCTATAAGAATATACATTGACACAAAAGGTAAATCTTGATAAAACCAAAGCTTCACTTAATGCCTTTCCTAGATTGATATCCAAATAATCTTGAATAATTGATTATGTTAAACGAGTAAATAATGTACAATAAAGTATCCAGGATACTATCTTGAGAAACAACAGACACAATCAGAAGCGGAGCAGAGAGCACCATTATTTGAAGCCGGTTGAGTGTTATCAGATCAGACAAATATGATGAAAGGAATTGCACAGAATTATGATTAAATCCAAAATATTTTAGAATCGCAAACAAAAGAGAAAGATTAATAGCGTCGAAAGTCTTTGAGTAATCTAATAAAACCAAGACAGTAACCTCATTATTATCAATGTCTAGCAACAAATCAACAATGTGAGACATTATAGATTCACAAACATAACCTACGGGAACAGCCGGATTGATTACTAGGTAAAATATTGTGAGCATTCAAAAAGTCACAAATCTGGTGACTCACAGCTTTTCCCAGATGGGATTTAACAAAATTAAGCAGTGATCCAACATCGTAAAATGAAATTAATGTAGAATTGCTGTACTGATTCTGTATTGATATCTACCCACTTTATTCAATAAATACATGTAGAAATACATAATGTAATTTATGATCGTGTATTACCCACATAAGAAAATTATGAAAGTAGCTTGGATGATGGAAGTAGGGTGGATTTATTGATTTAGTTTTGCTATAAATAATATAATAATTTTTATGTCGAATAGTAGAAGTAGCTAAGATTACGAATTGTTCGTAGTAATTGAAGTAGCTCTTTTTATTTTTGATTTGCTTCAATGTTTGGTCGCAAAGTCTCATCATAAACTGAACATTGTCCGTCAATCATGATCTGTGTTGGTTCTTGAAAGTTAGAAGTTCGTCTAGAACTATTAATTCTAGATCTGCCGTCTGCATCGCTACAATTAACTGGATCGTCTGTTAGTTAATTGTAACCTACGTACTGTGGTTATGTTGGCTACATTATATTTTCGGCTGCATGTATCTATAAATAGACAAACGTATGTAAATACTACACACTATCAGCTAATCTCTGCCTCTACTCTGTATAATATTTTTTAGTTTTTGTAGTTGACCGTACTAGTAGTTTTCTGATTAAGAAAATTAGGTTTGATAACAAATGTTATGCATACTGCTATTCGGGATAAAAAATAAAAAGTTGCACTTAAACGTTGAATTCTAAATTGTTACGGTAAACAATACAACATATTGTGCCTTGTATAATATAGAATATATAATGCATTTTTCCAACCGCCAATTAATTAAACATATTTTTATTTTTAAAAATATGTCGACCGGAGGTGGAGTCGAACCACCGAGTATGGCTGTCGCGGCCCACTCGCAACACCGTTGCGCTACCGGGCGACTCTACTCCACTATTTTAAAAATAAAAATATGTTTAATTAATTGGCGGTTGGAAAAATGCATTATAGATATATACATGTACTTATACCAAGAAAAATAAATAATTCGGTGTTAAAATACAATCTTCTTTAACGTGCTTGGTGGATAGAGCTACGACTCATTGTACTTATGAAGTCAGTGTGTGATTGTGGACACCAAGATCGCCAGTCATTCATACAGCCCCGTATTTTTTTATATGGTATTAATTCATTCGCGGCAAATGCTTAAACACAGAATAATCAGGATGATACATTAACAGCAATTAACTCAATACAGAACGTAATAACAAAGCCTTCATGTTGAATACCTTCTCGAATATTATATTTTTGTTGAGAGATATTTTTTTCTACAATGGGCTATGTAGATTGCCTATTATTGCTTTGATTGCAGGTATATACAACTGCTATTTGGAGCTTATAT
The DNA here is from genome assembly GCA_023690525.1 of Holotrichia oblita. Classification (NCBI taxonomy): domain Eukaryota; kingdom Metazoa; phylum Arthropoda; class Insecta; order Coleoptera; family Scarabaeidae; genus Holotrichia; species Holotrichia oblita. The sequence continues at coordinate 43,938,299 of CM043018.1, read as the reverse complement.
ACATCGGTTACCCTTACCAGCGCGATGTAATAAATTATTTACATCACTAGAGATCAAAGTAGCTTCACTTGCATAACAATAGTCATATGCTACTTTAACCCGTAATGAAAAATACTACACCTAACAATTATGCATTAGTTTGGCCCTGAGTGACGTATATCAGGCAGATTCTCGCTCATACGTATGCGATCAATGCCGCAAAACTGCACAGAAGTAAGTGACGCAGAATGTCGCTCTTGTGAATAGATATTGCTGTTTTCATAATGTAAGTTTTTGGCAAATGACCGACCTCAAAATAAGTGGCGAGTAACTATGTAAAAAAAATAAGCTAAATACCCTTATTGCTTCAGTAAATTGACATATCAAAGCATTTTAAGTATGGAGATTAATTTAATCGTTATAACTTATTCACCTTCCATTTTAGGTATACCTAATACAGGTTAAAAGAGAATCTTTTGTAGAATCAGAATATCTAATAAAATATATACCTTTCTATAAAAAAATACTTTCCGCAGAATGAACTTACTTATAAGCAACTAAGTTTTTAAACACCCTGCATAATGTTACAGAGAAGAACTTCAATTGTTATATAACTACACAATATCAGCTGTGCGTATGCAAAATTTTATTCGTCTCTTTTACTCCTACGTGACGTAATATCACTATAAAGTAAGATCGGTATCTGGCACGTGTTTTCTTTAATTGTGAATAACTCAGAAGGAATAGTATTTAGGTATAGGGTATACATGAAGTATGTGTAAAATTTATCATAGAAGCTGAATTTGCAATTTATTTTATAGCATGCTATTTAAAAAATCGAAGTTGATGCCCACTTCCGTTTAACCGGAAGTGACATTTATTCAAAAATACTTTCACGTGATAGCTCATATTCAACCATATCTAACTGCAAAATTTCGTTTTAAAATTCCCTTCCGTTTGTATAACACTTTTAATAGGCCATTCTCACCAATCATCCTGTATATACATACAGGCTGGGGCACCACATTCGCTTTGGTTGATATACAAAAAACAGTAACACATATTTAAAATCTTTTTGTTGGAGCATATGTACACTGGCTTGCAATAAAATCTCGTACACCTAGTTTTACCTATATTGATTTCACGTTTTTGTGACATTCCTAATTTGACGTTTCATTTTCAAAAATACAATTACTTCCATATAATTTATCATAACCTCTACGCATAATCTATTACATCTGTCAAATCTAAAGTCAGCTTACATTGAAAAATAATCTTAAAAAATTAGCTTGCTTGACATTAAGGTGTACGAGATTTTATTGCAAGCCAGTGTACCTAGGTCCATTGGGAGCACGTTCTAAAGTTATTTTAAAATATACAGGATGTCCCAAAAGAAAGTTACATATCAAAGTTATCAAAATTTAAATGAAACACCATGTATATTATTACATATTTCGATGACGCAGACTCAATAAAGGCAAGATACTGTGATATTCCCTATATCTAGACTCAACAGTTTCTGATATATTTAACAATTTCTGAAAAGGTAGATCAATATTGAGAATGTTTCATTAGCACAACCTAATCTAATGCTAAAATAAAGATAGTTTCCTAAAATTATACAGAGTGGTTAAAATCTTACCTCTAACTATGGGTACCATTAATGCTCAATAACTTGTATATTTTAAATGGAACATCCTGTATTTAACATTCTAATTCAATTTTAATATTCTTTCTCTTTTAAATGTTGTTAAAGTTCCCTATATTTACTTCTTATAGTTTCTTTGTAAAAGTCAATTTAGCGATTTAATTGGCAATTATGTACTAAAAATTGGGTTAAATCAAGGTAGCCTCGACATGATGACACTAATTTCAGATATTAATTTTGTCTAATTTATTCTTGAAAAGTAAGCAGTGATACACTTAATTTTTCAGTATGCATTTCCGGTTCTTATAAAAAGTGGACGACATTGGAGCGCTTTTCCAACTTTAATCGCTTTGCTCTCCGTAATTATGGCTTTTAAACCCAACTAATGTTATATCAAAATTGTTTGTAGCAATTAGCAGAATCGATTGTAATATTTTAATGTAAGAGTGTCTCATTTAAAAAGACATAAGTTTGGTTCGATCACCTTGTACAAGGAAAATATTTTTAAAAAGTAGCCCATGTACCCCTTAATCAAATTGCAAAAAGGTTTTTCTAAATTCCTCACTGTTGAATTGTAATCGTCCACCCTATCTTTGTTGCACCACCATGTATACATATACAGGGTTGCTCTTTAGTGCGTCCACTACAGGCTTTATTAAAGAGCAAGGAAAGAATTTATTTTGTAAAAGTGGTACGGTAACAAAAACACACATTTAAAAATAATTTGAATTATACAAGGCGTTAAAGTGGGGCACATTCGAGAATTATTTTTTTAATGAAACATCCTGTATATCTTTTCTGTTTTCTTATCACTTTAAATTGTGTTTTCAACGATGTCTGGGGCTTTTATTATTAATCCTAGATACTAATCCAAGAGCGATCAACTTAATCAATTGTTTTGGGTTTGACTCTTAATTTAGAAATAAAAATTACTTGTAAGTCCGTCAAGTATATTAACACAAATATTCAATCTCTAAATGCAGATGTTAAAAATGTTATTTCCACCTTCATTTTCTTAGAGTTTCAGAATAGATTAAAATTTTCGTTGGCAAAGAGGTTCAATAGTATCAAACAATGTCATGTTAAATTCATTAAATTTTCTTTCTCGTTCCAGATTAATTTTACATACGTCAGACGGAAATCAACGTTCTTAAATTCAAATTGTAAGTAATTCACATAAGTACATAAACTAATTGTTTTCTAAATTGTTGTGTATCTTTGTAGCATGCTCCCCAGAAAATTATAAAATATAATAAAATATCGAGCTTATGAATAAATGAGTTTTTAATTTTAACAGACCGTGCACCCTGATACTCGTTTTTTACTCAACAAAGTACGGCCGATACTCTTGCCCTACATGTTTAATATATTATATACAGGGTCCGGCAACGAAGCGGGGACGGAAGATTACACGCTTATTTGAAAGTTTGTCAAATATTTAGTCATCGGATATTCTTCCGCACCATTAAGTGCACGTTTTAAAAATATTTTGTTTTATACAGGGTGTTCCAGATGGAAATGCCAGACTAAAGTTGCATTTTTTAAAATGGAACACCCTGTATATTAACAGAGAAAATGATCCGCGCTTGAAAGCTGGTTACAACGATATAATGTTGTATAGGCCTAAAGTTGATAGTTTATGTGTAAACAATGATTTTACTTGATAAATTGATACATTTCAGTAGGCTATTCTGCATAGAGAAAAACAAAAGATTCGAAACCGACAGAGTAGAATATTTTTTACTAGTATGGACTGTCGTTGCTACGTGAAATAAATTCTGCAGCTGCTCCCTTTATACAGGGTGTTCACAATTTTGCAAAATCGAAGAAATCTCGAAATTTTTAAATGGAACACCCTGTATATTTTTTGCTCATTGGAAAGCCCTTTTACTACGTTTTCTATTGATATCTCATTTGATGCACCTAGGGTGGATTATTTTCTAATTATTTCTTCTTAAAGTTGGCTTAATCAGAAATGCTTATATTTTTAGTAGCTAATTTGCACTTCAAACCTACTGTAAGATTAGATATTCAACAAATAATCCATAAATGGTCTATAACAAGAAGAAACTCCATTTAGTATGAGAAATAATTGATTTTCATTCAGCGGTGAAAGCAAACATTAAATTAATATAAAGTAATATATAGCATTTTCAATAGATTCACTGCTGATCAAGTTATCTGGTGTTTTAAGGTTGTATACTTAATAACCAAGTTGTAAAAAATTTCGTTTTGTGTTATAGTCTTTCGTTCAATCTTTAAAAGCAATTGTTATATTGACTAATTTTAGTATGTACCTACTCAAGAAATGGTAAATATGATATTTATTCTTGAGGAGTGTACAAGAAATTGTCTCCTAGCAAGTAGAGTATATGCAGAGAGATTTCCAAACCTTGAAAGAAGACCGGAAGCATTTGAAAGATTATTAGAGAAATTTATAGAAACTGGTAATAAACCGGTAATCAATAAACAAAGCGAACTGGCCGTATTATTAACAATACAGAAAAATCCACATACAGAACATTTAGAGCGAGTAAGGACAGCTAGAAAAAAGATAGATCTAGAGTGGGGCAGTTGTAAAACATACGGAATTAACGCATTGGCGAGCGTGCTATTCCGTATATGTTTTATAACCGCTCCACTCTAGATCTATCTCTTTTCTAGCTGGCCTCAGTCGCTTTAAATGTTCTGTATGTGGAGAGATGTGGGTAAAGATGGTATTTCAAAGGTAACAGCTATTGAAGGTAGGAGCTTGCGTTTGTTGAGTATCTACTAAAATTAGTCAATTTCTTTTAAAGATTGAACGAAATACTGTATAACAAAAACGAAATTTTGTACAACTTGGTTATTAGTATACAAGCTTAAAACTGACACCTTTACTTTATATTAAATTAATGTTACCTTTCACCGCTGAATGAAAATCAATTGTTTCTCATACTAAATGGAGTTTCTTCTTGTTACAGACCATTTATGGATTATTTGTTGAATATCTAATCTTACAGTAGGTTTGAAGTGCAAATTAGCTACTAAAAATATAAGCATTTCTCATTAAGCCAACTTTAAGAAGAAATAATTAGAAAATAATCCATCCTAGGTGCATCAAATGAGCTATCAATAGAAAGCGTAGTAAAAGGGCTTTCCAATGAGCAAAAAATATACAGGGTGTTCCATTTAAAAATTTTGAGATTTCTTCGATTTTGCAAAATTGTGAACACCTTGTATAAAGGGAGCAGCTGCAGAATTTATTTCACGTAGTAACGACAGTCCATACTAGTAAAAACCATTCTACTCTGTCGGTTTCGAATCTTTTGTTTTTCCCTATGCAGAATAGCCTACTGAAATGTATCAATTTATCAAGTAAAATCATTGTTTACACAGAAACTATCAACTTTAGGCCTATACAACATTATATCGTTGTAACCAGCTTTCAAGCGCGGATCATTTTCTCTATTAATATACAAGGTGTTCCATTTAAAAAAATGCAACTTTAGTCTGGCATTTCCATCTGGAACACCCTGTATAAAACAAAATATTTTTAAAACGTGCACTAGATGGTGCGGAAGAATATCCGGTGACTAAATATTTGACAAACTTTCAAATAAGCGTGTAATCTTCCGTCCCCGCTTCGTTGCCGGACCCTGTATATAACATATGTACAGGGTGATTGGTGAGAATGGTCTATTAAAAGTATTATACAAACGGAACGGAATTTTAAAACAAAATTTTCCAGTTGGATATGGTTGAACATGAACTATAACGTGAAAATATTTTTGAATAAGTATCACTTCCGCTTTACCGGAAATGGGCATCAACTTCGATTTTTTAAATAGCATGCTATAAAATAACTTACAGATTCAGCTTCTATCATAAATTTTACACATATTTCATGTATCATACCCTATACCTAAATACCATGCGTTCTGAGTTATTCGCAATTAAAGAAAAAAAGTGACAGATACCAATCTTACTTTATAGCGATATTATGTCACTTAGGAGTAAAAGAGATGAATGAGATTTTGCATACGCATAATTGATAGTATGTAGTTACACAACATTTAAAGTTCTTCTCTGTAACATTATACAGGGTGTTTAAAAACTTAGTTGTTTATAAATAAATTTAATCTGCGGAAAGTAGATTTTCTTTTAATGGAAAGGTATACATTTTGTTAGATATTCTGACCTGCGTGAAGTTAGCCCCCCCTTTTTCGAATTTTGAAATTTTGAAAGTTGTTCCAGGTTGTTCTAGGTTTGTTCTAAATTGTTCCAGAATTTTGGAGAAAAATATTAAAAAATTGTCCAGAAAAATCGAAAAAACCGTTTTCCTGGTCAGCCTCCCCTTCTTCAAAATTCGAAATTTTGACAGTTGTTCCAGGTTGTTCTAGTTGTTCTGAACATTGTTCCAAAATTTGAACCTTCTCACATTAGTAGTTTATGAAATAATTAATAAAAATAAAATTTCGCCAGCCTCCCCTTTTTCGAAATTCAAAATTTTGAAAGTTGTTCCAGGTTGTTCTAGGTTTGTTTTATATTGTTCCAAGATTTTACCTTTCTATCACGCATACTTCGTGAAATAAATGAGAAAAAACTAATTTTCAGGGGTGTGAAGTTAGCCCCCCTTTTTCGAATTTCGAAATTTTGAAAGTTGTTCCAGGTTGCTCTAGTTGTTCTGAACATTGTTTTAAAATTTTAGATTTATACCTTGCATAGTTCATGAAATAATTGAGAAATGCTCATTTTCGCTATCCACCCTTCCCCTCCGTTTTCTTAAAATTGAGCTATTCATAGCAAGCCAGGTTGTTCTAGCTTAGTTCTTTATAGTTGCCACTTCTCGAAATAATGGAGAAGAACGAAATTTAGTGGGCTCTCTCCTTTTTTGAACGTCGAAGTTGTGAGAGAAGTTTGGACATTGTTTCAACATTTTAGCCTTCTACTAAGCATAATTCGCGAAATAGTTGGCAGAAATGGAATTATATTGTCTCCCATTTTTTTTTAAACCGAACATATGAGTTTTCCTCCGTATAAAATAATATACTATTATTTGCAAGAATTTCATTTTATTTTACGTTCAAATTTATTTTTATATAAATTTTGTTTTTTTTCATTTATTTCACGAAGTATACATGATAGAAAGCTAAAATCTTGCAACAATTTAGAACAAACCTAGAACAACCTGGAACAACTTTAAAAATTTCGAAATTCGAAAAAGGGGGGGGGGAGGCTAACTTCACACCACTGAAAATTTGTTTTTCTCATTTATTTCCCAAAGTATACATTATAGAAAACTAAAATCTTGGAACAATATAGAACAACCTGGACCAACTTCCAAAATTTCGTAATTCGAAAAAGGGGAGGCTAACTTCACACCCCTGAAAATTAGTTTTTCTCATTTATTTCACGACGTATACATGATAGAAAGCTAAAATCTTGGAACAATATAGAACAAACCTAGAACAACCTGGAACAACTTTCAAAATTTCGAAATTCGAAAAAGGGGCGTTACTGAAATTTTGTTTTTTTTTTAATTTATTTCACGAAGTATACATGATAGAAAGCTAAAATCTTGGAACAATATAAAACAAACCTAGAACAACCTGGAACAACTTTCAAAATTTTGAATTTCGAAAAAGAGGCGTTACCGAAATTTTGTTTTTCTCAATTATTTCATAAACTACACGTGACAGAAGGCTCAAATTTTGGAACAATGTTCAGAACAACCAGAACAAATTGGAACAACTCTTAAAAGTTTGAATTTCGAAAAAGGGGGGCTGGCGTAATTTTATTTTTATTAATTATTTCATAAACTACTAATGTGAAAGGTTCAAATTTTGAAACAATGTTCAGAACAACTAGAACAACCTGAAACAACTGTCAAAATTTCGAATTTTGAAAAATGGGGGGGCTGACCAGAAAAACGGTTTTTTCGATTTTTCTGGACAATTTTTTTAAATATTTTTCCCCAAAATTCTGGATCAATTTAGAGCAAACCTAGAACAACCGGGAACAACTTTCAAAATTTCAAAATTCGAAAAAGGGGGGGCTAACTTCACACAGGCGATATTCTGATTCTACAAAAGATTTTCTTTTAATCCGTATTAGGTGTTCCTATACCTAAAATGTCAGGTGAATAAGTTATAACGATTTAATTAGTCTCCGTACCTAAAATGCTCAGATATGTCAATTTACTGAAGCAAGGGTGCTTAGCTCATTTGTTTTACCATTTTTTACATAGTTACTTGCCACTTACTTTGACGTTTGCCATTTTGTTAATCGTATTTTCGTAAATTCTTTCCATTGAATTATAGGAATAAGGGATCCTTTAGGCAAATAACACCAGATGCTATTCGAATAGCAAAAATTATAGGAATTCGTCTCTAAATATAGAATGCCTCAATAGAAACTTTTGCCATATCGAACCATTTACATAACTTATTTATTTATGTTATTGTTATTGTTGTTCTTATAATTTTTCTACTGTATCTTTTATATTATTTTAATTTTACATAATTTGTTATTACTAATTATTTAGACCTTTGATGAAAATTTACTTTATGTTGATTAGGTATTCAAATACCGTTTGTTGGTAGTATTTAGGAGAATTCTTAGATAATCTAAAATTTTTACTGATATGTTCTTCACCATTGTTCTACGAACATATCGGTTGTTAAAACTTTTTATATCTTAAAAATTCTTAGAAATTTTTGCTGATCATTGGTTGTAAATGTTAGTATCTTTTAGTAAACGTTCGATACGTTTATTTTATTACATACGCTTTGCATAATAAATAAATTCGTGATTACTTGATTTGGTCTATTCTCAATGCTAATCCATTATAAAACCATATACTGAGAAAAATGTATTGTACAGAAGCGAAAACATTGTTATTACAGGTAAAATAAAAATTGTAAAAAAATACTAAGATAATATGTTTTGTAACAAATACAATAATTTTTTGTTGTTGTAAAGTAAATACTCACATTGTTTACCCTAATTATTGCACTGGTGTAGATCTATTTCTCTGAGTGTACGCGAGAACAACTAATTAAAATGACAAACGTCAAAATAAGTGGCCAGTAACTATGTAAAACAAATGAGCTATAAGCACTCTTGCTTCAGAAAATTGACATATCTGAGCATTTTGGGCACGGAGACTAATTACTTGCTATAAAACATGAACTTTTGAAGAAAAATGTCAAAGCATATCTAACGCATACATAGACAATATACTTAATTAAGTTGTCACATCTTTGACAGTCACAGCATACGCTTTATTAATGTTGAAATATTAAGTTTCGTTATTGTTAAGTAAAATAATAAAATATCTCTATAAGCCGATTACATTTAGGTACAGGGAATGCTAGTATCAATTAAATTAAAATAAAGATAGGAATTGAAATCTGACATAATATATAGGGTGTTGTATTTGAAATAAGCGAGTTATAATTGTTTGAAGTTGTTGGAATTGAGTGGTATGAGGAAAATGCCCTGTATAAAAAAATTCCATTTTAAAGGACGAGACACTTTAGTGATGTCTTGCAATTCGCCATGTTAAATTTTAAGTCAGTAGCGTTTTTGATTGCATCAATATCGTCGTAATTTATTTGGGACTGTTTTTCTAGAAAAATTGAAAAAAGTTGAAATATCTCAAAAATAAAGTATAGGGCATGGTACATGAAATTTACTCAAAATTTTATACAGAATTAAAAATAAAATAAAAAATACCATGTTTTATTTAAAATAAGCGAGTTGGTATGTACTTCCGGTGTACCGGAAGTAGATAATAAATATATTATATAAAATGTATTTAAAATCAGCATTATGGATAGTGTAATCTTAAAAAATCTGTAAAATTTTACATTTTGCTTATTACTACATTCACAAAAACTTCTACGCTTATAAAGATTTGGACCGGTTTTAGATCGAAATTAAAAGAAAAACTTTTAAAAGCGTCAATAACTGCGTTTGTTCAATAACTTAATTTCTGTTCTGCAAATTACATATCTGCCGCACTCTATTTCTACGCCTATGAAAAAATAAATTATCTCATATTATATTCTAGAGAATTAACGGTACTGAATTTTCCATCGTCTAGACGCTTACAAGCACATAATGAGCAGTACTCTCCCGAGGTGTTGTGTTAGAAATATTGTTAGTAAACTGTGAATACTTCACGTTATCTCGTCCCTGAATATTTGAATTTTAATTAGTTTAGTATGCTACTACCATAAAGTCTACAAAAATGATAGATATAGGTTTTATCATGCATTGTTCATATAGTCCAATAGTGTCAGTATAGAAAAGCGGTGTCCCACCTTCCGATAATCACATAATTAATATAATTGCAGTTAGTGTTGCAGTCGAGACGGAACCGAAGGAGAGAAGGTCCTTTCTCGTTACGTATCGTGTGTCGATGTGAGACAAAATTGGTATCTCGTCTCATCAAAAGACACCTTGAAAGGTTTAAGAGTTTAATTTAATAATTATCCACGTTAAAGTATAATTAGTATGCAATACAAAATTATTTGAGTTGACACCTGATTGAATTACTGGTTGTATGCGAACAGGAGGGTATATAACTGTCTTGTTGCAGGGTTGTACTGAAGAATGTCACTGAATCCACTAAAGTTTGGTTAATAAACCTATTAATATCTACCCTCAAAATTACTTGACTCATCAATATATCTTGCAGCAAAACAGCCTTGATAAATGAGCGCCGACTATATTGTTGACTGACAAAGTAGATAAGCTACTATCCTATTTCTGCTAAAGGATCTGTACATACATATTTAAGTATTTGGGAACTTGAACAAATACTCATATTTCGATCACATTTGTCTAATATAAATCGATATATTGGTCTGAGATTCGTGGAAATGTAAAAGAACCTTTAAGTTTCACGGAGGGTTTTCACTCATCATGGTTCCTAAGATTACGAGCATACCGATAATTATTTGTGATGGCACTGCACACAAACACAGTGTTCAAAAATTACTCAGCAATATTCAAAATCGAATCTCTTTATATGCGTGTAAAAAGTACTACGAGTGTACATAAATAATAAAAATCATGCTAGACGAAAGATTCGCCCAAAAAATGCACTCCTTTGTTCTTGCAGCTAATTCTTATTTCCATATTAAATAGAGCAACATAGAAAATAGCGAGAGGAAAGAAAAAAAAACTTTCTCAAACCTAGCCGCATGTCATTGATCTAAACAAGGAGGAGCTGTGCAATTCAAGCTATGAGGAAAATCAGTGAATTTTATAACGTATGGAAAAAGGTACCTATTGCTATTTCTCGTACTATGTTGACGCTAAACATTCAATAGGATTAGAAAAGGTGTCGAAAAGCTGATACAACGAAATATGACAAAATTTTCCAATAAAAAGATACTACGATATCTATTCAAGACAGAACTGAGAGTAAAAGGTACCTATCACCACAGTGCGGGTACCCTATAAAAAATAGTAATAGTAACAATCCTTTATTAGAATGTTCAATGTTCAACGAAATTTACATCTCTTGCAACGTGCTGTTTGATTATTTTTGTAAACGGAGCAATGAGAATATTTAATGCTTTATTTTTGTATAATATCTCGACATTTTTAAGACATTGATTTCTGATCGCTTCTAGGCTTCTTTGTGCCCATCTATAGTTCTAATCATACTTGGGTAACTAGAAATAGTTATAAAATATAAATATCTTGTCTTTAATTTAATACCGTCATAACAATAGAAGAAGTAGGTATTCTAGAGTTACCCAAATTATAGAACTTTTTCATGTTACGATGTTCAGAATCAGTAGTTCAACTTATTCTGGTAATATGGCAGTACACCCACACCTAAATATTACGATCGTTTCTTATTTACGTCGTAGATGCACGTAGGCGCGGTTATAGCAAGTACTCACAAGCATCGTCTTCTTACGTACTGACGTCATAACACTCTTAGAACGAAGTAATTCAAATTTAATCAATCCACAAAATTGTTTCTATTTATTTGGGGCCTAGTTTCGCTTTATTGACCCATATTTTTAAGCCTGATCTTCCAAACATCGTATAATAATAAACGAATAAGTATTTATCTTGCGATGTCTAAATTTTATCCTAGTTAGGCATTTATATATTTTTTTCTAAAATTGTAAAAAATATATGAATATCTCTTATGGTCGTACTACAGGTGAACAAAAACCTTCTATGGCATAATTGCCCCTTTCTGTTCGGTGGCAATATTTTGAGCATTCCTCGCAATGGAAACATTGCTACATAGTTGAACGGTCCCATCATTCTTTCTTTTTAATAATTTTGATGGAAGTTGACTCAGATCACAAGTAATAATGAATTATAACCAAGAACAAGCAGCACTAACATTTTGTGGTCCATGAATAATTTATTTGCAAAAGAGAAGAGAAAAGGAAAGTCAAATTGCAAATTTTCGCTACTAAAGTATGCTAAGTTGTATTAAAATAATTGCGTGTATGCATATAATTACACAGAATTTTTTAAAGTTAAGAAATCTGTTTTAAAGGCTATATTGAATTGTTCTTTGTTTTACATGGTATTAATAGGACACGTACTATTCATATTCTAACAACGATAATCCCATCTTAAAAAATATAACAAAACTTAATTAATATCTCAAAATTTAGAGACTCATTTTGGACCTAAATATATACATTATTAAAACATTTAAAAGATTACTCATAGGCTTTAATACAGTAGTTTCTTTTAGTTAACAAATTGGGGTTTTATAAATACTCAAAAAGCTCAAAAAGTCAGTCTTGCAGATTTGATAATATATTCAGAATAAAAAACGCAACAACATTGTAAGTTACTGGTGTTATAACATATTAGACTTATCTTTTTTTACGAAATATTAAACTTTACAAACTTGCAAACGATAACATTGACATAATAAACTCAATTAATGTGGAAAATTCAATCGTATGCTTTGGTTAATCAACACAGCAAATTATATGTCCGCATACAATAAATATTTTAGCTCAGTATATGATACTGGGGTCAATAATTTGCCACGAAAATGTAGAAACATTTTACTTCCATTAAATATTACATCAGTTAAATCGCAATTTTATTACTTGGTAGTGAGTATAAGAGATAATACGCGGGTGAACGCACTCTGCCACTACGGAATAAAAATACCATCTCGTGATATGCCTCTAGTACATGCATACATATATGTTTCTAATTTTTTTAACAGCTGTTACTAACCTGGAAGACACGTTTTCGACGCAATCCTTATAGATCATGTTGACACAATCACATGTTCACTTTCCAAATGTAAATAAATATTATTTATAAGATAGGTAGTAATATATGTATTAATTTGCACTAATTTAACACTAAACAAGCTTTAACATTGAATATAAATAATATTAGAGAAAACCAGCACTATATATTACAAATACTTAAGCTTAAACCAACGATTTATTTTTCTATTATTCTGTTATTATTTTAAATGGGTATTCTAACACCGTTTTTATTGCTATTTTAATTTACGCTCATATTCTCTATTAATTAAATATCATTATACACTTCCTACGTACAATTTTAAACAACTTTGTGGCATGTGTGTAAAGTTGCCGAAATATTGGCCTTAATTTATTGAGTTAATTATTTTTAACAGTAAACTAAATGCATTAAATATGACATAATTCGAAAACAGCGACACTATCCGTTTGGGGTGTTCGCGGACTATGACGGTAGGCGGGGCTAACTACACACACAGGACAACAGAATAACGTGCGCGTGAGCCGATCAAGATGCGCAAAAACAAAAGAATAAACAAGTGAATACTCGGGCTTGTGTGAGTGCGTTACGTTTGCATTTGTATGTTAAGTGGTTTTTGCTCGAGATTGCCTCGCTGTATAGATATGTCAAATTGCACAGCCACCGTCTATCCGTACCTCCATGCAGAGGATTTCAACAGCCCTCTGATACTCACAATTTCTTAAACTATACAACATACATATATTATACGCATGCCTTTAGTAACAAGTACTACCGGCTTAACGGAATTAATAGAAATAGTAAATAAATTAGATTGATGATATGTCATACATCATGGTAAATCGAGATTTTATATTGTAACGACTTCGTTTTTTCAATTGAGTTCGAAAATTCCGTAAAATTTTAACGGCGCTATTGATGTCTATTATTATTTGTGCTATTTTTCGCGCCTACTTTCTTAAATGTTTTAGTATTACAAAATAACAAATTAAATATTGATATATGTATTACAATGAATAAAATAGTGCAGAATATAATTACTAGTGCAAGCAATTTGCTTAAGTTGAGTTGAAGAATTTGCGATTTAATTACTTTTTTTAAAACTTAGTTGCTAGTAGTGATTTTTATTATTGTTTGTACGCAAATCAGGGATAAAACTAAATCATTTCAATTGACCATTCACTTTATAGTGCGACTGAGAGCACAGAAAAATGAAAAAGTTTTCCTTATCCAAGCAAAATATGTAAAAAAAAATTGTTGTGATTCAAAAGTGCATATTCACGAAGCCAGATTTACTAAACGTAAGCCAATATAGTTTCGACATCAAACAGTTATGACCTGTCAAACAAGTGTCAGATGAGACTGAGAGTCTAAAGAACCCTAAAGATATGTCGAATTACAAAATGTCGTCTATGCGTCAGTTCGATGCAAGTTCCCTGCCTAGACAAGCTGACTGCTCTGGACTTTTAAGAGTGCAAGAAGCTATGAAGGCTATTCTACACTTAGACCATAGATGAAATATAATATAGATGCGTCAGATAATATATGTCAATCATAACCATGTTTTGCGCCATCTACTGAGTACGTTCGCATTATTATGCGAAACCGCGACGCTTAAATATACCAAAGCGTACGATGCATTTTATTTCAATTTATATTTAATGAATTAATACAAAACATAAATAACAAATATGTATATATAAGTTATATTGTATTTTTATGAATAAGGTAAATTACAAAAGGATAACATATTTGATAGAAATAAGGGTCGATTTCGTAATAAAACCTAATGCCGTATTATTATTTAAAGTCACTATTAAATACAAATTGACTTTCATAAAAAAATAGTGTTATGCGATCATTAATTGATATATTCCTAAGTCCTTTTTGATGTACCGTTAAACTACCATACTCATTACTTAACCGAGAATAAACCGAATGAAGGACATTATTATGAAATCGGACCGTAAGTACATAAGAATTCTGTATACAATAGAACTTTTCTATACAATAGAAAAAAGAAACAGAAATTTAAGTTAATGATGAGTAATTATATTATTTATAAGCCATTTAGCCCCCTGTTGCAATTTGTTTATAATATGAATAAAAGTCGGAGTTGATGCTTTTACTGCTGTGGCCGGTTTAAATACAGAGAAATATGAAAATTTTATGGTAAGTATTTCAGATCCGGTTTCATAAGAAGACTTTCATGGCTATAGGTTGAGACCATACATTTTCACTACATATATTGTTATGTTATAATTTGGCAAATTCTCAGCTGGAACTTCTTCAAAAATTCTCCGAAAAATGATTGTAAGTGAAACCTTTTTTCATTAGTATGAAGCAATATCGTAGAATACTACCAAAATAGGACGCCCATAGAAATAATATTCAAATCATACTAAAACGACATAATATTAATAACTCAATTCAAAACTACCTTAGTCCACTGATAAAAATAGGTGAAAAGCGCACGATCGCTGAAATATTAAAATTTTTGCCGCAACAACAAAACGCATAATGAGAATTAGGCCGAAAGCTTACTTGGAATATTTAAAACTGAATATGCAGTAGACAACAATCTATTATTAGACCCACATTGATCATTAGTAAAATGATTTCTACAAACTCGTCGATTTTAATATACATTTTCTGGTGGCAAATTACATCATTCATCATTACAGTACTTGATCCATTTTTTAAACATCCATATTTTTCGCTGGATTAGGAAAACAGTGTCTGCTACCATATTTTACTACAAAACCATTTTTATAACGCAGCGTGGACCTTCCATATTAGTTAATTATTAAATTATGATAATATGCTAGAACACTAAAATAATTAACATGCAACTAAATACAAAGTGAAACAATAAAACCAAAGTAATTAAATATTGTGTTTGAAGAAAGAAAAGAACTCGAAATAATCAATAATATTGAACACAACGCTTAAACCAATTATACATTGACAATAATTTGACAAATGTCAATTAAATCAAAATTAAACAAATTAACATTTGAACAGCATTATTGCATTGCAGCGCCTCTCATGGGGACGTTCGCATTAAAAATATTGGTAGTAGTCATGGTAATCTAGTGAAACCGGCCTGACTTAGACATAGAAAATAAATAATATGATGGACAAACTTGGCAGAGACTGAGTTAGCGTACCGTTTATTGGCCTTTCTGTGAAGTCTTTGAAAGCCAATTAGAAAAGAAGTCCTAAAGTACTCCCCAGGACAAATTCAACAAGAAAATACATCAGCTCTTCCCTCAGTAGAAAAATGGGCAGAAATGGTCAAAGCAAGTTTTGATTGTGTGAATGTAAAATTGGGCCCGCTTAAACTTTGCGATTGCTATAATTCGCCAAAGATTTTAACATCGAAAACAGACAATCGTAATAGTTGAAGTAAGCACAGCCTTACAGTTTAAGAAATAGTGTTTTAAAATCTGAGCGGACCTTCATAAGACTACTAGAATACAATATGTTCTGGCAACCCAATATTCGAAAATATGTTATATAATGTCGGACACTAGGAGAACTGTAACGCGCAACAAGTAATTATCTTTATAGACTGAATTGCATGGGACAAGCTAAGATCTACTTGCGTAGTAGAATCTGACAAAGAAATTTGAGAATAGGTTTTATGTAGCAACTGTTGCAAATTAAACTCCACCACATGAGAACAACTATTGTCCTTAACAAAAAACAATGTATAGTTGTTTCAGCCCTTGAGAGTTTCAAAGATTGCAGGATGCAAAACTTTATTAGTTGTTATGAAGCTTCTGTGTTTTAGAGAAATCTTGTTAGTAATACCGATGACTGTCTGTATGATACATATGTGAAACAACTCCTTGATTTGACTCATTGCATTTTTTGAAAATCATCTTTATTTAATATGCAATCGCATGATGCAATAAAGACAAAATCATAACAGTTTCAGATTTTGTGTTATAATTAATTTTGCTGGAATAACTCGTGTTGGCTTAAAGAACGCTAATAATTAATATAAATGAAATTCCATGGTGGACTTAATTTAAATATGCTAGAAAATTGTAAAATATGTAATAAGCAAAATAATTAATTAATTAATTAATTAATTTGCTATTAGAACTTAATTTACATCTATTCTTCTTTATTATAAATATTTTACAATTTTCTAACATATTTAAATTAATTACGATAGGTTTCTAATTGGGTTTGTATATTGTATTGTGGCGGGCTATGAAGATGAACGTATAAATTCGAAACCGGTAGCCGATTCATTAAAGAAATTTGTGAGAAAGGACCATAATATCTTTTATTATTTATTTAATAATTAATATAGTCTCTAATAATAATATAGTCACTGTTGTAACAATATTTTATATTTACAAAAAAAAACTAAAAAACAGGATGCCGCATGCGTGCATTTATATAACTTTTAATCATTTATTGGTATTTTATTGAGACTATAAAAGTAGAACTAATTAAAATTTCTAAAACATACGAAGCCGATTTCAATATCACGCTAGACTGATCGTTAAGCGATATATAATGTTCGAAGGTCACATGGTTATATGAAACGGAAACTGTACGGCTATCGTATTATTGTTAACATCAACATCATTACTAACATGTATGCAAAAGATAGCCGGGCAATAAGGCAATAGTTTATCATCTTCTAGCTAGCAAGATTAAAATTATCGTGATAATCATGTAGCTAGTGTAATTGGTATATTCAATCAAAATTGCTACTACTACTATTTTATGCCCATATAAATTGTCAAAAAATTACAAAAATAAACAGTTTTCAATATTCGCATTAAAGCAAAAATTAAAATGTTATTTGTACGAACAAAATTGTTAGTATCATTCAATCATTAAATTAGTTTTCAAAACGGAAAGTCTATATTGGGACGTCATGACATACATACATGAACTAAAACTTCACTTACCTGCTGATAAGATCTGTTTAAATGTATGTTAACCAAACATTCTTTACTATCACAGAAAGAAAAAACTGAGGACAGGAAGTAAGTCTCAAAGGAGACAATAAATGTTAATGAACAAAAAACAACAAGAGAACATTGGAGAAAGTGACAGTACTGTAATTACACTCGACAGCAAATCAGACTGGGTATGTACTATGGTGGACTCCGCAAGGTGGACACCTAATGTACCCTGTGTAACAAGTACTTAGTCCACTGACATTGGTATAAGTCAAAGTGACAAAACTGACGGAAGTGTCACTCATTTATTTATACGTTTTATTACGATAATTTGTACAAAATGCCACAACTAACTAATGTTGAAAGAGCTGTTGTTATTTCTAAATTAGAAGACAATTGGTCTTTATGAAGAATAGCGGCGCATATGCATGTAAGCAAATCATGTGTTTTTAAAATTAAAACCATTTGGCAAACTGAACAGCGGACAGAGAAAAGGGCCAGACCTAATGGACTTAGAAAGATTTCTAATGAGGAAGAAGATCAGGCTTTAATTCAATATGTACTGGAAAATCCGTTTACAACATCTGTTAATGTCTGTGCTGAAACTCATTTTCCCGGTTGCAGCAAAACAGCTCGTAGACGTTTAAAAGAAGCAGGTATCCATAATCATGCACCCGCAAGGAAACCATTTCTAACAGAAGTTAATAAGCAAAATAGGTTAAATTTTGCTAATGAATTTATCAACCGCGACGAAGATTTCTGGACGTCAGTTATATTTTCAGACGAAAAAACATTTCAGTCTTGTTACAACGGTAGACTTCGCGTGTATCGGCCCCGCAATACCAGATACGATTCAAATTACATTCATTCTCTGAACCGAAGTGGACGGCTTTCCGTAAGCGTTTGGGGTTGGATTAGCGCAGATGGTATTGGTGTATGCCACAGAATTCCAGACACCCTGACGGCTCTCCGATACCGAGATATATTGGAAAATATTATGCTACCATCAGTAAGGGCCATTTTTAATGACAATTTTGTTTACCAACAGGATAATAGTCCAATCCATACAGCCAACATTATAAGAACCTGGTGTAACGAAAACCATGTAGATGTTCTCCCATGGCCTGCCAAAAGTCGAGACCTGAATCCCATCGAAAATGTCTGGGCTTACATGGTAAAACGAATTTATCATACTAGAAATAGTAGACCTGCTAACACCGAAGAGCTTTGGCAGGAAATACAAAATGCATGGGAAGCAGTTCGACAAAACTACGATATGCGATCGTTAATAGGATCAATGAGAAAAAGACTGCAACATACAATTGCGGCTCACGGTGGGTCTACAAAATACTGACTATATTTTTATTGCTGTTTAGTTCATATTTCACTTTTACATTAATAAAGTTTCAAGTATTACGCCTGTCTTTAAATGCTTTTAATTAAAAAAATTCTATATAAAACGCCACTGATTGAAACCATATTTACAATACATAAAAATAAAAAAATACTATAGCAACTAAAAGGTGTCCACTTTAAAAAGTCCACCGCTGTACTTGGATGGATTAACAGAAAAATTGTCGGCAGCTACCTGTGACACTCCCCAAATTTCCACACTGTGGTTGTATTTGTGGGCAATGATTTCGGAATCTCAATGAATCTTCCTGATTCAAAAAACAGCGATTTTCACTGTGAAAAGGGAATAATCCTGAGTGTATGTACTTACCACTGCTAAAAGTGCCGATTCACTCATAGTTTCCCGGTTAGGTCTGACAATCTAAAATTGTAGATCGGAAGCTGTAGGACATTACGCACGATTCCGATTCTTTGCAATTTTTACTAAATGGATGTGTTCGAAAAAGCAATTATGTTAGGCTAATGTTGAAGTAGAAGCTTGATTTTTAAGTTTATTAATAAAATGTAACTCAAACTTAAGCAACAATATTATAATTTATATTTTTAGCAACATTAGAGAATATTCAAACAGTTGATTCAATGAAATTTTATTTATTTAAATGACACTTAATTGAAAAAATTAATTGACAAATCTTGACTAATGGACTCAAAAAAACCTTTAAGTGAACAACATTAAATCTTCTAATATTTTGTATTGTGTTTTTTGGATTGCGCGTCACTAAGTAGCAGGAAGCTATAAACTAAACTTAGGCATGGAAGAAAAACGATGTACCTAGTAGCATGGTGTAATGTTTGTAAATAAATATATACATATATTAAGTGAATGTTTCATTAGGCCATCTAGCCCACAACGTCGTTACTATATTAATAATTTTTTCAGAGATCACTATTCTGTAACAATCCATGTAAAGAAGATATGTGAAAATATTATTTTTGGATATAGAAACTCGAAGAGATAAATAAAATCAAATAAAGATAAATAAATGCTCGACAGATGCAGACGTAAAAGGTGTTGGCTATACGTAGGGCAGTGCATACAGTCCAAGATTCGCACATATCCGATGATGCTTGTAGCACGTCTCGCTTCAGTTGAAGTATCATTTTGGGACAAAATTAACAGTGCAACATAGTTTACGGCAAGGTAATATTGTACAAATCCATGAAATCATATTTACACACAATTCACACGACAACAGCTGCAGTGATAATCTTGACAAGTAATATAGCCTAGCAAGCCACTGCAGCTGCACCCATAACAAAAAATAAACCGAAGAATGAATAAACATTAAATTACACTATGCTAAGAATATGCGGAAGCATTAAAAAATCGCCAAATAAACACAAGGCACAACAAAATTGGATCGAAATAATCTGTGTTACTTAACACACAACACTGAAATAGAAAGAATTTTCGCACACATTTAATTTTGGGTAGTTAACTACAACTGTAATATTTGCTTTAGGTACATACCTAGTGCTGTTGTCTAGACACGAGACGAAACGGGGAAAAGTTGTCTTTCGTTTCATAATGCTGTCGAAAAGAAACTGTTTCTCTCATGACTAAGCTTATATACTACATATACCTATACATACATACAGGTATAACTGTCTTGCTATAGAATTCTAGAGGAGAGTTGTATAAATACCATATGTATGGGAGTTTTATGGCTTCGATATAGATATACATATGTAGGTGGCCCATCGAAAACCAAACAAATGAATTACCACTGAAACGGCGACTTTTTGAAAAAATGTCAAATTTGTTTTATAGGGGAACACACTTATTCAAACCATGGACAATAACGTTTTATTTAACATTTCTTTTTTGCTGACAGATACAGAAATAAATGAGCAGAAATAAAGCTTTTCCATTACACGCAAAAATTCATATCAACTTAGTAAATACACTTGATTTGTGCAGTTATTTGACGGCATTCATTACTAATACGTTGTCGCAGTTGGTTTAGACTAGTAGGTTGAGTTTTATAAATCTTAGTTTTTAGGCGGCCTCAGAAAAAGAAGTCTAAGAGCAACAAATCAGGCGATCTTGCTAGTTATTCAATGTGGCCTCTCCTTACAATTCATTGCCTAGGAAACCTTTCATTTCAATACCGTCGAACAGATTATGTGTAGTGCGGAGTAGCTCCATCCTGCTGAAAAAATAACTGGTCTGCAGTTTACTGATCATCGTTCCCAATAATGTTTGTCAACATCAGATCTACGGTGTTTTCCAATTCCAAATACATTTCTCTGTTCAAGTTACATCCAAAAAGAAAGGTCCAACAATTTTATCACCAAAAATTCCAGCCCACACGCTTAATTTTTGTGAATGTTGGATGTGCTTTTCGCAAAATATCTGCCAATAATCTGATCAATAACGGCAATTAGAGCGGTTAAGTAGACCATTTAAATAAAACGAAAATTCGTCAGAAAAACAAATTTAAAAGGAAAATTTGGATTATTAATTGCGCGGTTACTTATGATTTCACAAAACTTTAAACGGCTATCACAGTCGTCTTCATGAAGTTCCTGTACTTATTGAATTTTGCAGAGATGAAATATTATGTCAAAATTCGTTGAGCACTGGTACGAGTTATATCTGATACGGCAGCTAATGTTTCTGTACTTATTGTAGGATCGATAGCAACGTTCTTTTTATTTGGTATCGACCCCGTCTCCAGAAGGTTTGTCACCAACTCCAACACATACTCAATTTAAATTTTTATTTGGATGTCGATGGTTAAACAACTCTAACGCTCTATTGGTACAATTATTATTCGCGAAGAAAATCTCAATTATCATTATTATTTTAATTTTCAATTACAGAAGTACACTTAAAATGTCAATTTTTAATTAAATTGTGTACGTGTCTTAAACTAATGGGAAGGAAGATTTCCAAAATAATGACACGTACTTTAAGTGTCAATAAATTTATTACTATTGATGAAACAAATGATATGTGTATATAGAAATAGTAACATGCTCATATGTAATACTCTTCGCCACCTCAGAGAGAACTAACAATTTTACAAGTCTAATCTAACAGGAGGTCTAATTATACGTTTAGATCTTCGCAACTCAGAAATCCTGCTAGAGCAAGGTTGAACTTGTGCAGCTGACAGTTCTGATTTTCTATTATTATATAATGAATTTGGCATTGAAACTTCAGTACTGGGAACAATTTTAGTACTACCCTCGCTATTGAATGTAACTTGATTAGCGCACAAGACAGGTGTTTATGTATTACTGCTTGTACTTACGGGAGTATCTTCAGCAATCGATCAGATTTGGTCAATATGTCTTCTCCAGATTCGAGTATCGTCTAATTTAACTAAATAATGTAATTTACCTAGACTCCTTTCAACACGACCGAATTTCCACTTATTGTAATTAATGTAATTTCGGGCTTGTATTCTTTCTCCAACTGTCAACGTCCGAATTTTTGCGCTTCTTGGGAATCTGTTATTGGTTATCATGTTACTAACCGGCTTGAATAAACCTAATTATGATCTAATCTCTTTACCGAACATTAAATACGATGGACTTACACCGGTTACTGTATGAGGTGATTTCCTATATTGTAATAGAAATTTCGGAAGTTGATTTTCGCGCTCGCTATCATTTCGCTTGAATTCCCTCAAGTACTGTCTGAAAGTTTGCACATACCGTTCGGCTAAACCATTGGTGGCGCGATGGTAAGGTGCACTAATTTTGTGTATAATCTCATTTTTTGATAAAAATCTTTTAAAATCATATAAAACAAAAGTTGCGCGTGATCAGAAACTAATGCGCTAGGGATACCGAAACCTGCAAAAATTTTACGTAACCCTGTAATTGTGGATTGCATAGTCATATTTTTGACTATGTGTATTTCAGACCATCTTGTATTAGCGTCTACTACAATGAGATAAAAACTGTTCACAAATGGACCTGCAAAATCTACGTGAACTCTTTCGAATGGAGCGGTAGGTGTTTTCCATGGATGTATTTCCACTTTTTCGGGATTATGTTTAATTTTATTCCAACCAGTACAATTCTTGCAAATATTTTCAATATCATAGAAAATATCTGGCCTCCAACAATGACCTCGCGCTAGCCTTTTCATCTTAACTATACCAAAACGTGAAGTATGTGATTCATCCAAAACTCCTTGACGTAAACTCTTCGGAATTGCTACCATTTGCTACCTAAATATGCAATTGCCTTGTATTATAAATTCGGTTTGAGGTATATTAAATCTATCTTTCGCTTCCATCCTTTTGCTCGTTTTCAATGGTGTAAGTAATTCTTCTAGACTTTTGTCTTTTATCGTTTCAGGTTCCAATTCAGGAACTGTAATAGATAACGTTTCGATTTGTAATTGTAAATATTTGTAGTATTGTGAGGTAATCTCGATTAATGCGTTCGCATTGGCATGTAGGTAATTTTGTATTTTTCTGCCTAATCTTGTATTTGAAACTTTGTAAAAATAATGCATAATGTTGCATATGTGTAGTTGTTAAAGTAGACAAACTTTTTGTAGGTGACAAAATATGTATTAGCGGCGGATGGTCTACTAGCAACGTAAATGGACGACCATATAGATTGGCGGAGGGAAAAGTTCTCATTCGACTTCAAATACACACACATAGACACGTATGTATTTATGTATGTGATACAGAGAGGAAGGGCTGTTATGCATGTCATAGGATGCATGTATTTAAAAGAGAGAAACACATTCCTCGCTCGCTTTTGTAAATTTCGTTATAAAATTTTGTTTCGTTTTGAATATAAGAATTTTATTTTAGTTACAATTTTTATAGAGTTTTGTTTCCGTTCAATGTTATTGCACAAATACATCATTTGGAAAACTATTAGATAATCAAGCTACACGCACTAATTCCTTAAAGCAAACATGTACACTCGGTTGATTTAGAATCGACTCAAACTGCCATAAAACCCGTTAAAAGTATCCTTTATTGCGGCGCCCGAATGCAAAGCAGTAATAGTATGGTCAACTGTATGTAAATTACTACGTATGTAAATTACTATCTATGTGTATACAATATATTTTTCTATTAAATCCAGTTTCATATGCAAAGGATCATTTATAAATTCCTAAACCGATAATTTCTTAATGCGAGCTTAACATATGTACAGTTAAATCGCTATCGCATACAATTTCACTATAATTCTAAGTATTTATGTAATGAAGAAATTACATGAATAAGAATATGTATGGGGGCAAGATATAAAAGCCTACCACATATTAGAGTGGATCGAAAACCGCGTTTTTTTTCTGCAATACAATTCTAATAACGCGGAAAACTTGCGCATAGGCGTCATTATAAATGAAAAAATATTTAAACATTTTTTTTTCAAAATTTGAAATCGCGCAGAAGGCCTAAAGTTACAAAATAAGTCAAAATACTGGTAAATTAAAAAAAAATGCAAAAATTACAAAAAATACATTTTTTGTTGTAATAGTGAAAAACGTGTTTTTAAGAGTGTCCTTAACGCATACAAAAAATAATTAGACCCATACTTGTTTTACTGAATTCGCGCAAAAGGTCTAAAGTTGCGGGTTGTATCGCAAAAAAACGATATTTCATGATTTTCGACGATCTTTAAATATGTGCCAAAACCCATAAAAGTTTTATTTTTAATTTGTAATAATGTAAAAACCATTCAAAATAGTTGTTGTTATTCCTTAACTGTATTCGTGCAAAAGGTCTAAATTATAGTATAAGTTAAGTTATAGTCCCGTACAAACGCCGTTTTCCATATTTGATGAGTGTTTGTTTAACACATTAGGTTTGTAATAAGACTCTAACAAGTGATTTCCACATCCACCCTACGCAACCAACCAACCAGGGTGAATTTTATTTACAATATTTACAGTAACTATTTACTTTGTACAATGCATATGTTCGTTGTAGGCAAAAGATTATTTACGTAGAAGCCCCTTTGAGTTCTGACTTTTAATTGAATGTGGGCATCAGTTGTCTTGATTTTAAAGTAGTTCTAATATAACCATCTCGATTTTCATGCCCGCACACTTTTTCTGCTGCTTCTGTAACCAGTTTTACATACCTCTCAACTGACTGGGTGTGGCATGGGAATTTGAGGTAATTAAACGCTGATAGCGCTTTGTCTTTCATGAAAGAAGCAATGTGTTCAGTTGGCATCTTGGACAGTAGTGGCGGCGGTGTTAACTTGCAGATTGACCAATCAACTACTTCGGTATAGTCGTTTGCACTAAAATTTATTGAAGGTATTTTGAAGTCTCTTGCGTAACCTTCAACCGATGGCTCATTTCTGGATTTAAGGATCCTCCTGTAGCCAAGTTCTCTAATGTGTGGTTTCTCATCCATTATCATAGCCAACATAATATTTTAAGGGCGGCAACCCTGCTCGCAAGTTTAGGTCTTTTGCGCGAATTCAGTAAATCAAGAATGGGTCTAATTACTTTTTGTATGCATTAAGGACACTCTTAAAAACACTTTTTTCACTATTACAACAAAAAATGTTTTTTTTTTGTAATTTTTGCATTTTTTTTAATTTACAGGGATTTTGACTTTTTTTGGTAACTTTAGGCCTTCTGCCCGATTTCAAATTTTGAAAAAAAATTTCTTTTTATTTATAATGACGCCTATGCGCAAGATTTCCGTGCTATTAGAATTGTATTGCAGAAAAAAAATGCGTTTTTCGATTCACCCTATTACATATACTTTAGAGAATGAATGTTCGCATGATGGTGCAGAAAATGTCCTTCAGAACCAACCTATAATTCAAAAGTTTTTTCTGTGTATGCATTTGTTTTCAGTTTGACTGCCTTTTCGTTTACCTTCTCTATTATTTGCAATAAATTATTATTTGTTTACTGTGTGTTTTGTTATAAATTCTCGAATAAAATCAGTGTTTTTAACGAAACTTAAGATTAACATAGATTCCGGTCTATCTGCTTCGATAAATAATTTTTCTTATGGTTTTAAAATTGATTTGTATTATTATTTTATTTGCGTTTATGTCATTAATGGTAATGGGTGTTGGCAAACGCTATACTACGTAATAACGCAGGTATTAAAAGTATCTGAAAAAGAATATATTTCTGCAGCGATCTTCCCATTCATTTCACATTACGTAGCTATTTTACCTGCTCATAAGCAAAGTGCTTTATTACTACAAACATCCAGTTAAATGTTGAAAGTTTCTGTGTGCGATGTTAGGTCTACGTCGCTTGCCGGGTGAGTCGCCTTATTAGGAATTCACGAACAATAGATTTAAAAATAATAATTTTTTGACTTTATTAAAATGACTTTCTTTGTACTATGATTGTGGAGATGTTCATTGTTAACCCAGTTATAATATGCGGCCCTTAATTTTGAATGAAGTAGTATTAGGGAGATAATATTCACCGAAAACCGATTTTACATGTATTCTCCCTATGTCCCACTTGGCCGTGGAAACCCTTTATGTAATACTTCTATATTGCGGGTAGTCCTGGAGAAATTCAGACATCAAAGCGAGATAACTACATCGGTCCTCTCAAACTAACGTTCTAGCGTCTTTTTACGCATGCCCGTCATGTCCACCAATGAGATTGCGTGAATCGTAACAAAAGTGAAAGCGCGTGATCAATCATAAGTTCATGTTGTAGGTTAGTCGTTTCACGAAGCTCGTTTAATTTCTTCAAAAGATGTAAATATTCGACAAAAATATAATCGCCAAATTTTATTTAAAAACCAATAAAATGTGATACGGGATAAAAATACATCTTTTATTTTACCCAGTCCGATAGTTATAAACTTTATCACATTTATATGTTTACCAACAATTTTTCGTTCAATTTTTATTGCTAGAACTATTTGTAAAATAAAAACATTCAAACACTTGCTATAGTAAAAGAAAATGTTTAAATCTATTTAGTAGGTCAATGGAAGATGTGCAATAAAATAAGTTCGTGTTTTTCTTCACTGTTATGAGCTGCAAAACAATTATTTAAATACATTAAGTTAAATAAAGATTGTAAAATAATACAGATTCAACAAAAGCTTTTTTTGTCATGAAGTTACTTTTGTTAAAATCTTGAAATACACAACTTGGGCACATTTGTGTACTTTTAGTAGAGCAACAATGCGATAGTTTAGTCTAGACACTAATTTTGTATATTTTTGTTAAAATTTTTAAGAGAATTATAGTTTTATTATGACATGTAGATAATTTGTAAAATATACCTATTACAATAATGACAATGAACAATATTATTCCAAATAAATTTGCCTCCAAACAAGCGCATCGCGTCTGCGTATAAAGACCTCAGAACCTTGTAAGACAAGGAACACCCTCTTGCATCACTCTTTGTTGGCGAACACTGCGTACATGGCTTGGTATAGGAGACGCGCAATATAGAAGTATTACATATATGGTTCGGACATATTCTCACTTTTAACTGCCGCAAATGCCTTTTCACATTTCTTATCCCACTTAAAAGCAACCTTATCCTTTAATAAATTATAAATAGGATGTAATGTACCACTAATGTTTTTTAGAAAACATCCCTAATAGTTTACTGACCCCACAAATGCCATGATTTTTGTTTTGTTATTAGGAACTTTTGCCTTCTGAATAGCTTCCCTCTTATCTTTCGCTTTATGAATACCGAATTTATCGATAATGTAACCACAATACTCGATTTGTTTCGCAAAATAGTTACATTTTTCGTAATTTGCGCATTTATCATGCTTCGCTAAACGACCTTTCAAAATGAGTATCTTCATCCGAACCTGTAATTTTTATATCATCGAGAAATACTGAAATTCCCGGTATATCTTGCAATATATTTTCAAATTCGTGTTGCCAAATTGCAGGTGCGCTTGTTCCTCGGCGAGACGCTTTATTTTTAAAATAAAATATTTGCTTGCATTTGACGGGTATAGAAAAATACAAATTATTAATCTAGTACTGTCTGTTTGGTGCACTTAAAGTAAGATATTTTCTATCTTCCGGACGAACTGCAAATAAGCCTGTTATACATCCAACAACCACTGAAGAAAATGAAGATTCAGTCGACGGTAACGGGTATTCATCGATAACTAAATTTGGATTTAACGTACATTTAATCGGCGTTGCATATTTTTAGCTGTTTATCTTTTCTAACACGCCTTCTTTTTCCAAATAGTCAAGTTCCTTTTCAATATTTGTAAGTAAAGCATAAGGCACTTTCCTAGCTTTTATAAAAAACGGTTGTGTATCCTTAAATTTCAGACTCGCTTGTAATCCTGTAATTTTGCCTATTAGTTTTTTTTTCAAAAATTATGGGATACTCATCTAAAATACTCTGAAGACGCGTTTTTTGTACTCACATCTGCAACATCTGATATATTTTTAATATTAATGTGTCATTGACGTATCCACTCGTGACTTACCAGGAGTTGTTTATTGACCACATATAAATGTAATTGTTTTGTAATACCGCCATAGGAAACCTGTACTTGCCCAAACCCTAAAACGACTGACTGTTTACTATATGTAACCAAAATTATGTCTGTTTTCTCTAATTGTAAATCAGAAAAATATTTCTTGAAGTCATTTAAACTTAAAAGTGTGACAGCCGCGCCTGAATCCAATTCAAATGTAAGTCTTATCTCATTCACTTGCACGTCTACCGTAAATTTCTCTCGATACCGATGATGTTCAGCCGGTATCTATGAACTTCATGCACACCTTGCTCAAATGATCCTGCCGTTTGCATTTAAAATAAGATAGATTTTGCATATTACATTTTGTTGTTACGTGCTTCTCAGAACCAAATCTAAAAAAATTAGAAGAATTATTAATATTTTTAACATTTTGATAAGTCACTGAATTTGACCTGTAGAATTTCCTACACTGTATACGTTTTCTATGTTTCACCTATGTAGTTGTGCTATCTCAACTGCTCCATCAAGATCTAATTTCCTCTATTCTAGTAACCTACTTTGTATATTTTAGGCGCGCAGACTGAAAACAAATTGATTACGCAGAGCTTTTTTCAGATTATCTCCAAAGTTGCACGTTGTTGCCATTCTCTGCAACGCCGTTGAGTACTCCTGGACACTTTTTCCTTCCTGCTGAGTTCTTTTTAAAAATTTAAAATTTTCAGCAATTTCCAAAGGTTCCTGGTTATAATGTAACTTCACTGTATCAACTAATTGTTGATATGTTTTTGTCCCTGGTGCATCAGTTGATATCTTATCGCATAAAATATCGTACGTATCTGAACCCATGTAAGGTAGTAAACAGCATTTTTTCCTGTGACACTGCAAAAACATCAAATGCACTTTCCAGCCTCATCAACCATCTATTAAAATTCTTTGATGTATCAAAAATTTCGATTGAGAAAACCGCGCGTACAGCGTGCATTTGATCCAGAATCTGTTTTACGCATATTTTTTCTTACACTCTTTGTAAACTAGATCTATAGTCCGTAGGTTTAATTAATTAAACTTTTTAATGAGTTTCTTTGTGTTCTCTAATATTTTTAATAAGGCTCCTAATGACTCTAGACATGGTAATAGTTTTGACAGTAAAAGGTGCTCACGATTTTCAAACAAACGCGTTATAAAAGAAATGAAAGAAACTTCTTTTCCCATTGTTTTTTTTTGTTTAGAATTAAAGTTCATTGTAAGGTAAAATCAATGCAAACCGTAAAAACTTTCATTTATTTCTGTATCTTTCTGCAAAAAATAATGAAATGTTAAATAAACGTTTTTCGTCACGTTCTTATCCACGGTTTGAATGAAATCTAGCAAGTATGGTGTCATTGTGAAAAGAATATACTTATCTTTCGAATGATGTATCGCTCGTTCCCAGTTCCCTATGATGATAAGGGAAGAGCTAGGGGGCACAACGTTAGGAGGTTAGATTTATAACGCGCATGTGTCCCCCTACAAATAAATTCGATTTGTTTCGCCATTTTTTTCAAAAATCAATTTCGTTTTCGATGGGACACCTCTATATCTTAAATATTATGTATTTAGTAGCATTGTTTGCGTATTTATAAATTACAGATTTGTTCCAAATTTCTCGTTGCTATAGCAGCGGCCGTAAAAGTAAACAAAAAAACATATTCACACATGTTTAATCATTATCACTAAAACAGAATAGTTAATGTTTTTATTATAAACCTTTAGGGTACACGTTAATAAGCATTAAGCAATTTGTACCTTCTACAGTAAATATTCAGTAAATAAATATAAGCATTTTCCAAAAATAACTTTCATCCAGTGTTAACACTTTTGATTTTTTGGCTTTATAACCAACTGCTTTTTTCTTTAGAAAAACGACCAACTTTACCAATTTCCTTACGTTAATCTCTTTTTTTATATTAAGCAAGCATTCACGCATCGAATACTAACTCCATAAGCTACAACTAAGGTTTCCGATTTCTCCATGAAATTTGCCAATACTACGTTTTCGGACAACTATTTGTCGGACTTAAATTGTATTCGTCTCATTTCTATTGCAACGCACGTAAAGAATTAAGACAGACAGTTTTGAATTTAACACTAAAAGCATTGCAATTTCAATAAAATAGATTGAAAGTTTTACACGAATGACAAAAGAAATGTTGTGTATATCCTGTACGCGAAAACTATTTTAGCTTTGAGCTGGATATTTGAACATGTAAAATTATAAAAACGTTTATTTATATACAACTAAATGTTTTTTTATTACTTTACATAAACGAAAACTTTAAAATCATTATGCTGTACCTGTATACAAATACATATTTCTTCTTCTGAGAAGCATATTTCTTTCATTATTAGTCTAAAAGAGAGTAGATGTAAGTAATTTAATATACGCTACGCGACATATAAAGTATACAACGTCTCATCACCGTCACCCAACTTCAACGAATAAAGTATTGGACATTGGACACACTAGCACGACCGCGAACGAAATCGCGTTTGAAAATAAACGCATATACGTGCTGGAGCTGCATTTAATCTGAATAGAAGTGTCTGAATGTGCCATAAAAGTTGTCCATATTTGTCCACGCAATCAACGATTAACTTAACTTATGGCGTTTAAATGCCACTATGACGTATCACCGACTATCACACGAATAAACACTGCTCGAATCACTTTGATCACCATTGATAGCAGCAAGTATGTATAAATTTACCTTCTCGATAGAGACAGGTAGTATCGTCATCATTATCACGATCGTGGTTTACCTATCTGTGATTATTTTGCCCTTTACTACAGAAACTTATATAAATAAATCAGCTTATACATTAGCGTCATACCAAAAATATTTTTAAAATATTACACACAGAGAAAAATGTTCTTGAATTAAGAAAATATACTGTTTTACCCAAATATTTTTAATGCTAGAATATTTCTGTTTTGATTCAAACACATTTTCTTGGAATAAGTAAACGCGTTTAATACAATTTAAACTATATTTGTTGTAAAATACGTATTTGATCTGAATAACTTCCCTATTTGTGAAATAGATGAATTGCAAATTTCGAGCAGCTGCATTCGAGATTATACATATGTGTATATGAAGTTATGAAGCGTTGAAACGTGCATTTTTATCTGCGTGCACGATTTTGCAAGAATTAGATACGTATAAGTTTTTTTATAGTTAAGGCGTGGACATTTGCAGTAATAAAAGTACATATTTAATAATGCATGATGTGAAGTCTATTTTAGCTTCATGGGAATTGGAGGAATAATTTCGCCCAAACGTTGTACTTGAAGTAAATCCATTGGCTAAACTTCCGAATGTCGACCACTGAATTGGCAATTTATAAGCAATTTAACGGAAAGTACAGGTTTTACTGAGTCCAAAACGGACCCCGTTTCTTGCGGAAATCAGTCTAAGATACCTAAAAATCGTTCTAAAAAGTGTTATTCCTAGGTTATGTTTCGCTAGTGTTTTGACATTTCTGCGAGGATTTTCACATTAGCGAAACATAACCTAGAAATAACACTTTTTAGAACGATTTTTAGGTATCTTAGACTAATCTCGGCAAGAAAAGGGGGACCGTTTTGGACTCAGTAAAACCTGTACTTTCCGTTACATTGCCTATAAATTGTCAATTCAGTGGTCGACATACGGAAGTCTTACAAATACATTATATTCTTACATTAAAACAATGTTGTTTTGCGTCAAAACAATTTTCTTAGAAAATAATATTCTTGTGATAACACAATATAGTTTTGCGGATATACAAATACGGGATTGTTTTGAACTGAAACAGTCTGTTTTAACTCAAGATAATATTTCTCTGCGTGTAGTTACATTTATACATACAGCAAAAAGTTCCAGAAATTTTGCAAATTTTAATTACTACGCTTTTGCAAAACTAGTGAAACCACTCACACAGTGCACAGGTGCAAAATTCATTATTTTCATGGCAAAAGTTGAATCAAAGTTATTATAAAAAATATCATACACACGCAGAGAAATATTATCTTGAGTTAAAACAGATTGTTTCAGTTCAAAACAATCCCCTATTTGTATATCCGTAAAACTATATTGTGTTATCACAAAAATATTATTTTCTAAGAAAATTGTTTTGACGCAAAACAAGATTGTTTTAATGTAAGAAGATAATGCAACCTTTGTAAGTTCCGTATGTCGACCACTGAATTGACAATTTATAGGCAATTTAACGGAAAGTACAGGTTTTACTGAGTCCAAAACGGCCCTCCTTTTCTTGCGGAGATTTGTCTAAGATACCTAAAAATCGTTCTAAAAAGTGATAAACATAACCTAGGAATAACACTTTTTAGAACGATTTTTAGGTATCTTAGACTACTGATCTCCGCAAGAAACGGGGGTCTGTTTTGGACTCAGTAAAACCTGTAACTTTCCGTTAAATTGTTTATAAATTGCCAATTCAGTGGTAGGTCGACATTCGGAAGTTTAGCTATAATAATGGATTTCCTTCAAGTACAACGTTTGGGCGAAATTATTCCTCCAATTAAAATGAAGCATTAAAATACACTTCACATCATGCATTATTAAATATGTAGTTTTATTACTGCAAATGTCCACGCCTTAACTATAAAAAAACTTATACGTATCTAATTCTTGCAAAATCGTGCACGCAGATAAAAATGCACGTAGGTATAAACGCTTCATATACACATATAATCTCGAATGCAGCTGCTCGAAATTTGCAATTCAGCTATTTCACAAATAGGGAAGTTATTCAGTTCAAATACGTATTTTACAACAAATATAGTCTAGATTGTATTAAACGCGTTTACTTATTCCAAGAAAATGTGTTTGAATCAAAACAGAAATATTCTAGCATTAAAAATATTTGGGTAAAACATATAATATTTTCTTAATTCAAGAACATTACAAATCCATTTGCATATGTAATTTTGAACGACAAACAGCTTATCGATCGGCTATTACAACGGTATATTGGCTTTGAAGAAGCAGTAATATAATCGCCCAACGTACCTACACTTTCTGTAGTTTTAAAATTTTCTAACACCGAAACAAGCAAGCCTTGGTTTATTTACTCGTATTCTTTCTTAAACTTAAATTAACTTTCACTAGGAAATAATTTGGCATCTATGCATTTCAGTACCATTTTATTTGCTAATGCATGGTGATTAACAAATTAAATAAAGTTTGTTTGTTTGATTTAGTTTTTGTTATTCATCGATCTGTGATATGACGTTTCAAAATAAGCTACTATCGTAAGGTATACATAATATGAGTACAATAATCAACATTCATAACTTTATCCTTAATTATAAAAAAATGAATAGCTCTTCAAAGTAAACAAACAATTTTGATTCGAGAAGTTAATACTATATAATAATGCAATTATAATCCTGGTGACATTTTGTAAAAAGATATAATTTGGGAAAATATTGGTAAAATATAAAAGAACATTTATTTTACTTATCCTTGGTCACGACACCTGCTTGTTTTTTAGCCTAACATATACTAGTTCTTAATGAATGCTATATTCTTGGTTGTTTTC
The DNA here is from genome assembly GCA_023690525.1 of Holotrichia oblita. Taxonomy (NCBI): domain Eukaryota; kingdom Metazoa; phylum Arthropoda; class Insecta; order Coleoptera; family Scarabaeidae; genus Holotrichia; species Holotrichia oblita. Next base: position 43,904,100 of record CM043018.1, on the reverse strand, counting down.
AATCTAACAACATATATGGTATGTCCTACATATGACGTCCAGACTAGCTGTTGCGATTTCTCTATTTATTCGCGATTTTCTACATTTTTTTTGTTTACAGACCAAGACTTTGAAGCTGTAAATGAAAATATCACAATAATCGCAAAAAATCTGACGTTGGTTTCGCAAGGTAAACCATTGACTCTAGTAATAAGCGACTTTCATCGCGAACCCAACTACGAATACAAAGATAGATACTGAATCCAATTAATATTGTTAGCTTGTCAGCACTATTAACATTGCGATTGATCATTATATTTCACCTATCAAATTGCTATATACAAAGTGTACACAACATGATATTATCATGTACATATGTTCTCTGTAATATGTCACCGACAGTAGATAAAAATTATACATATGTATGTAGCTATACTACAAAATGCAATCAAGACACGAATTGAGATTCAAGAAAAACAATCCAATAATGTCGCAGAATGAAAGTATCTAGGTATTGTTTCTCCTAAGATTATCATCATGTCATAGAACTACTGTTTCGTAGTTATTTCAAGATTACGACGCTTTAGTCGTTAAAATTGATTTAGTGAAACAAGTGGTAAGAGCAATCCAACATATTTACCAACATATGTCTATTTTTTTAATCAATTAAAGTCAAACGTTGTTTAAGTACATAATTAATATGAGAGAATAAGTAGGAGCTATTCGGGAGTGTTAGTTAACCCCTTCAGATGAAGTATTACTTACAATCGATACACACAAGAGAAAATAACGATAAATGCAGAAGTGTTACTGTCAACATACCACAGAAAGTCAATTTATCTAACCGAAAGGCTTCCTGAGAGAATTTTTATCTATCCTCACTATATTTGACGTTTTCAAAGACACAGACAACGATAGTAGATTATATTATACGCTGACCCGTACTAAATGTTCGAAAAGACACGTAATACACTGTTTATGCAATAAGCGTGCTTAAACTTGTAGTTCGAATCACAACTAATCAACTTAACCACACTCAACTTAGCGAAAATAAAGAACGAAAAAACTACCTATTATATTATTTACTCTATATTATGCTTGAAATAAGACTAAAGTAATCAAAAGGATTTGCTTCCATATGATTAAGAGTTACAGAAATCAAAGATCGTTTGAGGTGCTCTATTTTTAATGAGTATAGGCATCAGAGAGGAATTATGAAACTAAATGCTTAAGTTAAACAAGCTAAGCTAAGAGTCGACAATTACGTACACAAAGTCATGGTTGGTAGGCAATACGCTGATGCATCTTAACTAGGTCAAGTAGTAATTCTACCGCCAAGTAGGTCCTCGAATCATACACGAATGAACTCAAAACGCTATACTTACGTATTACGCCATTCCAAATGCTCATCACCTTCACTAACAATACTATGTGAAAACATATAATGCACGCGTTATTGCAAAGACAAAAATCCAACAATCGCTACGATATCATACGTAGAGTATGTCATTTTCAGGTAAAGAATAAAGTGGCTACTTTTAACAAGAGTTCGGCAAAGTGCACATAAGATTGTTGTCCATTTCTAAAGAATTAATAATAATAAATAAAACCTGTATTGACTGTAATTGCCATTGCAATGAAACGTTATGTATGTGTAATTATATTATAATTTGTTGCATAAAACCATAATATTATAAAATATGTATGTATATAAAATGAAAACATAGTACAGTATAATACGCATTATGCAATAGAAACATTTTGAGCTTCCTCGAAAATCTAATTTTTGAGAGACATTTCATGTTATTAGGCAATTTGTTAAAAACCTTGACGGCTCAGAAACGTGCTTGCCTCTGTGTTGGTTCCACTCTGTGATACAGTAACCGCAGATGAGCTCTAATGCGGGCAGCAAGATTATGCACCTCACCATTAGCTTTAAAACTGTCTAGCTTTTTATGAATAGGTATACTTTGCTAGGGTAAGTATGTATATGTTGCCTATGGTGAGAATTTATTCACTTAGGAAACAGCTTTTACATCACTGTTCCATTTTCAGGCGATCTGTAGTTCTTATTACATGTTATCCGAGCAAAAAGATGCACTCAGGTTAGGACGACATTCCCCGAACCTGAATGTCAAAAATAGCGACACTGGAAATTTGCAAAGTATGAAATTTTAGCAACGTAGTGGAGCGATACGTTTTCAAACTTTCTAATGCTGTATCTAGCGGCACTTTATTTATTCGCCATATCATTCCTATAGAATCCACGTTAACCTATTGTTCACGCGAAGGTCAAGTATCTTAACTCTATTAATAATCCTTTTTCTATTAAGTGAAAAATCGAGGTATTGAGTTTTCACGGTAATAAGCCGTAAGGTTAATTGGATACGATGCATATAAGCAGTTTGTGTCAGCTGAAACATTTTGTACCACTTCATTAATATACTGGTTGATTTCAGAGATAGGATAAATAACGGCGGAAGGGGTAGGTACGGAAAGTCGCTAAGAAGTGGGGCCGCGTACGAGCCTCTCTATCACAGTCTAGACTCGTCTAGTCTACAGCGCTGTGATAGACTCACGCGACCCCACTTCTTAGCGAATTTTCGTACCTACCCTTTGCCCCTTCCCGCCGTTATTTATCCTATATCTGAAATCAACCGGTACATGACAAATAAGAGTGGCCCCAATATAGGACCCTAGGGTTCGCCCTGCGTTAGGTTGGTTACCTGCACTGATTCTTACTTTCTATATCGAATCACCATTATGATTAATTGGTATAATTATATCCCGTTGCTTTACGAATTGTGTTGGTTTTTTAAACTTAAATGTTGTGTTGTATATCGTACATAGTTTTACCCACAACTGCACATACTTGTAGCAAAGTATATACAATATACATATTTTAGAAGTAGCCACAATAGCGCAAATTTAAAAATACAAACCCAAACGTTCTCCCTCCGTCTCCCGACTGAGAGAAACTTTGAGGTACATACATACATAGAAAAATAAATACAAAACGAAGACCAAATAAAATGTTGCATAACAAGAAGTAAAAATGATACTCATAATTCGGTTATTTTTCTGAATGAGGCACTGGTATAGCACACACACTTTGATAGAATCTTTCCATTGTACGTTGTTTGCAGTTGTCATTGACACTACGCGAAAACTCCATCAGCTCCGAGATGTACGTTTGTGATGCGTCTTAGCCGTGATTGTATCGGCAGTGCGTTGTCGGTTTTGATAAGGATTTAGATATTGCCATCTTTTTCAAAAATGTTGTTTCATCTATTGAATATACTCATACCACTTCAATTGACAGTTGACGAAAAATTTGTATGATTTTGGTCCAAAAATTTTCTTAATTTTTGCAATTAGTCAGCGGCTCCCAAAAAGTTAGTGTCTTTGTTATAGTAAATATCAGCTACTTTACCTGACCTAGCTACAAAACGCCTAAAAGTGGCCAAGAGAACATCACTAGTAAATTTAATGATTGACTCAAGAAGAACAACTTTAACAGCTACATATTAATGTAAAAGTTTTATTCCACTTTCCTTTGAACTGTTGAATTTGAAAATAACTTGCGTAATCGACATCTGTCGCTATGAATGGATAAGGTAAAGTTAGTCTATCTTCAAACAAATTCTTCATAAACTGATCATAAAACCTACGTTTTACACGAAAAGATTTACTATAATTGTGAACAACTCTTTACCCAATGTCTTTTCTGCCGGTTAATATTAGTGGGAACATTAGTTGAGGACCAGGGTGAAGTAAATTGGAATGTTCATTTTCCATTTCTAGTTTCGTTACGGGATCTTTTCCAGTAAGAAATATAACTATGAATATCGTAAAAAAAACCCAACACGTATAGTTGTTATTGATATGTTCATAGAGGAAAGAAGATATCTGCCAATAGACTTGCTAGGTGTCTACGTCTCAAGAACTTCCAACCATAATAACATACTGCCTGTAAACTACTTCAGGTTGTAATCGTCGCAATAGGAATTCGAAACATCATCAGCCGATCCAGATGTCAACAATTTGATCTACCGTTCCATCGTTGTTCCGTTTATATGTTATATTTAGTCATTTTGAACACGGAACTGTTAATTTTCATCAGAAGTCGGAGTCTTTCAGTCCTTATTGGGAAAACAATGGTTTTCTATGAATCAATGTTCCCAATTGTTTTGTAAAAATTTAATATGACACTGATAGAGAGACATAGTCGAAGATTTGGTTTCATATAGTAGTTTTACAGCTAGCAACTGGATAGCACACAGAATGTCACAACGAAATAGGGTTGGACAAATATAGAGAACTAATAACCAAATTTGAAATTTTGCAAATAATTTCGTGCGACGTGCTTTTAAATTAAAATAATTTTAGATTTCTGTTTCTTTCGGTTACACCGGAAGTGCTTACTTACTTATTTCGGATAGAAATACCTATTTCTTTTTTATTGATTTGTATTGTCGATGCAAATATGACTACTTTCCCTACTATACTTTGCATCTAAACTAGCCCTTTTTGAATTTTCCCAATTTTTACAAAAAGAATGACAGCTACAGACCATTACACTCAACTATATTTCTAAAAACCTAATACATGCACAGATTTAACATATTATATAATTGTTTAGGAATGTGTTGTACGAAATACATTATAGTTTGCAAAAATGTGCCGGGTGTTCAGAAAAATATTCCAAACCTTTTATTCAGAAAATATCGTTACTATTTTCAAATAGTAACTAATACATTTTTAGTCCTATTACATAGTACGTTCAAAATATCAGTATTATTTTGCAAAATATATTAAATTAGACGTTGTAAAATCTATTAGGCTATGGATTGGATGAAATAAAAAAGCAACTGTATAAAAAAATTTAAAACTCAATAACCACTGTAATTTAAGACCAGGAAACAATGTGAACGAAAACGCTAATGGGTGACTAATGTAAATTTTCACACGCAGTTTTCTTTTGGTTGCATCTGGCAAGAATGACCCAAAAGAAAATGCAGTTTTTTTTTTTTTTGGAAAAGTTTCGTAAGTATACGGCGACTTGGATATATTTTTCTGCTTATACACGACAGCTTTTGTTGACGAATCTAGCACACTCTCTGCAAGTAACAATTAGATTTCAAAAACCTTCATTATTAAATCCAAATCGAGGGATTTCTGGGTATTCAATGGCAGAAATTTTAGATAAGTATAACTTGTGACAGTTAAAACTTAAATTCGCAATGGTATTTGTAGTGGAAGTGCCAGTTACCCAGTACTGTATTTCTCTGCTCAATAATTTTGCTTGCTCGGTAATTTTCTTCCACTTTCCCAGAGTCGTCAGCTTAAAGTACAATAAAAATGTTACTAATCACAAGTAATTGGAGTTTCATTTATTTTTATTTATTTGTTAACTTCCACAGTTTGGGTGATTTTACAAAATAAAATGTATTGTCTTTGTCGAAATCATTCATCATACCTTTAGCAACAGCGAAATAAATATGTACTGTCTAGTTGCTATTTGAAAATAATGACATCGATATTTTCTAGATAAAAATTTGGATTTTTTTCTGAACACTTGGTATCTATTGTTTTATAAAAATTATAATACATACAACATAATTTATAAATTGGTAGTTAATTATTCGTTGTTTTATTGACCTAGAAGTGGAAATAGATCAGGAATTAAAAGATAAGTACATAAAGGTCAGAAAAAATATATATATTAATTATATACCATAATTTCCTAAATAATTACTTAATATTTTAAATCTGTAAATGCATTCGTTTCTTAGAAACGTACATAGTTGCTTGCAATAGTTCGCGGCTATCTTTTCAAAAACAATTAAAAAGGGCTACTTTTATAGATAAGGTATGTCAGACAAAATAGTCTTAGATTTGACTTTATAATACAAATCTATTTGAAAAATTAGGGTAATTCTATTTGAAATAAGGAAATCTATATGCCCTTCATTAAAAGAAAAATATGTGCATTGCACACTGGAGGACAAAGCAGAAAAGATCATATTTGTGAGGGCAAAATTTGAATTTTGTTGTCACAGCATCGAAAACGATGCGTTTACAACCTGCCAGAGATGTCAAGCTTGACAAGCAAATTTCTAACTGCTTGACTATGTAAAGCAAATTTAGTTTATAACCTTTGTAAACTGATTATGTATAAAAGTGAGATAGTCCTACGCCAATCAGTTGATGTAGGGCAATGTAATGTTGATCATCTCACTTTTATGTAGAAGTCAATATCTCTCTCTCTCTCTCTATGTATCTATGGTGGATCTCGTATTATGTATAGCATCTTTGATAATACCCACCTGAATACAACCCAATCTTTGGATGGGGTGAGTTTTACCATATCTAGCAGATAATCCAATGCTCCACGTCTGATCGCTTAGTGTCTTCAATCCGTCATGGCGTACATGGGTAGTGAATTTGTAATGTGAAAAAAATCAATAAAATAAACCAGGTTATTATTATAATTATTGAATTTAAATAAAGATGACAGTGTGAATGGTGGCGTGTGGATCTTAAAATTGATGTCATTTACTTTCAACATTAAACTTTTGTTTTGTATTTGTATTGTATGGTCAGAGAACTTGAAAACCATAACAGCTAGAGAATAGTACTTTCAACATTTTGTAAAAAATTTCATGCTCTACAAAAAAAGTCTTACAAGTTTTCTTGATATCTTATACGATTAAAGCTGGATTCGCAAAAAAAGGGAAAATATCGCAAAAATAACCCTAATTGACCCTTTCTTTACAGGCGTAAGCTTAACGATAGAAGATATCAAAAAACTTTTCAGACGTTTTTTGTAGAGCATGAAATCTTCTCCAAAAAAGTCTGTGAGAGTACTATTCTAATTTTTTAAGTTATCGAGCTAATTCTGTTCGTGATCAAGGCGAGCCCGGACCATAGGTGCAAGATTTGTACTGTATAAATATTATTAGCTGTAAGTACTTGTTTTTTTCAGCCTACATATCTTTTCACTTGTGGTCTATAAGAAATGCTACCTTTTGTTTTAAGTAATTGTTGATCCAAAATAATAAGAACCATTTCATACAAGAAATCCAAAATCCGAGATTCATTCCATGTCCAAACAATTCGATTGTAAATACATTACTAAACTTGGCTCACGTGTACCACATGCAATCTAGGAGAGTCACAGTTTGCGAGCGGCAAAAGAATAACAACCTTGAATTGCAAATTAGTATGAAGTCCTGTCGTATATAAATAGGCGACAATCAGTGAGCTTACTTAATCGTGCAATGGCGAATATAGTGCGTAATTTTTTTCTTATAATTTAAATTAAATGCAAAATTGCATGCGCAAGCCGCTGGCATGTGTACCGAATTCGCCAAGTTTTTGCATTACCCTAACTGATACTCCAGTTGTGGGACAGTGATACGATGGCGTACTGTCTACCTATGGACCATGTATGAATTGACTGATGCGTTCGGTCTACTTAAAATAACCAATTATCGTAAAGTGTTTTCATAAAAACTGTTCGAAATCATCCTAGTATGTGTTGCGATCGTATGCTAGCTTACCTTGAAATAATCAACATAAATTGATTTGTAAAATAAATACATGTTAACGTTTAGTCTGGTATGATTACTGATTTTCTCTGGATCCACATTTATAGTCGTAAAACTCATCTTTTTCCGAATTTCTTTCTAAATCTTAAAAGTAAAATTAGACCTGTTTATTTACTGATCTTCCCATATTACATGTTTCATATGAGTTCAGTTATTTCCAACTTGGAACAATTTTTTCCGCATTCCATGGTTTGTATTTACCGTTTTACAATGCATAAGTAAAAAGTAATTAATCTGCTGTACATGTAGTAAGAAAAAATCGATCATAATTGAAGAATTAAATCTTGTAATACTGATTGTTCTAGTTCCTGAACATTTGTTTTTAGAAAAATGCATTCTAGCATGTTCGTCATATTAACTAAATGAAAATCGGGAAAATAAAAAAAAAATTTATATTAAGTTTCTTCAAAACACGCTTATAAAACTACATACTCGCTATACAACAAATACATATTAATCAACATTATTAGCTTTGTTTACTTATTTATTCCAATTATTGATTCATCTATATGTAACAGACAGTAGTAATAATATAATAAATCTGGTCTTATCATGGTTTGCATTTCCACATTTATGTATTTATATAAATTTGAATTTGGTGTGGTTTCTTAGACTAGTCATTTTTATATGTATTTTCTTCATATTCGCACAACAAAATGCGAAAACTGCAATACCAATTACGAATAAAATATAATTTCCGTAATGTAACAGTTACTTCAAGGCATATCCAGTTATGGACAGTTAACACTGAACATGTCAAAATTTAAAAAAAAGACTACAGTCTTACCAAATATGCACAGATATCTTTAAGATCATTCTGATTGGGAAATAATTTGAGCTAAACCAACTTGAAAAAAAGCAAATCCAATTGAACTTCCTATTTACATTAAACTTTCCCGATCAAAAAGATCTGCAATGTGTACAAATTAACTACAATCTTCAACAAGTGGAAAATCGAATAAATTACGACAAAACAACCAATTGTCCTTTGACATAGTCAGAATAATATGATTAAATAATTTTAGCATAATGTGTATCAGATTAGAAGGATTAGAACTGTTAAAGTTATGTAAATGTATGTTGCAAAAAATGTTTAAATACATGTATGTAAAATGATTTTATTCTTTTTTTGTTGCGCTGTAAATGTTACCGGAACTCAATTTTCTATTGAATTTTTCGAAAGCAATAAAATGTAATAATTACTCCAATATTTTTGTTATTAACAAGCACATATCAACAAAAAAAAATACAAAAATTAATTGTTTGTAGTAATAATATAAAAAAAACTTACTTCTAATTTCGTAGAGGAGAATACAGATATGAAAATGTCCAGTAAGCAAATTCACGCAGAGTGGAATTTTATTTAAAAAAACTATATATCTAAAACGTGTTTTATTATAAACTATTAAAATTTTTAAAGTAATGCAATTAAAACATGTTTGTTGACATACGACTGTACCTATCAAAATATAATTACTTTTGATATCAATAAGAAATCGATTTACTATGATGTGAAATAATCATTATTATATTTATTAATTATAATTAATAAACAACGATGTATATATGCAGTTCTAACGAATTGTACAATAATTTAAACCTTTCAGAATATTTAATTTTTTGATACACTACTCATCTTAAATCAATATCTGTTAAGTGTGATTTAAAAAGATCATGTGGTCTAACAGGTAAAATTAAATCGACATATTAAAATTAAAATAACTTTATTCGATATATTGTAAAAATAAGTATAATAAAAATTAAATTATACAGTTAAACTTAAATGCAACGAGAACCAAAGCAAAGTAGGTTTGAAATTGAGACTCGTACGCTACTACTTTTATACTATAAGTCACTTATATTCATATCTGCATACTCGTTAATTACATGTCTAAACTAACTACAAATAAACTATGAACAAAATAAAATAAAATCTATTTAAAAACGTAAAAGTTTGTTATTTCAATGGTGACCACTAAATTCTTAATTTTCTTACACATAATGAGACATTTGTGATTAACCATCGTTGTTCCATTTACATTTATCCCATTTGAACTTTAAAACATCCGATAAGGAAAATTGTTAATAATAATTGCAATATAATGACAAGTATTTAATATGTATATAAATATATAATATTAATGCCTTGCTCGCATATACACAGACGCTGCGTCATGGGAATCACATCCAAATCTTCTAGTATGTTTGTAGATCTCATTGGCAGCGGCAGTCATCAATAAAGGTTGTCGTAAAGAGTCAGCTAGTTGTAACGCCAATTTTGTGTCTTTTTGCATATGCATTAATGGTTGTTCAACGTTCTGGAAATCTGTCGAAACTATAAGCTCAGCTTTTCGTTTCAAGAAAGGATTTGATATTGCTGTCAAACTGAACACTTCCAAAACATCTTTAGGGGCAATTCCAGAACGATCGGCTAACGCAAAAGCCTCAGCTAAGCCTGCCAGAGCAACTCCTTTTATAACTTGAAGTACTAAATTCATTTTAGTTGCAAATCCAACATCGCCTAAGTAAAAAACTGTACGTCCGATTGCTTTAAAGCAAGACTGACATTGATTAAATAATCCCTCGTCGCCAGCACCCAGAACAATTAGGTTGGCGTCATGTGCTTCCTGCTTGCTACCTTGTAATTGCGCTTCTAAGTATCTACCACCACTTTTAGTAATAAAATTGCAGATATCTAAAGAAGTTTCACTGTCAATACTAGTCATTTCTACGTAACCTTTTCCATCAAGTGTTTCTCTGTTATGCATGAGGCCACAGTTACCATACACAATCTGCAATTAAAAAGAAATACTTGTTACTTCCTAAATTATTTATTCGATACTAAAAAATGTACAAAAAATAAGTACATCCTGATTGACAAACTGAAACTAGTAAATTCGTTATCACCTTAATAAAACGCGTTACAATTAAGGGAGAAAAATGAGTATTGCATCCAGAAGTTCAACTTAAATATAATGATGCATAACAGAGAATTATTTTTATTTAAGCAGTTTAGAATTTGAGTAATAGATTGAAATGATAATACCACTCGCTTCTGTTTATCAAAGAATTAAGTGGTGATAGTCGATGTTGTGTTACAGCAGCATATCAATAATAATTGTTTAACTAATCCACCCAAACTAATGTATGTATTCACAAAATGTCTTAACGCTCAACCAGGATGTACAAACCATAACCCGAAAGTAGTAATATAATGGAGTAGCTGCGAAGGTAAGAAAAATCACGCGCTTCTTGAAACAGTAAGAAAAATTACCAAAAAAACTTGTGAAATGTAGAAAATCATGTACGAAATTCTATACGCGAATTAATTGCAAGAATCGACCGAAGTGCTGCGATACTGTTGGAAGTAAAAATATGAAAATTGGTATCTATAAGTAAAGTAGACATTTAGAAGGCACTGCTTAATATCTGTAGAGCTATAGCGAATGAGTACTAAACTAAATTAACTAAAAAAATATCATATTTATAGAGCAATATCTGTTGCAAAGCTGAAATAATTCGATAAATTAATCAATAATTTAAATTGCAATCCATCTCATACACTCCAATAGAATTTAACCTTATCAAAAATTCATATTTATTTAAGTACAAGCCTGTTTTTCTTTAGATTTCAGTAGGTATATTAGTGCTCAATTATTTAGCCACCTGCAGATTTCTCAATGTCTCCAATATAAACCACGTATTATAATTGGAAGTAGGCGCACTTATAAATTTATTTTGTAAAGTACTAAATTTCATTACGAAGAAGTAATAAAATTATATATTTCTAGTATTATTTGTTACTCGTATATTACTTAATTTAGTTGTTGCAGCATTAAAGCTTGTACATATTTCCATTCGCAGACAATTTTTTCCGATATTCAACTAGCTGCCCCATATTTGAGGAAAGAAATAACTTTGTGCTATACAAACTACACATTTGTTTCTTTTGCATTCACCTTTAAATCTAAAACTTCAATCTAAAATGCTCACTGCAGCGTGCAGAAATTCATCGTGAAAGACCTTTTTGATACCAATTTATAAATAAAATAGTATCTAATGCCAAGTTCACAACAGTAAGTGAATCGCTGTCGTGTGATTGCTCCGTATCATAACGAATGTTATCAGAATAGAGCAAATATTGATACTTCAATTCAGATTATAGACCGAACATTTTGTACGTATACAGTAGGACTTACATCTTTAACAGCAACAACGTCGCTAACGCAACAAAATATGATATCGGAGTTCTCTACTACATCACAAGGCGCAGAGTAGGTTTCCACGTAACCGGCATGATTCACTTCAGCTTGCGTTTTTATATCTTCCGCCTGAAACAAAAAAAAACATTGTTCTTAATTATAAAGAAATGCAAACTACAGGATTTATTACAATTAAAAAAAGGGAAACGATTATCTTTTTGTGTTTAAAATATATGATATAATACTGCAACTTATCTCTTTTTAGATGAATATAAGTTCAATGAAATACTAAAGAAAAAATAAATACCTACTTATTTTCAGCGATATTTACACAATCTATTTTTAGTATCAATAAAATTAGCTAACGAAAAGTGTAGTGCCAAAGAAAATGTATACAATACTGTTGCAGATGTTAGTTTAAGGGATATAATTAAGCCGTGAATATTTCGAGCAAAAATCTATTCGATGTATTAAATACTATAGTTAAAAGCGAAAAAATTCATGAAAGTTAAGTGTACTCAATAAAAATCGCAAAATATGATGAAATAAATGCCCATGTTAAAGCTGTACTACTTAAATAAGTCCACTAGAAGAAATGTGTGTGTCATTTTTGTATTAGCTTTCGTGTATACTACTTCGAATAACCAAATAACAATTGATTGTACGAAATAATTAATATACATATACATATGCATATTTCGCTTATACCAAAAATAAATAATACAATTTGCAATACGAAAAAAGCAGGCAGTGAGACACCCTACATTAGTTTCGAAATAACTACAATAGAATATTAGAATCACATGTTTGGGAGAAAAATCCGAAATTTTTGGTATTGATATTTTGGAATGATTTGCAGAAATGCGGGTATAACGAAATTATTGCGTATTTAATGCATAACAAAAACATAGGCCTATGTCTGTAAACATACGGAAAACATAAAAAGAACACACGGTATAAAAATATTCGTACAATGACTATGATGTGTACTTTTATACATTTGCTCTTCACTGTTAACGTAAATGGACGTATGTCAAACATACACTACCATCCACAAATATTTAGTCACCTATGATTTCTTTAAAATTCCGAAATAAAATCTTATTTGTGTAGTAGATATATCATTTAATAGTATGTATTTTGTGAATACATAAATATTTACAACTACAAATACACGCAGCAGTATATATTTAGAGGGACTAATGGCCGTTTGCACCGTATTGTTTAAGCGCAGCTTACCATTAAGCCGGACTTAAATTTAAAAATTTGTTTGCACCGCTAGTTAAGCTTTCCTTAAATATCGTTAAGCGTAGCTTTACTTAAGCGGTCAATATTCTAGGTTTAACGGTTACTTAACTTTAAGGAACGTTGTACATTACGATGTATCGAGAGATCGTTGAAACGACCCCAGGGAATGTGTATCGGATACATGTATGTATGTATGTAGATTTGCGCCAGTTCACGGTGTCCGTCAACTTCACAGTTGTTCGGTCCGACTGTGTTTTTGTTTGATTTAAATATATAAACATACATTATTATAATTGTATTGTAAGATTTTATTTGAACTATTCCTATATAATTTTCTTATCCAGACTTTCCTTAGGTTCTCCTTTTTATTCTTTAATAACTTGCATATCATGATAAAAGCACTTGCAGCTACAACTAAGTCTGCCGTGTCCATTGTTGGAGTATAAATTTAGGTAGGCTAAATTGATATATTAATTTACTACTGCAAACAAAACAAAGTGGTGATGCCGGGAACACAGCAAATGGAACGAACATTTCGAATAAACCGAAGCTTTGCTCGTTGTGTTTGTTATTGCGCGCTCAGCTTGTTCTGTTCGATCGGGCAAAATGTTCAAATGTGGACCTACCTTTACACATGAAATTCAATGAATCGCGCACAGCTTCGGTTAGATAGGCTCAGATCCAAATCATGCGCGGTTATTCATTGAATTTAATACATAACGAAACGTACCGTTCGTTCTTTTCTAAGTTGATCGATCCGAGCTGATTCAATGCGCGTTCTTCTTAATAATCCGAGTATCAAGAGCAGTTTGCTTCTTTATCAAACCATAATAACGGCTCCAAAGTTATGGATTTGCATGCGGCTATAGTTGCACACAATTCTCGCCTCTACTTCGTATTTTTAAACAATTCATAACTTTGGAACCTCTGCAGATATTCAAACCAAAATTTGAATATTGGATTAGCACATTACATACTTTCTTTTACTAATATAATTTAACTTTATTCATTTTCCATCGACACACTTTAGTGTCCGTAATTTAAAAATTAACGTATTAAAAAATATTACATATTACTATGCCTTACTGTGCAAGTTTTTCTTTATACAGAATTTTTCTTTTCGTGTTATACGATCCTGGTGAAGAAATATACTGTACTGCTATTATTTTGCACACGGGTGTATATAGCTGCTATAATAAAACTCACAGGTAACAATTCGATTTTATGTGCCTTCATAACCGACGGACGTAGCCTGAGTACGCAGTCACATTATACTGGTGAATTGCGCCCGGTATACAACATGACCTTTGGGAAAATATAGATACTGGATACTAATATAGTATATATTAGATATATTGTGCATACATGCGTATATGTATGTGTACATACGTATGTACCGTAGTAGTGTATTGTAGACTACACCGTATCCTTATATGCTTCCTATATTTATTTACTGAACTATATTAACAATAAAATTGAAAATATCATTATAAGATCAAAAACTAGAGATTGAGTTCTTGTATTGAATAAAACATAACAATGTACGGATACGGTTTAGCCATAGGTGCTGGCAACTCTATCTATTTGGCACGCATCATGGTACGGATTACGAACGAAGTACTAATATGAATCTCTCGTTGATACTGATTCGAACGACATGAACCTGTAGAAAGAGTCGAATCGCCCAACTCTACGTAAGAAGCTTTAAAACGCTGTTTAAATGCGATTAATGCATAGTAAATATAGATTTCCGATAAACGAAATAGAATTGCGAAAAATTGTAAGAACATGTCTAAATAAGTAGGGAAAAATTGCTTTAAAGATACTCTTTCTGGTTCAGACTGCGTAAAAATTTTGTAAGCCGGCATCAAGATATAACCATAAAGTTTGCGAAAAAAAGCAGAGCAGCGTTCAATCGGGAGCAAATGAGAGAGTACACTTACGAAATACGGCAGAACTATCGCCACCTACAATTGTTAACTATGACAAAACAAACACGACGAAAAATCTCGATTGGAAAAAAATTCGTTAATGGTTTGTGGAAATACAACTGATAAATTTTTGCCTCTACATTTAGTGTAGAAATCAAAGAATCTATGAAACAGTATGGGGCCGGAAATGGACCGTTAGGTACCCGTACTCATCATGGTGGTTCGAATCGCAAACATTTGCTTATTTGCTAAAGAATAAGTTATTGTCAAGATTAAAAACAATTGAAGGAGAGCAGGTTATTATAGGCGACTATTTCTCACCGCACGTAAATATAGATGTCAGACCTTACAGATCACTTATGTATGTATATTTGATTAGTATGTACACTAGCGTCCATAAATGAGGGATCAGTAGCATACTAGTATCTAAAAAAAATATGTTTGGTACGTTTGCAAGATATTTACAAAGGGAAATAGCAAGTTTTCAGATGAGAAGAAACAAAGTTCTGTTAATCCATTTATGACCTGCAGAGGTACAAAGCCCGTTCTTATAAAAAAAAATCGGTAAAGCCACTTATAATACTGCAATATTTACGTAATTATTCTACGAATGAAGTATTTAGATATTTATGATATGAAACACTCATTTATCATAGAAGAAGTATTAGTTTGTGCTTTAGTGCTGTCCGATCAACTTGTGATACGAGTACGTAAAATAAAGAATTGTTTATCGCGAAAGAATGGCAAAACGAAAAGAGTTGACTGCACAGACACGTAGTGCTGTCACTACTTTACATAAAGAAAATTATTCGCTGCGGCAAATTGCGAAAAAACTTAAATTAACTTACCGAGCTGTCCAAGGAACAGTGAAACGCTATAAGACAACAGGAACAACGCATTCCGGAAAGCGATCCGGAAGATCCAAAATAACGAACCCGGCTGAAGATCGATGATTGGAAGTAATATCCAAAAGAAACCGACGCCTAACAGCTCCACAGCTGTTCGAGCTCAACTCAATGAAAGCCGCGAAATGCCAGTGTCTCTTACTACGGTAAAAAGGCGCTTAACAAAAACAGGGTTACAGGGACGCATTGCTGCTCGCAAACCGTTACTGAGACCACGAAACCGTCAGAAACGGTTGCAATGGGCTAAAAAGCATCAAAATTGGAACATCGATATGTGGAAAAAAGTGTTATGGCCTAATGAGTCAAAATTTCAAATTTTTGGCAGTAATCGGAGTGTTTACGTTCGACGCAGACAAGGTGAAAGAATGCGTGATGATTGTGTTGTGGCTACCGTAAAGCATGGAGGAGGTTCAGTGCTAGTTTGGGGAGCATTTTCCTTCGACGGTGTTGGAAATCTGCATCGAATCAACGGAATATTAACAAAAGAGCGGTACAAGGTCATTTTAGAACAACATGCTATTCCTTCGGAGTTGCGATTGATTGGAGAAGGGTTTCATTTTCAGCAAGATAATGACCCAAAGCACTCTGCTCGACTTTGTAGAAACTATTTGCAGCAAAAAGAAGCAGATGGAATACTTGTTAACATGATTTGGCCTCTACAATCGCCAGACCTCAATCCTATTGAGCTGCTCTGGGATGAGGTGGATAGAAGGGTGAGGAAACATTGTCCACGGTCACAACAACAGCTTTAGAAACATCTCCAAGAGGCATGGAACGCAATACCAGTAAAGACACTTCAACGACTTGTATTAAGAATGCCCAAAATATGTAAAGCAGTTATTAAGTGTGGCGGTAGATATTTTTCTGAGAATAAATTAAAATAATTTTATTTTTTTATTAAATATCATATGGCTTAGAATTTGTAAATATTACTTTATTTTTTAAGAATTCAACTTTGTTTTGTTAGACTTATGTATTTTTTTAAATATATGCATCGACTAATTGATTATGTTGCGTTGTATCATTTTTCTACTACTGATCCCTCATTTATGGACGGTAGTGTATGTAGGTCACCAAACAATAATCATGTTACTCGACCGGTTAACGGAGAAGAAAATTCCTTCATCAAGTGTCTCGAAAAGAAGAGATGTGTGATACATATTGAATCAAGAAATAAGTTGAGTAATAATAAGTTGAACGTTCCTGCTGATACTGATATCATATGTGATATGACACGCGTATATACAGATGTTTTTCTGGTGAAATGGTGAAAAGTAAAGTCAACAGTTAATTTCAAACTTGCAAACTTAAGAATAAATATTTCAGAATATTGATATTTAGTATCCAAATATGGTCATAATGATAGAAAGTACATAAGAGGTAATTAAGAAGTATCTGAATTTCTATGGACAGAGGCTTAAGAGAGTCGTCGCATTAATATAAAGTCAATAAATTTACCTGTAAATTCAAAGCAATTGCCCGCCATTCTTACGGATGACGGAGTACATATTATATCCCAATCTTATCCTCATTTTACATACGCCCTTCACAATTACAGTAAATGTCAAACTAGTACAACAATACGGTATATACATACAAAAAAACCTAATTATGAAGTAAAGTTTAATAATACGCTAAAATTTGAAGAAAGATATACAGGCTTATTTTAGTTTAAATGTTCCGCCTCGATTGGCTTGGCTTTAACATTTAATTAAGTTGGTAACAAAACAAAATATGTATGTAATTTAAAGTAAATGTACAGTTGTTCTGGCGTGATTCTATGTCTGCTTTCGTTTATAATACTTCTTCAGTGGAAGAAATTGAAATTTAATATAAATCAATTTCGTCCACTCGAGATGTATTGCGGCCGTAATTCGAGAAACGTTTGGTTTATACCTAGATACTCAACTGCTCCTAATAGCTGAATTAGTACTAAAGCACAACACTGTACATACATACATATGATAGTTCTAACTGCCACAAAGCATCAAGAAAATACCCAGGTGGTTAAATACTTGTGTGTCAGAAAAATTAAACATGTATATATTATTGGCATATTTATTAAGAATATTAGTGTTGTTTCATATAAACTATTTAACAGAGTATTCATTTCTCCTTGTATTCGGCAAATTATGTATTGAAATCAAAGCCACAAAGAAAGGCAACCGTTTGATATTAAGTTTACGTCACATAATTTTATGTTTATTTATACATTGTGCGATAATAGACCTATAGAAATACAGCAGCATTCAATTACATTAGATTACATAAATTAGAATTTTTACAGAAAATATTTAGATACAAAAATATGACAATTTAAAACAGCGTCAATTATAGAAAAACACGATAATCTTGAAAGTTTTCGGAAATTATAGTTATTTCTCAAATTTTTTTAGCTACAATTAAAACGAGTAAACATTCTCTAAACGTTTTTTAACATGTTCAGATGTATGCCCTTTTTTGTTAAAAAATTGACGCCCTTACGGTATTAGTTAGCCGGAACAAGCAGGATAAAGTAAAATCAAGTTGAAGGTGAGGCGGATGAAGGAAATCGGTGTTTAATATAAAGTTATGGAATTAAATGATGGCGTATGTGAAATAAATATAAATACAATAGAGGTACAGCCAAAAAGCCCTATGTCACCTACAAAACACTCAACACACAGCCTACACGTTTCAACAGAGAAGTTGCAAGAAGTTAAAACCTAATCGTTGTATCCGAATTGATGTGTACAATGACTAGGTTTTCAGTTGTTAAATTTACATTTAGTACTATTAACGCCTTGACACTGACATCCTCGCTCTTAAAATGTGTCGGTGTTATGTTCAATGTTTGGTGTGTTAAGGGTGAAATAGCGCTATTTGTGTTTAATTTCTACTCCAAGATATTCAGTAAGGAATTTCAAGGTAACATTCAAATTACGGAAGATTTGAAACTAACACTTTAAATTTAAAAAAAGATATTCTACTTTCTTGTTTTTTCTGCCTATAATTATATTAGCATTATGCACTAAGTATGTACTTTAAACGAGTTTAGGCCCGCTAATCTATTACATTTGTAGCCCCTGCGCTCTTCATTGCATTTAATTATAACTTTGCAGAATATCATTCAATTAAAATGTTAGTTATCATGTACCTATTTCCTGCGACATTTGAACTATGGAAATTAAACCTATTTCAAAATTAAAGGATTAAATTATTTTACATACAGGAACGCAACCATTTGTCAGTGAAAAGTATTCTAGTTCTAATGATGAATCTACACAACCTATTATTAAATGCATTCTGCGAGTATACATATGTATATAAACGAAGTTCTTTGTATAATGCCAAACAAAAAATGTTTATTTTGCCAGACTTGAAATGCTGCCAAGATAATTTATCTACAAAAATGCAGACTCTTTGCGTCATCAATAGAAAAGAATGTGTGCTTAATACGTCGCAATAATTATGTCAATTAGACATGAAAATAAAAGATTAAAAAATGAATACTTTGCGTAATAAAGTAAATACACTTTTAAATGTAAGCATTTTACTAGGCTAAAAATTAGAAAGCGGTATTAATACTGCGTCCTCAAACTCCTAAGACATTTAAAGTAATAAACAGAGTTTGCTATTCTTCACACTGGTGTTGATGTAAAACATGAATTTAGTACGGAAATTTAATATTAGCAAAAAAGAAAGTGTTTCTCAATTCTGTTAATATTACCTATAAGTGGAAATACTCCAGGAATTGAAAGATAAGTACATAAAGGTCATAACATAGATATTAATATTAAATTTCAGTATAATATGCAAGTCCTAATTTTTTTTTTAATGTGTGGTGGGTGCTTAGTTGCAGTGACTCCGTAAGCTGTATCACTTGCCTGGCTATCACTGCAACTCTTGCGGTGTAGTTTAGTGTGTGTAAGTTGTGTTTAAATGGCTTTGTGACAGCATCATATCGCCTTTTATGATGCCGCGCTGTTAATCACTTTGCTCCCAACAGCGAATGGCAAGTCGATCCGGGATTAAACTCTCTGAAAAAATGTCACCGTCCCTCCAGAAAATTGAACCCCGGCACCTATCGTCCTCTCACAACAATAGTCAGCCGCCTAACCACTGCGGCCATCGACCCGTTAATAATGTAGTTAACTACGAAAACACACCAACAGTATTCATATACCATATACAAAAGAAAGCACCGGGTAATCCTTAATCTAAAAGTTTAAAATTCATAACTACATAATTTATAAATAACTAATTAGGGACTACGGAAATTTTTAATAAAGGAGTTTCGTGGTAAACTCCATATATCGGGTGTCATGTTTATTTGTTGTAACTTTCAGTAATAAAAAAAGACAAACTTTAATAAGGAAGAAAACAAACAAACACTTACAAACATGCAAAATAAAAACAACAGTCTTTCTTGTTTCATAAAAAAAAAGCAAACCACCAAGCAAGGCACTATTTTTACCAATGTATAGTCTGTACCCCTTTGCTACAGAAACAACTGCATTCAATATGCTGTTGAGCCTTATTTGTTGGCACACATTAACGATTTTATTTCATAAACAATCTATATTGTCAGATTATGTTACACAAACAATTTCTCTAATTTAGTTTCATAAAAAGAAGTCTTAAGGGAAAATATCTGGTGAATGGGTGGGGCCATGTAATAATCCAGAAGTGCGTTCCCACCTTCAATCAAACTGTCTGGAATGTGTTTATTACAGCATTATGTGGTGTAGCTGCATCTTGCTGGAAGTGCAGTTGTGCATATTGATTAACAGGTAATTCTTCTAAATTGTCTACGTCAACAAAATATGGTCCATTTACTACTTTCTAAAATTTCACACTAAATATTTAAACTAAATCTTCTTTGAATATTACTTTCAACAACAAATCCCGGATTTTTATCACTCCAATGTTTATCGTTACTTCTATTAAAGAAGAAAATTTTTTCTGTATTATAATCTGTTTGAGGGAAAATATCCAAAAACATTTCCACCGTGTGACATTTTAAATAGACTTTCAGTAAAATCTCCTAAACAGATCCTACTACTGCTACTTATCTGTAACAGTTTAAAGAAGCTTTTTCCATATTTCACGAAATAATTGACCAAAACAATACATTAACCACAGGATCTTGATAGATACCTAGCAGATAATGTGAATTGCGTTTTGAATATCTAGTTTATGTCGTTATAACATTTACATAATATATAAAGTTTCATTGAAGTTAGTAGAAATTAAAATTGCTCTTCGAGAAAATTGTATTTCCTTGCATTCTGTAAAAGAACAACCATTAATTTACGAAAATAAAATGATTTTAATTTCATGTGAGATAATTAGATATGGATGACTACTGGATGACGTTTAATTCGTTAACTATGGTCAACAAATAACTAAAGAATATAGATACAGTGACAAAATGTTATTTATTTTTTGTTATTTTAAAACAAAAACCCGAAAAAGTATGGAGATATTCTACTGAAATTAATAAAATTTAAAATCATGTATACAAACATCATTTAATACAAATTCACTGACTTTTCATGTATGGTTATTTGCACAGTACGTATCAACACGTAATGTAAATAATCTTTTCATACTCCTTGAATTACTTTCTGGAATCTACCGCCCGTTAAACAGAGAACTAACACAAACAATCAATTTTAACATTCGACATGTATTGCAAATAGAAGATAAGCTGCATACATAGTAATATTAATAATTTAATTCATTTTATCCTACTACCACCTACGCTACTGCAGATATATTGTCCTTTTTATGTGTTATATTCGGGCGTTACAAAATGTCATCCGTGTCACCCGAGATAATCTTCGACTATTCACTATACTCTCTCCCACGATAAATGCTCGCGCATTAACCGCTTCGAACGACGCAAAGCTTTCAGTGCTTAATTTACAGCCTGCAAGAGCTATTATTACGTACGAAATTGATGAAATTTAATAGATAAATTGTAGATTGAGCCAAAGTTACTACCTAAAACTTTTTAAGAAGATTCACATCGTGTAGTGTACTCCTTATTTTCACCAATTTTTATTTTGTACGCTATAGTTCAGAAAGTAATTATTCTATATTACTAAATAGTGTGTAAATTACATGAGCCAATATATTATCGACGAAATGTTTAATATATAAACTATTAATAATTTTAAGTATTATACTATAACTATTAGTCTTCCAAATGTTTGCATCAATATTAACCTTGAAGTCTAAATTATAAATGTGTATACGCTTTACAGAATGTTAATGTGTAATGCAAGATTTTCTGTAGAATGTATTGGGATTATAAAATGTCATCTGATGCTTTTTGAATTTATTTTTAAAGCGATAGCTCTATACATTTCAGTATAGTTTAGAAAAATATATCTACAGTATGTATCCATTAACCGAAATTATCATGATAGACGAATTTATTTTTTAGTTATGTTACGTGTTTTCTATAGTACCTATTACATATGTACTAATGCGAAAAGTTATGTATCACTTTACATATTTGCTTGTACAGGATGTGTCAAAACTCTACCAACGAACTGTCAGGATCGCATCAATGGTCGTCTTCAGGCAGCACATCGGTAAGTCAACGATAAGTAATTTATGAGTGAAGTACCGCATTGAATGCTAAAGGCGAAATTCAACTGAAGCAACACTTGACAACATGAAGCATGCTACATGTCATGTAGTGTTGCCTGCTTCTGCGTGTGCGAGTATATGCCACAAAGTTGTATAGTGTTGCAAGGGCAACTTGACGCACGCATGATTCAGTGTAGTATGCGTCATTACCGCATGCTACATGTTGCCTAAATGTTGCTTCAGTGGAATTCCGCCTTAAGAACAATACGACAATACCTACAGTGTGTCAGTATCTTCATTAACTTCACAAATATTTAAGTGATTTCATACGTTTACTTGTCATTGCAGTCAGCGAGTGTCTCAGTTGCAATGTTACAATCTACATCTTCTTTATTCCAAAAAATACAATATACAATACTGGGTATCGCTAAAAGCAATTTACCGTAAAATTACATCGAATAAATCAATCCCAAGTTTACTTTTTGAAATTGTAATCCTTGCATTTCGTTAGAATTTTCACCATATTCTTACCTTCGCTTACGTCTTTGTAACTCAAGACAATTCAAAATAAAAATTATAGTTTTCTGGGATTTTTGAGGCCAAATCAACGAATTATGCATAATATGCATAAAAAAGGCAATTTCGTGATATGGTTGCTAAATTAATGTCTTAATTTTACACTACAGCACTCTGAAACAGACAGAAGAGTTAACTACAGTATCCAGAAAAAGTATTCGTACAGGTAAAAAAATCGCTTGTTTTACAAATAGAAGATGAAAAACGATTTCTTTCGCCACAAATCGATTACTAACGACCAGAACGGTTGCAATGTGGAATATTTCTCTAATAAGTTAATTATGAACAAAGTTACAAGCATTGAAGTACACATGGAAAAATTCACCCCTCCTTTCTGGTGAAAGTTGAATTAAATTTGTGTCACTAAAAGAAAGAGTATGATTTATTCATCCAACATTCCAAATTTGGTTTGATTATCTGCAGCGGTTCCAAAGTTATGAATTTTTTACTTTATGAAATAGAGGCGAAAATCCCGTGCGACTCGCGTTACAGAGCGATTTTCGCCTCTATTTCGAAAATTAAAAATTTCATAACTTTGGAACCGCTGCAGATAATCAAACCAAATTTGGAATGTTGGATGAATAAATCATACTCTTTCTTTTAGTGACACAAATTTAATTCAACTTTCACCAGAAAGGAGGGGTGAATTTTTCCATGTGTACTTCAATGCTTGTAACTTTGTTCATAATTAACTTATTAGAGAAATATTCCACATTGCAACCGTTCTGGTCGTTAGTAATCGATTTGTGGCGAAAGAAATCGTTTTTCATCTTCTATTTGTAAAACAAGCGATTTTTTTACCTGTACGAATACTTTTTCTGGATACTGTATGTAAAAATTATGCATGAGTAAATCTTTGGTAGTTTCGTGGAATATTTGTTTGACTTATCTGAGTGTAATAAATATGAAATGCCTACATTTCATTTTTCATATTATATTTACACATTTATATCATATCAAGCGATATAAAGATAACGCACGTCCAGTATATTCTTCAAACGCCTACCGTAGAATAGTGCCACTTATATACATGTGTACATAACATTACAAAGAATAGAAACAGTATTTAATCTCTTGCTGTTTACGGTTCTATAGCGCGCTGCCTAGTGTAAATAATTTCCATCCAATTCTATATCGTCGTCACAGATCCACGGCAAACATAACACGCGAAATGAACGTGACGCACTGAAAGGTGGGCATTTCAAATACTATTGATCGTCGACATCGTCCGTCATTCTATAAGACGGGTAACACCTAAACTCTTATGTTTTTGCTGTCGATTAAAATACAAAAGAAAAACCTAATATATCAATAAAACAGAATGAATTGCAATTACAATACATACGTTGTATTATGACTTATGACTTTTAAATTTAAAATTAATGTTAGACACAATTTGAAAAGATTTGACTCGCAAATTTTTACTTGAAAGGAGAAAGTCAATAAACGATGTGTTAGTGTAGTAGAGCGTAGAAGGTTCCATATTATACAAACTTAGTTATTTAGTACGGCTAGTATCGCAATTTCAAATAGTTAAATAACGAGGAAAAATTAAATTACCACGTTATTTATTCATGTGAGATATTTTATTATTTATTTTGTTAGATAAAATTACCGTAGTTCATTACATTATTTTATATTTTTATTGGCCTCAATGTAAGAAATAATGCTGACAGTTTAGGAATGTACTTGTACAGGGTGGCCAGATAAGAATGCAAAGTGTTGTATCTCTGAAACTATTCGTAGAGTCGTAGAGACTTACGGTAAAAAAATTATTACGAAAGTGGGCAAAAGAAGACCGTGGAAAATATTTTCAGATTTCCAAGGTAGTCGTCAGGGGGCGTAACCGGCATCTTACACTTTTAAAGTGATTTTTCACTGAATTCCACACAGGAACTGTTACCAAAACATATATAAGCTTTACTCGAATAATTTTTGTTTAACACTTTTTGACGTATCTATTAAAATAAAGAGGTTTTGGGGGAGCGGGGAGGGGTGGGGCGAATGTTTTCTTTAAATAAACAGCAGTAACTTCTAAACGACTGAACTGATTTTAACAAAATTGGTCTCATTGGAAAAAGCATTTATTGTTCCATGAAACCTGTGATATGTCTATTTCTTAGTAATGCCGCTAGAACGCGTTTTTTGATGTAATAGCAGAAAATTGCAAAATTCTCTAAAAAATTAAATGCAATAATATTACATTCTTTTCATAAAAATGTAGCGAAGTGATACCTAAATAGGGTAGTGAAAACCGTATTTCGGTATCTTATTCGTAGCCTGAGGTATTAGAGAGATTTAGTTATATAATTTTAAAACGCCTCTATTAAACCGGTATTTATTTTATTTATTTGTCTTTTTACAAGACTTAATGATAAAATTTCATAATTGAATAATTTTTAAGTAATAAAAGTATTCTTAGTTCCAAAAATTAAAAAAAAAACGTGTAGGGGCATAATAGGAAAAAAAGATTGATTTTGAAATAAAACTTAATGCCTCCTTAAATGCTCGAAATGTTTTCCATAACACTCAGTGCATTGTTGGAGCCACTCATGCGTAGACATTACAGCAGCTTCAATTTCTGCTCTTGACAGGCTATGAATGGCCTCTTATATTTTGCATTTTCATGTCGTCTCTCGTTGTTGGTGGAATTTGGTAAACAATATCTTTCAACCGACCCCAGAGATAGAAGTCCAAACAGGTGACGTCTGGGGATCGGGGAGGCCAAGGAAATAGACTTCTTCGCCCAATCCACCTCTAGTGATATCTTAGCTCTAAATGTTCACACACGTATCTTGAGAAATGTTCTGGACAACCATCTAGTTGCAAAAACGTATTTGGCATAATTGCAAGGGCACATCTAATAAAATAGTCAATTGGTTTACCAGCAAATCAAGAAACACGGCAAAATAAATGATCAAATAAATATGGAAGTATAATAGTTCCGTCCAGGATGCCACACCATACATCGAGACTCCAATGGCTTTGATATTGGACCTCGTGAACCAGGGAGGATTGTTGTCAGACCAATAATGTACATTATGCAAATTAATGTTTCCATCACTTCTAAAAAGCATTTTAATACTTTTAAACCTTACCTGTATGTGCAAACAACATAAATTAAACTGCCTCTATAAGTATAATTTGTTGATTTTAGACATAATTTGAGGACACATTTGAGGAGCAATGATTTTCCTTAGTTTTTTTTAATATAACAGTAGAAAATAAATCTTAATAGTAGCACCAAATTCTTTACATAAGGTAAATAGTTGAAGAACGCAGACGGCTATCGAATTAGATGTTCAAAATGGCGGCCACCAGCCTCAATGCATTTTTGCATTGGCGCAGAAAAATCTCTATGCACACGCAGTAACATGTCTTCAAAAATGTCTGCACATCGTTGCACGTTGTTAAATTAAATATAGCGATTCTTCTGCGCGAATACAAAAGTGCATTGAGGCTGGTGGCCGCCATTTTGAACATCTAATTCGATAGCCGTCTGCGTTCTTCAACTATTTACCTTATGTAAACAATTTGTAGCTACTATTAACATTTATTTTCTACTTTTACATTAAAAAAACGAAGGAAAAACATTGCTGCACTGACTTTTATTGTCCTCATTTTTTCGAAATATCTCGATTAATATTAATTTGAGGTCATATGTGGTTTACTATTTTTCTATTCACAACTTATTGCTCTTTTAGAATTTGATAAAAAAAATACCATATGCTATTTGAAAATGTGATAATACCATCGTGAATTATAGGCAATAGCTTCTCTATTAATCCGTACATTTTATTTCTATGTTAAGTTGTTTCACAAAACTCTTCGATTAAAATTCTTCACAATTTAAAATGGAAAAATAATTTTATAGTCTAAAACCATGGGAATATATTATTAATAGTTAGGGACAGTGTGGTAGGTTAAGAGGTTTACAGATGAT
Source organism: Holotrichia oblita (assembly GCA_023690525.1). Lineage (NCBI taxonomy): Eukaryota > Metazoa > Arthropoda > Insecta > Coleoptera > Scarabaeidae > Holotrichia > Holotrichia oblita. The sequence goes on along the minus strand of CM043018.1, from coordinate 43,877,121 downwards.
ATGATCAGTCGTGCGACTTGTCGTACTACAAATTGAAAATAAAAACGTAAAGACAAGTCAGTCACTGTTTTTTCTGCTCACGTGGACTGTCGAATCCACTACGATATTATAGCAGATTGAACAGCCGATCGTTTCGTCTGTAGGCCACTTTAAACCGTCGAATCAACTACGGTTGTATGTACAACGGATTGTACAACCGATCGTATCGTCTGTAGGCCCCTTTAGCTAAGAGTTGTCCCACTTTTTTGTACACATTTATACATTCCTAAACTGCATTAATGAGATTTGTCAAAATTTGGATGTAACCCACTATTTCTTGACGATTAAAAGTTAATTATCATTATATGCTGCTGATGTACGATGCAGTGATATCAAGAAACCAAAAATACCACCTTTTTCTCTTTCGGCACATTCATGTTAGGAGACTCGTTCGATATATGTATATTTGTACAAACATTTAGGCATAATTTGTTTCCAAAGTAGCATATGTGTCATTTTCATTGAAGACTAAATTTATTTTATTGACTAGACCGAATGATTAATTCTGTGTGTTCTTGTACTGAACATCGTAAGTTTCGTTATTGGAATGTCATCACATTCAAACAACTGGAGGATTCTTAAATCGTTTAATTTCGGTTGGCCTTAACCATAAAATCTTACTCTTTATACAACCTAATAGGACTTTATCTTAATATTTAGCAATACAATTTATCAGTTTTCCAAATTTGCTAATTGTTTGATATTTTTACATGGCGACTAATTACTTTGAAAACTAATTCTAGCCGCGCGCACACACGCGTATATATGAAATTCATCTATTGATTTTAGGTTGAGGCGTTCGAAGCAACGAAACCGTGGACAGATTGGCCAGAGAAGTAGCATCCAGGCAGAAAAAAACAGTAACGTGTATATCTGGGGGTGTTTTATTTGCGAATGTCTCAGTGCTGCGTCGCATCTGGGCTGCTGGCTCTGTGGTTGCAGTGTCAGAGGGCAGTAGTAGCTCGGTTGACCTTGGTTTTGGGCGGTAGGCGGTCCGGGTCCAGATCCGCTAGCGCCATAACTATGGGGTTGCTGGGTTAATCTGGAATCCAGGGCCATTCCTAGATACTTCACACTTCGGCTTCACGGAAGGCTTGTCTGAGCTATAAAAATGTTGCCCGCAGGTATCAGAAAACCAAACGGCGGCACATGTAGTGTAATTGACGGATAGGCGCCATCTCGCAAACCGCTCCATGAAGATATCGACAGGTCTCTGCAGGTGCACATCACATGATCGGAGCGACTCGAAGTATAGACTACGGTTTGCAAACATGACCACTTGAGTTTCTGGTTCCTTTGAGAGGTCAGAGACGTACATCAGAAATAGATATGAGGCGAGAAGAGAGCCCTGGGGGACATCTGCATTAATAGAACGAGTAGTAGAAAGATGGTTATTCATCTTCATAGAGAACATTCTATTTACCAGATAAGACTGGATGATGCTGACAAGATTTGGTATTGAATCCGAAGGTGAGCATTTTATGTAACAATCCCTCGTACCAAACCTAGTCGACTGCGCTGGCAATGTCCAGAAAGACAGCGCACTGGACTTTCTTGACGGGTAGGAAGGTCGAAAAAGGGAATATAAGTTTCGTCACCTGATACGATTTTGGAAAAAATTTGGTGCTCGCCGCTATTATTTTAGAAATTTAGACTTTCATGGCAAATTCCTACACGCTCTGCTTTTTGGAAGAATAGAATTCCTTTCGTATTCAAATTCTTTATACCACATGTAAATTACAGCCAGGGAAGGTACTTGGTCGCTAAAACCTGAATATAAACTCTTTTTGCACTCCTAAGCGCTTAAACCTTTTTAAAAATCATAATAAATCATGATTCGAAAGTACTCTCTGGTTAATTCAATTTTCTTTTAATGTTAAAAAATAATTTAACTTCAACAACTAACTATTAAATGACAGATAAACAGTTGTTCTAAATAAACACTGTATGATTGCTTTTCACGGCCTACTAAATTTTCTTATTCTCAACAAATTCAACTTATTCCTCGCAAATAACAAATGAAGGAAAGGAACGAGTTCGTTAGGAATTTAAGCAAAAAATTTGTCTACAAATAAATACATATTTTGTAGACCAGTTTTATTAATGATTTATTTTTATTTGTTTACGTATTACATAGGTACTAAAAGATCTCATATATAAGTTGAATATAAAAATTCTTCTTTTATGAATTTCATTCCATACTTTACGATTTCACTGTATAACGTGTAAATTGTGTAAATATAACAGTACGTTAGCTCTTTTTAAATGAAATCTATATGATATCTATTAATATCATGACAATAATAAAGTACAATTATTAATTAACAACGCTCGTTGCTAACGATTGAAATCTAATGCTGCTTCCCAACGAAACCTTAGCTCGCCATAATTATTATGGTTTGGAAATAACTCTCTTATTAATTGTCTCTAATGTTAGCACGCACATTCAGTTTCTACAGATGTGTATGCACTTACTTTATACGCATTACTATGATTTTGCTATACATAAGAATAACATCAAGAACGTAGATAACAAACAAATTACTTGATAAAGATAATCGATAGCAGATAAAAGAAAACAGATAAAAATTAACATGCTCGCCATAATTTTACTTCAATTAAAAAACAAATACAGACTTGTCATTTAAAAATTAACAAAAAATGGAATATACATAATGGGAAAATAATAACAGTAACCTAATATTTGGTAAAGTTTTAGCAAACAAAAAACAAATTTTTCACACTTCTTAAGAACAATAGCTAGGTACTGCCTTTATTCTGGGGACTTTCATGGGACTTCAATTAGTACCTTAAATAGATAGCCTCTTTTTAGTTTTACGTACACTCGACATGACTTAGACTTCGAAGAGCCACTGTGTGCTGTCTTTATCAGTCCATACCCTCTACATTTAACGTGACCGTTTCTTCTAAGGGTAACAGAGTATTTTTCGTAATGTAAAATTACGATTATCGAAGAAATACTCACACGTTAAATGTGGAGGGGTTAAATGTGACCGTTCGAAGACTAAGTCGTGTCGAGTGTACATACATATAGTGATTATACAATGGGCACAAAATTTTAGCAAAAATGATTACATTACAGAAAACTTGTCCATAAAAATGTTTTGACAGCACTTAGTAACTTTATGTAGATGTTACAAAGCTACTATATGTAAATTTTGTTAATATCTACCTTTTTTTTTACTTCTATTTGACATTCTATTAGCCATCTTATAGTTAATTGGCCATGGTGTGCATAAAATCATCGAGTAGGCGAATGAATCAAAACTGCAATTAACACACAAAGAAACTGAATTTGGGAAAAAGACGTTTTTGAAAAAAATGCAATAAATAAAACAATTTAGATATATAGAAATAAATTTAAAAAAAATAGAAGAAATAAATAAAAATAAGTGAAAGTAATTCGATAAGTATTCATGAGATTGAATTAATTACTGCTCACTGCTCATGTTATTCGTAACGTGAGATAAATAATTAGTAGTGTTTGTTGTAGAGAAGGAGGGAGGAGTAATAAAAACAATTTATTTCATTTTAAATAGATTGTATGTTATCTTGAGTAATATGACAATAAAAACCAACAAATTATGATGTTGTGAACTGAATGTCATACGTCGAATATTATTATTGATAAGAAGTAATGAGCTTAATTATTATGTATAACGTGCATTGCATCCATCGCTTTGTATTTAAATAAATCGATGTTTACACCTTCAAATTTCAAATGAAAAACAAAATCTAAATCACACGTTTTGTTTAATTCTCTTCTCTACATTATAAAATTTATTAATTAATAAAAACTAGAATGTGAGAAAAATAAAACGTTTTCTTAAAATTAACTGCGCATTAGTTACTACTTGAACTATACCATTCTGAAATGTATGTCTGCTGCTATTGATCTATCTAACTAAAAGCTGTCTTCTTACTTTTTTTTCAGGAAGAAGCATACATTGTATTGTAGAAGGGTCATTCAAATTTCAACCATGTCTTCTCACTGCAAACTATTGTGATTACGCTGTTCTTTAGGATTGACTTAACTGCCGTGACTGTAATTTCTTCTGGCAAGTATCGCCTGTCCTAAATGCTACAACTTTCAGTTCTAAGTTCGCAAAATCTACCTACGTCTTGGTCAGCGTTGATAATCTTTTTGAGATGAGATCTTAAAGAGCAGTGACCAGTTACAAGGCTCGTGGATAATCCTTAATTCTGACTTCCTAAAATCAAGTAGTTTATTGTTTCTGTTTGGCAAATTTATATTTGCCCAGGTGATTTCTAGCGAGAAAGACACTTTCCTTTGCATTTCGATCATTGCATATTGGAGAACACTGGAATCTGTATCGGGGATCGCACGGACATTGTGGCCATTGGAGCTCGACATATTCGCACCAGTTTAATAGTTAAGGTAAACGAATAGCTGAAAATAAATAGGTTGAAGAACTGAAGTAGCCAATGCAGTGTCCAGAGCTCAATTCTATAGAAAATCTTTAATTTTATGTGAAAAAAGTAGTTTGTCAAAAAGTACCGATAACAAACCAAGCACTTTGGGAAACCATCGAAAAAGTTTATTTAGTTATTTCTGTTGAGCGGTGTCAAAATCGGATCAACTTCATGCTACAACAGTATCGACAAGTAAATTCCAGTAAATATGTAGAAAAAAAATGGGGTATTAATCTAAAGCTAGAGCATCCTTTCAACAACACTGTAGATAGAAAGCTATAAGAAAAGAGGAATAGAATTCAAGAAATGTCTCTTAGTTGTAGGACAGATGGCTACTTAGGGAAATTTTCACAAAACACAACTTAAAACCTTGTTTATTTTAGTTTAAATTCCATTCTAACTATACATTTTATAATTATCTACTAAAATTTGTTGAATTTCCTAGCGCTGAAATATAGTATACAGAGTATATTCCAAGTTCTTTCAATATTATTTCGACAACTTACCTACTTTCAAGTTAATAGATAATCAAAAAAAAAGAAAAAAAAAAGGCAAATTAGTGCGCTCTGTTTTGTCTATTGTGATATTACAAAACGACTTATTGCAGTTTATGTATGTATTTATTTGAAATATAGTATCAGCAAATAACGTATTTATATGCAAATAACGTTGATATGTGCTGGCAGTGTCTAAATAATGTATTACTTCTTCAAATCTCAATAATCGGTGTTTAATTTGCAATACCGTCTACCACTATTCTATTTTCTGTAATAACTGTAAGATATGTAAATATAACTGCACAAAAATATTTTAATTGGAATGAATACGTGCGTGTACGTTGGAGAGGATTCAGAGAAACTTAAACCCAAATCACAATCGTATCACAAAATCCGCCATTAAATATGGCTTTCTAATAATCCGCCGTAAATATCATGAAAGCACATAAATCTGCAGAGCTAGAGGTAATAAGTATACAAGACCGAGACACCGACTACCATTCTGCTAACCTTCCCTCGAAATGTGAGAAATGGAACCGTCCAAACCGATTCCTACTCTTATAGCTCATGGTGTACAGCTGTGCAAGCCTGCCACCGCAGTCGATTACAGCGTTTCGTTAGAACTAGTGCAAAATCGAACAAGGTCAAAAGCCGTTACACGTTTCATTCAATATACGGACATTATTAAGATTACATTCTAAATGTAACTTTTGCTATTTCACAACATTTAAAATTTGAGAAGTACAATTGAATAACTTCCATGCACGGCATTACTTGTGCTTAATATATGCAAGACTGACTGGGCGTCTATACTGCTGGAAAAATCTGCGAATGACAGGATAAACAGGATTAGCACAACGAAAGTGAGAAATACGTATGATTACGACTTCCTATGTAGGTTGGGCGGTAAGTATTGAAAAAGAAATAAAAACAAAATGAAGATCTAGAATACTAAGTGCTTTTGTGGGTGTTTTCGAAGTGTGAAAATAAGTAGTAGAAGAAGTAACCAATAAATTGACGAAAGTGGTAATGGAAGTGATCTCTAAATAAAAACGTGCTCAGTAATAAGTAGATTGATTAAAATAATACACATAAATTTAAAATTCTACCGAACGTTGTAAAAGCGTGTTTATGCCAAAATGAGACAGTATTTTCTCAACGTCATGATTAAGCAAGAGCATTTTCTCCTTTAATATGCTGCGTATTAATTCATTCGGCGGAATTAGTGTATATTAGGAGAAAAAAAAAGATTATATTTCATTATGTACATGTTTCTATGCATTACAGAAAAAAAATGTTTTTATTAAGTATATCGTCGGTAAATACTTTTGATATAATTTCTACCAGTCACAGATAGTAATCGTTACCACCATTTTGTATCAAATTTCTATATAATTAATCGTAATTTATAAAATTTATACATCACATTTAATATTTAAAAGTTGCTACAAAACATCTGGTCGTTAGTTATGCGGCACATTTTTCATATTTGTTAATACCTACACATACTGATATATTGTGATTAGAAAAAAACATCACTTAAAAGAACATTAATATTTGATGAACTTGTACTCAATAAACGAGTATGACACTTTTCAGAACAAAATTAATGTTCATGCATCATATGTAGGAATAACACATTTAATTCTTATGTCAACATTTTTCACGAGTATAAAGAACGCAACAATCACTTATCACAATCTAATTTTCCGCAAAATTCTTCATTTACGGACTAACAATACAAGTCTCGTACTTATAATACTATTTTTGAGATATATTCTAATTAGACGTTAATTATGGGAGCTCTCGCTTTGCATACCATTAAGCTCAATATGCGTTTGGTTATTCAGCAAATGCCAATGATTTCGTAGCAAACTGCTCTTTACTTTTTTTAACTATAGGATAAAAACAATTGCATATACATGTGTTCATAACGAAATATATATACCTATGTATATAAAAAATGTTTCCTGGTCTAAATATACTACAAATAGTCTAGATTGCAGTTAATTTTTAATTGTTCAAGTTAAGTCTCTTAAATTTAACTAAATTGAACTTTATTAATGCAGTCAGATGTACACCACCAATCATAGACATGACCTTGCAAATCGCATCGAATTGTGTATACCAACTACAACTATATTCGGTTTTGAAAACATAAAATTAGCAAATGTCTTCTGTAAATATTTTCGAAGCTTATAGATTTCTTTATTCTGCGTGCGCGTTTAATAGTATTCAAAAGTTATTTATGTGCATAGTTGTTAAATTTGTTATTATTAGATAATACCAATATATTTGTACGACCACGGATACATAAAATTTTAAAATTAAAAAATACTGTAGCGAAAGTAGTTATTTTTTTCGATTAAATCAAAACATTGAAAACGATAATAGGAGTAATAGAACAACTATTCAAATTGACGCAATATTTACTAGCTGTTTTTATACCTATGACACTAATGTGTTTAATCATCTGACTGTGGTAAGTTCTATTCCATTTTTTATACCGTTTGTGTTGTCTCTCTAAATCAAAATGAATCCTAAAATGCTAGTTTATAAATGTAGTCTGAATAATAGATTTGCAAATATGAAACAGCAAAACCATCTTGACAAATTAGATGACATTAACGTTTACAAACAAATTGACAGCAATATACATACCTATATAACAGTGAAAACGTACTTAATAGAATTTGTGTTAGTGTAAGTGATCGTGACCAATCGTGACGATTATAATAACATTGTTTACTTGCTTTGAGAAATCAGTAAAATAAGTGAAAAATCATAAATTAACGATAATGTAGTAAATTAACTGTTCTTCTATTGCCATCTGTACATTTTTTTTTCAAATCGAAAGTTGCAATGATTGACTTTGTTTGTCATTGGGGTTAACTTTTTCGAGGTTCTTTGACATTTAGATTTGGCCAACATTTTTACATATTTAAAATTTTTAACATCTACGAAGTACTAAATTTCTTTAGTTTCAATATATAACTTATTTCATTCTTTTGAGCGTAAGTTATGTAAACTGCCAGCAAAATCGACATGAAGTCACTGGAGGTAGAAGAATTAGTGACGTGTAGATACATATAAATAAAATAGATTCAAGTATGCATACATACATTGTTTTCAATAGATAGTATCTTTAAAAAAAACGTGTCTAATAGAAAACTTCTTTCTTTCTTGCTAATTTTTGTGTGAATATAATGTAAAATTTTACTGTGGGACTAGTGTTATAGTTTTTATATTTCATTCATTGAATTGTTACTTTTGAAAGGCTCGTTGCATAGCATAAAAGTATGTAATTTAAAAAAAAGAGTGGCGGATGTCAGGCTTATCAGATAGTTCAAACATTAATAATTTTTCATTATAGGGTTTTGTTTTTAAAAGTGGTTTTCTTGAGCTTTGACTGAGAAAACGTTAATACTAGCACCATCGTTACCTCTAGAGTTAATATTTAAATAATAATTTTAAAAAACATTGCGTTAAATAGCGTAATATATTACAAAAAGGAAGTGTCAGAAATTAGCAATTATATAACAGTTACATATGTTCAACTACTAAGTTAAAACAACATTCTAATTTCTATCAAAATCTCCGGAAACGTGTATTTGAGATGAAAATAAAATTAAAAATCTACTAAACTGTATTTCTTTTTTATTATTGAAATCGAGTGTATATGCTATAGACTATTTTATTAATTAACTTATTGTAACGAAAGGAGCTTACTATAAACGTGAAACATATTCTAAATACAAGTTTCTTTTAATTAAATGAATAACGAAACCGTAATGTCTATTTTACGACTATTCAGTTTGAATAAAATGCCAGCATTTCAAGATGGCATGTAAAACAGTGTCTAATGAATTAATATATAACGTGCAACAAAAAATACGTATAAATTTATACTTATGGCGAATAGTAAATAAATGACGAAGTATTTCCAATTTTTCTAAATTTGTGACGTAAAGATACACTATACAACGTACGTCATTACTTAAATGCACTACTGGGAATAAATGAAAATGGGCACTTTTTTATGGCCATAACATAATGCAATTTAAATATTTCCTTAATACAACTAGTACTTTTGTAGTGGCTATGTTTTGAATGATTTTATGCAATATAAGTTAGGTCCCTCTTCCCCCAACTTCGTAGTACCTACATACGTATGCATAGATTTTTAACCAACGTATATTATTGAGAATACCCATTTATGAATGAGAAAAATCGTTTGTCGATAATGGTCACCTCATAAATTCACGTAAAATCGTTCACGAATAACGATTAATGATCCGATTTGTTTCTATTCTTTCTCACCCACCGTATACAATTTCAATTGTTGAACTTATAATCATAAAAAGTGATTTTAATTTTTTTTCCATTTCAGACGATTGAATAGTGCTTTGGTACGTACCAAACCATGCATATTAAGAAATGGATTACGGCCGGCTGAATTATGCCGGTAATCTGCTGCTTAATCTTGTATTGTTGTCATGGATTTTATTACCGGTGATAGGACACAACCGTCACGGAGACGGTTTTCAACTTCGTACCTCTTCTGGGTGTACCCTAAGTAATAGTACGACACTAAAATGCAGCAAAATAAAAGTAGAAGAAATTCAACTTACTCCGAGTGTTCATCGACTCATATTGCAATCGGTCAGTGGTGACACAGTAAATACCGCAAATATATCGTATTTACAATGGACGGACAGCGAACTGATAGATATAAATTCATCGATAACACATCCAGCTTCCTTGAATATACTGGATGTATCGAGGAACAATATCAATATTCTATATCATTTCCAATTTTCATCATTCAGCAATTTGCAAATACTTAATATGTCACAAAATCAAATCAACGATCTTCCACGAACAGTTTTTAACAGCTTAAATTTAGAAAGACTGTATCTATCTAATAATAGATTGTACGCCATCCCGTTCCAGGTATTTTCTCCTATGAAAAATCTTCGCATCCTCGACCTATCACACAATTTTATTGTAAGTTTACTTGATCACTTTTTCAAGTTCAATAAATACATCGAAGAATTGTTCTTAAACAATAATAAGATCGCTAAGTTAACCTCGAATGCTTTAGAAGACCTCGCTGATCTCAGAATACTAGATCTGTCCAATAATTCTTTAACTTTCATTTCGAAAGGTCTATTCGACTCGTTATATAAACTTGAGTACTTAAATCTCGCAGGAAATCCCATCACAAATTTGGCTAGTGGAACGTTTCGCAGTTTACAAAGTTTAACACATTTAGATCTGAGCAATAACAAGCTAAAGCAACTTACTTTCGGCCTCTTTCATTTTAGTCAACGGATTGTGTCGCTTGTATTGGACAATACATTCATTGAGGTAATACATAACACAGAATTACTGGGACTGCCCCATTTAGAATACCTATACATACGAAACAATAAATTTCTCAAGGAAATTGAAACCTATGTATTTGATGATACCCATTTCCTAAAAGAGTTAGATATGCGCGGAAATTCAATGACGTTCCTACCATTATCAGTAGCTAATTTAACCGAATTATATAAACTAAACATAGCTGACAATCCGTGGGCTTGCGACTGCAGAATGTTCTGGTTCGCGTCTTGGGTGGAAAATCGTAAACGGAATATATCATTGTCAGAATTAAGCTGCGGCCCTCATGCTTATCCGAACGACATGATACCAACGTTACAACATTTAAATTGTACCGGTCCGCGAATAGTGTATAAAACACCTACCAATCAGTATAGATTGAAAACAACAGCACTTTTGGAATGTCGATATTTAGCAAATCCACCACCTTCTATCACTTGGATCACCCCTACTCGAGAAGTATATCATTGGAACCCAGATTCAACGATTGCAGATATTTTTAATAAACATCCCCACTCTCACGATCAGACTCTAATCCCTTTAAGAACAATACCGCCTAGAATTCAGGTGTTAGACAATGGAACTTTATATATACAAAACCTTACAAGAGCCGATTGTGGCAGATACACATGCTACGCAAGTAATCCAATGGCGAACTTATCTTCTGATGTGTTGCTGCACATAGATCCAACAGATTGGAACAATATAAGAATACAAAGCATAATCGTTGGATTCTATTGCGCTGGTACATTCTTAGCAGTAACGCTTTTGGTACAGTTCCTTCTGTATATTCTAAACAAGTTAGAATTTTGTCTCAGTTATATGGATAAAATAACTAATTTGATCTTTTACAGGTTTGGTATTTTGAATAATTGCTGTAGTTTCTGCAAAAGAGATCGCGTATCACCGCGCGCTAGGCAAATATATGCAATGTTAGATAACATCGAACAATATAAATCTCAGCAATTAGAAAAATTACGGGAAAATTATACTTTACAGGTAATACAATTTACAATTCTATCACAATTATTTATAATAACGCTATTTTGATTATTTATAGGTTAATAGAATTAAGGACAATTGCACTCAGCAACTTGAATGGATCCAAGGTAGTTATCAAACTCAAACCAAGCATCTCAGAGATATCCGTGATATAGGTACACAACACCTAACAGGACTTCGAGATCAGTATTATGATCAGGTGAACACCATAATACTACGAATTAACCACTATTTTCTAACGTTGTTCAATTTTATTGCTAGGTGCGCAAAGTTCGAGACTACTCGACAAGTCAATTAAATTGGGTCAGGGAAAACTACATTTTCCAACGAAATAAAATTAGGAAATTTAGTGCCCATAAAGTATTACAATTGAGAGAAACTTACAAATATCAGCAGCAAACTCTTAATAAAGTATTAGAAAACTTGCCTAGCTTATATTTTGAGAATTGCAGAGCTGGAACATGTGGACGAGCAGAGTCTGTGGTGTTCGATGTCAATGACATAGAAAACATTGATGTGTACTTGAAGACTAAAATAGATAGATTAACAGAAATTGATGACCCTACGTCAGATCTAACACAAAGTAAATTATCTTTATATTATACACCGACTGAGAGATCCTTAGGCTCTAGAATTTCGCCAGCTGGAGATGCGTTGGCAGGAATCCACATCAATATAATCGATAATAAGCCAATATCACCAATATTACAACCCAGTACATCAAGGATGGAAGACATAGTTACTATGGAGCGGGAATATGATGATGAGAGAAGTAAGTCTATATCGCTGAAGATGCGCCAAGAGAATGAAACACTGGAAAATAAAGAAACGGTTCTTTGAACGCCTTGTGAATGCCAGACACCTATCTGGATTCTGCACAACTGTGATAAAAGACAGTAAACACGTGAGTAACATCACTTATTACAGTATATCTTAAATTAGTGCCAAGACAAGAACGGCGTAAAATCGCTAATTAGCACTAACGTTGCAATTTACCCAGATTTGTAAGCAACATATACATACATTTGGATTCATGGATTTCCTTAGAACATTTTTACATATTCAATTCTATGTGCTACATCGGTATCAAACTATTGTACTTACTTTTAAAATATCACAGAATAAATAAGATACTAGTTAGAAATTGGCGAAAAAAATTTTTTTATTATTTAAGCTTCAATTAGCTTATTACCTTACATTCCAAAACAAGTGAAAACAAAATGATGGGGTCTTTTTTATTCTGTGATACTTGTACACTGTTAGGTAATAAAAGATGAATTATAGACTGACAAAATACAATGAAGGCAAATATAATGTAAAACAATAAGTATTCACAACCCTTCCAATAAAAAAAGCGAAACCGGCAGAGTACCTATTGGTTTTTTAGCCTAATGTTGATGAATCTTATATTTATATAAAATGTTGATTATTACGTATATTAGGAATTTAGGTCAACAGATTACTAGGAAAAAACTATATTAATAGTATTATATGTAAATTGCTTGGGTGTTGAGATAGATACCTAGTTGACTTCTGATTTTTCCGATAGTAAAATTAATTTTTTTTTATTTATGTATATAGGCTAATTTATCGAAATGAGTCAATATGAGAATTTTTGTTATCTTTCAAATAACTAATTTTACCATACTGGCTCAACTAAATCAACATCTGCTTTTAAATTTTATAAAGAATCAAAAGTATTTTATTAGTGAAAATCGTATTTCCAATTTTGTTATACCTTGTCTTGAATTTTTGTATACTATTGTATGCTACCTTTATATTTTAGTTAGTATTTAAACAAATATTAAAAATGTAAGATGTAATTGTATTTAGGGGCTGTACAGTAAAATTTAAGGGGTACTATTTTAAAATAGCTATTTTTCTTAAATAAAATATCCCGTAAGAAACGAACTATTTTTCTGTTAAATATGGAAATATACACTTAATATTTATGTGTCATGTACATATTCTTTTATGTAAATATAAACGTCGTGTTCAATATGAAACAATTTAAAGTAATTAAAGAGAAATTAATAAAGGCAAAATAATTAATCAGAAATGTAGAACTATTTTTTATACAAAAATTACTTACCTTTCTGGAAGACCTGTTCCACAAATTGACCTTGTGACCGGAATTGATGAGATTCTTTACAATACCGGAACCCATAATGCCGAGACCCAAGAAACCGAAGGTCAAATTGGAAGGCTCAATTTGTTTGCTCTTCAAAGCATCCGAAACGTTGTTAATGTCGATGGTTGGAGAACTCTGTAAACAAAGCAATACATTATTAACCGTCTTACTAAAAACGCACAATCGTTACATTTTATAAATTAAACAGATCACAGCCGCTACGAACTGATGATTTGTAATAGTTATGGCGAGCTGTAGTTTTGTGTTACATGATACCCAACGACTACTACATAATTCCTTAAATTATTCCCGAAACTAATGTTTCCAAATTTCCTAGCTTTCAAATGATGACCAATTATGAAAAAGTTGCAGTATAAGTACAAGTGGCTAATATTAATCGTTTAAAACTTATTTTTCCCCTTTTTAGCAGAGCACCAACTGCCAATTCCCAAAAAAGTCGACAAAAAATCGAAGACGATTGAGATGGTCAATATAATTAAGTATGAACGCATAAACAGATAATCGAAGGTGTAATACAATTCGCAGAAGAGTGCTATTCGATTGCGCCGATGCATTACAGGATATGAAAGTTTATTTTCACGCGGCGAGAAAATATTTGAATGGTCAAAGCTATTCAAAACTTTCGAACACAGAAACGCACTTTTGTAATTCCTTGAAAGTATGTGAATATCTATAACCAACCACACCATTTTCACTAAAAATTTTAGCCAAATTCATGGACTGAAATTAGCTTAAAACTGAATGCTTTTGTAAAATACTTCGACATTTTAAAAATGTGTAGTTTAAAAGCTAAGTTACGATTACTTGTTAAGGTAATCTGTCATTACCACATGTGGCATTTCAAATTTTAATAGATAGGTAACTTAAAATAGAAAAAAATACTAAACAAAAAGACCGTTTTCGTATCTGCTTCACTTTCACCACACCAGATGATATTATATGTACGTTTTTTCCTGAGATGGAAAAGTGTACATAGTCTAGCAACGCTTAATACCCAAGGAACATTTACTTTCCTTACTTCCTAAGTTTAAAAACATCACTTTTCTATGAAGTAGTAGAAATATTTATTTACTGCCTAGATAGTGAAAGTTTTTTGCCTAGACATACTAGTTGCTAGCCATAGGTAGCTGAATATTTATACATAATCTATTATATCTAACGATAGTAAAGTCAATTTCAATATGCTTTGATAAATGACACCATTGATAAACGTTTTGTGCGGTTTTTCTACAGCTGTATATCTTTTTGCCTTTTTGCAATTGACGTGCTTTTAATTTATACATACTATTTTAGTTATATAAAATCGCCTTGAAAAACAGTAGGTCTACGAATTATTTCCAGTTTGCATATGTTGTCAGCGACTCTAACATGATGCGTCACTTTCCATTACTTTCGTTGCATATCATTAATAAATTCATTGATATTAACTTATAAATACCAAAATCAAATACATAAACGGCAGTACCTATGCATTTAAAAAATTACATTATTTTTTTAGTAATTCCATTAACTTCCACCGCACAAAAGTTGATTTTGTAGTTCTGAACTGAAGATTTATTTTTTTCAAAAGTTTATATATCATAAGAAATTTAAGTGATTCTAATTCAATGGTCAACGACTGCACATTTTATATTTTTTGTAAAATATTTAGCATTAGGAGGCATCTAATATTGCTAAAATTACAAATGTAGATTATCTATCATATTCTAAAAATTTTATTTAGATATTCTCATAAATTAGAAAAATCTATGAAATGTTAAAGTTAACGTTCGCACCCGTCTCGTATATTCGCCTGTACACAATATATTCAAGTTCGTATCATAATCACCCCAAAGTTGAATAACAATATCCATTGTTTTTCAGCGGATTTTGTACCAAAAGTAAAATTTTTCAGCATAACCAGAACGTTTAAAGAAAATATATATTTTTGGTAAATGCGATCTAACTCACGATGGAAGCGACGATTTTGTACAGGCTGTTTGAAATTGGCAAGGCACTTTAAGAATCACACTTTCAGTATAGCCTTAAATTTGACAAAGTTGTTAAATTTTGGTCTGAATAAGAATTTAACCCAAAATATTGGATAGATTCAAGGTTTACTCATTCATAAAAAAGAAAAATAATAATTTTCCTTGCTTAATATCTACCTATATGTTATATAGTTTTGAAAATTATGAAAAATAAAAACATCTTGTTACGATAACTTCTTGAGCTAAATATCCTGGAAATGCTTCTATCATATCTCAACATTTCCTAAACCGTAAATTACCTTTAATCGCTGGATTGGGCGCGGTTGATGTTTATAAAGACATTCCTACAACAGTAGAGGATATGAAGCCAGAATAGTTTTTACAATATTTTGGAACGCATTGTACAAAAAGTTAAGCTATCATTTATCAGTCGGCTCGAAATGCGTCTGCATTTAAACGGCGAATTGTTTGAACATCTATTGTCGTATTGTTTAATAGTTACAATCAATATATCTATTTTGTGACCTTTATGTATGTACTTATCTTTCAATTCCTAAATTTTTTTATTATTATTAACAATTAATTAAATACCAATTGGAATAAATTGGTATTTAATTAATTTTTGTTTTATTGACCTACTACTGGAAATATTTCAGGAATTGAAAGATTTAATAGTTACCAATATTGTTACTTTTGTTACCAATGTTTCATTATCATTAAATCTACATAATATTTTTATATTTTGTGCATACTGAGTTGTTTTTTGTTTGCTTATTATGGATTATATGCATGCGTCATCGCCTGATGACTTTAAACCTTTAAACATAACAAATCTCAAAAAATTACATTTGCGGTCAATTTGCTTAAAAACCGTCAGTCAAAAGGGTAACATGTATAGCATTTTTGGAAAGCCGATAAAGTTCTCATTAACATAGGAAAATAATATACAGGGTGTTCCATTCGAAAAAAGTAAGCCCAACTTGGATTAACAAAACGCGATCACCCTGTATAATGGTGAATAATTTCAAATTGAATGTAATATCAAATTGTTCAAGTTTCGTTCGTCACCGATTGGTTCGACAATCACCCTGTATAAAGAAAATATTTTTAAAACGTAGCCCATCAATTAAATTCCAAAACGGGTTTTCGAAATTTCTCATCGTTTAATTACAATCGTTCACCTCATCTTGGTTGCACCACCTTGTATATATAATATATGAAAATATGTGAAATTACTGCAACTAGTGCAGAATATGGATTTCTTCTTTAAATTTAAATGAAAAATAGTAGTTTTCTACGTGACGTTTCGGATATATTTTAATCCTTCTTCAAACCTATATATAAATATATAATAAATCTAAACTCTTTTTTAAACAAAGAAAGAATAACTTACTTATTGTGAAACAATTTTGTCAATTTTAAAATTTGAAAACATGCAAAATATTTGATAAACAATTTTGTAAACAAAAACAGACATGTTAGATTTTAAATTTCGACATTTTAAAAACAATATGTTGAATGCAATGAAAATATATTGTATATACAGGGTGTCCGACGAGGAACTTCGAGGTTTTTGTATAGCGATTCCTTGGTCAAAAATAAGAAAAAAATCTTTTATAAACATAGGTCGTATTCTCAATGGTTGTCGAGCTATGCGTGGTCAAAGTTGCGTTACATACATATACATATACACATGATACTTTTACTGCAATTCTGTGAAATTCTAAGCATGTGAAGCAATGTATACTTAAAACGCAGTTTCATATGCCTTTATTTTAAATTTACAAAATTTGAAATAATTAAAAAAATTAACAATGAACGTTGTTAAAAAGAAGGTTCACAACTGCTCGACATGTGCGCCATGAACATCCAAGCACAGTTCAGCCCTTCTTCTTAACGCCCTCTGCCAATCTACATTTCCATCTACATTAAAGGCTTGCTCTATTCTAACCAATAGTTCTTCCCTAGTATTGGGCTTTCGTTGTCCGTACACAATGGTTGATGAACAAATCATACTCTTTCTTTTAGTGACACAAATTTAATTCAACTTTCACCACAAAGGAGAGATAAATTTTTCCATGTGTACTTCAATGCTTGTAACTTTGTTCATAATTAACTTATTAGAGAAATATTCCACATTTAATCCGTTCTGGTCGTTAGTGATCGATTGATGGCGAAAGAAATCGTTTTTCATCTTCTATTTGTAAAACAAGCGATTTTTTTACCTGGACGAATACTTTCGCGGGTAGCTGTATACATACAATATATTTTCATTGCATTCAACATATTGTTTTTAAAATGTCGAAATTTAAAATCTAACATGTCTGTTTTTGTTTACATTGTTTATCAAATATTTTGCATATGTTTTCAAATTTCAAAATTGACAAAATTGTTTCACAATATTTTTACAGCCTTGTAGTTAGAAAAACGATTATCCTTGTGTAAGTTATTGTTTCTTGGTTAAAAAAATAGTTAAGATTTATTATATATTTATATAAAGGTTTTAAGAAGGATTAAAATATATCCGAAACTTCACGTAGAAAACTACTGTTTTTCATTTAAATTAAAAGAAGAAACCCATATTCTGCACTAGTTGCAGTAATTTCACGTTTTAAAGTCCCGACACGTTTATTTATTAGCAGTTGAATTAGTGAAGCTGCAATCTTTAGATTCTATGTTTTAACTGCATTGCCGTAAATTTATTCAGTCTAAAACAAATATTAAACATTAGCACTGTAGCTAATAGAAGCCTATACGAAATGATCAACTGGATCGAATTTGAAACGATTTCTGCAATCTTGACGGACGAATTGCTGATATGAAAATGATAGATGTTAAATATGAAAAGTTGAAAAACTGGAAACTCATATTTTGCTTATCATAATACCACAATAGTGTCTTTTACACAAGAACGTAACCTTATAAAACTTAAAACATCAATCATCCCCCGTGAAATATTCTATTCTCTTGCCACGTTAAATGTCTACGACTTGTTCTAGTTTGGCCTTTGAGATGGCTTTACTGACGTTGAAAAAACGTCATAAAATCCGTGACAACGTATAGTTTGACAACGCACCGGACTGAAGGTCTTCAAAGGTAAGTTAAAAATAAGCTTCACGGGGTATCTAGTCTACTTAGTCATATCAGGAGAAGATTTCCATCCTTTCATCGCTCCGACTCATATGGCTAGAGTTACCAAAGCGGAAATATTTCTAAAGATGTGATACGGTTCGTCTTGAAAAGCAGTGAAAGATTTGTTTAGGTCAGTGACTTTCAACTCAGAAAATCAAATTAATACTATTTCATATCTAAACACATATTCACATGCTTCAATGCGTAGGACGGTACAAAACTTGTCTGTGTCATATACATAGATTTACAAGCATTTTGGTAGAACATAAAATGCACGATTATAGGTTTACAAAGATCCAAGTTTTTAAACTTCAAGATAGCATACAGAGGGTTGAGTTACTTTTTCGCATCCAGGGTAATAATTTTTTTTAAATAATATAATATGGACTGATGAAGTAAGAAGTGATTTTCAATATCTAAAATCGTCTTATTTTGGCCAGTCAAAATCCTCACATTACCAAAGAAACAGTTTTTTTTATTTGATAATGCACAATAAGATAAGGTATGCGCTATATGACGTGAAACTAAGTTCAAGTAAGTATTTAAAAGCTATAGGAACAGCAGCAGAAAAATGTATACAGCCGTGCCCTTGAAAACGATCGAAATTGTTGGTATCAACTTTGCACATAATGTACAGCAGAAGTACAGAGGTAGTAAGATCGGATTTTGCCTAGCCAATGGTTCAAATGTTTGGGGTCATAGAACTGACCTCCAAGTCCACCCCCTCTTTGGATGTTTATATATTTATGAGGTACAATTAACACAAAAATATACAGATAAGTAAATACCAAAGCAAAGCATGAACACCGAGTGTTTCTAAATTTAAATCCTGTCGAAATTAGAACTGTCACAATAAATACTAACTGTCGGCGGCGAAAGTTTGCGAGAGTTACTTAAATATATATTATTGAATACACAGGGCGTTTTAAAACAACGTTTAAATATTTTATAGAACGTGCACTGCGATCGAAAACAAGTGGTTTTTATAATAGTTTTATTGGAATGTACAATAATTATTGAAGATGTTCAAATTCTCGCCCTGCAACATTAACGCAGTTTCTAATTCTGTGTTTAAAGAAATCCCACGCCCTCACGAATTATCTGCCAACCGTGTTCTATTCGTTGGCGTAAATCTTCAAGGTGGTTTACAGGTGTAACGTAAACGAAACTTTTTAAATAACCACACAAACAAAAGTCTAGGGGATTCAAGATCGTGCAGGTCATGCAGTGGGACAACCCTACCCTCTCTATCTCCTAGGAAATGTGTCGTTCAGATGTTCCCTAACAACAAGCGTAAAAAGTGGCGGAGCCCCATGTTGCATAAACCATATTTAGTCTCTAATTTAACGGTAAGTTCTCCCAAAATTCAGGAAAAGTGTTTTCCAGGAAATCAAGGCATGTAAGACAGTTTAATGGTTACGGTAAAATAATCGGCCTTAACAACCTATCCTCTATGATGCCTAACGAGATATTTAGAAATGCTGTTGACGTCTGGATTTGACGACGGCTGGAGGATTACCGTCAGATCACACATGATGCCATTTCAGCATTTGAGTACAAAACCATTGCAATCGACTCAAATTTCACTATTTGAACAAAACGTGAATTAATTTATCACAAAACAACGTAAGTGACTCAAACCAACTGGAGTGTAATCGCTAGTAATTAATAGAGCGTATTGGTCGTAACTGTTGATACCCACTTCTAGCACATTCGTATCACAACCTGGCTTGAAAAATCCGTAGAGTAATAAAGGTATAGGTATCTAACAAAGAATCGCTTTCAGCTCGGTAAAGCAGGATATAAATTATTTATGTATAAAACGTATAATAAACGAAATCTTTTAAAAAATCTGGGCCACAAAAATGCAAACGAAGACTTTTATTACTATTCAGAGCGAGTAACTATTAGTACTGCTGCAGATACCTGGATGCAGTTTCAGAATTATCTTTACAAAACGAGTTATAGTACAAAGCATTCAAGATTAGTATAAAATAATAAAAAAAATCGTAATTATTAGTGTACATTTTAGAACAAAAAGTAACATGATAAAAATAGGACAAACAACTACATTGAATAGAATTATGAAACCTACTTTGGATATTTTGAATTTAACACGATTACCAAATAGGCTACGAATATATCGGTTTCGGATAGTCGTTTTTCGAACTTGTTTTACTTCTAGAACCAGATTAAAGTAATTGGTTCTGGAACCGGTTCTCTTAGAACCGAGTTTGGATATCCAACTGTAGAACCGAGTAATCCGCTGGACGGGTTTCTTAAATATCTATCTACAGGACAGATATCGTACGCAATTTTAATATAAACTGGATTCAACTATAGATTGATAACTCGGTACTTATTCTAGCTCTTTTCTCTATTAGAACTATTTTCGACAAAAAAAACTTTATTGTTACGTTGGATAATCATCTACTATGTAAAACCAATAAAAATTGAGAAATATTTAAAACAACTTTATTGTTACGACTTCTCAACTACTATTTTGATTTTGCAAAATCATTATTTATTGTAGTAAGACTGTGTCATTTCGAATTTTATATTCTATACTACACCAGTAGCTTGCTGCCTAATTGAATTGGGGAAGAGTATACTGTGTAGCGGATACCATAACACATTTAAGATTTGATTTCAAACTTATTTTATGGGGCTTTCAAAAGATCGACCAATTGGGTGGTATATCTTGCTTCAAAAGAGTGCCCGACTCAATTTCAAAATAACCATCCTGAAAATTAAGCGTCCATTGCATTTTGCCATTTTTTCTATCTATTTTTGCATAAAAATAATTCATAAGCATACATAACATTTCTAACAAAAAATGTTTGTTTTGTACAATCGAGGAAATAAATTCTCTAAAAAAAACTTAAGAATTGTGGACAGACATAATACATAAACCTAGCATCTTACTGACTCATCGAAGTGGAAGAAGTAATTCGCGTGAATATACAAATAAGAATAAACAACGTGGTATTTCCAATTTATTAATTAGTAATGTGTAGTGGTTTGAATTTTCAATATTTATGTAAGATAAGCATACAACTAAAAGATGAAAATAAAACTTAATCTAACCTAACTTAACCTATTCTTGCACGGTTAATGTACCGCTCAGAAAAACATTCAAGGAACACAGGCAGCTCATTCTCAGGTATAATGTTGAAGTGGTTAGAATGTCAAAACAGCACCATTATGCATCTTTGGACTACAATTTTAAAGACCGCTGCCAAATCTCTTTTCAACAAAGATAAATTCTAAACCTATCATACAGGTCCGACTTCATTTCTTTATTTAGTTACATTAGTCACTGTAATGTAATAATGTCAAATATAGATCGTGTCCCTGTGGCACTATATTCTCTAAACTCGGGAATTTTGGATAAAGTTATACCTACAGGTGGTTCACCGAGAATTGCATCGATCGATTGCAAAATAAAACTATAGCTATTCGCCTAAAATATTTTCAAGATGGCGGCAGTCCGGGGTATACCGGAAGTAAGCACCAATTTCCTAATTTTAAATAGAATACCCTATATATTGCTACGTTTTTAGATTTCATGTGAAATTCTGAATATATTTCATGGATAATATCCAAGTCTAACCCTTTTTGACTTATTGAAGTTCTTATGCTAAAATTGACGTTTACAGGCAAAAAATCAGTTGCACTTTTTGCATAAAAGAGGAATTTATTATTTAATTTGAAGTAAGTAGGTTGGCCTAATTAAATAGTATTGGAATATAGTTGTTGTAATTATTAATGCAGGATGTGCAAAATATACGTCTTAAAACGAAATCGGAAAAATAGTCGAAAGTCAATTTTTTTTAAACGGGAAGCGGCAACTTTTATAGATTTATGTTATTCAGCATTAAAAATAAGCATCACTTTGTATAAAGATGTCTATTATAAAAATGGGCAGTTTACGAAATATTGGCCATTCAGTATTTTTATTTTCTACAATACATACATACTGTTTGCATTTATTCTTTTTTTATTAGTTAGCCATGACAGAGTTTACAAAATTGTGGACAAAAATGTTAGATCTCTTTCCGCACTTAATTAGTAATTGTTCATGAGTGACTTTTTTATTGATTCAGGGATTAGATGTAGTGGCACGGTCGAAGCTGTTGTGGTTACTTATAAACTGTTTTATAGATCATACTTTTGATTGCATCTCAAATAAAATGGTCCAGTACTGAGTACAATTTTGTAAACATTGTCATGATTAACTAATGAAAAAAGAACTAATGCAAACAGTATGTATTCTAAAAGATAAAAATACTAACTTGTCAATATTTCTGAACTACCCACTTTTATCTTTATACAAAGTGACTTATTTTTAATGACGAATAAGATAAAACTTTAAAAATTGACGTATATTTTGCACACCATGTATCAACAATTGTAACAATTTTATATAAATAGTATGTAATTACTACTACTTTCGACAGAACTTACTTCAATTAAATAATAAATTCCTCTTTACGTGGAAAAAGCGCAACTAATTTTAATGTTGAAATATATTTAGAATTTTGCGTAGAGTCTAAAAAGTCTTTTTTATTGATTCTAGGGTTTAAATGTAGTGGTTGGTCCAAGCTGTTGTAGTTAGAAGTGTTTTATAGATCATACTTTTGATTGCATCTCAAATAAAATGGTCCAGTACTGAAAATTTTGTAAACATTGTCATGATTAACTAATGAAAAAAGAACTAATGCAAACAGTATGTATTCTAAAAGATAAAAATATTAACTTGTCAATATTTCAAACTGTTCAAATTTTATCTTTATACAAAGTGACTTATTTTTAATGACGAATAAGATAAAACTATAAAAATTGACGTATATTTTGCACACCTTGTATCAACAATTGTAACAATTTTATATAAATAGTATGTAATTACTACTACTTTCGACAGAACTTACTTCAATTAAATAATAAATTCCTCTTTACGTGGAAAAAGCGCAACTAATTTTAATACATGAAATATATTTAGAATTTTGCGTAGAGTCTAAAAAGTCTAAAAACATGACAATATACAGGCAATTCTATTTAAAAGAAAGAAGTTTGCCTACTTCCTATATAGCCCGAAGTGCCTCCATCTTGAAAATATTATAAGCGAATGGTGCCCGCCCATCGACTATGGTATAGTACCAAAATTTTAAATCATTCGTAGCTATAGCTTTTCCCCAATCAATCGATTCAGTTCCCGGTGAACCGATAATATTAATATGTGATGCATTTCTACAATTTCAAACCTGTTCAAATATCATAAATATTCAATAATTACAATAATATAAGCTAGTTTGAAACCAACCTCCTACAACTACAAAATGTTGCCAACGAATTGTTCCTAAAACGGAAATCCCGTTTGATGAGTAGTTTGTTTGTAAAGAATAGGTAAAGGCGACATACACTTAAGAAAATTTACTTATTTCCTATAGGCAATACCTATAGTATCTATAAGATTCACGATAATCGTAGATGTTTCGAACGACAATAGTCTGATGACTTCGTAGCTTTTCTTGCAACGATATCTATAGGGTCTATGGAAGTTTGCTGTTATGTAGCCACCTGTGTATTAAACGTAAGTGGTCATAAAGAAATCAACGTTACGTTTGCCATAGACGGAAGAGTTTAGTAAACGGCTATACTTTAAAAACGCTTCTCTGTTCAGGCATAATATCCCGAACTAATAGGATGATCTTTATCAGTATTTCCTGTCATATTCACCTGGACTACTATCACGTCAGTCTTTCTTGCAGTGAAATACTTGTTTCTGTAGTTATATCTATTTTTTCGTATATCTTCTTTAATTAATAAAGGTTTTGCAAAGTTTACGCCAGCGCAGATATTTAGAAATAGGTAGTGATCCAAAGTCGAGTGAATAGACCATTTTTGTTGGATGAACAAATTACAGAAATAGAGGCTCCAACTGTTCACCACAAAGGAGGGTGAAAAATTTTTCGCATTAGGGTTCGCACGCGATTTTCGCGCGCGATAATCAAACCAAATTTGCATTGTTGGATGAACAAATCATACTCTTTCTTTTAGTGGCACAAATTTACTTCAACTTTTGTAACTTCAATGCTTGTAACTTTGTTACTTGTACTTTGTTAGTTGCACAGCGAGCGCGTAACTGGCAACAACGCAAGTGGCGTTCTATCGCCGCACTTGTCTGTGTAATATCCACATATGTACGCTCTATTCACTCGTACTCATTGGATCGCTACCTATTCCTAGATATCTGCCCGGTATAGGGTCGGCGTTCACCCTATAGCGTCGACCCTTAAAACTCTGCAGCTGCATCCTGATTTCATAGTTTCAGGGCAACGGGCGTGGCGGAAGTAGACTTCGTATATAGGGGAGGATGCTCGGGCGTAGGCATGGGCATACGCTGTGGTGTCCGGCCGCTAACTGTCGGAATATACGGTGGGTAAGTTAGACACCCTACGGCACTTACCTCGAGAACTCTGCAGCTGCACTACCCCATCCCTGGTGACCGCACTCAGGGAAACGGGCGTGGCGAGAGGATTTGGCGAAGATAGTAGGAGAGGACAAAAGTCGGTTCGCCGAGGAGTAGTCCGCCAGCTGGTTGTCTGGTTGGGGAAACCTTTGGTTTCATCCTAAAACAACTCGGTGATTCTGGGACTCTACGGTTTCACTGTAGCTGCCGCGGAGACTTGATCGCCGGAGGGGCGAAAGAGTTGGCGCGGTTGGCATTTTGGGGTAGGGCTTCGGCTCGGCCGTCCCCGTAGTTCAGGCTTAATTCACGGGCGGGCTGGTTGTACCTCACGGCCAGATTCCGTTTCCCACGCTTGGCCGATAGTTGCCATCCGCAAGGAGGCCTAGGCCCCGTGGGGTTAGATGTGAGGCAGGAGTTGCAAAAGCGTCTCCAGCGGTGACCCGTCCAACGTTGATAAGGGAACTTGTCTAACACGGGTAGCACCGGGGAGAGGCTCGCCGGTCCTCTCCACGAGGTGTCGGTCTCGTGCGGGCGGTGAGATAGTGGGTGACAGTTTCAAGGCTCATAACTTATGTGCAGTGTGGTAGGAAATTAGCAGGATATGGGCTAACGCCTAGGTGCTTGCGGCTCAACATCTAAGCCAATTTCAAATCTTATATCTCCCCGGCCATTCTGTATATATAAGTCACGCTGCCTTTACAAAGGCATATATTTACAAGCGTGCTCTTCATAAAACGGGATTTATGAATAACTTCATTGTAAACACTTTGTATATAAAAGTGATATAGACGGTAAACGAAAAAAAAAAATAAACTGACGAATTCCTGCAATGTACTACACGTCGAGCGGCAACCAGAAGCGAGAAGCGGTGGAGAAGTGGACATTTATTCCGCAACTACACGTATATAAGTGCATATAGGTTCATAACAGCCATCGCTGTAATGTGATCCTCGTTATTTCACGTTATGCGGTGTGGCATTTATCCCCTCACTGACATTGTAATTCAAATTTAACGTATACGGTATATCATAGCTAATCGCAGATGTCATTAATATTTATATTAGTGGACCTAACTGCATGGAAGCTGTTTAAAAAATGCATGTTTAATGCTGAATTGCTCCATTTTTTTTCTATAAAATGAAATAAAACAGCTTTTCAGAAATTACTGAACATACAAGATTCTTCACAATGTTTAGTATTGATATATTATAAATTGTTTATATAGATAACTAATTTGTACAAATAAATTTGTGTTGATTTCAAAGTGAACAATTACTTTGGGTTTTGATACACTAGGTTCCAACTTCTCCCGGAAATGGGAGGCGTTTTTAATAATGTGTAGTATTTATAGAAAAAATAGAAATTGCAGTAACTTATTGACAAAAATAAAAACGCAAAATGAAAATACACCAAGTATCACAAATAAATACGTATGTTTTATTTGCATTGATGAATATATGTATTATTCGTTTTAGAGCATTCTTGTAAATCGTTTCCACTCGAGGCATATATATATATATTTTAACCATGTAGAAAACGCGTATAATAAGATAAGCAAAAGAAACCAAACTTATTACTCTAAGATCACTGCAACTTATTCACAGCAGTAATATCTTACCGGGTTTCTCAACTATTATTATATTAAGTCAAGGAAAATGATGAAAGTCCTTAGCCAAACATACATATTTCAATCGTTTTCTTATGTGAAACTGCATTCATATGACTCAAAAAATAATTTCCACGACCAAAAAAAAAAATCAATACAATAATATTCCTTTTGATTAAAAATATTTTTCTTATGTCAAAAACATTTATTTAAGTGAATAGTTTTGAATGAAACATATGTATATTTTTAATCATACGTTAATGGCAACTAAATAGATATAAAAGTACAAAAATCTTTGCTGGAAATAAAATAGGTAGTATGCAAATATAAGCACATTACTACCATGCAGATGTGTAACAAAGTTGTAATTAATATATTTATGCTTCTATGTCCTAGTAGTAGAGGAGCACTGTTTTGAAAAAGAGACGCGATATAATAGAGTTCATCATACTAAATCTTTACTGCACATCAAGATCATTTCTGTAATAAATGTTCATACACACCACGCACGAAAACAAAGTCGAAAAATAAATGATGCGGGTGTATTAAAATACAACAAAAACCTGTATTCCTTTAAATGTTTGGATTCTCTGTATTGCACACTTCGTCCATTTTACTTATTTGTTTCGAATTATCATAACAGGTGTTTGATATCATTAAAATCATCCAGAATTCTTCATAAACTAAGCAGAACACATGAGGTTTTATTAAGAACGAAAAGGGTATGCCCAGAAAACTATCAAACCGGACTGCCGAACTAATGCCACATTAGTTAGGCAGGAAAATCAAAAGAACGTAACATTGGATTTTTTCCACCATTGCGTATACACTTCTAGCGTGGCTGCAGTACTCTAAACCAAAAACCTAAAATTCTGAATTTTGGTAACTATGAAAATCAACTTTGCCCAAATGCATGTTTCATGTCACACGAATTCAAAAATGCAAAAGTATACATGATATTTAATTTAAAGTATCAAATTTAATGAAAATGTCGACAAATGCCAATATAAAAACCAAAGAAATGTCTATAACAGGCGCTCATGGTATATTGTTGGAATTGACATCTAGCGGGACTCACAACCCACGAGTTGTGCGAGCTAGGTCAGTATCAGCTGTATACCGACTTGTGTGTAGCATCCTTGCGGTGTGCTATTTCCTGCCTTGCTCACTAGAGGGCACGAGGGTGGAATTATTCCTTGTATGGAGTATCATACATAAGTGGACGCCTGCAGTGAAATTAGATCTTGCATTCGGAGTAGCGCTGATGAGACCTGGAAGGTCGAAACCACGTGGTCCGCTTCTAATGCTCTATTTTCATTGCATTCGGCCGGAGGGTGAATGCCAACAATATACCATGAGCGCTTATTATAGGCATTTCTTTGGTTTTCTATCAAATTTAAAAAAATTTCCAGCAAAAAAAGGGAACGCAAAAACTCGCAAAGTGCATGAGGTATGCAAATGGTGCTTGACAAATCTATAATAGTTTAAGAACAGAAAGCACAATTAATAATAGTATATTATGCAATGAGCATTTAATGATAGCTATTAAGACACGAGTATTGTAATGAATACTAGTGTCTTAATAGCCATTAAATGCGAGTTGCATACATTATTTTTTTCTACGACCCGATAATAACATACGTATTTCTTTAATTTTTACTATATTTAAATAGATACAGAGAACTGTCAAGTTTAATTAATTTTTATATCTGTCAGATATGTAGTCACGGCCATATTGTATATTGGAATATCGCATCCTATTGGATATAAACTTGTATCGTAATGAAAAAATCTGTATTTCTATTGGATATAAGTAAACTTGTATCATAATGAAAATCTGTATCGTAATGGACATCATTAAAGTATAGGTTCAGCATATCTAATAATACAATTAAAGTATGGAAGTAGAAAAATACATATGTATATTTTTTTTTAAACTTTTTATCGGGTTTAGAGATGCATAAAATTTTGATAAATTTTTGTAGTTTCTTTGTCAATTACTTCAACAAAACAATAAAACAAAAATTGGACTTAGCATAAAACTAAAGTTATAAAAATAAATACAGCCATAAATGTGAAATATATACAGGCAACTCAAAAACAGACGTTGTTGACAAGAAATAAGGTAATCGGGTCGTATTGAAGTTTATAAGTTTGAAGAAAAAAAAAAACATGCTACTTGTTGATAATTATTTTATAAACGTAGTAAATCGATATTTTCGGTATCGATTATCGACTGACTATTTACCCTACTAGTCGGCATAAATGTGGGTTCATCACTAAATCACTAAAATACCCATTACAAGATTATCATCGTTGTTGCCTTTTGTATCATTCACAAAACTTAATTCTTTTAGCGGAATCGTATTATTAAGTTCATGGATTCGTTGATGTTTATAGAGAAAATTTTTCTCGCTTAAAAATATTGCGCACTAATTTATTCCTAAATTTCCTGTCAGTTCTCTAGTAGAAGCTTTTGGTGGTTTTTGTACTGTTGGTGATTTTATTTTACCAGATTTTTATACTTCTAGTCTATATGAATGTTTTTATCACATAGAAGATTGTGGATTATATCATTTCTTTTGTTTGAAATGTTTTACCAAGACTTGATGAATACTAGGTTTGGGCGAAGTATCGATACATCGCTATTAATCCAGTGCTCGATACCATTACCGGTATCGATTCCTCGATACCTTGAACAACATCGGTATCAATACCTACACTGAAGGAAAAAAGTCATCATACAGGTAAAAAAATCGCTTGTTTTACAAATAAAAGACGAAAAACGATTTCGTTTGCCACAAATCGATCATTAACGTCAAGAAAAGCTTAACTTTGTTCATAATTAACTTATTATGAACAAAGTTACAAGCATTGAAGTACGCATGTAAAAATTCACCTGTCCTTTGTGGTGAAAGTTGAATTAAATTTATATCACCAAAAGAAAGAGTATGATTTGATCACAATACAAAATTTCAATTAATTACCTGCAGTGGTTTCAAACTTATGAATTTTTTACTTTACGAAATAGAGGCGAAAATCGCATGCAAACCCTCTGTTCACGTGATTTTCGTCATAATGTTGTAAATTTGATAAAGTAGATATGTTATTGACTATAATTATTGAAAAATCGATACCTACAAAGCATATGCCTAAATAGTGATACTAGAGTATCGATACCAAGGTATCGGTACCTGTCGATACTTAACCGAGTATCGAGACCTCCATTGGTATTGATACCCGATACCGAAAACATAGGTATCGCCGAGCACTAGTGAATACTATACCTCGCAGAATACAGGCGATGCTACCCAAAAAATAGCATTAAACAATTTTTGTTTGTTAATTCTACATTTGCTCATCTTTCTATTGTCTTTATTCTCGTGATATTGCTTATAAGTGTTGATTACTGAATATGTATTTATTATAATTAAGATACGCTAATGATGTGAAATAAATAAAACTATATCAAGTTAATGCGCTACTACTTGCATTTTTGCTTACTTAATATCTATCCTTGAAAAACACTAGTGCACAAACTGGGTTGGTAGACAAAACATTACCAATTTACACTAGCTAGTAAAATGGAAAATGGTAGAAAAAATGTGTATTATTTCTATATTCCAAACACTGACAGAATTACGAGAGCTGTTCTCTATCCAATGAGCCTGGTAAAGTAAAACATAATTTATTTCCAAAAACATTTATTTATCATTTTTCAAAATTTTCAAAATGATTTTTGCATCTCTGAAAACCAATCTTGAAAACATTTTCTCCAATCTTCTGACCATAGTTTGTTTATTTCGTTTTTCAAGTCATTTACAGCTTCTGCGATTGATGTAAAACGTAAACCCTATAATTAATCCTTTACCCGCGGAAATAAAAAGTTGTTAGATGCTAGATCTGAACTATACGGTGAATGACCCAATATTTCCATGTTTTGGGCATTCAAATACTCACAAATTTTCGAGATCATAGTAGTACACTCATGTTACATCATTTATGATGATGTACACCGAATAAGACGATCCACGATCAAAGTGATCTAGTGTAGATCTGCATCATCTCACGCGATCACCTTTTTGAATTAAACTCAAATTGGAGGGAATCCACTGAGAACAAAGCCTATGGATCTTTAAATGTTTGTGTAAAATAATGTTAATTGCTTTCATATCAATCTGAAAAGTTGCCTGGTAGTTCTGACAATAGTACGCCGGTCTTCAATAATCATGTTCCGAATAAGAGTAATATTTTTTCTACAGCTGCCATTTTTGCCTTAGGAGCTCAAAAAGTGTTATTTCAGAAAAGTTGACCGCGTTGAAATACATTATACCACCGTTTTACGGTAGCGAAGCAACACGACTTGTCTTCCTCGAAACATTCCTCACGGCTTAAGCCACGCTTGAAATTGTAAAAATCACTGCTCGATAATATTCATTATTCAGTTCAGTGATTTATTGGCGAAAGAATTACTTTAATAAACTAATGTAATTTACAATCAGATATCTTTGACAACTGTCAATATAACTAAACTTGTAAACAACTTATTGAAATTGTTATACAGAATTTGTCGCAAAATATCATCGGCTACTAGGATAGGCTCAGCGGAAAGAGAACTTCGTCGTATGCATAAATTAGTTTCCCCTAAAGCCACAATATTTGATATTTTACTCTTACTAGTACTTTTTCGAATGGTAAATTCACTAGGTGTTATTATAAATATAACATTCCTGCATTTAGGATGTGAATTGTATTCTATACAGAATCTATAGCTTAGAAAATGATGAGAAAAACTAACTACGGCCTTACTTTCTTTTATTTATACTTTTCTCTTAAACTACAGCCGATTAATTAATTAAGTAAATAAAGTAATTTGCTTAATTTGGCGTATCGTGTAGCAATGAGAATCTTGAAAAAGGTTATTCCACAAATTTTTGTAAATTGTATTTTTGGGAAAGGATAATGAAAAATGAGAAACCCATACTTCTTAATTTTGAATCAGGTCACTAATATAGCCAAGGAAATATATAGATGATATGTTATTGTTGCAGTTTAACTAAATATACTTTGTACTAATAAAAGGATCGATATTTCAACAAATACTGCCGATATAAATTAAATATTTGTTATAATGCGAAAATAAATCTTAAAATACAGGGAGGGTACCTGCAGCCGGGTATCCGATTTTGAATAGCTCAAAATTGGTAGTCTCAAAATTGCTCATGCTATACAGTGTGTTTATTAAGATGTGTAATATAAAAATTTTACATGTAAAATTAAATTAATACAAATATTATCTCCCGTCATTATTTTGGATCAAAATTGAGTCGAGTATTCGGAGTTAAAAGGCCTAATTCACTAATTAGTTTTGTTAAGTATGCAAAAAAATCAGTAATCACTATAACTTATTAGGCTAAATAGTGCCTACACATACATTATAAAAAAACTGTCATTTTACCTGTCAAATACATATATACAGGGTGAGGCATCAGTGCGTCAAAGCTCAAATATATCCATTAATATTAAAGATATCAAGAAACTTTATGTACAAAAATCATAAACAGTCTTAAGCTACGTCTTTTAAAAGTATTTTCATATATACAGGGTGTTTCATATTGCCAAGATGAACCAAACATATATTTTCGTAAATGGGATTATACTATGTATTATTTCAAATTTAGATTAAGTGTATCTTCCTCAATCCTTTCACTTGTTCACGGTGTTCACCGTTCTGAGTATTCCACACGAAATAGCTTGAAATTGTTTTTGTACTGGAATAACGTTTTTGTATTGTTACAGTTTTATAGCAAAGTGATATTTTGCCAATATTGCGAAAAGTGTGTACAGGACGATTCAAAACCCAAATGCATTATTTTCTCATCTTTTTTAACACGTTGACTGCCATGAGAAGCCTCACGTGATGCACGGCAAAATTTCCACAGCAGCCACGAGAAGCAACAGTTGATTCTCATGCAGGTTTACTTTTAAATGCCAAACGCATTAGCGTTTGATTCTCAGATTACTAAAATACTTATGCCATCCAAAATACATGGCTGTAAGAACCAGAAGCTGTGATTGGCCTATGCTTAAGTGAATCGAGTGTTGATTCTCATGGCCTGAAATATTTGTAGTAATTGAATTTCCATTGTAACACAAACTCCATAAAAATCATATCTTTATTTTTTTTATTTTTTTTTATGTGTGGTGGGTGCTATAATAAACATAATAACAAAAGTAAAATACATTTATTGACGTGCAGAAATAACTAATTAATCAAAAAATACTTGGAAATATAAAGAAATGTTCAATCAATGGTCCTACATACTTTTGCTAGGGCTGAACTATGCCCTCTCATCTACAGATATTACAGCCCATACCGGCTGCGGATGTGGTGTGTCTAAACGTAGTGGATCAGCTTATTGTGAGGAAGTTGGTGGTTGGTCTGGGTTCCGACGAAGAAGCAGGTATTGGGCTCTTGTTACGATGGTACGAGGAGGAGGCCGTCCGGGTCCAGGCCAGCCGTTGCTGCTACAATGGGGTTGGAGGACTTTCCCGTTCGGTCCGAGGTATTGGTAGCTAGCTGCGCCGCGAATTGACAGAGAGATGAAATTTCCAGGTCCCTTCGGAGATCAACATTCCTCACGAACCAGGAGGCATTAACGATTATCCTCAAGATTTTATTTTGCTGGGCCTCCAAACGTTTGAAGTGTGTATTCGCAACGCAGAACCAGGACAGGGTGCATAGGTAAGTATAGGACGCAGAAGCTTTTCGTGCAGATAAAGGGCTAGACTATAGATCTAGCGGCACCAAAACGGTTTATAAACTTTGTTACGTGTTGGCGGAGGGTCAGTCTGCTGTCCAGAATCATCCCAAGATAGGTGACCGAAGAACACCAAGTCAGGCGATAGTCGGCAATACAGAAACGTTATTATCTCGTACATGTATGAACTTCAAAACAGCAACTCAAACAATAGTTTTTAGAGCATTCTACACAACGATACTTCGTTATTATGGAAATGCCATGATTTTAGCAACAACTGGAATCGATTGCGAGGAATTAGATCTTTCATTTTGTTATCATACAGAATACTTTTGGACCAGTACGATTCAATGGACGGAAACTGGCAGAGGCCCAACCAAATCAAAATTCCAATGACACATTAAATTTTCTCATTATTTGTGTCACGCCATTCGTGAATCCTGCCTTTGCGAAATTTTTCAGCCGCTATAATGCAAGTCCATATAAACAAAGGATTTGAATACCGCAGTCTTTTCGAAGAAATTTCTAGTTATGACGATGAGGGCGTTAAATATCGTAGAACAACTTTAATTAAAAGATATTACCCTTTGAACTAAACATATCATTCTATAGCACTGCATTTTTACAAGAATAGACTTGTTTTCTTATGAATCAACATATGATTCACACGGCTAGTATGGCAGTTTTTATTTATGTGGGGCCGCGTGAATCATATGCTGCTTCTCGGCTAAAAACAATACAAAAACATGAGCTTTTTGCAAAAAAGAATCATAATTTGCAATGTACTGTCTTATTGCTAGCATATTTAATTATAAAATTGGTCCGGCTAGACTGGATGGATTTTTAGTAACTATTGTAGCAGTCAACTTGTTAAATGGATTTTTGGACATTTGGTAGTTGCGTTGTATTTAAGTTTCTATATCTCCATTTATAATTTAATAGCGTTTTCATTTTTTTCATGGCTAATTTGACATACATATTACAATTGTTTTGAAAAAGCTCACCTTTCATTATGGAAAAATCAAATATCTCAGAAATTAACGATTTTGGATATAGGGAGTGGTTGATAAAAATGAAAGTGCATACAGTGTCCTTCCCTTTTTTAGTATAAAATATAGGGTGATCCATTTAAAAAAGATGAAAAAATAATGCATTTGTGTTTTGAATCGTTCTGTACACAGTTGTTGCAATACTGGCAAAATATTATGTTGCTATAAAACTGTAACAATATAAAAAAGTTATTCCAGGGAAAAAATAATTTTAAGCTGTTTCGTGTGGAATACAGAGGACGGTGAATACGCAATGATTTTCAAACAAAATTGACCATAACTTCTGAAATATTCGGTAGTACTCAATGAAATCTTATATTGAAGGATTGAGGAAGACACACTTAATCTAAATTTGAAATAATATATAGTAGGTCCCACTTAAGAAAATATATGTTTAGTTCACCCTGGCAAAATGAAACATCATGAAAATAATTTTAAAATATGTAGCTTAAGGCTGTCTATGATTTTTGTACATAAAATTTCTTGATATCTTCAATATTAATGGATATATTGAGCTTTGATGCACTAATGCCTCCCTGTATGTATTGGCTAGTACTGTTTTATTTTAGTATTTATTTCAAATAAATATGAATTATTTTATAATTGAAGAAACGGTATTGTTTACAAATTGGTACTATGCAGGAGATTCCCCTATTATTTATTAAGTTGGAGACAGTTTCCTAGTTTTGTAATTTAATAAAGAGTCGTGGTTAGGTAATGGTTAGTCTAATAAGTTACAATAAGTTTTTACTGAAGATTAAGAAAATTCTTTGCCTATTTGATAACGAATTAGTGAATTACATGTAGCTTTCAATTCTGAACAACTTTTCCTTTTCAATTTTGATCTAAAATAATCACAAAAAATAATATTTCTATTAATTTAATTTCAAATGTAAAATTCCCGTGGATCAATCAATACAACATACAGTATTGGTCAAAACTAAAGCACCTCCTTCCACGATTGTAATTAACACCATTTTTTTTTTAATAAAACATAAAAATTTAAATATATTTACATTTATTGTTTACTTATTATTATAGTATTTGCAAAACCTTACAACAATTATTCGGCAGTGTTAATATAAAAAGTGTGAACGAAAAATGTATATAATATGTCAAAATTGGATGGACAAAATTAAAACACCTCCTTAAATCAGAAATTTCTTAATATTTTATAGCAAATCCTTTACTTTGTATATCGGTAACACATCTTTTTGGCATCGAAGATATCAAGTTGTCAATAACATCCGTTGATATGTTGTACCATGCTTCTTTAACAGCTTCAAATAATGCCACTTTTGTTGTACAATTTTCTCTATTAATTTTCATATTTACGATCTTCCATAGATTCTCAATAGGATTGAGATCGGGAGATTGGGCAGACCACTTTAAAACCTCTATAGCATTTTGCTGTAACCAAGTTTTACAATGTTGAGACGTATGCTTCGGATCATTGTCATGCTGGAACCTCCATTTTAATGGCATTTCTTCTTCCGCATACAGCAACATTACATCTTTTAAAATTTCAGTGTACATGAAACGATCCATTATTCCCTCTATTCGGTGGATAAGTCCGATTCCTTGTCCACAAAAGCACCTCCAGACCATAACATTTCCTCCTCCATACTTGGTAGTTGCGATGCAATATTTAGGATTTAGTCGTTGTCCTTTTGGTCTTCTTACTCGCCTCATTCCATCGGAATCTTTCAAATTATATTTTGATTCATCAGAAAACAATACAGTTTTCCATTTTTGGACTGTCCGGTCGAGGTGAGCTTTGGCAAACTGAAGCCTGGCTGTTCTGTTTTTGGACGAAATAAAAGGCTGTCGAGCAGGTCGTCGACTGAATAACCCGGCTTCAATTGCTCGTCTTCTAATCGTAATTGGTAAATTTAATTGGTTTTTCAATTGATTGGAAGAAACAGTAAGATCATTTTGAATTTATCTTTTAATCCGTGAATCGTCTTGTCTTTTACTTTTTCGAGGCCTTCCGCCGGTATGTATAGTAGAAATGCGACCGTTCTGTTGAAATTTTTTAATTAGCCGCGATATCACTGATCTGTTTACCGAATATTTTTCACTTAGCTTATGTCTGGATAAACAGCTTTTCCACTCACTAATAATTTTATTTTTAAATTCAATTGAATACGTATTTCTTGCCATATTTATCGTCTTAGCTGTATACTAACGAACAATGATCTCATCCATAAATTTGTCTATTTTGTTGGATGCGGTCGCTGATGTGGCATTTTACGTGCACTTCACTAATATCTTGCATTTGATCTGACAGAGGTGCTGTTCTTTGAAAAAAGTAAAGGGGTGCTTTAGTTTTGTCCAACCCATTTTTAACTATTATGTAAATTTTTTGTTTGCATGTTTTATATTAAGAATAGTTTTGTTAAGTTTTATTAATAGTGAACTAATAAGTAAACAACAAATTTAAACATATTAAATATACTATGTTGTTTTATTACAACTAGGCCTTAATTACAACCGTGTAATGGAAGGTGCTAATGTAAGGTAATTTCAAAACAATTAATGAATGAATTTCTACAATATAAAACTCACATATTGTTTAATATTCTATTTGATAATGAATTAAACTTTTTTACTTAAATGAAATCTATTACAAAGCTACTGTCAATATGTACAGTTGTAATACTAATAAATCAAAAAATGCCTACATATATAGGGACTTACCGGAACATCCAAGATTGATGGTCGATTCAAAATTTCCTCATAATTTCTGGTTACTACTGAAGAAGAATACGATGATGAAGCACCATTTTCTGTAGGTGTTGACTTTCTCTTCTTAGCTGAGGATACTTTACTAGATTCAGAATTACGCTTTGTTCCAGACATCTAAAATATAGATAATATAAAATTTAAAGAAATGTTAATTCGCAGCTTTTACATGTAACCAAAATAGTTAATAAAACTAACTTACTTTTCTTTTCTTTGGTGTAACAGGCTTTTCATTTTCTTCTTCTTTCAATCTGTTGAATTCAGAATCTATCTCATTTTCCGTTTCAAGCTTGAAATTTGGATCAGACTAGAAAATTTCCACAAGTTACATTAAGATCATTAATAATGTATGAATTTAATAATACTTATTAAATACATATTCAAAATTACTTAAGTAACATACTTACATTTCTCTTTTTTATATACTCATCAATTTCAGCGACAGCTTTCCTAAATGATGAATTCTTGCTTGAAGTGGCCAATATGGGTTTGAACTCTAAGTAAGGCTTTATATTCTCATCATCAACCCATGCACTAAAATTACATTGATAAGTTATAAGTATCACATTACAAAATATAAGCATAAGCTTACTAATCATGGGTTCCAAAGAAACATACAAATGTGGCATTCTTCTTACTTTTCTTGACACTTTCTATCGGAACAGTTACCTGAAAAAAAGAAAACATTGCTAAATGTGGCACAATTTGCCATCTAAAAGATAGTGTGAGACATATATAAATAAAACTTTCTGATAAGGTTTTAGTGGTTAGAAATTTGAATAAGTTCCATATATTTCAGTGTAAATATAGGCGTGCGCACGCATTATTCGGCTTTGGAGAGGGAATAACGGTTGTGTTGAATGTGGCGGCTCCAATACTTACGCGGCTAGGCCAAGGCGAACAGTTCTTTATTTTAGCCCTGAAAAATTAGAAAAAAATATGTAAGCACTTCTTATAATTACTAGATTTTTTTCAAACGGCAGAAAAATTACTAACCACACTAAATCACCAATCTTGTACGATTTAGGCATTGTAACCTCCTACTTCTATTAACTTTCAACTCAGAATGGGCAAATTCTGTTTATACCGCGTTAGCATCCAAAGAGAGGGGATAAATTTCTTGGTGCGCCTGCGTATTACACTTTATATGAAAAAATTATATGTAATACAATTTTAAAATTATTTTACATCTTGAAATAATCTAGAATCTGATTTAATGAAGTTAATTAGCAAAATTACAAATAAATTATTTTAAATATGTATTATCAGTAATTCTATATGAAATATAACCAGTATAAATTCTGATTCTAGGTAGGCTATCATGCATGCCAACGTAAAAAATTGAAATTACAATTATGAGAAAGTGAAGATGAAAGTTTTGTTCTTGTGTTCTAGCGGTAACTGTTTTTGCGTAAATTGCGTTTTTGTAAGTTATTTATTACATTTTGAACTCTGTCGGATTAGTACACTTTGTGGATATAACTTGCCTTTGTGTAACACATTTAAATAATTGAAAAAAGACCATGCTTATTAAGTACCTATTCGTTATGATTTAAAATCATTCTTTATTTTGAAGTTAATTATTCTCAAGGTGAGAATAGCTAGAATCTTCATATAACAATTTTTTTTTCAATTACTTGAAATTATATGTTCTCACTTTTTATTATCTTATTTAATACCTTTTATATATAATTTAATATATATATTTGAGATTTGTTGTTGTAATTCTGAGTTAGATGTATGGTTAGATGTTAGAAGAGATGTAGCAGAGCACACGTAGCCATCAAACCTCAGTTCGTCATTTACATTTGTTTTCCACATTAGTGGCTGTTTAAACTACGGAAAGTTCATATTATCATATTGTTTAAAATAAACGGTAACTATTTAAAAAGGAATGCAAATATTTTACAGTTACAGCAAACTCCCCACAAAACATAAAACGTCAAATGGCAGCAACCTGATATATAGATTTTACACATTTAAGATGTAATAATGAATTATAAAAGTTATTTTTAACACGGAAATGTCAAATTAGAAATATAAAGAGCTGATAATATTGTATGAGATTTTATTACAAACGCGTGTATATCATGCATATATACATCATTGAAAATCATTTATCATTTGAAAAAACACAAGATGGGGTTTTCCCGCAATTCTTCCAAGAAAATTGAATAGACCCGCGAATAGACCATGTGACACGCGATACACTGGGTGCATTCCGAAATCTGCTGAAATAGCTGTTACTGCTTTACTGAGATCGAAGAGCAGTCAACAGCGTACACATTACACATGGCACACCCAGTTCAACCAATATCAAAATGTGAGGAATCTAATTAGATAATAAGATGTTTTCTTTCAAATAGTTGGCAGCCCGTTTATATATGGTCTTGACTTCACCTCATAACCAACAGCAGTTTCAGCAGTAACTTATGACGTCACTCTTTACTGACATGGCGCTTTGTATAGTTTCCTCAGTATGTATAAACTGATTACGGAACACCAATTGAGTACTGTCAGTACTCTCAGCAGATTTCGGAATGCACCCTAACCATCACCACGTCATATGCACACCATAAAATACACTAACCACTGTATGGAAAACGAAAAGTATAGTTAATAGTAGGTGTATACTGCAGTGCATGTCAAACATAATACCCGGTTCATTTGAATAGTTTATCGCATATTCACCGGTTCACTTGTAACCGTGGCACCGTGGAATAAATGTGCATTTCTGCTTCTTATATTATTTATTTTGTAAGTACACAAAAATTGTTACAGAAAATATCAAACAACGCATCATTTTTTTAAAATTACAACTTCTTTCCATAACTTCTCCTCCATTTATTCTTTTTAGATAGATATTACAATAGTTTGCGCTATCGCATAAATTGGCGATATGATCGGCGGTATGATAACATAAACATAGAAAATACCTACTTTAGTTTTCTGTAATATTCATAGATATATTAAGGGCAATATTAGCAGAGTGAGTTCAGTTCAATGTAGTCATTTTATTAATGCAAAAGTAAATTAGACTAGCTAGATGTTTAAGTGACAGGCGGCATTTAATATAAATAATCAGAAAATAACTGTTTTCATATGTTTCGTTTATCCATTACTATTTATTTTAGTTACATTTAAAATATCATCGAAATATAAATCAGGATCACACCCGCTAAACATTTTTTTTTTAATTTTGTAAGAATTTTCTATTATAAATAGTGATGTGCGGTACTGTGATTTTAAAAAACTAGCTAGGTAGATACACGGTTCCCAAAATTTCGAATAACGGGTAATCCGGTTCTTAAATTCTACCCGGATCACAGTTCTTACCTGATTCTCGATTCCAATGCGATTCTCCATTCTTCATCTAATAATATTCCATATAACATACATTATACATATGTTATGTACTATATCGCAGTACAATACATTTAATGTACTGACACATACATAAATGTATGTACCTACTATTAAAAAATTAAAAGTTCTCACTTTACTTATCGGGATACGTATATTTAACACAAATAACGAAATATTATGAATTTAGTTATTCGATCAATGAAATAAATAAATCAATTAATAATATGAATCAATAAAAAAGAAATAAATTCGAAGCTAGTAATATTCGAACAGGGTATGAGGAACCATAGGTATGTATAATAAAGATATTTCCGGTAAACTACCCTATTCGTTTTCACAAAAAAGTAGCTAAATACTACAGAATTTTTATTGAGAACTTCCGAGTTCTGGCCGCGCCATAGTAGTGTAATTTATAAACAATACAAAAATAAACTAAATACAAAATAAAGTCAAATAAAAACACAAAAAAAGTGTAAAAATCTAGTAGATCGACATTTCGCCACTAATGTAACTAGCTACTTCAAGAGCAAAACCACGCTGGAGTCAAAAACCTCTGCTGAGCTACGCTTAGCCTACAGAATGTTATTCGTAATGCAATTAATTAATTAAGCTGTTTTCCAAATAAGAGATTTATCTACACAAAATCAGTTAGTTAGATCTGTTAATATTCGGTATCCTGAAGAGGACTAGATCTGACTATGTGTGAAATGTGAATAATGCATAACAATTGTTACGTTACTTAAAAATGTTAGAATATATTAGAATAATAAAAATTAACTCATTCCATATAAAAGGAAAACAATTGTACAAATCTTAGTTGAACATATTTTAAAAGAATTATTCTAATAGAGCTAAAACTTAATCTTCAGAAATACATTATTAATAAAGCCTACAAAACTTTTAGGTTACGTAAAATACCTGATTGATTCACTAATATTGCCACAGCCCTGACGGCTTAATAGTATATAACAGTGAAATTTTTCATGGGGGTTCCTTTTGCTCTACAGGCAACAGTTAAAACGCAATTTTACTTTAATTTGCCGAATCACAGAATCTGACTGAGATTTTGGCAAAGCGAACTATGGATTCCTCTAATAGGCGAATGTTAACGTGACAATAACCATGCATAAAGACAGATTGAAAATGATTTCAAACTGATTTTTTCTGTTTTTTAAGCTAGCATTTGTGAACAGTTTAGTGCTGTGGAATGTAGCACGTCGTAGTGTTACCGGTCAAACTATTAAAGTGCTACAAGTATGAAAACACAGGGCAACTTGCAAAATTCAGTTCAACAGAATCCGAGTTATAAGCATATTCCTTTAAAACGAAGTTTCCCCTTCCCTTATTTGATAAAATACAAAAATTTGTCCAGTGTAAAACATGTCGAATTTTCAGAAAATTCCGATATTCGTATTTGTGATAGACCTTTTACCTTGGTAAATTTTGTATAAAGTAAGACTTTAAATGTTGTCGTAAGTTACGCTATCTAACAGTCATCCTGAAATTCTTTGAATACCTAATTTCCATATGTTTCTCGGGGCAACTTTAATAAGTGATCATTTTTTCTTGAAACTACTATAAACCATTTCTGAGATATGGCCGAGCGCCACCAGTAAGCCTTCAACTGGAATTTTATATGCACTACAGTTTTTATTTCACGGGAAAAACTTACAATCTAGAAAAAAAAGGCACCATCAAAACATACGAAGTAGAGCTGATTTAGTTATTTTATTTGCTATGTTATAATACATAATATTAATAATAACTAATTAGTGATATTAATTTTTAAAATAGATATTATGCAATTCAATTCCTATAGTATAATACTAAAAAACATTACAGTTTTAAACTTATTTATATAATATACAGATTTTGTTGCGAATTTTTATGTAAGTGGCAAATATAAATATTAGGAAAATAAAAGAATTTATATAATTCGTAATAAAATACATTTAATTCAGCATGCATTGCTAAATGTCTCAAATTTGTGAATAAATAAATAATCGGCAGACCTACACCGGTTTAAATTGTACAAAGAAAATATTCGTGAGTGTATCAGCCTTTTATATTGTAAGGGTATCTAGAAAGTGTCAGTGGTGTAATGAACAACAATAATAGTCGAGATTGAAATAGAGAACTTTGAATAATTTTTACATAATTTCTTACTATACTTACAAGGGACGTAGAAGAAACTGTAAATACTGAAAAGCTTGCCTTTGCGTAAGATTAACCTATTTTTATGTGTTGATTTAGGTATAGAGCTTTCTCTAAATGTTTGCACTACGTTCAAATTACTACTATTTGTCACTTAAAAGTAGATGTCGATGTTTCCTTATAAGTGTGTATCAATCAGACATAAGAATTTCATTGATTTATATATGATCATATATAATGATGTTTTCTACATACTACTGCATTCAAGAATATAATAAAGGAATACAGGAACGAAGGAAATACTGTAGTGTTTTAAAAAAATCTGTACCGATTAAAATTTCACTGTCGTGGAGAAGGTCATAAGTGATGCTTTTATCATCTTGTATTCATCATAAAAGTGAAGTACCGCAAACTTTCTACGCGGCACAAAACCTGACTAAAGACTCTTTGAAGTATTTCTTCTAGTTGTAATTGTCATAAAATGTGGGCGAGAAATTCCTCCATCGTTAATTCTTTTCTTTTTTACGAAACTAATTTGTAGTTTTCATTCAACTCATATGCGTAATATTTTACAATGTTAGACAATTTTTAATAATCTACCTAACCATGAATATTTATACATGGAATAAAGCAAAATTAAATACTGTTAGAGTTAGTACTTTAGACATGCGAGGCAAGTTTTCAGTGCAATTTACAAATTTCTATTCTTGCTGCTAAACGCTCTTAAGTTTTTGAAAACTTCCTATATATTGCAACATTAATTGCAGCTATCAGGTACAAATTTTATTCATTTAACAGATTTTATGAACAATGTATAAATTTTCTAACATTAGGTAAACACCAAGTAAACCGCTGAAAACATCTGATTAACGGCATTATCTTTAAAATTATACAATTTTATTAAAACCAAAAATAATTTCTTAGCTTAAAAAAAAGAACTTTCAACTTGTTTTGGTGGTGTGTATTATATGTAAGAGTAGACAAGTCATAAATATCACAAAAACATTATTTTGTTAGTGAAATGCTAATTATGTAAGTGCACATAGTACAAGTGATCCAAGAATTTAATTTGAATTTTCTACTGAAGTTACATAGTAAATTACAATTTTAACCGGTGCATAGACTTACTTCTTCAAAATTAAACGTAAAGAAAATATTTCCGAGGAGGGATCATAGTAATCAACAAAGTCAACGTTTCACCTCTTTCATCAAAGGTTACTCCTAAAATCGGGAATAAAGTATACCATAATTGGTACAATCGATACCAGCGTTGTGGCATCAAGACTAGACAACTTAGTTTGATCCATTATCAGAAATAGTACCTTTACTATACTTATATCTTCAGGACGAATATTTGAATATCACTATTTACGTCCTTATTCAATAATGCAAACTGTGTATTAATAAAACATATTACATATGGTTGTGAATATAAACACAAGTTAATAAACTGCGTAAGTAATTTGCTGTTGTTAAATTCTAAACGATCTTATAAAATTAGAGTCGCTTACAAGCTACAGCATTATGCATTTGTTATCATTTTACTTATAGTAAAATATGTATTTATATATTCGAATTACACTGTAAATTTTATTCCACCCAGGAAAAATAAGCTGAATAACAGTAACCAGATTATACATTTTCAATATACGTACGGATATACATGTCGTGTTAAATAAAATAAAGAGTCATTGGAAAAGCATGAAAGATAACAAGAACGTATTTGCTGTTAGAGAGTGTAATTATAGCAATATAGTTTGCCAGCAAAAATTAATTGGAAATATCGAATATGGTGAGCAATTTTGTTCTTTACTACTACTATTTAACATTTCCCTGGAATCCAAGCTACCGTAAAACGAGGGAGGGGGGAATGGAGATACTTCATACAACGGTACGACTTGATACAAAATAGCGGAAATATTTGCTACAATGATGAGGGAACCTTATTTTAT
The DNA here is from genome assembly GCA_023690525.1 of Holotrichia oblita. Classification (NCBI taxonomy): domain Eukaryota; kingdom Metazoa; phylum Arthropoda; class Insecta; order Coleoptera; family Scarabaeidae; genus Holotrichia; species Holotrichia oblita. Next base: position 43,832,384 of record CM043018.1, on the reverse strand, counting down.
TTTAAATAAAATCTGTATTATAGATTCGATTAGCAGCATAATGCCTTACAATTAGCTGAAGTTAGTATCTAGAATTGTTACTAGATGTCGCTTTAATACAACGTTAAATCAAAGAAGATAATTGAGATATTTAGGTGAAATTTTATGTATGTAGTCTCTATACTATCCTCTTTGTTTCTACAAAATTGAATTTCATCGAAATTACTCAGTCTTAAGTTGCAAAAGAAATCTTAATTTAGTGTCTTTACAGGGGTGACTTGATACAATGCCTAGAAAGTACAAACGTCGATCTGATGCTAGACGTTATGCATATTTCAACCAGGAAAATATCCAAAAAGCTATTGATTATGTTAGAGCGAATAAGTTATCGCTTAAAGCAGCTGCCGAGAAATATAACGTGGATAAAATGAAACTCTATCATGTAATATAAGGAAAAAAAAAGTATGATAGCCAAACTGCTATGTCGTCGGAAGAAGAAACACTTACAGATAAGTTGTTAATAGCTGGGACCTGGGGTTCCCTATGACAGAGTATGATGTTAGAAGAATTGTGAAAAGCTATTTAGACAGACAGGGAAGAACGTCGTAAATCTTCAAAGATAATATGCCGGGAGAAGACTGGGTCAACGGTTTCATGAAGCGTAACCATACACTTAGTATAAGAATGGCTGAAAATATAAAGAGGTGCCGTGCCGGAATTTCTCCGAATACTATAAATCAATATTTTGATAATTTAGAAACTACATTAGTTGGTGTTGAACCTCAGTCACTCATGAACTATGATGAAACCAATCTCTCGGATGATCCAGGTAGAACAAGAGTGGTGGTTAAGATAGGCTGCAAACATCCTGAGTTCGTACTAAACACCTCAAAAGCGTCCACTTCGATCATGATGTCTTGTGCAGCTGAAGTTACACTTTTACCCCAATTTGTAATATATAGATCTCTTCATTTGTCGGATACCTGGACCACAGGTGGCCCCAAAGGAACTCAATACAGTAATACGAAGTCTGGGTGGATCAATCAAAAAAACCTTCGAAATGTGGTTTCTGTCCATAGCTCTACCCTATCTCAAAAGACAAGATAAGCCTCGAGCCCTAATAGGAGATAATTTGTCATCCCATCTCTCTGCTCAAGTAATCGCCGAACGTGAGGCAAACGATATCAGGTTTATATTTCTACCCAAAAACTCGACACATTTATGCCAACCTCTTGATGTGTTTTTTTTTCGACCTTTTAAGAGACATTGGAGACAATTGCTGTTAGACGGGAAAATGAAGGGGCATAGCTATACCCAAGGATCGGTTCCCTTCAAAATTAAAGAAGTTAATGTAAAAAATTGAACCAACTTCGATCGAAATTATAAAAGCAGGTTTTGAAATGTGGTATATTCCCGCTGAATAGGGAGAAAATTTTGCGTCAAATTCCTACAGAAGAAAAACATCCCGTTAATGCAGGGCCTGACATGAATAATTCTTTGGTTGAAGTTTTAAAAAGCTTAGATATGGTGATCCTGAGTCTTCAACACCTAGGAAAAAAAGAATTTGAACGTCCAACCTGGTAAAAGCGTGGCAAATCAAGATTCAGAGAGCAGCGATGAAAACGTCTATGACAATAACGGTAGTTCTGATCATCCTGTCGACTTTATAGAGACGAAGGAAAATTTTGAAGAACCTGTGTTTACTGAAGGTACATTACAAGATCATGAAGAAGCATAGAATACGCTGACATGCGTTTAAAAACAACTTACACACACAAAACTACACCGCGAGAGTTTGAAACTATATAAGCCAAAGAGAATATCTAATGCATTTACTTTGTTCGTTAACATGGTAAAGATGGTGACATAGTAGCTCTGCAATGAATTAATATAATGTATTTCATCTTATTTATAATCTGATTACTGAAATTATTCTTATTACAATCATATATTATACCTCCCCGGTAAAGCAGGCAAATCGTAAACATTACCTTAAGTATAATAAAATGTTACAATAGGTAATGCAAAAAGAATTTAACATCGAAACATTCACTATAATGTGTATTAACAAACAAATTTTATAAAACAATTTAAAAAAATGTCATTTCGGCCTATTTTTACCTATTTATTATGCAAAGAATTACCATTATATGAAACCGTTAAAGCAGTTTTCACGCTATTTTATATCCATAATGTAAAAACGATAAGAAATATAAATTTTGTATAAAATGTTCAATATTTGTCATGAAAGTAGTAATATACGCTAAAGTGTTTGTTGGAATTAGCATATTTTGTTCATTTTAGCAACATATAATTGATGGCCAATTATGTATTAGACACCCTTGGAAAACCCCGGTATTATTGCAAGTAATAACGCTTTTATGATTCATTGTTAGACATTGTTACGGAGGGGATGGTATCATTATAGGAATAGCATTGTTTATGTTTTCACATTCTTCGAGTGTTTATAACGGAGTGCGTATTTGTATTATTAAAATATCTATTAGAAAGTAGTAGAAGTGCGATATTTTGTGTGTGATTTTTTTATATTCTTGGGATATAATAGTATTAAATAATGCCTAAGAGAGACGAATTAACAGAAGCGGAACGCGGTCAGATAATTTAATTCAATCGCAAAATTGACGCTCTCCGCATCGCCAAACAAATGAAACGGTCGAGGTGTGCTGTTCGAACTACGATTACGACACAGGGAAATAGGTTAAAAATAAAACAAAAAGCGGCCGAAAACGCAAAACAACGGCAAGGGATGATCGAGCGTTGCAGAGAAACTTTACAAAACCGTAAAAGAACGTCACAACAGCTTGCAGGTGACTGGATAAACGTACAGTTAGGAGACGTCTTACGGAAAGGCCTAAAGGGCTGAAAAAGCAAGCCGCACCTCACCCAGGAGCACAAAAAGAAACGCTTGCTGTGGGCGAAAAGATACGAAAACTGGACGTCGGATGATTGGGCTAAGGTGATGTGATCCGACGAATCTTATACAGGTATGCCGTTTACCGATATTGAAATTAAGGTTGATGTTGTTTAATCCAAGAAAAGTCAAGCGAAACAATAAAGTTTTAAATGCAGATTTTCGGCCAATCTTCCGAAGTACGTAAAAATTGCCTTATACCAACCATAATTTGGTAGTAAATGATATGGGGATTTATGGCCGCGTCAGGCGTTGGAAGGTGTTCAATATTTGAATAGTCAGCGTTATCTCAATATGATTGAATGAAGTTTTAGAACCCTCGGCATTAAAATTATTTGATGGAGACGATCCGGAATATTATTTCCAGCAAGACAACGCGCCCTGTCACAAATCGCGCTAAAGTAACACAATGGTTCGCTGAAAATGACGTACGCGTGCTGGACTGGCCGGCACAATCCCGGACCTGTCTCCGATAGAACATTTGTGGAAGATATTGAAGCAAAGGATGTGTCGATACAAATGTGGCTCCAAAGAAATTTTAAAAAGAAAGATTATGGAAGAATGGGAGAATACGCAGGATCCGTGCAAATGATACGAAACGTTTGGATTCAAAATATTGATATTACCAATAAACATCGTTAATAATTGATAAGTTTTAATTTATTTCCAATAATTCGCAAAAATCTTCTTACGCTAATACATATTACGATAGTATAATTGATAAACTACAATTATTTAGCTAAATTAATTTTTTCAATTGTACTTGTAAAATGCCAGTCTTGTACAATCCAGACTAAAGGTTAAAATTTGTTAAAATATAATTAATTACACATTTACGTGTGTCATTGATAAACACTCTCTGTTGTCGTTTGTACAAAACTCTTTATCCAATTTGATATAAAATTACTATAGATTTATATATCGTATTTGTATTATTAAAATATCTGAATAAATTAATAAGATATAAATTAAAACCTAAAACTTTATCTACTGAACACATTTTTTTTGTAATTTTCGTTATGTTTATAACAAAAAGAACGAACAAGAATTCTGATAAATTACATTATAAATATTTTATGTATTATTAATAATTTTATGCAAAATTATTACTATACGACATACAAAATCACATCTTCAATACAGGTTTCTATTTTAATAGGATTATATACAAATATTAAGTAATATCTCTCTTGAAAACAAGTAATTTCCTTTTAGGTTAAATCGTCCTGATATGCACACAATCGCAAGGATCCTCCACCACAAGTGAAATAAACTACAGAAATAAATACTATAAAGGTAACATTTTGAAGTTAAAATTCACAGCTAAATAGAGATAAACAAAAATAAATTATATACAAGTTTAACTAAGGCTTTAAAATGTGTTTTCTGTATTATTGTAATTTATTACTCGTGTATATATATTCTAAGAGTAATAATAACAAAACTACAAGATACGATATTCATTTTACCTAAGTATATTTACATTCTCACTCAAAAATTTTCTACAAAACTAGCTGGAAACAATCCGGTTCTTCCAGTACGTTGTTGAGTCCCCTTATACCAACCGTCGTCTCTTTTCTTATGTACGTAGATTATGTCACTGACTTGTAATTCCAATTCGTATTCACTGTTTGGAGGATAAGGTGCAATACAACGGAAGCGTTCCCTCACTGTTTGCGTACCTGTTTTATTTTTTGATCCAGCGTCTAGAGAATTGGATTTTCTATGATGATGAATGTCTGGACTAGAACCGGAACTGCCAGTAGGATTATCTCCAGTTCTAAACATACAAAAATATAATTATTAAAATATTACTATTTTAAGTAGTTCAGTTTTAAAGCGGATTCGGCACACACCGTAAACGCGCTGTGCTACCTGTATGCATCTAAATTGCATAGCATCTAGTGGTATTTGAATGATTTTGGACCCCTCCCACCACGACTAGCGATACCTGTAAGATCAAGAACTGCGGCCGCTCCACTTTAGTTTCAAACGTGACTACCGACGATTGGCAGAGTACGCTGGAACCGCGAGCGCTAGTGAACGTACTCTTAGAATGTGCGAAGGTGACGTGAGCAAATTAAATATACAGGTTGTTAATGTACTGGTAGGTAAAACATGACGTAAGCAAGATAGTAGAGGCAAATCGTGAAATTGACAACGCTATAGATGCTGTGCCAAACTATCAGAGCAAGAGGATCACCTTGGAGAACTTCATTACAGTATTACTTGAAGTCAAGATGAAGATCTATCTCGTAATCGATCATTTACCCTACCATATTGTACGAAAATTTAACTTGGGATGATAAGGGCTATGAAGATGAAGAGGAAACTGATATAGAAACTTTTGACTGCTAATATGTTGTAATATTTTCAATAAAGCACAGTAAAATATGACCTGTTTTATTTGCTCAATAAAGGCCAATATAAAGGATGAACTTGCTCCTACTATCTTGCTTACGTTACGGTTTACCTACCAGTAGATTACCAACTAGTATATTTAATTGCTTACGTCACGTTTTACCTATATGTACATATATAACTATTCGCTACATTCTAAGAATATATCCACTAGTGCTCGTGACTCCAGTGCACTCTGACAATCATCGGTGGTCACGTTTGAAACTAAAGTGGAGGGGCCACAGTGCTTAATCTCGCTGATTGTGGTCGGGGGTGGGTCTAGAATCTCCCAGAAACCACTACTAGCTTCCATCATACTGTTAATATTTTAAGTTTTCTTTGACTTACAATGTTTCAAATTTTACAATAAACTTTAAACGATGTCTTCACAAATTGCATTATCATTTTCTAATTTGTTTACAAAAAGTCGTCTTTTTCTTAAATTTTCTATTAAGTAACTTTTTCATTTCTCTGAAATATTGCAGTTTATCGCATTAACAGATCACCCAATATAACCTTAAAAAAAAAGAAAATCTTTTCATATATACCTATACATATTATATCTATATAATATAGGTATTTCTCAGATATCGAAATTGGCGGCAATATCCACATATTTATATCGATTACCGATCATATTGAGATACAATGTGTTCAAGATAAGAATGGGACAACATTGGAATTTTGAAAACATTAGTAGTTACAAAATCTATCTGTAACCGATTTCGATATTTTTCGAAAAAGTTTATTTGCGATATTATTTTTTATTTATTTCGGACATTATTTTAACAGATATAAAAAAAATAAAAATAATGTTTTATTGTCACTTTTTAGTCTGAATAAGATAGCTTTCACAGATTTTCAGTACGTTTCCTTCTCGAAAAATCATCAACTTATTTTTTTAATACGGTCCTGTTATTTTTACTTTTAAATTTAAAGTCGTTTTGAATTCTAGAACAGACGGTATGTAATTTGTAATGGTTTAAACATGTTTTGAGGTTTTTTAGCAATCATTTAAAATTATTTAAGAAAAATATCCTTACTGAACGCTCGAAAATCATTTATCTGAGAAGGGCGTTCCTTTTGATAACTTAAACAAGCACAACAATTTCAACAAAATTTGTTGGTCATTAAAGTGTAAAAAATAAAATCATAAAACATAGTAGGCTTTGGAAGGAAAAACATTCGTTTTTATTGACACTTTATTTCTGTCACTATAAAAATCTAGTTAGGTACGCGATCATTTAATTCGTTTAAAAATGGTTGGGCATTTCTTTTTTGAGAAAACATTTGATATGTTAGTTACATTTTATGCCATCGTATAATACACGAGAAGCTGAGCTAAAATGTATTTACATAATAATTCCTAAAGATTGTACATGATTCAATTTGTGCAGTATAGGTCATTTGGAAAAAAGGTTGTTACTAATAGAGACGAACTATGTAATGAGAATATTCAAAATAGCATCGTGTTACATTGAACACGTAAGTGAAACGCCAAAATCTACAGCATATTTTACTTTGCGTAAGAACAAATATCACTCGTACAAATTTCGAATCTACCAAGGACTAAGACCAGGAGACGATGTAAGGCGAAGAGCATTTTGTGAATGGTACGCTAGACAATGTCAAAACGATGAAAATTTTGTCAATTAAATGTTATTTTCTGAGGAAAGTATGATAACCAACAAAAGAAATACCCAGGTCCGTAGAAAATCCGCGATTGTACAATACGTCTAGGCACCAACATCGTTCATTTTTTTACCATGGATTACTAACTTCGGAGCGGTATCGAAATTGACTGCAGTATAATTTGGAAGAATGGTTCGATAATAATTTACCACTAGCAAAATTCAATAACTTTTAGTTTGAACAAGATGGAGCTCCCGCCCGTAATTCGAGAATTGTTTAAGAATATTTATCAAATAGATTTCCAGACAGACGAATGAGTACACATTCAGCTGTTTCATGGCATGCGGGATTATCGGATCTGACTCCTCTAGACTTTCATCTTTGGGGGTACATCAAAAACTATGTGCACCAACGTAATTTTCAAACAGAAGAAATGTTACATCAACTGGTTTTAGAAGCATTTCAAACCCTTACACCAGATGTACTTTAACAGTGTTTTGGGTTCCACAGTTAGACAGTGTTACCTATGATTAGGAAATAATGGTAATTAGTTTGTTTGTAGTTGTTAGTAGTTAGGTATTTAAAATCTGCAACTTTTTTCCTAATTCAACAAACATTGTAACTCGTACCGTTTCCAAATTCCAATGCTATCCCATTCTTATCTTAGACACAGTGTATAGATATATCCAATATAGATAATCGATATCAAAATGCAACTTTGCGTCAGTATAAATTTTGATGTGTTGTAGTATCTTATACGAGTTATTACATTTAGGTGCGTTAGTTGCGATGGAACCTTAAAAGCCGCAATACTTTTTGAAGCCATACGGAACAAATTGATTTAAAATTACATTTTTCTAAACTTGTAATTATTTTTCACAAAACTCCTATTTTATATACATTATGTATTTATACAAAATCTAATACTAATAATAATTTTTAGTTGGTTTATACATACAGTAAAACTTCGATCAACCGGCACTCGATTCATCGTCACCTTCTGTTAACCGTCACTATACTTGCTGCCGTGCAAATTAATTTTTAGGAAACTTGTTTCTAGGGCGCAGGCGCCGTTTTGATTAAACACGCATTTATGCAAATATAATTCGTTAATACATATGTATATGTAATGTTATTTAAGAAATATGTACCTACATTACATTAAAATACGTATACGTACATACATATATTTAAGTAAAAATATTATATGTAGTTGTGGTTGAAAGAAAGAAATATAAGTACAGACATAAAATTTTGTTTCTATTATCCGTCTTTTTCTCATATCCGTCACCTTCTGGTCCCGACCACTGACGGTTGATCGAAGTTTTACTGTATATCTTTTATTGAACAATTTAGTAAGATCGCATTAGGTATTAAATACTTACGATGTTTAGTTTCATAAAAGTTCCTGTACGCGTTTGTTTTGATATATTGCATCATAATTTTGGAACACTGCCGGTAGCAAATGAATTACAGTATATCTGGGTATACCAAGAAAAATACAGAGTCCAGTGGAATAATAGTAGCGCCCACAATTTACAACGCTGTGAGCGAATGGACGAAGGTAGGGATATTTAAGAGCACTCTATTAGTAGCATTTTCATCATGTGAGCCCAACTAAACCAGCTTTTTGTACTTACTCGAGTTCGGCTTAAGTTTCACACCGTAATGAATGTTTTTTTTTGGGTTTGAAACGTCAGAGCGACAAGTTCTATGTTAAAAAGAGTGACATCGTAAACACAGACATTTTGAACGCTACATAATATTCAAGCTGTAAGAGGGTACATTTTTCGATCGTCTAGATATTCAGCAAATAGAGCGCCTGTATATTATTCCTTCTTAGTATTCTCCCCCCTTCTATACTATAGTAATTTCCTTTAACGTTAACGAAATGAAATCGACAGTTTTTTAATTGCTCATGTATATGAAAAAAGGTATATTAAAATGGAAAACAGGAGGAACATGGGCAAATGTTAAAACAGTAGGTACTACACCAAAGGTTTACATAAAGAGTGGTAATACTAACAAAAAAATTAAATGATCTGCAATTGCAAATGGAAATACATCTATAATACGGCTTATTTAAATTTCGTAGATTAGATATACTACATAGATTACCACTAATATGCACTCACTTATAGCTACAATGGTTTGCCTATTACTCTGAGTCCGAAGTTATCGGTGCACTATTTTAATACACTAATAATATGCTAATTTGACCACAACTGTAGCTCCAAAAATAAGAGAGATAGCAATAGTGCTCCGATAACTTCGTACACGGTGTATATGTACAGTGGCTGCCAGCCAGAACGTCACCTCTTTGCTGTACAGTCTATCTCCGTTAGGATTTCGGCTGTAGTCGGTATATTCAAGATCACTGCATGTCTTAAACACAGGCTTGATGCTTAAATTATATTTGTAAAATATATTTAGTGGGACAGTATTACATGAAAATAAATCCGTCGGTTTATATCCAAGTAGTGCTAACAACGTTATGCGGGTTGTCGTATGTTTATGTGAATTTTTCAATACCAGCAGTGCAATATTATTGGAAAATAGTATAAATGCTTATTATTGATCGTTTTGCGGGGTGTAGCTCTAAATTACTGTGGAGTTCTTCACTGGATCTCTTGGTGCAGAAGTAGAACACTAAACACTTTAACCCAGTAAACACCAAACAAGTTTTAACTAAAACACCGACGCGTTTCAACAGCAACGCTGTCATATCAAGGCGATAATAAAACTAAGTGTTCTAAATTACTGTACTAAATTATTTACATTTATATCTGTGCAAATTTCTAAAAGCGCTCTTTTCACTAATTGGGGATGTATATAATTGTACACTTAAATTTCTTACATGGACACCTTTAAACCTGTTCTAAAGTATCGTTAAAGAAAGAAAATAATAATAAGCAAGTAATCAAAATAGAAAATACTTATTTATTAATGGTAATTAATTGGTACATTTTCTGTATACAACGTTACATATTATGTGTTGCCATGTTCTAAACTATGTTTTTGGAGATTATTTAGGGAATATATTTACCTTACGTATAGGCAGATTTTTTATTAAACAAACAGGAAAAAGTTGTAGTGTTACCACAATTCGTGATAGATTAAAGAAGAACGGTTAGCATACATTTAAGCCCACTCTTAAGCCAAAACTAATGAAAAGGCACGGCGCATTAGATTCTGCCAAGAACACATGAATTTCGGCTGGGATCAGGTTATTTTCACTGACGAAAAAGTTTCCTCTACAACACAGGATAGTTCATCAGTTAGATAGTTAGTCATTAGATCAGTTTTATTATCGCCTTGATAATGACAGCATTGCTGTTGAAACGCGTCGGTGTTTTAGTTAAAACTTGTTTGGTGTTCAGTGGGTTAAAGTGTTTAGTGTTCCAACACAGGATAGTTCTCTTGGGGTTTGACAACCACGGAATACCAGATATCAGCCTGCCAAGTGGGGCAAAACCGCAGAAGTGAAATGGTATCCTGGTTAATTAATTAGAATTTCACTACCTCATTTCACTTCTAATGTCTATATTCGCATTTTAGAATTATACTAACTGTACGAAATGTTTACTCTGAAGACGAGGTAGAAGAAATAATTGTGCAAGATAATTCACCCATTGATAAAGCTAGAATAGTTAACGAATGGTTCACAGACAGAAATGATGTTATACTGGAGTGGCAGCCTAGTTCATCGGTTCTAAATCCTGTTGAAAACATGTGGGCGGCTATGGACAGAATGTGGACATTGAACTGCGAACTAATTTAACGACATCTTCCTCTGCACCTCTCCTAGGCCACACTTGTCATGTTTTACAACTGTATACAGTCTCGTTTAGTGTAGTGATCTTTTACTTGTTTGTCAAATCGTTTTATTTGACATGATAAGACTAATTTAAATACTGGCGTGCTCAGTGTTTGTTTGGGAATGTACACAACAAATCGACGGTGCTGCTTGAGGAGTCATGTTTCGTTGATTGGACTATTACTATTTACTATTAATAAATAAGTATTTTTGATTGCTTGCTTATTATTGTTTTCTTTAAAGATATTACTGGTATAAACGTGTCTGTCAGAAATTTTAGTATACAGTTAATTACATCTTAAATTAACCGTAATTAAGAACCTTACAAGACAATAACCAAAATAATTTTTGTTACAATTTCACAATCTCCAATCAATCGTTTGTTAATGGTAAATTACAAATGAACTCTTATCATAAATTAATGTTTCTTAGTTAAAAAAAAACAAATAAATTTCGAAATATTTGATGTTTGAAGATTACTAGTTAATTATAACCGAATCCTCTGATTATAAGTTCTTATAAATAGGTGAAAAGAGTACTTTTAGAAACTTGCACAGATAGACGTAAATTTATTCCCGCTAAGCAATCAACAATAAGTAAAGACTTCCTTTATACTATAATATAATTCTAATAATATTGTATTCCTTATATTGAAAAATACACACAATACACATAAATACACGACAGACCGCATAACGTTATAGTAGTACTTAGATATAAAGCGAAATATTTATTTTCACGTATTACTATCGTTCTGAATATATTTGACATATTTAATTTAAGAGGATCGTCTACCAGCTGATTATTTTACAACGGTGCCATATCTACAGAATTCTATAAATCGTTTGCTTGATTTTATTTCAATATAATTTGAAAATTGGGCTTCATACACATATTTCTACAAATGTTTTACATCTACATCTACATATACAATTTTGTCTATTCGATATTAACTAACAATCTCTTTTCCCGTTTACCTTGATAAGGGAATAGAGATTATTCAATTAATTTTTAGATTTAATTACTGAAATTTGCTATGAACATTCAAAATACGTCTATGCATGTGTGAGCCTAATGAAGCCTAATTTTAAAATACGTTTTAAATAAATTATAAAAACATTATATTATGAAAAAATTTAACTGTAGCAACATCACCAACTGTCAAACAGTAGTCGGGCCTCTTAAGCATCAAGCTTGTGTTTAATACATGCGCAATAACTTATATATACTATACATAGTATATATACATACTATACATAGTATATATATACTATATAACTTGTATATACCGAGTACAGCCGAAATCGCTATGGAGATAGACTGGACAGCGTACAGCGAGAGATGACAAGAAACACATTTCAAAGAATTTTCCTTGTTATATTAAATAATATTTAACTAGAGGGCTTTCATCAAGTTTTGGATACACCGAAGTGGTATTCGTTTCGCAATACGAATTTGACATATTGTAAGTTTACTGAAAATCATGCAAAACTTGTATACTAGACATAAGATATAGAAATTTTACGAAAAGGGCTACCTGTTTATTTAAAAAAATGTAAAAGGTGTTCACGTTAAAAAATTCAGATTGTGCATATGGAAATTTTAAATATTCGTAGAAGTTATTTTTATCATTTTGTTATACCGTAGGAAATGCCTTATACCTCATTTCAGTATGAAATTTTAACAAAGATCTACATTATGGTAAAAACAAAAACTGAAATATCTGATAAGTTACTCTATTAAGTACGTAAGTAACGGAATGCCAAAAGAAATTGATGTAGATTGAGAAGGAGAATCCTAAAATAAATGAATATACAGCATGTTCTATTCGAAATAGTGATATATGCCGTAGCTTAGTAAATCTTTAATTTTTGTTTTTGTTTCGTCAAATATCCAAATGCAATTCCTCCAAAAATTATAGCAGGTAATATAACTCTAAATGAGTGCACTAGTAATTTAAACCTTTACAAAGATGTATCGACAAGAAAAATAATCACACTTAGAGAACATCCATTAGTCTCCAAAGTTTAATTAATAAAAAAAACACTGCATTTAACTATAAACACAAAAAGTTTAAATTGCATTTACAATGATCTTTTAACAGAAACTATAAATATGGGAGGTTATTCTGCTGGACTCTGTATAAATGTGACATCTATTCTTCAAAATTCTATTGCAATTAACTAAATAATAACATTACAATAAAGCAACAAACAAGTAGTGTACAGCAAAACACAAACTAAAGCACAAAATCAGATTACATAAGTCTTTTCGTTGAAATATAACAAAAATGGTAACAAAATAATCAAGGATAAAATGTATTTAAAAGAGGATAGAGAGAGAAACAGATATGTGCAAACACACCTTGTGGTTTGTGCGAGCAGGCTGGGACGCTCTTTATGTTTTAAACGTTGTGACGTTGAAGCATAAATTCGGTGATCGGAGGATGGTTGAACTTGTTGTAGTAATTGGCTAGGACACGATCCGGACCTGAAGACACACACAGACATGCACAAGCAGTAAGTTTCATGCTACATAGTGTCAGGATTTCATATTCACACCTTTAGAACATATACAACAGATCTGCAATGTTAAACATTTTTGGTTAATTTCTGTCCTTTCTGTAATTTTGATTGATTCTTGTGCTAATTAGGTTTTTTGTATTTACTGTCGTTGTTAACAGATCAGTACGCAATAAAAATGATAATTTTCACCAAAATTTTGTGGTTGGATATGAACTATCACGCGAAAAGATTTTTGATATCAACTTCGATATTTTAAATAGCATGCTATAAATTCAGCTTCTGTAATATATTTTATACCTATTTAATGTATCATACCCTATCTAAATACCATTCCTCCTGAGTCTTTCGCAATTAAAGAAAAAAGGTGACAGATATTGATCTTCTAATCTGTAATTAAATTTATATCATGTTATTTATAATATCGAAGTTGATGCTCACTTTTGATTAACCGGAAGTAATAGTGATTCAAAAATATTTTCACGTAATAGTTCATATTCAACCATCCAGCTAATAAATTTGAAGATAGAGAAACAGAAGTTTTTGATGAAAAAATTATTTAGAAAAAGTTAAAATTGTAGGAGATATTGCAAAACGATTCAAGGCAAAATTTTGTTTCAAAATTCCGTTCCATTTGTATAATACTTCTAATAGGGCATTCTCACCAATCACCCTGTATACATTTGCGATGCAATTATTAGTTTCGTTTGCAGCGGCAATAATGCAATGTATATAATACAATTAACCAAAGTGTGAAGATAAAATCTTTTTATTAACATGTAATTAAAAGCAGAAAAAAAGAAAACTGCACACATAAATAACATTACCACACACTTCCGGCGTTTATGGACCATAGCGATATTTTTTCAGTTATGTTTCTTTTACAGATTTTTGTTAATATTGCTACCAAAATGACTATGGTACAATATGAGTTAAATGGATACAGTAGTATATAACTGAATATCAATACATACTGAGTTTATTTGAGCAAAACAATAAATTATTACTCAATAGCTAAACTTAGATTATTTAAATGAATATGAATACTTTCTTTGTACACAATTACCTGCGCTACATCTCAAAATCAAAAAAATCGCCAATCAAACTCCAAATTGCTAAAACTTTACATACCTATTTAACGCGCACACACAATGCTGCTCATTTAATGCAATCAAGAAACTAGAGAAGAATGCAACTGTAACAAAATCACATTGCTGTACCCTTGATATATGTTGTTTTGGTGTATTAACAAGGTAACATAGAAATATACTACTTACTAATAAGAAAAATTGTATCAATAGCTGCAATTGCAAGAAAATCTGGTGCTATATGAACAAGTTTTTTCTTTCTACGTTAGAATTTGTACAATAAGCTTCGGGAAATAACAGATCTTAACGTACAGCTATTTACAAAATTAAGGCGTATTGATGTGGATATCTGAAAAGGATGTAAACGCTACTTACTTAACTTTTAATCTCAGATATATTTCCACTTTAATAAAATAATCAAAACAGCAGTTATTAAAAAACAATTTCTTCCAGAACATAAATGATTAGGTTTTCGTTTAACCTCATAATTGTTCAGTACGTTTTATTTTTAAAACACAATTTCTGGTTTATTCCGAATATAAGCGATACATCATTCAAGCATGTATATGATCAAATGTAGAAAAAATAGTTTTACATGGAAGAGGTTTAGGAAATTGAAATGGAAGCGTACTACGTTTTTCTTTTTGTGAATTTTCATAGGATATAGAATTAGAGAATTTCCCTTTCCCTACTATTTAAAAGGACTATAATGCGTACATTAACTATCTTAGCTGTTTAGTTAAATATGGAAACAAATTAAGTATCTATTTTTCCAGGAATCATATAACCGGCGATTCTGTTGATGTACCTTTACTATAGAAGTACTACTTTCGAATGATATGCGTTTTTGGAACGCAAAAACTTTGTTCGTTTTTCTATAGTTGTCGCCGTTCAATATAAAACTGAAAGCAACTAAAAATTCTCGCAATGTTTAAACAAATTTTTCAGTACCTGAACGGTAGGAGTAACATAGAAACCTTATCATAATCATCCAGGAACAATTCCTAGCTCCTATATGTTTATTCTATCAGAATTTGTTAGACCGTCTAATACATTGGAGTAGTACTCTCCGCTAATCTTTGTTCAATACATATATATTTACGTTTTCTCTCATAGTAGCCAAACAATCCAATTTAACTACGAAATTAGATCGACACGTCTGTGTACCGTTACAGGTGGCTCGTTCGTCTTTAATTTGCTTAAACAAACATATGTTTCAGAGGTGACATCTGAGATGAATAAAAAATATGTCAAAATTGCACTTCAATGAAATTTGAAGCTATTAAGTGTGGTTCTATAACGTTTATAAAAAAATACTGAACAGATTTTTATTACTGACCTTGTAGCAGCTTTTGGTTAATGCAATTAAATATAACGAAGATTTCATATGTTAAGTGAATCAACATACTAACCGTATGTAAGCCAATTTTCAATGAGCTGTACGTTAAGATACAAAAAATTACTTCTAAAATCATCTACGAATAACACTACTTAGCTATTTTATACCATGTACTGAATCGGTAGTATTTAGTCGGTAGTTTAAACTTATATATAAAAAAACGCATAGATTTTGTTTCTACACCAGCGAATGTTCATTTAATGCAGATATGGGCAACCTTTGCTTGGTTGCGGGCCTAACTTCAGGACATTAATTAACACGCGAGCCTACCTCAATTCAATTGTTGTTCAAAGTTGCAACTGAATTCCAAGATGCCTTACATGCTATTCACGAATCAGCAGTAATGATGGAGCAGAGCAAGATTAAGGGAAGTGACACCTTTCAACCTAATCTCTCTAAATTCTGGTAAAAAGTTATAAAGTTCAAAAACCATTATTAAAATTATTATCATCATTGCCTTATATTAAAAAAGTGCAAGAAAATAATTATATTATCGTCCGCTTAACTTCGAATCTTTTTTTTTCACTTAAAAAAACCGAATAAAATCATAATGCATGTTCACCATACAGCACGAAGCGAAATCGATTATTGCTATCCCAATGTATGAATGTGTATGTGATGGTCAATGTCCAGTAACTATGCAAATCCAAGAGTTTTGGCGCGAATATGACAGAGCAAACTGCAGTTTGATTTGTAAAAAAGAAACGGTAAAATGAATCAAGTTTCTTACAAACATGTTGAAACAGACGCAATAATCCCCTGTGTAAGACATTTCACTTGTCACAGTTAATATACACATGAGAATGACTCAAAACAAACACAATAAAGTATTTATTGATGTAAACAGTCTTTTAGGTTAACTCTACAAAGATAAAAAAAAAATTAAATTCTTAAAAAATATTTTAAATGAAAATGTGTGGTAATATTAGGAACAAAAACTTTTAGAGAAAATAGTAACATGTAACGAGACAGTAGTATTTCGTTGCAACTTATTTATTTCACTAAGACCGCAAGTTCACTACTACTCCATTTGTATCTGTTTTTAATTTAGTTTTTTTTTAAGTATGTCGTACATCTATTTAAGACCGCTGCTACCTAAATGACTTAAATTTCATTATGAATGAGATGATTATTCCATAGTGCATTTCTATTTGTATACATTTTCTATAGTTCTTCAAAAGTGTACATTATACGTGCTACTTTCGAATAGATTATTCATACATAACGTCAATTATTCCATAAATATTCATACTGCTAAAAAATGAAAACTAAATGCTACTCAATGTACACTTCCATACAGCAAATATTATCTCACATAAGCAAGCGTTTCAATAAAATATTTCGTTAGTATCGATAAAAATTAGCAAACGGAGATTTTAAAAAGCAAAACGAAGAAGGCAAATACAATTTACACGACTCAAAGAAAAGTTTAGTAACGTAGCATAGACAAGACGCGACAATACCTGACATGTACAGGGTGCGTAGTGGTACTAGTAGGTACAGTGACAGAACTATCTTCGAAAACCGGGTTATCCATAGAATAGGAAGCAGGAGGTGGCGATTTGGATCTCTTGATGCTGGTCAGGCGACGCATAAGACTAACTGTGCCCTTCTCTTTACGCTCCTTGGACTGTCAAAAAAAGCAGAAAGCACGTGGAAAGTTAGGAGGAAAAGGTGCAAAACGATAAAAACAAGAAAATAATGTACATTTAATATACAAGACAAAACATTGAACAGAAGAAAATGAGAAAACATTAAGAGATTACAAAAGAGAATAGAAAGCTATAAAAATATTAGAATTTGTGAATATACACTCCCATATTTTATTGTGAAATTGCAATTAGATAGGCAATCTTTACCATTACGCCCAATTTCTTTTTATTGTTATTTGTTTTCATATTCCTATTATATAGGACTGATATACTACAAAGAAAACTATATACAAAGAGAGGTACATGTTTGCCAATTGAATTGTGAATTGATATTCATGGAGTACCAATAATCATATTATAATTTACAATCTCTACAAAACGAATGTTGTTAACCACTTACTTTGTCGGTTCTGTACTTCAAATCAGGATCAGTTAGTCATTTTTGAACTTGCAGATACCAAAACTAGACAAAATTAAATTATATCGTCTCAAAACAATAAATTACTTGTCTTACATGAACACGATGAATTGCCGTTTAAAATAGAAAATTAAGATAAGATAGAGATATAAGAAGATTGAAGTTTAAAATTGAAAAAACGAAAACGATCTTATCGTTATATTTATTTTTTTATATTTTAATTTATTATATTCGTATTTTAGTTGCGTTATTTTATAAACTATTTTCGTATTTATAATTCCTAGTTCGTAAGAGGGCAGAGTGCAGTAGAAATCAAGGAAAATGTACAAGGTTTATTTGTTATTAAAAATCATACGGAAAATATGACATTCATTTGACATTCGTGGATTTCAAAAGGTACTTGCGTTTCTTTTTAATGAGTGTTATATTAAAAAAAAAAGCGAGCGAAATGTTTTAACCAAAACTGAGGTTGAACAATTTTTACTAGATCCTCCTAATAATCCTTAAAAAAGTTATAACAATGGTTTTTGGTTGTTGTCGACGTGATGAACTTTTTCTCTAATTATAAATGATATAGAAAAAATAGGCAAATAGGTTATTGTGATCTGGTGATCTTGGCGGGAATTCAGGTTCACAACGTAAACTAATCAAACGATCGCCAAAAAATTGTCGTAAATAAGCGATAGATTGCAGAGTCGTGTGAGAAGTGGCACCATCTTGTTGGAAATGCAGCTTTTGCAGCTCGTCTTCGTGGAGTTGGTTTATGAAGGGTTCTAAGATGTTGTCTCGATACCTTTGGGCATTAATGGTTCCTTCAAGGATTATGAGTATCAATCGTCTGCGAGAAACACCAAACACCCCCAACTTTCTGGGGATGCAATGGAGACTCACAAAATATGTGAGGGTTTTCAGCACTCCACATGATATACCCTGACAAATGAAACCACGCCTCATCTGTAAAAAATGTCAAATCCAAGTTTTGTTCAATAAATATTGGGTGAACCACTGGCAATATAACATGCGCCTGTTATGATCAGGCGATAACAATTCATGATACGCCTGCATTTTATAAGGAAATAAAGCAATATACCTCCTTAAAATTATTCTGCATGTACCATATGATACGGGAACTTGCTTTATGACTCTTCGCAAAGATGTTGTTGGTGCTACGTTAATAATTTCTCAAACATTAGTTTGCTCTGAACGGACTGTTGGCCTACCAAAAGCTCTTATGTGTTACACTTCCTGTTCCTCTGAACAGTCGCACACCATTCCGGACCCGAACACAAAATCAGGAAACTGTTGTCGAAATTCAACCAGGCAAGCTACAGTACTGTATCTCCATTCTCCATTTTCAAGATTTCCATTACGAAAATAAGATTCAATGATGAATCGTTTATGTAATTGTGAAAATATCATGTCGAGTAAAGTTTTAAATTGAAACTGACATTTAGTTCCCGTCAAATAAAACTTCAAATCGAAACTGACATTTAATTAACATTAACAAAAAAACTGAACCTATCAAAGACATTGGTTTTTTTAATCATGGCAATCCCTTATCTAAATAATTTTTGCTCATATAGTATATATATATATATACAGGGTGATTGGTGAGAATGGCCTATTAAAAGTATTATACAAACGGAACGGCATTTTAAAACAAAATTTTGCAGTTGGATATGGTTGAATATGAACTATCACGTGAAAATATTCTTCGATTTTTTAAATAGCATGCTATAAAATAAATTGCAAATTCAGCTTCTACGACAAATTTTACATATATTTTATGTACCATACCCTATACCGAAATACCATTCTTTCTGAGTTATTCGCAATTAAAGAAAAAAAGTGACAGATACCGATCTTACTTTATAGTGATATTACATCACGTAGGAGTAAAAGAGACGAATGAAATTTTGCATACGCGTAGCTGATATTGTGCAGTTACACAAAAATTTAAAGTTCTTCTCTGTAACATTATACAGGGTGTTTAAAAACTTAGTTGCTTATAAATAAGTTCAATCCGCGGAAAGTAGATTTTTTTAATGGAAAGGTATATATTTTCTTAGATATTCTGATTCTATAAAAGATTTTCTTTTAATCCGTATTAGGTGTCCCTATATCTAAAATGGAACGTGAATAAGTTATAAACGATTTAATTACCCTCTGTACCTAACATGCTCAGATACATCAATTTACGGAAGCAAGGGTGCTTAGCTTGTTTGTTTTTCATACTTACTTACTATTTATTTTGACATCTGTCATTTCTGTTAATCGTTGTCGCATACACCGAGACCTGCACTGTACAATAACTATCGTTCCCAATATGAGAATGTATTTTACAACAACAAGAAATTGTTGTATTTATTATTGTATACATATTGTAATTTTACTATTTTTTCATGCTTTGTAACAATGCAATTAATAATTTTTACATTACTTATAATAACATACAGATTGTGTCGCTTCTGTATAGTACATTTTCCTTAGTGTAATTAATTAGCATTGAAAATACACTAAATTAAGTAATCATGAACTTATTTATTATGCAATGTGAATATAATGAAATAGTAGAAAAAAAAACGTATCAAACATTTAGAAAAAGATATCATTTACAACCAATGATCAGCGAAGAAGTTGAAAAACGATTTCTGAGAATTTTCAGGGATATAAAAAAGGTTTTAACAACCGATATGTTCGCAGAGCAATGGTGGAGAACAACATCAGTAAAAAATTTAGATTACTTAAGAATTTTCCCAAATACTCTCAACAAATATCATTTTAACAATCAACATAAAGTAAATTTACATCAAAGGTATACATAATTAGTAACAGTAGTAAAAGGTACAATAGAAAAAGCACAAGAACAACAATAATAATAAGATAAATAAATAAATTATCTAAATGGTTCGATATGGCCACCGTTTCTGTTGAGGCATTCTATAATTCGATGACGTACCTACTAAATTTTGCTTCGTCAGTACAAATAATATTAGCCAAAAACGTAGGATTCTGTTGCATACGCATCAACATGAGTTCACAAAATTCCATTCTTGCCATATTATGATCACATACTTTCTCGAGTACTGGCATAATGGCATAATCGTACATTTTGTGCTTTTTCAGAATTTACAGTATTGTAAAATAGGTCGTTTATAACTTATTCACGTTCCATTTTAGATATAGGAACACCTAATATGGATTAAAAGAGAATCTTTTGTAGAATGAGAATATCTAAGAAAATATATCTTTCCATAAAAAAAATCAACTTTTCGCGGATTGAACTTATTTATAAGCAACTAAGTTTTTAAACACACTGTATAATGTTACAGAGAAGAACTTCAAATGTTGCGTAACTACACAATATCAGCTGCCCGTATGCAAAATTTCATTCGTCTCTCTTACTCCTACGTGACGTAATATCACTATAAAGTAAGATCGGTATCTGTCACTTTGGTATTTAGGTATAGGGTATGGTACATGAAATATGTCGTAGAAGCCGAATCTGTAATTTATTTTATAGCATGCTATTTAAAAAATCGAAGTTGATGCCCACTTCCGGTTAACCGGAAGTGATATTTATTCAAGAATATTTTCACGTGATAATTCATATTCAACCATATCTAGTCATAAAATTTCGTTTTAAAATTCCGTTCCGTTTGTATAATACTTTTAATAGGCCACTCTCACCAATCACCCGTATAACGCCAATGTTTGCATTTGCGATTCTTCCTAGTTGTTGCACAAGCCTCTTTCTGCATACAATTAAAGAAAAAAGCGTTAGTTGAGCTACGCCTAGAAAAATAATATTAGTTGGCAATTCTCTACAAATATCGTGAAGTTAAAACACTGCAAAAATATTTATTTCGCAATATCTACAGGGTGACCCAGAGTAAATTTCAGTTTTGAAAGTATTAAAACAAAATGAAGTAAACCCATGGATCAATTTTGTTTATAAATTAACAAAGGGCACAAATGTGGATTTTATTTTTTCAATAATTTTTTTTCCAAATGTCGATCCTCTTCCTCATAGCACTCCTGCAATCTGGCACGTAGATTTTGGAATACTCGCCGACACATCTCAAGTGGAATGTTATTAATGGTATCCCGTATGTGGTCCTTTAACTGCTCCATAGACAATTTACTATTAAGTTGTCACATTTTTGTCAGCCACGGCCTACGCTTTATTAATGTTGAAATATTAAGTTTCGTTATTGTTAAGTAAAATAATAAATATATCTCAAAACCGGTTAGATTTAGGTATAGGGAATGCTAGTATCAATTAAAGAAGAATGAAGATAGGAATTGAAAACTGATATAATATACAGGGTGTCGTCTTTGAAATAAGCGAGTTATAATTGTTTGAAATTGTTGGAATTGAGTGATATGTGGAAAACACCCTGTATAAAAAATTTTACATTTCAAAGGACGAGGCACTTTAGTGATGTCTTGCAATTCGCCGTGTCAAATTTTTCATTCAGCGCGTGTCAGTAGCGTGTTTGTTTGCAGCAATATCGTGATTTATTTGGGACTGTTTTTCTAGAAAAATTAAAAAAATTGAAATATCTCAAAAACTATTAATTTTTAGTATAGGACATGGTACATGAAATTTACTAAAAATTTCATAGAGAATTGAAAAATAAAATAAAAAATACCATGTTCTATTTAAAATAAACGAGTCGGTATGTACTTCCGGTGTACCGTAAGTAAATCATTCATGAAAATATTATATTTAAAATCAGCATTATCGACAGTGTAATCTTATAAAATTTTACATTTCTAATCAAAACTCTTCGCGCCACACCCTGTATATATAGTATAGTGTCCACTGATGGTGCTGCCGTGTGTGCCGTCGCATCATCCTGTTGAAACCAGGTCCAGTTTGGATCGTATCCAGTTATGAAGATCTGAAATAAAGAAATTTCGCACCATTGCCATATACCGTCGGGAGGTTACAGTAACAGCGCGCCCGCGGGCAATCTCGAAAAAGTAAGGTTCGAATATTCCACGCGATGATATGGCGCACGAAACTGTTACCTTTTTGGAATGTAATTATTTTTGGTGCTTCTGTTTAGAATTGTCTGGGGCCCAATATCGATAGTTGTGATTGTTAACGTAGATACCCTTGCACATGAAAGTGAGCCTTGTCACTGAATAAAATGCTTTCCAAACCCCGTTCATCTCAAAACGTATTCATCATTATCTCACAATAATTTTTACTCATTTCATAGTCTGTAGACTTCAGAAACTGTACCGTTAATCTTGTACAGCTGGAAGTGTAAATCTGCGCAGCGAATTTTAGTTGCGCACTTGAGCGAGAAATGTTCAATGCCTGGGCATGTTTACGTGCCGAGCGCTTCGGGTGTCGCGTCACCGCCCGTCGCACCATTTCAATGTTTTCCGGTGTTCTGATGGATTTCTGCTGACCTGGGTGCTTGCAATTTATTACTGAACCCGTTTCGCGGAATAGTTTAACCCAGTACCTCACTATGTTTGCGGACGATACATTAGTTACGTGGCAAATATTGTAGTGCCACTGTGTACAAATCGTTCGCTTTAGAAAAACACAATCATGAATGCGCGCTGCCTACCTGACCAGTTTTCCATGTTTACTGCTAATCCGCAAGCGTTGGCTACCAGCCGATGGCGCAATCCCTCCCACAATTTTTATGGTTTTCACAGAAAGCACACTTCAAAACTGAAATTTATTCTGGGTCTCCCGGAAGAATATGAATCGATCAATTTACAAAAAGAGGCAAAACATGCTCAACTCAATTTAGGTTCCCATTTCAAGAGCTAGAGTAATATTATCATCTGTGATTTTCTCATTCAAGGAGTTTTGTGCCACTGTACTTTTTCTTGAAGTTATTACTGATGCATCGTTTTAAAAGAAACGATTAAGTATACATTGAACTAACTTTTCAACAACTAAAATGAGAGATAACCAGCTAGCTCCACTGATGTTTATTTCTATTTAAAATAAATACAGTAGCTTTATTACGATTTACATGCCTCATTCATGGATGAATAGTTGCAAATTAAATTAAATGCAGACTGCATAAAAAAATTATCTTAATAATGGCGTTATAAAACATGTATAAATTAACGAGGAGTAGGTACTTGTGATGTGATGTAGACATTATAGATAGATAATATAAAAAATGCATTAAAAAAATTAACGTATTGAATAAATTTGTATTAGAATTCATTTAAACTGCACCGCCCTCATAATAAAAAAATAGCTACTTTAACATTTCGCGAACACTGCACGTAAAATATAAAGAATTAAGTGCAAATGTGGTGTGTCCAAGTATTTGTTACTTGGAGTCAGAGTAGTAGTAACTAGTTCCAGTTACTCACTCGCTTTTATTTAATGATGTTATATAAAAACAGCTGTGCAAAAAGCAACTTTAAATGTATCGCAATTACTTTTTATATATAACTGGGACAGCTCTGTTTGGGAATGTGTTATTCTCCGATTGCCATATATCCATTTGTATTCAATTTTTTTATATTTTACCTATAGTGTTTGCATAATGTCAATCACCTTCTAAAATAAATATTTTCAATTCAAGAAAATTCTACACAAAAATGTAATCTTGTATTAGACATTCATCAATTAAATGTATTTTAAAATAAAACTATTCACAATATGCAATTTCAAAAAAAAATGCAATGAACAATAAAATATGGAGCTTTATGTACCAAACCAAGTTCATAAAAAAAAAAAAACCAAGTGCGAAAGTGAAACAAACCTTGTCAGCTGATTTCCCAACATTATTAGCAGGCGACATAGATTGTACAGTGACGCTAGACATTATAGCACTGCTGCTCCGACCCAAAGCAATTGCAGCGTTATCTTGCTGACCGTGCCAGCTTGATGAAATTGTATTTGTACTGCATGCAGGGCTTGCTGACCTGGGAGGGAGCTCTGGAGGTAAATTCGATAGTTGTTTCGTCGGATTATATGCTTTTCCACTTTTTGAAGAGTAGTTCGTCGCACCTTTACCATCGTTATTATCACCAGTACGTGTAGTGCTCGACTGTGGAGATCTAGGAGTTCCTCGCGCCAACGTTACATAATTACCAGGAAATACTCCACACTTTTGAGTACGATTAGAAGTTCCTTTGAACCAACCGTCTTGGCATCTCTCCGTTACCATATAAATTCCACCTTTCTTCAATTCTAATTCGTCCGGTTTTTGGGGTTTGTATGGATAAAGTGCAATATATGTCGCAGGTTCGGTTGGTGTTAATTCTGTACTTCGTCTATGCCTATCACCGTTGTAGCTAGTGTTGCTTGTTTGCGCCTGCACATTAGCTTCAGGTGCTAAAATTTCAGCTGAAAGTCGATGGGTGTTTGACGAATGATGTTGAGGCGTTAAAGAAGTGAAACTATGACGCTTTTCTCGCATTTGTTGATGAGTATGAGACTCAGGTCTGGGCGGCAGGTTATTTGCTGTTACTGGTTGTCGTTGAGGCGTTCCAAATCCCTCAGTTTTCCTATATTATTAAAAAAAGATTACTGTAAAACAATTGACAAATACATAAAAATAAAAAATAAAATATACGAAATTAAACTATAAAAATATTCTGATGAATTGAAATAAAAAAATGCTCTAATGGAAAAACTTTCTTGTGAACTCTTATATTTGCCGCTAATACACGCAACTATATAAAAGCAACAACATTCATGTAATTTTTGCTACAGAATACGAAGAAGTATTAAAACTAGCACAAGAAGAGTAAAGTTAACCAAACTACTCAAAAATGAATAGGGAATTAGACCTTTTTAACAGATCTAATTAACTCGATTAAATTTAACGTATTTTCTCAAACTACATATAGATAAATTAGAAGGTCCACAGTCGTTTGTGGACATTTTATTTGGTAAATATCTTTTCTGCGTGATAAAATATTGAATCTTGTATATTAACCTTAAATTAATTTAGAATACAAAATTATAAAAATCGCATTTTTTGACAAATATTACTCATTTTAAACGTCATTTCACATTTTCACGATGCCAAGACGTAGTTTAAATAAAGAAACTTTTGATTTAATAGCGTTATTGCATCAGCGAGGGTAATCTGGAGCAGACATTTTTAATGTGTCTCCAAGTGTTGTTAGTAGGGCTCTAACAAGATTTCAACAGACAGGATCTGCAAGGAGAAGACCCGGTAGTCTATCTGAGAGGAAAACAAATCAGAGACAAGGCCGCTACATACGAATTCAGACAAGAATAAATCCGTTTAGAAGTGCTGTATGGTTGCAAACACAGTTACGTGCCGCCACTGGATTAAAGTTTCGGATCAAACCATCAGAAACCGTCTGAGGGAAATGGATCTTCATAGCTGCAGGCCTGTGAGACGCCCAAAATTAACTAATGCCAACAGAATGGCTAGAAGAGCTTGGGTTAACCAACGACTAGCAGAAAATTTTCAATGGGAGCATGGTTTATACACCGATGAATCCAGATTCTGCTTATTTAGTGATAATCGTAGAGTAAGGGTCTGGAGAACTCGAGGAAACCGTTATAGTTATAGGTATAGACCGAGTTTACAAAAACTATGGTGCCTTTTGGCGGCGGTGGTATCATGGTGTGGGCGGGCATTAGTTTGAATGGACGTACGAACCTCCATCTATTTGCAAACAATGTCAATGGACACATATACAGAGATGACATTATTCAGCAATATGTGGTCGACTTTCGTGAGGCTGTGGATGAAAACATGGTTTTTATTGATGATAATGCACGACCTCGTCGTGCACAAATTGTAATGCAAGCAATAAATGACCTCTATATTAACCATTAACCTTTACCACCAATGTCTCCCGACTTGAATCCAATTGAGCACATTTGGGACAGACTTCAAGAACAGCTCAACGAACATAATCCACTCCCAGTTAACGTGCAATACTTGCGGAAAATTTTACCGCTGTGTTGGAGAAGAGTGTCACAAGAACACATTAATAATTGCATTATGAGTATACCCCGAAGATGTACGGCTGTGAGAGATATCCGTGGCCATTATACACGATATTAGTATTAATTGTTACAGAAAAATGTTTATTTTAGCTATTGATAAAAAAGTTGCTTATTTCATAATCGATCATTTCTTAGTAATCTAACGACTTTTCTGAATAAGTATACTTGAAAATTTTAAATTCTTGTGTACAATTATGTATCTAATATAATACACTACAATTACCCATATTTTCTAAAAAAAATACAGAAAAGTAAAAATTCCTTATTCATTTTTGAGTAGTTTAGTATATTTAATGTTATTCCAGAATTGCAATATGTACGAAAATTATGCAAGGTTGTACAAGTAATAATCGACCTGTAAAATATTTGTAAAATAGTACAAATAAATAAATCATCAATTTTTTGCCTGACTGTATTTAAAAGTGACATTTTCTATAAGATTTCATGGCATTTTCTATAAAGAAACACAGACGTTTGTGTTTTCTTTTAGTCAATTTCTAATACTAACATACACATACATGTCCCCCCTGCTAATAAGTTGATATCGACAACACCTTCCGATCGATGTACCCTCCTCGTTGGTACCGAGAGTTGCTTTATTCATCAACACCACATCGCTTGATGTGATGACGTCATAATTAGATGGATTTATGGTGCATGTAATTTGCGAAGATTAAAGCAACGATTTCTGGTGTTATGGCAGTGTTGACTTTTATGTTGAGAGGTTATGTTTACAGTTTATGACATTTACGCATCATTTACGTTTCTCTCGTTTTACGAAAAAAGGTATCTTTACGTATTCGTCTAGATTGCGACACCGTCGATTATAGAATCTTTTATCTTAATGAAAATACTACAAGTTTGGTCATCGGATACAGGTTTAAAATGTGTAGTTAAATATTTATATTATTAGCTGAATTGTGTTTTTAGATAGCTCAGATAGTTCATCTTAAACATCTCAAACACCATACATACCGTTCCTTAATATCATACTTTGTTTATCTGTTATCCGCGTGCAAAAGCGCACTCCATTATATATTCGAATTCATAATCCATATCTGCCGTTCGTCTAATAACCTGTAATAACCTTAAATTTTTCCGTTACGCCGATATAAACAAAAACAGCTGACTCTCCCCACTTCTCAATCCATCGCTAACATCGAACTTGAAGTTCGGTGGATGTGGTGTAACCATGGTGTAACACCATCGATTAACCGGTGGAGAAAGCAACCATTTATGATGGAACATCAGGAAACAACCGGTGAATAAAGCAACGGCTTGATGCCATCTGATGGCATCACTGATGTACACCGGTGAATAAAGCAACTCTCGGGTACCCTCGAGATTTCAGTTCTTAGTTTCAATTCTCTCTCGTTGCAGATATAAAACAGATACTAATCTATTTAAATTTACCCGCATTACTTTACTATAGGCAGTCATACCAAACAAATAATAATTTAATGGTTTGTATATGATGACATGACGAAATTCTGATACATTGGCCCACGAAATGTTATAGATAACATTTAAAATAAAAATTGACGCATTCTGATTTGTTCCTTGCATATCAATGGTATCAACTCAACTCAATGGTACCAACTCATCGGCAGACGGAGTACATATGTGCAAATAACACCTGACAATATGAAAACATTTCAACCAACAATTTATTTATGTATTGAAAGTGACGGACATCAATTTGAGTGATATTTGAAACATTAGTTTCTTTGTTTTCTATTGTATTAAGGTTATGATGAAAATTTGTATGTAATAAGACATGTATTGGTTAATTTTTGTTTTGTTTCCAATAAATATGAAGAAACGTCCAATGCACCACTGTTTTCAAGAATAAATTAGACAAAATTAATATCTGAAATTAGTGTCACCATGTCAAAGCATTGAGCATTAATGGTAGCCAATGTTCGAGGCAACATTTTAACCACCCTATATAATTTTTAGAAAACATCTTTATTTTAGCATTAGATGTAATGATTGTACTAATAAAATAATACAAGTTGAAACACGTAACTTAAATACGTACGCCAGGTACTCATTCTAAATATTGATCTACATTTTGAAAAATTGTTAAATATCTCAGAAACTGTTGAACCTAGGTGTAGGGAATATAACAGTAACTTGCCTTTATTTAGTCTACGTCATCGAAATATGCAATAATATACATGGTGTTCCATTTATATGTTGATAACTTTGACGTGGAACTTTCTTTTGGGACACCCTGTATATTTAAAAATAATTTTAGAACGTGTTCCTAATGAACCAACACATGCTCCAACAAAAAGATTTTAAGTATGTGTTACTGTTTTTTGTATAGTGTGTATATAAAGTATGGAATACATTCGTTATTTCTCAAACCATAAAATATTTTGAAAATTTATTTGACAGATCAATTTTGCTTTCAATTCTACGTACTATTCTGTGTGTCACTAGTGGTATGGTATAACATCATTGATATATGTATTTTTTTAATGGAACACCCCATGTATTTGATCATTTCTGGATTCTATGTAAAGTACCGAATTAGAAAATGTAAATATTTGTTTGAAATATATGCAGTTAGCTAATTTTGACTGTCATTTATGTTAATTGTAATAATGGTTGCATTGCAATATGGTGAAATATATTAATTTATTTAATATGTTATACATTTTCGAATTCGGCACTTCACATAGAATCAAGAAATGGTCAAATATATGCTGTGCTAGTGACAGAAAACATAGTAGCAACTATTTTCAAATTTTTAATAAGTAATATGAGCTCTGATTTATTATTAACAAGATGTACACGATCACAATGTAATTAACGAACTTACTGATTTCGGGGAGGGATTAGCTGTTGATTACGTGTCGGCGGTGAAGCAGGCGATGAGGGCGCTGTGCTTGGGTTCGATGAGTTATTACTAGATGTAGTATTTGGAGTTGTTGTTGAGGAGCTTCCTGAACTAACTGTAGAACTCGAATCTGATGCTGGTATAGCAGCATTTAACTGTTGTACTTGCTGTTGATGTTGTGGTTGTGTTATATGATTCTGCAGATGTTGATTTGAAATATGAGATACGTGAATACTGCCAATCGTCCGAGAATGATCACTCATGATAAGAAGAGACGCGTCTTCCGTTGTTGGAGTTGGTGGAGCTACCTTCGAAGGCCCCGGTTGAGAACTGTTAAATGAATAAAAATTACTAAAATAAAAATCAGATAATATTGTTAAAATTTACCGGAATATTCAAACTAAAATACACTTAAATACAGTGAAATACGTTTAACACGAAACTGATGGGACCGAAAATTTTTTGTGTTAAAGGATATTACAAAAAGTGTATATATGTGTATATATATATATACATATACTCAACAAAATTTTGTTTAATACACTTCATTTACATAGATATGTATGCATGCCTTTAACAAAAGTCAATAAAACAAAAATATTAACAAGAAGTTACTGAAATTTAATACATAAGTTGTAATTTAAAGAAAAACAAATAAAACGTTTATAACTTTTTTGAAAAATAATCTGATAATTTTTTGTATTGTCCTTTTTAGATAAACAACATTGTCTCATTTAATTCTCGCCGACGCACAGTGGTTGCAAATCGACATTTTTTTGCCAAAAATCTGTAACTTTGTCATCTTTGAACCGATTTTCATAAAATTTGGTATGAGTACTGCTAAATAGTTGAAGTTCAATGTAAACAATTAAAAACTATGAAAATATTATTACTTTATTAAGAAAAAAATATCTACATATGAAGATGTGTAATTAATTGCATATATGTCACCTTAAAAGATTAAATTATAAAAACTAATATAATAAACACTACTTATTAATATAACAATTATAATAATGATGTATACAGAGTGTTTCAAAAAGAATTATATGTAGCTCTTTATAAATTTTTCATATAAAAATATGATATTCGGCATTTTTTAAATGCGGCCAAAGTGACAATTTTATCCACGTGTTAAAAGTAATAGGTGAAATGATACAGAGTCACAACTTTCGAAATAATAATAAAAGTTAAATCAATTGTAAGGTAAGCGGTACATAACGTTATACAACAAAACATTTACCGAAATTTTTGATTTGTCGCATAAAAGGGTGCAAGTTTTAACAAAGAAGAAACAGCTAGGTCATACTGTGTATGTAGATAAGCGAGGGTCTGCAAAGAAACCCAGAAAATATCTTCCTGAACTGCGTGAACAAGTCCGGGTTCATATTGAGGCATTTCCTGTTGAAGAGAACCACTACAGTCGGAAAAAATCCCAAAAGAAGTTTCTTAGCCCGGACCTTAACATGAATCGACTGTATATAGCATTTAAAAAGAAATATCCAGAAACTATTGCATCATATAGATACTTTTGCGACACATTCAAGAAAGATTATCCTAACCTAAGGTTTGGTCGTCCAAGATCAGACACATGCTCGAATTGTGATTTATAAAGCAGAAAAGCAGAATCTGCAAGAACGGTGATGAAAGAATATGAAGTTAAATCGCAAGAACCAACATCTACTAACAGTGTTATAAGTATCGACCTACAACAAGTTCTCTTCATTCCTACATTAACACACACTCAAATGTTTTACAGCAGATAGTTATCATGCTATAACTTGGGGATTCACATTTCAGATAACAGCTCTGCACATATGTGCCTCTGGAATGAGTCTACAACTGGTCGAGGTGGTAATGAAATTTCCTCTGCTATTTTAAAAGTTTTGGATGGTCGAAGATTCCCATTAAAAAAAATCTAATTATTTGGTCAGACAACTGTATTGGTCAAAACAAAAACCGTATGGTATTATTTCTGATGATCTATCTTGTAATTACAGGCAAATTTGACACTATTGAGCAAAAGTTTTGAGTAAGTGATCATTCATATTTAGCATGCGATCGCGATTTCGTACACATCGAGAAACGCAAACGTGTTACAAAGACCTTTGTCCCCAAAGATATAGAAAAAACGATTACAGAAGCGCGTCATAATAATCCATTTGTTGTTTCTCTATTGGTCATCATATCAATCAACATTTGCGTTTATGGTTAACGGCCAGACTTTAAAGATTTCCAAAAGGCATGTGATTCTGTTTTGAATACTACGAAATTAAACGTTTGTTGGATTCAGATTTCAAAGGAATGTCCTACAAAAGTAAAAACGAAGAAAACATTTAGTAATATGGAAGATTGGACAGTCTGTAACGTGTTAATAAAAGGTAAAAGCTTAAATGATCTTAAAAATATTAAAATTCCCCATCTTCAGTGCATAAACAAGATTTCCGCAGAAAAGTTGAAAAATTTGGAAGATATGTTGGATTACATTCCTCTTAAACACTTGACTTTCTATGAGAATTTAATAGAGCAAACGAGAGCAGAGAATGCTTGAAATAGAAATTGTACATGGATCCTTTTGCAGCTGAAATGACGTTGGAGCATAGAGTCTTTTTTATTACAATAGGACTTGGACTTAACAACCTTTTACGAATATTCGATTTTGAGTTAATTTTTCTCTGGTATTTTACTTAGTTTCAAGTTGTTCTTTCTTCTGTTTACAATAAGGATTACAATAAGAATAATATTTGGTAAAATAAATATTTTTTTCTCCATAAAAGCAGTTTTTGTCATTTATCTTTGAATTTACTTCTAGGCACTTAGACCCTTTGTAACTTATGGTCTTCAATTTAATTTTATTTTATTCACGGTCGAAGCGACTTTCCATAAGTGATTCCGTTAATAGACACAATTTTTTATATTATGAACGCGAAAATCTTCATTTTATAACCGTGGATTACCAACATCGTTGGTCTTTGAATGTATAGAGAGGAACAATAGGCAACCGGTTACTTTGTCCATATTTCTTTAATGGTACAGTCAGTGGGGGAAATTATCTAGCGTTCCTAAAGAATGAATTAGAAGATCTTCTAGACATCCTTCCTCTTAATATGATAAGGAATTTGTAGTTGCAACAAGATAGGGCACCCTGCCATTTTTCTAGGAATGTCCGAAATCATAGTTAAATAATGCATTTCGAGATAAATGAATTGGCAGAGGAGATCCAGTGCATTGGCCACCAAGATCACCAAGCCCGCTGCGTGCGGGCGTGCACCGCACAAGGGCGGCATTTTCAAGGGGGTGGCATCGGCGACAAAATCATATCGAAAGGAAAACAAAACATTGTCATAATTTGCTTATCTACAACTGTACAAGGCGCGGAAGAGCGGCATTTTCAAGGGGGCAGCATCGGCGACAAAAACATATCGACAAAACATTGTCATAAATTGTATGTCTACAGTTGTACCGGGTGGCCAACTAAGAATGTCCCTCGGCCATATCTCAGGAACGATTTACAGTACAGCTTTGGGAGAAAAATATTATATCATAAAATTTATATGCTTAAATTTCTTTAACGCCCTCTAGCGGCACGTAAAGTGGTTGCTGGACCCCAAAGGGGCACCCAGCTGCCGACCGACCGTTAGGTATGCGGCGTCAGGGAAGGTGCACACACTCCTCAGGACAAAGAGGCACGAAACCAGTTGCCCGCACGAGACCGACACCTCATGGAGAGGCCCGGCGAACCGGTGGGCTCCTCTCCCCCGTGCTACCCATGTTAGACAAGTTTTCTTGTCAACGTTGGACGGGTCACCGTTGGAGACGCTTTAGCGAACTCCTACCTCACATCTAACCCCACGGGGCCTAGGCCTCCTTGCGGATGGCTACTATCGGCCAAGCGTGGGAAACGGAATCTGGCCGTGAGGTACAACCAGCCCGCCCGTGAATTAAGCCTGAACTACGGGGACGGCCGGGCAAAAGCCCTACCCCAAAATGCCAACCGCGCCAACCCTTTCGCCCCTCCGGCGATCAAGTATCCGCGGCAGCTACAGTGAAACCGTAGGGTCCCAGAATCACCGAGTTGTTTTAGGATGAAACCGAAGGTTTCCCAACCAGACAACCAGCGGGCGGACTACTCCTCGGCGAACCGACTTTTATCCTCCCCTACTATCTTCGCCAAATTCTCTCGCCACGCCCGTTTCCCTGAGTAGAAATTGTAAATCCTTTTGCAGCTGTGGCCACCAAGGATGGGGTAGTGCAGCTGCAGAGTTCTCTAGGTAAGCGCCGCAGGGTGCCTCACTTACCCACCGTATATTCCGACGGTTAGCGGCCGGACACCGGAGCGTATGCCCATGCCTACGCCCAAGCATCCTCCCCTATATACGAAGTCTACTCCCGCCACGCCCGTTACCCTGGAACTATGAAACCAGGGATTGGGTAGTGCAGCCGCAGAGTTTTAAGGGTCGACGCTATAGGGTGAACGCCGACCCTCTAGCGGCAATGGACAAAACAATATTAAACAGTTTGAATCACGAAACATAGGCCAATGAAAATCCTTTCTAATAAGACCAAATTTGCTAAATTCCGTTCACGGGAAGCATAATTATTTAAATTTATAGAAAAAAAATTTACCATCCACTCGTCTTCGAAGATATATTCGGATTGGTAAAAAAATAGCGATACCCGGTTTGCGCTGATTTGTTGGTAATTTAGCCTATTTTTTTAGTTTGTTGTCAAAAATGTATGTTTCCATTTATTCCATTTATTTTCGAGAAAAAACAAAATTCCTCATAAAAATTAAACAGCGCCCTCTAGCATGCACGTCACTTATTAGATTGATTCGAATTTTTAAACATTAGATTGGAGGACTAATGCTGTTTCCAACGAGACTGTTTGCAAAATTCGGTTCAAGAGAACTGAAGTTACAAGAGTTTCTTCAATACAAAGTTTTCCCTCCTTCCCTGCCCTTATTTGACAAAATACCAAAAAGTTGTCCGATGTAAAATATGCAGAATTTTCAGTAGATTCCGATTTTCATATTTATGTTACCCTGAGACCTTAAATTGGTAAATTTTGCGTAAAATAAGAATTAAAATTTTTGGTAATCGGTTACGCCTTCTAGCGGTCATTTTATGCTTTTCTAAATAATTTCCAGATGTTTCTCGGGGTGACTTTAGTCAGTATTATTTTTTTCCCAAAGCTGTATTGTGAGCTGTTCCTGAGATATGGCCGAGCGACATTCTTAGTTGGCCACCCGGTGCAAGAAGCGGCCTAATCAGTATTGCAAGCGGGCAATCAAACAGCTAGCGGCGGGGCTGACGGTCACCCGATCTTACAAAATGTTATTTTTTCTTCGGGGATACATAAAAGATCAAGTCTACCGAACAGCTCCAACAACACGAGAGAGAAACTTTCTTTTAAAGAGCACACCTACATAACAACACACAGAAATGAGATATAATTTGAAATATCTCTAAAACCATTAAGTGTAACTACATACATGGTTTATTCAAACTAATAGGTAGGTAATTAAATTTCCCTTTCAACTAACCCATAAAAATATAGTGTTTCAAGTTCAAAAAATGAAAATCTTCGCATTTCAATTGTTTCAAAAAGACACTGATTTCTAGAACACTCTGAATAACGTTTTTGTACTCGCTTATCAAAACCTGTCATTTCACGATTCGATTTGCGTGCGTAAAAAGTCACTTTAAACACGAGTGCGTAAAAGTAAAGTTGGTACTTCCTCGAACTTGATTAATTTAGTGACATTTTAAAATCATAAATCCCTAACCTTAATAATATGGTCATAAACGATAACGTATTTAACAATATGTATTATTATTATAGTTCTCGTACAAAAAATATTGTACAAACTTCGTGCGTGAAACATTTCGCGAATTCGTGTCCATGGTCCGTGGTCACTCATTCGCGAAATATGATTTCACGCACTTGGTTCGTAAATAACTAATTTAAGTCTACATCTGTTTATTGTCAGAGCAAAATGTCAAAATTTTCAAACAAATGTCAATATCTTGTAAACTTATGAAAATAATTGAATATGATTCTGTATAAAGTTGCCTTAAAATTCCTCAGGCAATTCAAAAATGTGAACACCTTCCATTTAAAAATGTAAAGATACTGATGGCACAGAATAAACAGAAAGGACAAATTTGTCGGAACCTTTGATGTTTTAATGACGATTCTGAGTGACCTTGAGGCTGCTGATGCCATTTTAAAAATATGTGTAATGTTGGCGGAAAAATTTGAATTTGATTTCAAGCATCTAGGGTTAGATATGTTCGAAACGTACATAAAGTATTAGATAATTATATATAAAAAATAGATATTTCAGGTTTTAAACAAGAATCAAACAACAAATTTTGTAGTTACTAGAAATATCTATAATATTTAATTATGCTTTACTATAATTAGTATAGTTGCCAACATACATAAACCAAGTAGGTAAAACGTACACATCTCAAAATCACTAAACTCACAACTAAGAACTAACCTCAACATCTTCAAACAAAGAATAAACATGTAAACAACATTCTAGGAATATTTGGACATTACTTTAGAAATGGCGTCTGCGTCATGCGCACAAAAACCATGACATCAATTTTAAAACTTTTGTCCATTCTGTTTATTTTGTGCTGATGGTTACGGGCAAACTAAACAGCCTGTATATCATAGAATAATTTTACGTTATAAATTTCGTAAAACTAAACAACTTTTGTATTTAAATATTTGCTGTATTTGCTGCCTGTTTATTATCCCCACCCGCGACTTGCTCTTTAATATAGAGCTTATCAGTACATTTTTTTACGTATTCTAAAGGTAGTATAAAGTCTTATATTTGATCACCTTTTGCTTAATCTAAAAATAACAAATACAAAAAAGATAATATCTACAACACTAGAATGAGATAATGCAATATTAATTTGTATTTTTTCTGAATACATACTATCTTTCTAATAATTACTACTGAACAGCGCCCCCTATTTGTTTAAAAGCTCCCTTAAAATCATAATTGTGTGGATATCCTTATTTACAGCACTACAGCTGCATTGACGACTGCGTATAACTTGTATATAGGATCCTCCACATTTTTATAACATGAGCCGCCCTTCTTTATTACTGTATATATTGGAAAATTAACTAATTACACATATGCAAAAAATTACCTTTTTTGAATCATGTAAATAATGGTATACATACCGCTGGTTTCTCTAAACAAATAGAAAAAGAGAGATGGATATAAAAATTTTTGCAAGAAACTCTTGAACATGTTTTGCAAACTTTAAGGTACAAAAGCCATTGTTTGTAGTTGTCGCAAACAGATGTGACTATCTATAGTCAGTTGCATGTATGAATCATACTTAGATTGTTTTAGTGTGATTACATTAAACATATATTATACAAGGCAATTCTTAAATAAAATTTCCCCAAGCACATAAATATTTGCATATTTTCAGTACAATGTAATTTCCAAAATAAAAATCCTAATAGACAAGATTTACACTTACTTTGTTGATAGTTTCATCAAAGATCTTGCCAAGCTGTTTAGCTCCACAAAAGCCAAGGGAAATATGCCAATACGTCCATCCAATTTTCCTTCTGCCCAATTTTCATCAACTCTTCGTATAACATTAATTATATCTCCTTTATTGAAAGCTAAACAACCTTCCTCTTCATCATTAGTCATCCGAAAATCATACAATGCCTTGCACTGAGGTATGTTACTTGGAACAGGTGTAATAATCTTAGGTAAAAAAAATTGTTAGTAATATTGCTAGCTACATAGACAAATTATGGAAAAAATGATTGTAAAGATTAATAAAAGAGATATACTATTCTAGTAAAAAAAATTTTACCTGGACGTAACTTAAAGGAAAGACACCTTCTTTTCCACCACATTCACCTTGATACCAATTGCTATCGATTCTTTTTCGTAAAATGATTATTTCACCACGTTTAAAATTGAGATCACTGAAAAACACTTGCTATAAAATAAATATTTTGCAATATGTAATATTAATAGCTTACCCTTGCTCTTTGGATGTATAGTCATACAAGGCTTTAGCATAGGGCTGTTGAGGGGTCAAATAATGCTGTTGCACAGGTCTATTAGTTTTGTGTCTGTGATCAGGAGCTCCTTGCAATGCCTGATGGATTGGCGTAGTATGTTGTAGAAATGGTTGCTGCGTATGATTTTCTCTAATATTACGCGACTGTTTCTTAGGGGCAGCATTTCTCATGCCTTCTAATATACGCATTAGAAGGACATTTGGTGGAAGATCATCTATCTTTGAGTGAATCAGAATACGGCATTCCGGGCATCGCAACTCTTTATGTTTTTCAACAATTTCTTCTAGACATTTTCTACAAAAAGTATGCTGACAAGGTAAAACTTTGCTTGAAGTATCTAAACGCTCTAAACACACTGAACACTCCAATAAATCATTTAAAGTTCCTTCGTCCATGTTTAATAGCAGGTGTACTGCGTAACGTTACATACTACACCTTGCTACACCTGCACAGTAGTGATTAGAATTGGACACAAAGACGATGCTTCATTTTTGGAATCGATTACACAGTAAAAAAACTATAAGTGCAATTAAAATTTTTAACTAAGCTTTGAGCCTCAAACTTTCTTCAGTAAGTTTGAAAGCTCCGTAAGTAATTATAATACTTTTGCACTTCCGGTAATCAAGCACAGTCATCACGCATATTGCTTGGGCGCGGTAATCTAGAACTACCATGGCCGTACACGACACTGTTACTTGATGATACGATGATATTATGCGTCATGTCAAACAAAATGAATTTTGATCATCACAATCTATTCATTTCTTCCAACAAATGAGTCAACACGTAATACTTATCAAATTAAAGGATAATTGTGAAATGTTTTTAGTGCTTTCTATTTACTTTGTTGGTAGTGATAAGAAGTTATTTCTTACTATCAATAGGTCTGTTTCTTTTGTTATATAGAGCTTGATCGGTGATTTTATCGCTAAATTTAGCGATTTTTTAAGCCATCAACCACATAGTATGTACCGTGAATCGAGCCGCAACAACCGAGGTTGCGGTGACTTTCGGTTTTGCGTTTCGTATATCACCTGTTCCTGAAAAATTGTAATTCACGGAACTCGGTTACTGAAAATGGTGAGTTTCGGTTGCAACCGCAGTTACCAGAATTAGAAGTTGGTTTGAGCTCCATAAAGTTAGCCCCTCACTATAAGCAATTATAATAAATCTTACTTTTATTCGTTTGTAGGTGTTTGACAGCGAATTTCCAACGTTTGATAGTCAATAGTTCATTAGCAAACAATAAAACAAATTCTTCGGAAAAACCTATGTGATGTTAGCTCCTCATGTCGTCATTTTAACATCAAATTCAATTTTATTTTAGCAGAATCGTTTGTAGGTGCCTGATAGCAAATTTCCAAAGCTTGATAGTTGATAGTTTATTAATAAATAATAAAACAAATCTAGCAACCAAAATTACATCAGAAAAGCGTCCATAACATACGTATGTAATTGTAACTCATCCCGGCCACATTTGTCATCGAATTTAAATTCCTTTGAGAAATATCGTTTATGCGTCGTTTATAGGTGCTTGATAACAAATTCCCAACGTTTGATATTTGATCATTTAATAAGCAATGAAAGAAGTTTTGCAGAATATTGTGTAGGCAACCAAAAAAACATGCGAAAATCATATATAGAATGTACAGTCTGTTTCAAATTAAATGCGAATCGAGGATATAGTGTACAGTTACCCAGTTCGCGGTGCTGTATTGTGATCTATACTTTTTCATAGATAGTGATGCGTAGTTCACGTTTTTTGGCATCTAACATTTACGTAATATCTCAATTTATACTTTTGCTATATTGGTTTTTATTATTTTAAATGTAATATATGTAATTGTCGTCTTTTATAATGAATCAAAACATCGTTATCGATAGAACACAAAGTATTGTAAAATCGTGTAACGCCACGTAATTGAAAGTAAACTTGAAAACTAGATACGTTCCTCGTTAATAAAAGTAGAAAAAGTGGTTTTCGGTCTCGTATATATTATTTAAAATTAGACATATAAATAAATTTCATATGTATAATTTATTATAAAGTTTGTATTAACATAGCGAAAATAAATTAATAGAAGGGTAATTATTGTTCTTGGATTATACATTTTGTTTAATCATTAATAAGCCTGGAACTTGAAAACTCCAGGAAGTAAAGACGCCGCACCGGTAAAATGACAACTAGAATACTATCATACTCGTTCAATAATACATATGGTATAGGTAATATAATCTTGGCTTTAGTCTCATTATTATAACTTCAAATACTACGTAATACTGTTGATTCGTAATACATTTGATTATCGTAACGATTGAAGAGAACATTACAGAGCTTCTCCGATGGAAAACGTGTTATTATTTATTATTATTAAAATTAAACATATCGTGTAGGTATCTGCTAAGAGATAGTGGTCTGCTAAAATTCTTGTTAACTGCAGCAGCCGTTACCAAGTATACTAAACAAAGTTGTTGATGCAACAGATGATAAAATAAAAGGCAAGGCATCAAAGAAATTCCAGGTCACGTGCCAATTCCTTTAAAGAAAACGTTGTCTCAAAGGAATAACAGATACAATAGAACAAAATATTAGAGCTCTTATAATATCTATTTTTATTCCCAATATTTTATAGAATCATCAATATGTTTTATTCCTTTTTCTGTGAAAATACAGAGGTAATGTATTAAAATAAAGTGCGTCGTATACTTAATCATCCTGCTATTCTATTTGTATTTCAAAATCTAAGGATTTATTAAGTGATAGTAGATATGTGATTATATCTTTATTTTATCAAACATAATCTCTAACTAATCAGCAATTTCAATATGTAGTCCAAATTGATTTTACGCTTTTACGATTAATACCCGCACAACACACTTGGTTCATTAGACATCCATTGGATATCCCAATGTCTAAAATACATCAATATCCAATGTAGACATTGTATGGATATCGATAAGATATCATTTCAGGAGAAGATATCAAAATTATTTCTGGAACAGAAATAAATGTAGAATTTTTGTAAATTAAATTTCGTGGTATAAATGCAACTTGTATTTGGATATACACTGGATCTCTATCGGACATGTAAACATGGATATTCATTTAGTTGTAAGTTATTCTATACGTGGCGCTTAAGATTATACGTACATTGACCAAAATGCACAGTCATCGAGCAGTACGTCAGCGTGCATCAGCCATAATAATAATAATGTGGGCATGCTACTGGTTAGCTACCGTTCGCTTGATATTCGTAGTTATTATAATATTGTCTTTTTTCCATATAGTTTTGAGTTATATAAGAGCAGTGCATTCGTTAATTAGCTGTTGATACGTTATCATGTAAGTTTATCTGATATGCTTCTGATTTATTCCATGGATATCTTTTAGGTTCTGCCCGAACTGCAGGTGGTTTGCTTAGAATAGGGTTGCCATTCGTCCCGATACGTCGTCATGTCACCGTTATTAACAGTTGTCCCGACGTCCCGACAAGCCATAAAATGTCCCGACAAACAGATTCGAGCACAGAGCTACAAGTTTTTAAAAATTGATGGCAACTAACTTTAGAGATCTGTTTTACTGATCGACTGGTAGCGATCGGAAACTTGAGTTGAGTGAGGGAGGGATGGAGAGCGGCACCGCACAGTGGTTCCACATTGAAAAAAAAATGTTAAAAACAGACTACAGCCTACATTTCTTCACCGATTTCCAAATTTTTTTTCACATACTCGAGAGATACTTTACAACAATCGCTCTTTGCCCGTTTTTCGATATCCTTCTCTAAAAATTAGCGACATTACCTCAAATGTTGAAAAATCATATTTTGTGCTTATAATATGATTGTTTGATTAAAAAAATTTTAAATGATAATAATAATGACTGGAAAAATTGTAAATGTCCCGACGGGGCCTTGGGGATTTATGGCAATCCTAGCTTAGAAGGTAGATGCAAACAGTTGCTGTATTGCATTCCAATTGTTTAAGATATATACGTACTTCATTTGTAATAATAAAAGTAATTTGCTAAACCAATTGGAATGCAATACAGCAATTGTTTACATCTACCCTTTAAGTAAACCACCTGCAATGCGGCCATAACTTAGAAGATACCCATGGAGTAAATCAAAACATATCAGATAGACATTTGCAAATAATTTTATAATGTTATATCCATTAGATATACCAAATCGATATATTTTAGACGGACATTTGGATATCCAAGAAACATACATGAGATATATGATTACATCCAATGGATACCCATAATAGATATCTACCTACTGGAAGTACAGTGGACATTATGTTGCTGTGTGGGTAAGTAATTCCGATGTCGTCAAAAGAAAGTTTGGTTGTCAATGTTATACTTTTCTAATCTCCAAAACAAAGTTCTGTTATGCAAAATAAAGTCCGCTATGAACAAATAACACATGAAAAGACGATTGCTGTCAGTTGTGGTTTGGTTAGTCACAAGCATTCCAAAGCATTCGCTTGAGTTTCCTGTAACAGACGGGATTGTTTATTATATATTTTCATTTGTTAGAAATATTTTTTTACAGCGGCACAATTGAGAATGTCGGAATTTTTAATTCGACGACTAGATGTGTTTCTATAACAGCGTCTTTTGCAGTAAAAAAAAATTACTAACTCATCATCCTAAAGATCATTGAACACTGTTGGTCGACTTGAACCACTGGAACAAACTTTTCTTAATAGGGTACTTTTTTGCTCCAAATGCCATTTAATTTAAAAAACTGTACTCTTATTTATATTACAATGTTAAGTAACAAATCTAACGGAAGAACCATGTTCTAATTCAATTATTATTCCAGCTCTTGTTATTTCTGATATTTGTCTGGGCATTTAGGTATTTTGAAATTTACACAGCTGTTAAGAATTTTATAAAGTATGTATTTATCAAAGTTACAACGTCAAATAATTTTAATTATTTAATATAAAAGTTCAATTGTTTGTCCTGAAAGAGTTCGCATTCCCGAACGAAAATTCGACATATTCGATAAAGAACTTAATCAATAAAACCAAGGCCTTTTCATCTTGCTTAAGATTACTTGGCGTACAAGCGTTAATACTATTTTAGTTACCAGTACTCCGTTACTGTCTTCCAATTATTGGATATATTTTGAAAATGACAAAAATATGTCGGAATTATGGACATTTATAACAACTATTATGAATGCGACGCGATGTTAGCATTTCCCGAATTCACAATAGAAAATATTAAGTGTACGCTCTTTTTATAAGTACAACTTTACAACGGTAAATCTCGATTTTGTTTTAGTATTTCAATTAATATTTGAAAGCCACACAAAAATCTTTAGACCTTCGTAACGCTAATATGAAAAAACAAGAGAGAAAAAACTTTGTGTTAATTATGTTATTGTAATAATTGAATTATTACAATAACACAATTAGCAAAGTTTGATAGCCAGACAAGTAATACAGCTTACGGAGTCACTGCAACTAACCACCCACCACATAAAAAAAAAAACAGGTTATCCGTTTATTAATTTTATTTTAGCGCGAGGTTTAAATCGGGTTCTCATCTCCACGAATTTTGCAAAAATTATTTTAAACTTTAAAACATATGAATATATGCATTCAAATATTTCGGCGAAACCCATCTAGAATTGGAGTAAACTGATTACTAAACAGAAATTATATTGTGCTTTAAGTTAAATTCTGGAGGATGAATCATCATTTAATTTTTCAAAAACGTACTGAAAAACGAAAAAATCGAACGCAAAATATGTTTATGTGTTATGGTTGTTTTATGATAGAACTCGCCTCTCAAAGAAATCCGTCACGTGATTTACCGGAACACGGCTATCAGAATCTACGCAATTATTGTGTAATTTTCGCTTATACATATCTGCAAAGTGTAGTTCGGTAGATCGAAAATCTGTACAAAATCGTGCAATTGTAAACCAAAAAGTAAGCGAATTAGAGAAAAACTCT
This sequence comes from Holotrichia oblita, assembly GCA_023690525.1. Lineage (NCBI taxonomy): Eukaryota > Metazoa > Arthropoda > Insecta > Coleoptera > Scarabaeidae > Holotrichia > Holotrichia oblita. The sequence goes on along the minus strand of CM043018.1, from coordinate 43,788,650 downwards.
TCTTTAAACGACGCTACTAGGGCGAAACAGATCTGGGGTAGAACTGCGTCGAATCGACAGCAAGCCGCCTCGATACGTTCCCCACACTCCGCTCCTCCCCTTCTCTTAAAGTAAATAAGTGCTTTAAGGAAAGGAGAACAGTGGGGTGTAGTAAAAATGTTCTCGATTCGGTGTAGTTCTACCCCTGGACCAAATCTTAAGATTTAACGCTAAGCTGTTTGAGCTTTGATCTGCAGGGTTATTGTACAATGGATACCTGTACAATGCTCTAATCCATTACCATCAAGAAGTGCAACAATACGTAAACAATTTTGAAGTTAATTGATTTGTTCTATTTGGACATTTTGCGTTATACAGAAAGAAACAAATATTTTCACAATTCAGCTGCAGCGCGTACTATCGCTACACGATGAGGCGCGGTGTTAATAACTCGTTGTATATGGTAGCGGGAGGGATGTCAAATCATGCCGCTTGAATTCGCTTTTATTGCTCCTCAACGTTAGCCGAAGGAGCCAGAAAATGTCGAAGCGCCTGACTGATCATATCCCAGATAAGTTCGCTCGGATTCACATGCGGAAAATGAACCGGCCATGGGAGCACTCATATGTTGTGCTTTCCACAAAGGTCTATACAACACGCGCGACGTGCGGTCGGGTGTTGTCGTGCATCTACAGCAGATGTGGACATCGCCGAACGTAGGGAAGAACAACGAGTCATAGCACCTCATCTATGTACGTATCGGCGACCTGTCATCGTTTATTATACATGCAGCAGACGTGTACGTCTACCATGTGTAATCGCACCCCACAATCATAATGCCCTGCTGGCGGTTGCTGGTTAGATGCACTGCTTGAGTTGACGTTCACAACGTCTCTGATGAACCAAAATTCATGCGTCACGGACGCTCAATTCGAATTTGGATTCGTCGGAAAATAAAATGTGCCTCCATCGGCAACCCACCGATATCTTGCCTCGATCCACTGACGCCGTGTACAGCGGTGCTCGTGAATCAGTGGAATCCGCTATAACGCACGTCGCGCTCGCAGTCTACTCTCTAGCAAATGTCTCGCACTGTTCGCGTAATGAATACGTCTTCCCTTCCTACTGGCCAAACAGCTCAAAGTTGCCTTGAGAAGGATATATTATGTGACGCTATAGCGCTGAACCCAAGTATGTGGTCCTTGTCTGCTGTGGTTACGTAGGGTCGTTCCGCTCGCGGCTGAAGACGTTGCTCATTCCATTCTTACCATGCACATTGCACTGCCGACAGCGACCGCTTGAGACAGCGAGCAATTTCACACATCTGCTATGCATGTAGTGACGTGCTTTAGTACTGACTCATCCCTCGAGGACAGTCGGCTATATATCGTCGTACATAAGGGTTATATTTATAAAGTTTTATGGCACTTTGAGTCAGTACTAAAGCACATCACTGTACATACCCACTACCATTCCTCGAATTGGTAACGCAAACGATCTCCACAAAGTACTACCACAGATAACTACAGATAGCTCATCCCATGTAAATACGTAAAATCACACAGGTTGTATAGCAGGCGTTTGCTACATCTTCTATACGAGCCGGTTCCAAACCGGGATCCATTCAAGGTGAACTGCCGTGACGGATTTCATATTCTCACGAGCTATCTGGATATACTTATCTGTGGTACTATATAGTACACCTTCGCACTCTCAGTGAAAATGGCCAGTTTCTCCTCCACGCTTCGGTTTATATGCCGGCAGAATGTTGCACCAGTCAGAACCGCTCAATAAAAAAATACTGCTATAGAAAAATTCGAAACTCGTTGCGTCAACTCGTCCAGAGGAAATCTTTATGCACCGCTAACTTTATGAATGTATCTTTGCGCGTTCAGATTATACAAAGTGTGCTCGTCACTGTTTTGCAACAATGTATTTTCTGCCATTTCGGTATTTTGTTCATTTTACTATTTAATTCTTGTAAGAAATTTGTTGAATATAACAATATTCATCAAAAGATAAGCTTGTTAAAATTTGCATGGTGTTTAGGAAACAACATACAGTGAAATCCGTTTAACACGAACCTGACGGGACCGAAATATTTGTTTGTGTTAAAGGATATTACGAAAAGTATTATATGTATGTAAGTACATATAGGTACTCAACAACATTACTACATTTTATTTACATAGATATGTATACATGCCATTAACAAAAGTCAATAAAACAAAAATATTAACAACTTAATGAAATTCAGTACAAAATTTGCAATTAAAAAAAGCAAATAAAACGTTTATAACTTTTTTGAAAAATAATCTGATATATTCTATTGTCCTTTTTAGATAAACAACATTGTCTCATTCGCGTTGATTTCAAATACCTTTTTATTCTCGCCGACGCGGCAGCTGTTTTTCAGTATTTTGTTCATTCCGAGAAGCGATATCTTTTCGTGTTAAGCGACTTTTTGTTCGTGAAGAGAAAAAAAATGTATGCAAATACATAGTACCTTTTCGGGACCACTTTATTGTTTCGTGTTAACCGATATTTCTTTTTAAGCGGGTTCGTGTTAAACGGATTTCACTGTATTTAATATTGTAGTCAGTATGGTACTTCACGTCAGAGAAACTTTGGAGCTTCGATTTAATTTAGTGACGACATGGTTTATTTTAACTAAGTTACAAACTTTTTTTGTTTTCTGTGTAGTAAATGAGTTGATTTTCTATAACTTCCGTTGTAATAACATATGGGACCGTGCCGTGTTTGCAACGTATTTAATATGTTTTCGGAAAGTGTCAATTAGGGATGTTTTTGACTGTGAGAGCAGTGTACGTAATAACTTTTGCACGAAATTGCAACTAATTCGTTGCACAACCTAAGTTGTATTACAGTGTTACAACCGTATGGACACCAAACATTGCTGCTTGGGAATAACAAGCAAGCTAGCAATAGTGAACACTCAACTTTGGACTCAGTGAACATTTTATTGCTTATTAAGAGGATAGTTCGAATTGTATGGCCCTTGCCTCAAATTAATTATGTCCAACATCGGCGTGACATTCTCACCTTGAAATTATTTGGCTATCCGTATACATGGTAGGTAAGTATATTAGAAACTTCGATGGCATTTTTTAAAATAATTTATACTATTAAAATCACATCATTCTAGACTTTGGTAGCTTAAAGTAAGTATTTATTGCAATTTCTTTTTGATCAACTTTTGGATGGTATATTTTTATCTCTTTGCCAGTTGCAGACTATTTTTTTAGTAATGATAGGGATGGTTAAGCTTTTTGTTATTGTAAAATTGTCAAAACAACTTGATAAGACAGTGTTGCTCTTTAAAGTAATCCATACATAGCATGTGACTGTTTAAGTTTCTAATATTTTTAAGAGAGCCCTTTTAAAATAAAATAATCAGATTAGTATAAATATTTTTATTGCAAGAAAACAACATTAATATCATTATACATAATATTTCCCATACTATATGCAATTTTATTTATAGATATATAACATATGTATAGATCGGGGGCATGTTTTATTCTGTTCAACTTATTACCACATAGATATTATATTCACGTGTTTCTTCTTCTCCGTTATATAAAACTTGTTTTCATCTGAAAGCACCATCTCGCAAGGCTAAAGTTTTGGTCAGAAAGGAAGAACGAAAACAGAAATCGAACAATTACAATTTCTGAATCATTATTATCAACATCACATATAAGAATCATTCCATATATTTTTAAAAATAAACTTTTATTAATTACAATCATGTTTCGCCATGATAAAAATTAATTTATGAATTTGTATGAATTATGTAACTTTAAAAAGGCACTTAAAAAATTATTGTATCTATGTGTACTATTAATATTTTTTTCACTTCTAATGTATAACATGTACATATTATAAAATATACAAACTTAAAACGGGTGTACTGCCTGTCGTAAGAATGGCACCCTTTACATAGTATTTATACAACACTTTTTTTATGTAAATAAATATATAATAAGCACTACGTTCTTACTTTGTAAGACTTTATACATAACGTTGCTGTGATGCAATTTTCTTGTACACAGGCCATACAGTCTGTGCGGCAGCTTAATGCAATATTTATAAATATATACAAGAATAGGGCAATGTTTTTACAAATGATTAGTGTAATATGTTCTTTTATGTCTGAAAATATTGCCTAGTATATGTTTTTTCACATTTCTTGTCCAGTCGCTTGACGTACCTGAAAAAATATGGAGAGATTATTTACTAATATTACATAGTTTTATAAATAGAAATAAATTGGAAGAGTGTCATTAGCGTTGCCATTTATCACAAAGATTGTATTCCGACCTTTTCAACAGTCTTAAAACTATTATCATTTATTATGTACACTTTACTTTCTTTTGGTTAGGTATATTGTTAGTGAAAAGCTATAATAAATAGTATTTACAAATACGAGTTTTCTTTGTTTGAAATTTACATGTAAGAATGCTTTCTTCTTCTGCACTGGAGCTCTAACGAGCTTGCGTTGGCATTTTGGAGACTGAGAAATATTTCCCTTAATAAGTACGACTACCAAAAAGGCAGGTTATTGTATTCGTTTCGATTGAGATTCAAATGATTCTATTCAGAGTTTATAGATCAACGACCCAAGTTTATAGCTATTCGACAGCCCATCTGATTATCGGTGTTTATTTAGATTAGTTATCTTTCAATTCCTGAAGTATTTCCACTTGTAGGTCAATGAAAACATAATTTTATATGTTCTGGAATAAATTGGTATTTAATTAATTTGATCATTGACATACAAGTGCAAATACTCAAGGAATTGAAAGATATGTACATAAAGGCCATAATTACAGATTAGTATTAGATGATTCTTTTGTAAAGTAGGATTTATACTTAGTCTTAATACATACTAACATTACATTATACAAAGTGGTTATAAATTGACGCAAAAGAAATATTTTTTGGGTTAAATTCTGAATCAAGATTTTACTTTTAAAATGTAAACACACTGCTTTCAATATTTTCAGAAACCACTTGAAGGAAACCGTAATATTTTCTGAAGTACCTTATTCAAAAATATTTTCTTTGTCATTAGTAATATTACATACGTAAATTTTACGTATGTAATACGCACATTGAAATTATGTGTGAAATTTTTAAGAAATTGTAGAAGACGTTTGCATAGTCTTTTTTCGTTATGATCTAATATCCGGAAATGTCTCCTTTCGGAGAAAGGAGCTCAGTGAATTGCGCTCTTTGTGCGAAGTTGTATGGGCACTAAAATAATCTCTCGGCTGCAACTTAGGTGTAAGTGGGAGCAGCCGCGTACTTCCTTTAATTCAAGTAACAGCATATTTAGTCTGATGAAAGTCCTCAAGATATTAGAAATTTACACAACCAATAACAGTTTAGACTAAACATTTGGACTGACATTGTTGATAATTATCTTCTGGGGCTGCATCTGTTGCCTCCAATTTTACATGCTTATATTTATAGTCAGTTTCTTTAACTGGCACTATCTGAATTGCTTGAAGATGTCCCACTTGATGTTCGTAGTGAAATTCTCGATGAACATAATGGTATGCCAGTACATTTTAGTGCAGTTACTACTTGAATACTGTTTATCCTACAGATGGATTGGAGACAGACCTGGCACTGTCCAGCACGTTCAGATGGATTTTTTCCTTTGGTAATACATATATTAAAGCATCACTAGTAAGCATTTACATTCCAATAGCTACATTCACCAGATTACTTATAGAAGTCTCATGTCGCAACGGCGTTCTTGCCAAATTTTATGCCCTTCCCAAGATTTATATAATACAACAAATTGCACCTTAGATTCATAGTATCCTCCATGGATTGCCAAACATACAACTTTTCCAAATTTATTGCTTATATTCGTACAATAGGCGTTTTCCAATGGGACCGGTTATAATCTTCCATACTCATTTGAATTCTCTTTCCAGGTTACACATATAACACTCCCTGAAAACTATGTTTACCATCGTTCCTCTGGATTTGGTTTTGGAAATAATACAGTCCAGCTGGAATATGGTTACTCAACACACCGACATTCTAATAGATCTCTTGGTTAATATTATTAAATTTCTTTTTGGTTTGTCTACCTTTGCAAATCAATATATGGACGCCCAATTCTCGCATGTTTGGTGCTGCACCATGTACTAAAAATTTGCATTAATAACCAGTACTTTTAACATACGTGAATGGACTGCATTGGTTAGAACAACTATAGCGCTTTAGTTAGTCACCATTTAAATACAGGTCATCACTTTGATTTTGAAGGTGACTCAATCCTTGTACATGAACAGAATTATTATAAACGTCTATTCTTAGAGATGTATTACATTAATAAATTTAATGATTCGATTAATTTTAGAACTGACATATCAAATATCAGCAATATTATTGATATTTACTATATTTGGATAACACTACGAGGGAGCGTTTTTATATTCGCGGAATGGGGGATAAGGGGTGGAAATAAAAAACCAAATTATTTTTCTTTTTCAATATATTCACCTGCAAGACGGATACATTTTTCACATCTTTCAATTAATTTATGTATACCCTCATAAAAAAATGATTTCTCTTTATCTGCAAAATACGCCGAAACTGCCTCCTTGACTTCATCATCGGCAGTAAATTTTTTACCCCGCAGGTCTTTTTTCGTCTCCAGTAACAATTCGACTCAATACACCATGCTTGTCTTCATTACAGTGGTCCAAAAATGCACGCGAACACTCTACGCGCTGTTGTTTTTGCGGCGGCGCGAGCATTCTCGGCACCCATCTTGCGCTGACCTTAGACATGCCGAGATGATCGTGTAGGATTTTAAAAATTGTTGTATCGGACACTCCAACCATTTCTGCGAATTGTTTCTTCTTTAGTCGAGCATCTTCGAGTACAATTTTTTCAACTTTTTGGCGTGGTCACCTCAATGCTCCTGCCCGGCCTGGGTCGTCTTCAAGGGATTCCCTTCCTTGTTTAAATAAACTATGCCACTTGTACAGCATGGTTGTTCCTGGACAAGAGTCGCCGTAAACCAATGACATCTCATTCATTATGGTCGCGACTGATTTTCCTTGCCTGGTAAGGAACTTTATAACGGCACGATATTCGATTTTTTCCATATTTCACTTTTCACTCCTGATTATGTTACTTGGTTGACGATAGCTCAAAGACTAACTGTCTAATAACAATGAAACTTCGTATTTATAGTAATTATGAGTCGCTGCACAGGCCACGCCCCCAATGCGCCTAATCACTCCCCTACAACCCGCTTATTCCGCGAATATAAAAACGCTCCCTCGTATATACAACACAGCTCCTTTAACAATAACAGTTACAACCAGATTCATCTTCTTCAAGTATCACAGTTTTTAGTCCCTCAGTTACAATCCAATTGGAAAATTCCCCAACCGCTACTTCTCTTCCCACGTAAACTAACCTTTGCAACCCAAACCTTCTACACCGCTGTTTGGATCGTTCTTCGCCGATTTCTCAGATGTTTATGATTTATATTTCAATTTTTTGATAAATTTTTAAATATTAGTGTTTTAACTTTTAGTAACTGTATTTACATTTTATTAATTAAATTTCAATTTGAGTTTCGTCGACAACATGCGTATGCTTTAATATGTTTGCATTTCGTACTTACAAGGAAAACCTGCCAAATGTTGAGCTCAGATTTGATCCTGATTTTGTCAGTTGATAGTAGGGGCCCTTTGGAGTACTTTTGTAAAATATTAGCCATAGATGGCCAGACGTTAATTTTTTAAAGCCCAAAATAAGTCGGGTAAGTACAACAGTTTCTATAAATACTAAAACGTGCGATTCGCTGGTAAGTCAACGCAATAGCCTAGCGTTAAAGCGTTTGACTTGTAATCGTCGTACCCGCGTTCGAATTTTACAGCAATTTTAGTTACTGAACTATTAAAATGAATCATAAATCAATAATCTAAGCTACATAAATTGCTTGTCAAGATGATCACTACAGAACATACAGTATAATTTTCGGGTATATAAAGTATTCCATAGCTTTGTTACTGGAGACTGTATCGACACGAATGAGTCGACTGCTACTCCTTGACTCTGAACTCCGGTTCGAACATTCGCCTGACGATATCTCACTTCATCAGTAGCTAATGTTACTATAACTGTCTTTATTACACAATAAAATGCACTCGCCGGGTTCCATTATTGTGGAAGTGATTCAGTATTATCAGTAATTTTCAAACAAACAAATTTAATTTACTGATGTGTTTAACGAGTATACATACGTATTTTCTGATTATTGTAACTTGTTTGCAATTTTGTTATGTAATTGAAATAAAGGTTTTATACAGATGTATATACTTACACTATGGTGCTGTTTTCTTGGAAGCCTCTTGAGCCCTCTTTTCCCATTCAGCCTTCCTCTGATTGAAGTTTTTCGGCTTTGGACAAAATTCATCTTCGATCAAGGCTTTTTCGGTTATACTTGCCAAAATTTCATCTTGACACAATTTTGTACATGAATCATTTTCATCTCCTTTATAAGTTATCCAGTGATCAGTCTTAGGTCTGTCCGTGCACGAATTTTGTTTCTGTATCCGATCGTAATTATTAAAATCGTTCGTTTTCGAATTATTCAAGCTGATAGTTCTTTGGTAAGAGTAAAGCTTATTGTTATTAGGTACATTCGCAGTTTTACGTAGCATTACTTCAGGTGTTTCGACAAATCTCGTCTCTAAAAGTGGTTCTTTACCTTTTGATATATCTTTTTGAACAATTTTTTTACGTTCTTCGGAAGGAGAATCCAACTGGTTCTCTTTGTCACTATCTCTTGATTTGATATCAACTACATTCGAATCTTCCATCATTTTAAGAACTTGTTGACTTAAGCATTCGCTTTCGTTGTCTTTCAATTTCAATGATCTGCGAGCAAACACCTTCATTAGCTCCGGTTCGTCTTCCGCTTTTTGTTTATTATTGGCCATTGATTTTCTTCTTAACGGGACGGCAGGTTCTGTATTGCTAAGGTCGGAAGATAAATCATTAACTGACTGTGTTTTCGTTTTGATATCAGATTTGTCTTCAATTTTATTCTCATCGTTATATTTTATCGACTCTACAATATCTAAACTGCTGGACTTAGTTTTTAAAATAGGTTTTTCTGAATTGTTAACAGTTATAAGGGATTTTCTAATTTGAAAATCATTTCTTTTATATATCCTAGTGGGTATAGGTGGGGTCATTGTTGTTATTGTAACTAAAGCTGTTACAACGTGCTTTTTATCATCTTCGTTTTCACTTTTTTCTATAATTTCTATATCTTCCTTGCTAAATTTACGTACAGTTTCATTAGATAGTAATTCACAATTTTCAGATTTTTCGATTTCTGGTTTGATTGAGGTACTATTTGTGGGATTATTGCATGTAACCACATCTGGTAAATCACTCAAGAGTGTTTCATTTTGTTCATCTGCATTTGGACTTTGAAATCCGGCTGTTAACACTACATTATTGACTGGCTTGTCAACTTTGTGCAAATGAATATGCATAAATTCTGGAACCGAAGTCTTAATAGCGCTTGTAACATGTGCTGATTCTTGTTTAACTTGTATCTTGGTTACGGAAATTTGTTCTTTTATTTCTTGATATGCTTCTTGTTTTACTTCGGTTACTTCGGTTTTATAACTAGTTTCAGACGATTGTATTGAAGATTCGTTGGAAACACTAACAATAGCTTTATGTCTTGGTCCAGATATTGTAATACCACTATTAATGAAATCAGTAGTGTCAGAGTATGATTTGTCGATAAATTCTTTGATTTCTGACTGTACAATTTTTGGTTCGAAATTTACTGATTCAATATTAGCATCTTGAGTTTTTTCAGGCTCCGAAGTCCTACAAGTAGTGACCAATTCTGTGGCTTCTAGTTTTGACGGTGATTTACCAGTTTCTGCAAATTCGTTCGAATTTGAGTGAGATACTGTATTTACGACCGTAGACTCTGGCTTAGCTACTTTTGTTGCATCAATTGCCTCAAAAATTTCCTTTGGGTTGTTAATATCCATGACATCCAAATTCTCTATATTATCCAAACTACTACTCTTTTTTATTTCATATTTAAGCTGTCCTGATTCGCGTAAGATGGATTTAGACGTTGTTTGGATTTCTTGCGTACTTCTAGTATTTGCCAAAGCTGCAAATGTAGTTCTATTTTCTAGGGATGACTTTTCATAGTCACTATTGTTATTGTTCATTTTGAAACTGTGAGATTTGGCAACCAATTTTGATGATCTTACTGCCTCAGCAGGTAGATCGTTTAATGATTTGAATCCGTCTGAACTATCTTCGCCAAAATTAGTAGCACTAACACGCTGTTGGAAAGGCGATAAACCAGATATAATAACTTTACTTCGACTTTCCTCACTTCTGGAATGCTTAGAACTCATTTTTTCTACTACATGAGATTTCAAAGGAACTTTTGGATATGGTAGAGGACTCTTTGTAGGTGATATCAATGGACTTCTTAGTAATCTTGGGGAAGTAGGTGGTGTTGCAATTTGAGGCGATTTAGGGCTTGTAGATAGCGAAGCTAGGCGTTGCTGAAAGTGAGTTTCTAATTCCATCTGCAAAGGAGATACGGTATGGGTTCTTTCTGGCGACGCCTTAAAGATGCCATCATCTAAACGTGGTCCCAACTCAGGTGATGCTGGAATATCATTGGGTTGTATCCTCTGTCTTGCCGCCGCACCGCTTCTAGGTACAGGAATTGGTTTTACAGCAAGAGATTCTGATTTTCGTTCGGAATGGATAAATTCTTTAATTGATGATTCGACTATTTCGGATTGTTTAGATATACTCGTGGTAGTCGTGGTTAAATTACTGCTGTTAGATAACGTTGTGGAAGATTGTGTATTGATGACCATCTCTTCTTTGCTCTTCCTCTTCTTTCCACTTCTTCGTGGAAAGATTCTCCCCAAAAAGGAGTCAGTCTTTTTATTATTTTTACTTTCATTTTCTTCACCTAAAGCGCCAAATTCTTCTTGGTACTTGGTACCGGCGTTCGACCTACTACGATTCAGTTTATTGGAGTCGGATCCAGGTGCTGCTAGTCCAGGAGGCAAAGAAGAACACTTTAATTGTTTTTCGGTCAACGTAGAGCAATTCGATTTGTTGATGTTTTTGGATGATGAAGAGGAGAAGTTGGTAGTGGTTGTAGTGGAAGTATAAAGCTCTGTAACAATTTCTGCGAACAAAAACATGACATGCCATGCTTAGCACAAAAGCGAAAGTTATAACGTTAAATGGATTCATATACTATACTTCATTTGCTGTAGATGAAAACATTTATCACATTGCATTTCAATAAGCTACAAAAATCAGTAAGCGATTCGGTTTGATTTTTCTCTTAAATACAAACACTTTAAAGAATTAGTACATATTAGTGTAAATATATTAAAGAAACGTAGATAATCAAAGCTTACAACTTTTGAGCGTAGCGTAAACATTACAAAAGCCAAAACTGTTGGAAATGGGGTTTATAATTCACGAAAACTTTTGTCAATACATTAATTTGGAATTTATGTGAAGGACTATAAAGAATTGGAATACTGTTCTTAACGAGAGATAATATAAGTTACCAGTAACATTTGATAAAAAAAGTTGCTTGATAGCTTGTCCAATAACGGACAGCTTGCAGTTTGAGAAACTCGGTTGCAAGGAACAAATTATGTGATGAAGTGATTTTACTTTAGAAATATCAATTTCTGTGTATTCGTTTCACCATATGTATCCATAACATATTCCATCCTTACGGAATTCACAGAAATTGATAAAATATAGTTGTCACAAGAGATACATAATAAGCAAAAAGTATGAAATAAAATAGCTCTTTATTTTTGCAACAGCATCTGAGTGCACGTATTTCCTATTATCGTATACTCGGAGTATAAAATTTTTGAACATTATAATTATTTATTTTTAAGGGATATTCATTATTAGGAATGCTATCACCTACTACTACAATAAGGAACAGGACATACATATGTTGCAAAATCAAACTGTGATAATATGTACCATCGTCAATTATAGGCAATACCTTATCTATTAATCTGTAAATTGTATTTCTCTATTATATTATTTTACAAAACTGTTCGATTAAAATTTTTCACAATAAAATGCGACTATAAATGATTGTAAATTTTCGACTTAAGTTGGCAACACTTCTGTAATTTTATGTTAGCACACCTGATTTCTAAATTTAAATTTGTCATATTTGTCAAAGTAAGTCATACGAATAAAACCACTCTATTTCATTTTAACAATGGTATTTATTATTGAGCAAAACACATTTATTGTAATGGCTTATTTTCGAAGCGGCTTACAAAATGATGACGGTAGTTGGATATATTCGCTACAATCAACTTTTGAGCAATTTGTTGCAATGTATCCAGAGGACCAAGCTGATTACCGTAGCTTTACTATACACACTACAAGAATTGTTGAAAGGGTTTTGAACACCGGTAATGTGGCTAAAGGTAAATCTACTGGCCGTCCCACTGTTGCTACACCTGATGTTTTGAATAATGTTAATGAACGTGTTGCAGAAAATCTTCATATTTCAGTACGTCGTTTATCTCAACAAATAAGTAAAGTCCCATTATCAATTATTATTATTTCCTTTTAACCTTTTTTAAGTCCTTTCCAGAACTCTCCTATGAATCCACTCGTAAGATCCTAAAAAAGCACTTACGCATTTACATCCGTATAAATTTACAATTGTTCAGCAACTTCATCCTCCTGATTTCGTATTACGAACACAGTTTTGTTACTGGTATAACAATCTGAGGCTTGGTTTCATGTGTCTGGTTATGTTAATTTCCAGAACTTTAGAACTTGGTCGGCAGAGAATCCGCAGAACTTAGTCCAAGTGCCATTGCATCTAGTTAAAATCGGTGTTTGGGCGGCAATGTCAAGACAAAGAATTATTGGTCCGATATTCTTTCAAGAAACGATTAACGCTCAACGCTACCAAACCATTATTTTGGAATCATTTATAAATCAATTGGATGACATAGCGTTAACGAGTGGTTATTTTCAGCAAGATTCAGCTACAGCAGACACTGCACAAATAACAATTAATTATTTACACCAATTCTTCCCAGACTGTTTGATTAGTGTAGGTTTGTGGTCAAGTATATCTCCCGATTTGACGCCGCTAGATTTCTTTTTGTTCCCTTATTTGAAAAGCACAATATACTGGAAGCAAATACACAATTTACAACAGTTACGGAACGCTATTGAGGAGGCAATGGCAAATATAGGACCTGAAATGTTAACTAATGTATTTAACAATTTATCATGACGAGTACAGTGTTGTTTAGCAGTGGAAGGTCGACACTTTGAGCATATTCTTTGAATAATTTTTGTTTAGTCGTTTAAAATATGCGTTCAAAAAACTTGTTTTCTATAAATCTTCCTTCTGGTTTCAGTAAACAAACATGCATAACGCATCCATATGATACAAATGACATAACCTACAAAGTTGTACCTATATACGAATAACCAGGCAAGCCAATTTTTCAGTGTTGCCAAAGTAAATATTTGTTACAAACATTTATAGTCACTTTATAAACGCGCCATTTTTAGGTCACTAGTCTAAAACCATGGCAATATTTTATTATTATCAGTTCAGGACAGTGTGGTAGGTTAGTTATACTGCTAACTACCGACTGACTATAGGTACTTTCTATTTAACACTGATCAGCGAACAAAACCGGTTATGTTGTGTATGAATCTTTCGAACAAAACCGGTTTTGTTCGCTGATCAGTGTTAAATAGAAAGTACCTTATAAATGTTTGAAGTAAATATTTAGTTTGGCAACCCTGAAAAATTTTTAGGTTAGAGTTACTTAAATGAATCAATATTAATGACTTTTACCCTATCAAATTTTTGACACATTTGAATTCACAAACTAGGCATGCCAACAAAGTTTTATAGTATTTTCTTTAAATAGCAAGATTGACGACGTTGACGACCCTGCGATAGTTTGAAATTGGATGTAGTATGTATCAAATTGTGATAGCTGTCAGCGACAAATCTAAATTATAGAAGCTTACATTTGATTATTTATGATATATTCATTATGTTAGAGTTACAACGCAAAAAGTTTATTATCGAAAGTTACTTCAGAGCTGGTCGGAAATTAGATAACTAATAATGACATGATTGATCATCATCGATTGTCACGTCAGATTTTTCATGGTAGCCAACAACTGAAAACGAAATATACATCGACACTGCAATCAAGCCAACACAAAAAAATACCCTATGGTACTGTGTGACGTCAGTAGTCTTTGTACTTCAATAGTTGGCCGCATTTTCATAAACGCGCTGAAAAACGAAACTTTAAACATTTATTTCTCAATAAATTATAAAGATATCGCAAAATAAAAAAAATACGGGTCCATTTTTTTAAATTCATCTGTGATTATATGTATATAATTTGAAAAATGTTCCTGTTCCCCATTGTTAGCGAAGCTGCTATAATCGATGGAAGAATGTTTCAGTTCTTGAATATCCCTATTACTGTAAAAGTTTAAATACGTAGTTCTTCATTATACAGTCCGTAATTATTTTGTAGGTATTACATCCCACTCAAAATAATGCTTCCGTTTTTATCAAACAGTATTTCATCATACAATTATCTCTACGCACACAAATCGGCATTAAATACGTTTTGTTAAACCACAATACCTTTTGTCGAGTTGACTTCCGGTGTTATACTTCTAGCGGCAGTGTCTTCGTTCACTTCTGGTGTTGTTGGTAATACTGAACCCGATAACTAATAAAAAAATAATTTGTATTTTTTATATATGAGACAATTAGTTAAAGTATATATGAAAACATCATACCCTCTTTTTTCTTGGTGCTCCATACCTTCTTTGGGGTTTAACGGACGCTTTATGACGGGCTCCGCTGTGGTTTAAGGGCGCAGATGTATTTCTAACACTAAGATCTAGATCGAAATCTACAAGAAGTTGTTTAAATATAAAATATGCTGGGTAAATTGCAATATAAATTACTTACCGCTATCTCCCGTGTTTCTATCGTCTAAGGACAGTTTTGAAGAGTGTACAGAATGTTGTCCAAACGAATCCTGTTTTAAAAACAATAAATAAATATGTAATATGGCAATAAAAAACAACATAAAATTACATAATAGAAATATTTAGACATCAGCAAATGTAATGTATAAATTATGATTATAAGGAGCATACTTTTGTTTTCATATTCTGGTTAAATTTCAAAGCGTCTTATTATGTTATTTTAAATAGAGCACTCCATATATCTATGTATATACAAACATTTTAAAGATCGTTTCGTTTTTTGGTACGTTTACCTCTAAATATGGATGAAAATGTAATTTCTATATAATTTTTTTTAATAATCACACGGAGCCTTTTCGAATATTTTTAGCAATATTCAGCAAGCATGCTTATACATAGTTATGCCACATTATCCTGCTCTTGTATAATGTATTCCTTTTGGATAAGTTTTTTTGCATATTCGACTGAAACTTTTTTCAGATTTTCTGAGAAGAAGTTAATAAACATGTATTTTTAAGATTAAGAAGCGGGTCGATAGTCGTAGTGGTTAGGTGGCTGAGTATTGTGACGGCATGATAAGTGCCGCGTTTCAATTCTCCGGAGGAACAGTGGTGTTTGGCGGAGAATTGAAAATCCGGATCGACTTACCATTCGCTATTGGGAGCAAAGTGATTAACAAAGCCATTGGAACACAATTAGACACACACAAACTACACCGCAAGAGTTGCATGATAGCCAGAGAAGCGATACAGCTTCCGCAGTCACTGCAACTAAGCACCCACCACACATAAAAGAAAGTTCCCACTGACGTATTTAATTTTGAAAAGTATTATCGTAAGTTTAGGTGCTTATATTGTTTTGGGAAGAATAATACCTTCCTTCTATACTTGAGCAATTATACTATGATATAAAAAATTAAATTGGTCAATGTTGGTGATGGAATGTAAAACGGTTATCTTAGTTTAAATCATCCTTTTGAAATAATTCAATCATTGTCAACCTACACTGACATTATCAATAACCTACAAATGTGTTACCTACTTAGTTCAGCTGTAAAATAATAATGAGCTACCAGTTATGAAATAAATAACGTTTTTATTAACCAGAAAAACTAAATTACAATAATTGTTGGAAATGTCCCCCGTTTTGTTCAATGCACAAGTTTACGCGCCTCCTCATGCTGTGAAAAGCGTTTTATAGAATTTCTGGCATTATGGTTGCACATTGCTGAACAATTATTCTTTGTTGCAGTTCTTGCAAATTATGTATCGGATTTGCGAAAATCTTATTTTTTAAATAAGGAAAGATAAAATAGTCCATAATTGTCAAACAAAGTGATCTCGGAGGAAACTCAACTTCCGTATGCAACCTTATCAGCCGGTCATCAAAAAACTCGCGGAGAAAAGCAAGATTTTCTCGTGTAGTATGTGCTGTTGCACCGTGTTGCTGGAAATAACCGTATTGAAGTCATCATCGTATAACTGTTGCACAAACTCAGTCAAACAAATATTTCTGTACCTTTCTGCGTTGACGGTGAAATTGAGAAAAATTGGCCCAATTATTCTTCTGCGAGAAACTGCCATCCAAACACCAATTTTCTGCGCATGCAGTGGCGTTTCAATAAAAATATGCGTGTTATCAGTGCTCGCATATTCTGAGAATTGATGTATCGCGAAAGGTGGAAGTTAAGCAGATCGTCATTCATTAAATTATTAACGAACCAATGGCAGTACGCAAGGCGTCTGGGGTGGTCTGCATGCAGAAGAGCTTGATATGATTGCATCTTATATGGATGCATGTTCAGGTCCTTCTTTATAATCGTTTGGCACGTTCCATAAGAAAGCTGAATTTCTTGAGAGAGACGTTTTAAAGATTTTGTACGTTGACGAACGTCATTAATAACTTATTCTGTAGGTAAACCTGCACTTTAAGGACTATTTTATGCACCAATCATAGGGACGCATAAATGTCGTCGTTACTATAGAAACGTCAACAAAAACTAATCAGTGTTGCCATATAACCCATAACCCCTATGTGTATGTCTAAAGTGAATTTAGTATAGTGCGAAACGTAAACGTTTACTTATATCCTTTCAAGAGGGGTACCCACTCTTATCTCCTCTTATTAGTTTCTCCACTACTTTCGTTAATATTTACAATATAATAATATTGACATTAATAATAATAATAATATGTATTTATTGGCATATAAACAAGAAAATACAACACAGTTTAACAACATGTAAGTAATACAATTACTAGCCTGCTATAGTTAATCAATATTATTATAATATTATGAATATTGTCATAACCCACAGAATTATGATAGTGTATTCTTATAACGTTCAAATTCCACTTTTAAAAATAATGTCATATATGGCAACGCTGTAAGAGCACCAATCTAAGTGTACGAACTCTTGGTCTACCAGGTCTACCAGCACCTTTTTTTATGCGTCACAGAACCAGTTTCGTGAAACACTTCAACACAATTTGTAAGGCATGCATAAAAATTGTCCGGTAATACTGCTACGGCTGGGAAGTGCTCTGGAAAATTGTCCAAACACAAACGTTAACTGTATTTCCAAGTTCCATTAACTAGCACACCCGTTCGGTTTCAATCATGTAAATTTTGTGCTCTGTGGTGAGAACCATGATTCAAAAACCGTGCACGATTAGAAAATTTCAACACAATAACTTGACAGATTTTGACATTCAAAAAATTATGACATAATACCTAAATGTACGATGCTACGACTATAATTTTAAAATCCATGACCACTACTTGCCACTACTGACCAATTTAATTGTTGATATCATAGTACTTTTGGTTCTGGGAATGTATTGGTCTTGCATCGACCAATAGAAGTTTATTTTTCACGGGCTTGGCTATTAGATACATTCGTATAGGAAACAACTAGGGTTGGTGTAATCCAACTGCAGAGTTAGTAATAAGTTATTTGTAATTGTCACAAACACGGCAAATATGTTGAAATTATACATTACTAATCACATAAATTTCATTATGTCGTACGATTGTTTTAATTTGACCGGTTAAGTGTTAGAAAAAATGCGCAGTTTTACTTGTTCTATGAATTAGTACGACTTTTAACCTATATTTAGATGAGTCTCCGAATATCCTGCGTGCATCGACGTGATATTCAATTTTTAAAGCAACTCTGAATTGTGTACTATTAAAAAAACCTCTAAAATAATTATAATAATCTAATCTATCTAATAACTAATCAATTTGCTAATTCACTCGGTGTCTAACGAGTAACTTTAATCTAAACTTGTACCAAATTGAAGTCGAAAGATAAATGTGTGTGCTACAGAGGTTTCATAGCTGCGGCCAACATTGGATAACTTATGATAGATTAGATAAGTGTTAAATTTGCTGAAGAAAAATAACAGTTCTTCTTCTTATTATTTTTTCATAGATTCACTAATGGTTCGCAATTATAAACTTCCACAAATATGTATAATAAAAAATATTTATAATCCAAATATTTTGCAGGAGGCTTCTACAGTATTGCTTCCATTTACTTTGATTAAGACATTTTTTTTTTAGCAATCATATTGAAATTAAGGTTCGGATATAAATAGCATTATATGTTTGTAGTGAATTGTTGTGCATATTAAATAGGAAAACGCAGGAAAACGAGGACCATTATGAACACGGCATCAGATATAAATGTGATCTAAATATTTACTTACACATATGGAATATACTCGTATGTAGATACAATAAAAATTGATACTAACACAATAAAAAACGCATTACTAGACTTGCCCTTAAAAAATTAATACTAGTTCTATGATCTGCATTAAGACTAAAAAACAAGTTTCGAATTGTAAATCCCTTTTGAGTTGTACTGTGTACAGTGTTTCCCATTTAAGATAAGGAAGTTAGTAACAACTTTTCTGTGTGAAATTTTGACGTGAATAGGAATGCATATTTTGTAATAGTGGGCAATTAGACTCCTCATTTAATTTAAATATTTTGTTATATTTCTACATTTATCAAGTGTTGACTGCAATTTTATTTTTTAAAGATAGTCGAAATTGTTTGTTTGTAGACGAGGTTGCCCAAATCAATTAAATTAAAGTTATTTTGATTATATTAACAATAATTCGAATTAATATTTCACACTCATTCCCACCAATACTGTAACATAAAGAAGCAAAAGAAAAATATATGATTACCTTTTTCGTTTGAATTTTACAGCCAACTGTTCAATAAGGATGCGTAAGGACGGTGAAACGACTTTTCTCTGGAGCTAATATAAAATGCTTTTGGCGGCGCAGCATTTCCCGAGATACAAAATTAATTATTTTGCATAAAATTGTTTGTCAATATAAAAGAGCTTACTTAAAGCTTGTTGAAATGATGAGAAATAATAATAATAGCTCACTTACAAAAAATAATTTTAAAACGTTTTCATGCATTTCTGTTTTTGTCACTAAAAATTAGAATCAACTAATTACCACGAAACATGCATACTGCATATTATGGACACAGTTACAACCATTATTGTGACAAAACAATCCACTTAATCTAGTATTCTACTTCCACCACGAGAGATACTATCATCATTGCAGAAATTATATCTCCTTTATCCCAACATCGTAGTAGTTTATAACGATCTTTTATAAGAAAACAACTAAATAATGACAGAATCCGTTACGAGAGAATGCGTTTTATAGACCTATGCCTAGCCAACATATTGTACCGTCCTCACAAGTAAGGATTGATAAAAATTTAATAATTAATTTAGTACCATTATAGTATGTTCTTTGAAGGTATTCCAGAAATACGTTTGCCCCACGAAATTTTCCAAAATAATAATCAATGAAACAGTTCAAGTAACGCTATAAAGTGTCTCCTATTGACACAATTACTATATTCTTAGTTACTTTCTTCAATTGTAGAATGTCCGCGGATTAGGATTCTCGAAACCAAATGAGATCGAGATTATAAGTCTTCTCGATCTTGTTTAGACTCGAAACGTTTTGGAATGGGAAAGATACGCTTAATCTAAATTTGTGATAATATATAGTGTGTCCCATTTAGGAAAATGTATGTTTGGTCCAACCTGGCAATATGAGTCACACTGTACATATGAAAACAATTTTAAAATATGTCGCTTAAGACTGTCTACGATTTTTGTATATAACGTATTTTGATATCTTTAGTATTAATGGAGATATTGAGTTTTGACGCACTAATGCCTCACACTGTATACCTAATAAATGTTTGGTACGTCTTCAGTTTTGCGGTTACTATAAATTATAGACGCGAAATTTTATTTTTCTGTTCAACAAGCGAAAATAAAACATCTAAAAAATACCTACTTCATCCATTTCTGAACTTCCCACACTAAGCAGCGATCCTTCGCTACAGGTGCTATGAGATTTAGGATTATCCTGAAATGGAAAATAAAATTATATTAAAGAAGTGTGCAGTTAACTCATTGATAATAAAATATGACAACTTCTTAAAGAAAGTAAAACAATTCGATACATTGATATCCATATTTTAAATTCTAATTAATAAATAATTAATCAGTTATAAAACAAATGAACGGCGTTTAGACAATTAGTTAGACGTTTTTAGAAAGAAGCAATTGATTGCATTTTGTGGTCAATAGATAAATGAATATAAGTAATACGAAAAACTATATTGATGTAAACGGCCCAATGATGCTCTTTTGTAAGATATTAAGCCTGGTTCAGAATTTAGAAAACTCCAAAACAGCTGTGCTACATAACTGTATTTCCATTGTGAAACATAAATGCGCTTAATAGTTAGGTATATTATTCTATTAGCAATCTTCAGGCGTTGATAATTTGGTAATAGATGAAAATTGAAGTTTAGAAGAATGAATTAAAAGAACCACAACTTAATTAACAACGGTAACAATTTTGAAGGTCAATAGCCATAATAAACCATCTAAATCTATTTACTATTGTAGCACAAGTCAAAGTCATGTTGAAATTACCATTTTAAAACAACTTTGATAATTTCAAAATTGTACAAATACTAATCCATTTAAAAATTTAAAAATGTAATTTAAAGTTGCCATTTTTCAATATACAGGTTCGGGTAGGAAAACTAATGTACGAAAGATTTGTAAAAGCACATGGTTTTATGGAAATTTTTATTATTGAGTAGCTCTAAATATATGGCGTATAATAGCAAACAATCTAGGAAATTGTGAACATGTTACAAATACAAAATTCAATTAAAGTCATAAATACTACAACATGCAGGCGGCATATTGTAGAAATATCTGTATAATGATCTATATTAATATAAGGCTGAGTCACCTTCAATGGATGAAGCAATTAATGTAACAATTGTTATTCCTTTTAAATTATACAAAATTCTAACCAGGCCAAATATTTAACTATAAGATATATATTCAAAATAAATTCCAAAGTGGGATAACGAAGACGGCAATTTATGAGTAGATTAATCGCTAGTGCGTTACGAATCATATATATTATACAAAAACCTGAGGTCGCGATGTTGATTCGTTAGTCGTAGAAGGAAATTAATGCAAATACTGATTCTCTTCGTTATTTGAACTACTGGCAAATACATTTTACATCTTGTTCCATTAATCAGATGAATAAATTCTGTTATTGAATTGTCTAGAACTTCGGGAGACAAATACTCACAAGAGTTTGTTTTTTCTCCACATATTCAATCCGTTAAAAAAATTCCGAAATAAAGAATTTATAACGTAAAAGAACTGGAACAATGCATCGAGTTTTAAAATCCTTCAAGAAATATACATACATATGTGATATGGGCAAAGTGCTTACCAGGTTAAATAACAAAAAATTTGAAATCAAAAAAAATGAGAGATCAATTTCATCTTTAAATATAACTTAAAAAATTAGATCATCAAGATCATAGCATTCACTTGAAAAAGGTCGGCTATTTTTTTATAGTTTCATAAATAAAAGTGCAATACTTATAAACCAAAATAACGAAAAATCTTATAGAGTGCATAACTCTATTCATCTATTCGCAGTAAAAAATCGCAGTAATCATTCAAGACAATATTATTATTTATATTGGCAACTTAGTGTATTTTTGTTTGTTATATTCCTATATGGCAAAATATCCTGTGCATCTTATTGGGCATGGTATTATTTATGTACTAAAAAGTGCCTATAAACGATATTCTATGCAACTGTCTAAACATTAGCGTATATTTAATACTTCGTATATTTTTCGCATTTGTGTACCATTGTTTTGCTATTACACTCTCTTAAGTATTAAATTGCATTACACTCGTCAAAAACTGCTGTCCCTATAAAAAATAACTTCTAATATCAACTTGTATAGTTTGCTATGTAGGACTTAATACTAGCTATATAGTTATGGATATTTTACCTGTTCTGTAGTTGGTAACTCCGGCAAAAAAATTCTAATATTCTTAAAGCAGATGAAATCGTTAATATAGCCTCTTGTACCACAAAACATGATTTATTAATTTTCATTAAATTCACTTAATAAAAAAATATAAACCTTAAATAAAAACTGCACAAACTAAATACATCATCATTTTCAAAAGGTTAAATGTCTATTCGGTTTATAATCACTATTACAAATAACAATTATTAACACAATACCATGTTGCTTCGCTTTGGCGATGAAGAAATTACGCGAAAACCTAGACTTTCTAACTTTTAATAACACGAAACAATGTACTCTATGTGATCAACAAAAGGCAATGGTTTCTGTTGCCAGAGAGTAAGGTAGAGGCGATGGAAAAAAGGAAGAAAAAGATTCTTTTCACGATTTTAACTACTGACATAGTTATTTAATTGTTTATTATAGTATTATGTGTATGTTACGTAAAAAATCATGAGTGCAACCGGTAGTTGATAGCAAGGTAGATACTTTTGTGAAATACAGCGCGATTTCATTTCCTCCAATTAAGTCAACTAAGATTTTAATCTACTATCTGTCCCGTTGGTATAATTTTGTGAATGTTAAATATTTAATTAATCATCATGTACAGTAATAATGTTAATGTTTGCAAACATCCATTTTTAGTAGTGAAATTCTATGGCTTGACGACCCCACTAACACACAGTGAAAATAAATAGTTTAGTCTTTCGAATTAGCAATATACTAACATTTCCGAATTAAATAGCACAGAGATACGTTATTAGAGTTTTCACTTTCGGTTTTGCTAAAAAGATAGCAACCTTCGTGTGTGTATATAAGATTATATATGTATGTATATAATATACATTTGGGCCCCTGCAACAGCTTTTTTATTCTCCTTATTCTTGAACGCTTATGCACTATGTATTTCCTTATTATTTCTCAACTAAATGCAGCATAATACTGCTAATATTGTAGATTCGGTTAATTAGTATTAAACATAAAATGTTAAGTTCCCGAGGAAACATTTGTATGTAGTAGGTGCAATTCTAGCGGCTTTCAAAGCTTAATCGTGTCCTAGTAGTAAATAAAACAAAATTAAAAAAGTACTGGATAACGAATCGCTTTTCAATATGTACTTACTACTTACAAATGTCGATTTTTAAAGATCAAAGATTGGACGGTGTATGATAATTGTGCACGATTATAATATACTCCTTCCTTTCTCTATTTTATCTAAAATTTTCAAAAGATTATACAGGGATGGGCAAGTGTTACGGAGCGGCTTAATAACCAGAAAACAAATGTTGATAATCGATCCGGATTTTCAACACCCTGTAGGGCTAAAATTCCGCTGTTTGTTATTCTGTATATAAATGTAGGCGATGTCGTTGTGTCAAATGGTCGTATAATTACTTGTCACAAAATTATTTGTTCCATTCAGCACACAAACATTTGTATCAAACATTTGTTTCTACTAATTCCTACTTACATCTAGTCCGTAATAGCATTAGTCTCGAACTAATACCTAACTTAATATAGGTAACGACTAACAGACGAAGTTTGGTTTCAACAAAAATGGTGCCCCGCCGCATTTTGGTAATCGTGTGAGAACTTCCTAATATGAAAAATTTCTGTAAAGATTGATAGGTGAACGAGGACATATTGACTGACTCTCTAGATCACCAGATATGACTTTTGTAGATTTGTATTTCTGTGGTTGACATAAAATAATTCTTCACTTCTTAAATAAGTTGTTACTTCAATTTTTATTTCTTTTAATGAGTATTAAAATACTTTTCATTTAAAATGTCTGAGTATCCAGTTCGAAACATTGAATATAAGTTTTTATTGGGCGAGCATAATCTTACATCTTTACAAGAGCGTAGAGCAACTTAAAGTGCTAGTTTTCTGTGTAAGCTGTTGCAAAATGATGTTGACTGCTCTGAACTTCTGACAAGTGTTAACATACATGTTCCCCGTTTAGGCTCCAGAACAGTTCCAACTTTTTCTTATAACACTCCAGGAACAAATGTTTTATTCAGAGCGCCACTAACTCATATGTCTGTAAAGGCTAATAACATCTGTAATGACATTTTTATTGGAAATACATTTAATTAGTTCTTTTTCGTTTTTTTTTTCTGATAGCACATCGTAGTGAAGTATTTATAAAAATATTTATTCTGTACAAAATATGTAGTATTTAGTACTTCAATTTTGTAAATTTTATTCGTGCATTAACCATGTAATTTTGTCCTGTTATTGGGTTTTCCCGTTGGGCATTAAATCATGTTTATTTATTTATTAAAAGATTGCATTATTTTGTTTAATATTTCTGAAAAAGCTGAATTTTATTTCAGGATGATATAATAAAAATGTTTTTTGTACTCGCTTATCAAAACCTGTCATTTCACGATTCGATTTGCGTGCGTAAAAAGTCACTTTAAGCACGAGTGCGAAAAAGTAAAGATTGGTACTTCCTGGAACTTGATTAATTTAGTGACATTTTGAAATTATAAATCCTAACCTTAATAATATGGTCATAAACACTAACGTATTTAACAATTTTGTGTATTATTATTAATTTTGTCCAAAAAGTATTTACAAACTTGGGCAATAAATCATTTCGCTATTTATTAATTAATTAAAGCGCTCGCATTATTTTGCTTTAAATTTCACTCAAAAGCTGAATTTTGTTTCAGGATGATATAATCGTAAATAACTATTAAATTATCTATCATATTTTAAAATGACAAGTGATACGATATTTTGACAGCTGATGATATAACTCACATATTTTGGTTCTACAGATTGTCGAAATTCAGGATTCTTTATCACCGTTTGTAATTAAGCAATTTAATATTGAAAAACGATGGCAACGCAAAAGAATTGTTGAGAACCTTTGATTTCTGTTGATTACTTAGTAAAGTGTGTTGCCATTATACTCCATCATCTTTCTTGTCTCTTTTATTCTATGTAGGTTATGAGAGAATAAAATTGGTACTACAGCTTCATTGGAATTTTATTGAAAATTGTATAAGGAGTACATATCAACCAGTTTTTTAAAATAAACTATTGGTTTTAAGTAAGTTTCCAATCATACAGACTACTAACCAACTAAACAAAACTGTCTACAATCTCAATGTCACACAGAATTTTTGTATTAATATTAAAATCAAAGTATTTAGCTGCGATATATATAGAGACATAGAGATCATATAGTTTGTTTTGCAGTTAACTTCACACAATATATATTACGGCATAATTTTGCATGTGAAAATACATTACATACATGTAGGTATTATCAAAATGAGCATGAACAAAAACCATATAACGCGTATACTGAAAGAAATTTAAAGGGTGCTAATTCTTTTAGAACATAAATAAAATTTTTGTACTGTTATATATGTACTTTGACTGCTTCTTTTATCCTTTGTTTGCGTGTCTCTTTTATTTTTCGGTGGAAATTATTCCCATGCGTTGTTTTGATTCGTTTCGTCTTCCTTTCTGTGTTGAATTTAACCTTTGAACGCATGTAACCTACTTCGAGCAACAAAATGAGACAAAATATAGGAAGCAATACGACATTATATGTCCACCTGACATTTCGTCCTCCTGCGTTCATGTTTAACCCAATTACTTTTTAATGCCGATATAAATGTGAAGTTAAGCAGCTACGTTCATGACACAGCTGTCTTGTAATTTTATATAAGCGAATTTTATTATCTATAGGATTAACCTGGAAATAGTGAAATCCTGGACTATTCTACCATACGAATATATTGTAAAGTAAAACTGATATAAAACGATATACAGGATTACTATAAAGTACCGGAACGGTCCTGTAACTTGGTTATTCCCTAAGTAATCTTTTTGAAATTTTGTATTGATGTATAATTAAAAATTGCGACTTTACTTATGACATTCATAGTTATTTTCTATTTCCGGCTTAACCGAAAATGTTTCCTGCTAATTATTTTTAAATAGAACACTGCAATTCCGGAAAGACAAAAACTACCTTCAGAAATGTTAAAATATTTAGTTTAGCCTAAAGAAACTAACACAAAATTTAAAGGTAGTGCAAAATCAAGTTCTGTTTGAAAGCAAGCCACAAGCAAGCATTTTACTTTACCAGTTTGAATGTTTTGTGAAAAAAAATTAGATGTCAATTAATCTATTTGGTTTATTGACTAATGATAATTTTGTGAGTGATATTCGTGATTATTTGGACGATAATGCAAGTGGATATGGTGCATCTGAATCGCCAGTTCTTTCCTAGATGAAGCTTGATTTGTACTACAATTCTTGTAGTCACTTGAAATGTCAGGTATAAAAAAAGAATAAACCACATAGAAGGATTAGAAGGACGAATAACTGAAGAAATCAACAATCAGATCGCAAGACAGACCAGTTTCAATATTTTGACAGATTAATATGCCGAGTAAAAAATAGTTAAATTTCAACACTTATTATAAGTCTGTAAATCAATTTATTAATTTTTTTTTGTTTCACGTTAACTTTGCTTCTTTAATTTTTGTGTTAGTTTCTTTAGGATAAATTAAATATTTAAACATTTCTGAAGGTAGTTTTTATTCTCTTTCCAAAATTACAAAAATATACAACGTGTTCTATTCAATTTATAGCAAGAAGCATTTCCGGTGAAACCGAAACTAGAAATTAAATATGTACAGGATGTTTCTCTAGTCCGTCCAACTACCGTATAAAAATAGAATAAACGTTTACTAGAAAAATTAGTGGGAGATAAATAACTTGAATTGAAATTAATATGTTATAAAATTAATTTCTTTATACAGGATGTTTCCATTTTTGACAGATTATATCAACTTTGTTATTAAAAATAGACCACCCTAAATTTTTCAATTTTTTAATTCACAATGTCTTTAAATCAGTTTATTCAAATATTTTATCTATAACCGTTTTCAAGTTATTTATAATTATTTGTGATTTTTGTGAAATTGGTTTTTTTACTGTAATAATGATTTATATTTAAACATTTTTTACTTCCCGTACATGTGCGGGAAAGTCAATTCCCCGCACGCAAATGCCAGCCGGGAAATGACGTGTTTTGATAAACGAGTACAAAATAGCTATTTTCAACACTGTAAGTATACAGATTCTGGCCTAGTTTCAATAAGATCCAAGCTGAGACTACATACTTATGCATTAATAACCTGCATACGTTGTTGTTAAAATCTGAAAAATACATGAGGACATCAAATTACAGAAAGTCTAACTGAATCTAATCGTTGACGGGGGTTGTGCTTTAGACCTTACAAAGCTAAACTTTTATTCCCTAAGTAGAGGTTTTAAAAAAGTGGAAAATCTTGTATCTTGTATCTTTACTGAAATTAAAAATACAATTCGATAGAATTATTGTTCATCTATATACTTTAACTGAATTGTCACATATTAATGTCTTAATATATCGGAAAACTCTTCACACTTCAATGATTGTTGTGCCATTTATGAATTATCGAGTGTCTTGCGTCTAATATCCTTCCTGTACTCTGTGCGATCCTTGTGTTTCTGCAAGTCTGCTTGTATAGGATGGCCGTATTGATTATGGATTTCCCAAAAATTCACACTTTGTGTTTCAGAAATGGTGTCATTTTGCTTTTTCTTGCAAAGTTTGATACACATATTACTAGAGGTCGAAGCTTTTTATCGCTCATTATGCTATGACATCAGTAGTTATGCTGTAATAATGCTATAGCTAATAGTTATGCTATAATACCAAAATTTTGATAAAGAAAACTAGTGAAAGCTTACGTCAAATTATAGTGATATTTTGACATGTTCAAGGTTGACGAAATGGACTTGACATTGAAGACTATACAGATCACTTAAGTAACTTGACTTCCTCTGTTCGCATCACTCAATATTGATGAATACCGGTTTTTGTCGCGAAAACTACATGTACAATAATTTCTAAAGATTGTCGAAAATTATTATCACCTCGCACCTAATATTTTATTGGTTGGAATCTGATTGGAATCAAGTATCATACGTATTTTGCATCAGATTAATATGTAAGCACGAGATACGCAGCTTAATATACTTGAATATCCCTATGTGATCCGTATATTAAGTGACGAATGTCATCACAAGAGGAATGAAGGGAAACTATGAATAGACAACCAGCAGTGTACGTAAATGTTTGTACGTGCCTTTTAGGAAATTTAACGTTCTAGAATTTGAGACACGTCTAAAATCACTAAATTTGACAGAAATTATTCATTGGCGTCACTGTCAACATGTCACAACCATACATTTGTAATTTTTGGCATAAACGTAATATTATTTCCTTACATACTTTTAAACAATTCCTTTTGAATCAACTGCTGAACTGTATTAATACTCTCTGTAAGTAACCCGTTTGATATATCTATCTGCAGTACACCATTAAAGGTAAAATTGGTTGTAAGCTTGAAAGTTGCAAAACAAAATGAAATACGTTTATACTGCGAACACACTATCGTAGAAGAAGCTAAAATACGGTTAGTACAATGTTTTTATATTCGGCGAACTTCATTCAATATGCAGTGAAAAGTAATTTTATAGTTAGAATTTCATAGTTTATCTGTTTAATGGTAAAATAAACCTCCGATGGAATACCGAAATAGAGTAAAACGGTGTTAAATCCAACTATTTTTTATCTGTGCAAAATGTATCATTATTGACAATTAACAGTAGCTATTCCGGTAGTAGATTAGCTTTTTCACTAAGAAAAAAGCAAATCTAGTACTAGTTAGCAAGTCAGTTTTTGTACATGAAATATCGTTTGGCTATACTGAAGGATGAAAGAAATAGTTCAAAAATATTTTAAATCGTCAGTATACCTGAGAACTCGATGGAAGTCGATGGAAGATAGAATATCAAAGACGAAAATATTGAACAGCAGGGAATCGATTGAATCTTACAAAGTGAAGTAAAAATTGACATTACAGAACATCCGTAATATGTAACATCTGCAGAATGATAAAAATAAGAGCAAATGAAGCAAATATGGGAGGATCGATCTGTTGTAGATTAATACCGTTGCTGAAGATATCCCTTATTTTATTTTATTTATTTGGCCAAATAAAAGACGAAATACTATTCATATTTAATTGAAAAATATCTCAAGTGACAAATTCCGGAAAATATAAATCATGTTAAAATGCTAATAAATGCTGCTAAATAAGTTATTATATATCAAATTAAGGAAAGAAATTTTGGACTTATTAATTCGGCTAAATTTGACGTTTGAAAATCAATTACACTTTTTCCATATAAAGAATTATTATTTAAATTGAATAAATTCTCTCAAGTGATGACCTAATTAAATACTATTTGTATAAAATTGTTACCATTTTAATAAAGTCTCGAAATCAGCCTGTCTTTGAAATGAGAATGAAAGTAATTTAATGAAAACTCAATTTTTGTAATTTCATCTTGTTCGGCATTAAAAATAGGGGTTACTTTGTATAAACATGTCTATCATAAAAATGAATAGTTCGCGCTAATACAGCACTCCTGATGGAAAAATGTCTTGCTGAACTTAGTATGTAAATAACTATTTTGTACTCGCTTATCGTTGCTCGTGTTAGTAACGATTGGCTTTGTATTCTAATGCAGAATCCATTTTATGTATGATCGTGGCAATGGAAATGGATTGGAAACTTTCCAGGAATGTTTGCAAGACTTCATCAAATACTACGGCAAAATAGAAAGATTGCTCAAAATACTAACGACTTAGTAACCACCACGGTAGTTTCAATTCCATTTGGAAGTGGAAGAGCAAATTTTGAATGAAGTGGCTGTAAACTCGGCAATTAATATTACAAGAATTGCAGTTGGGTAAATATTTGCTTTAAATTAGAAAACAATTGCACCCCTGCCATATTCAGCGTGAAGAAACGTGGGAAGAAGCTCATTGCAACATAGTTTTGAGGAAGGTCGAAGTTCGAAAGTAGTCAATTTTTCAAGTTCTAGACATTTTTATGAATAATTCCTGCACGAGATTGGAAATTAAGATATATTTTTAGATACCGAATACACACAAAAGTGTACACTCATTTGCCAAGATTTAATGAAATTCGAGCTGGGAACTGCAATACAAAGCTGCTATGCAATCCCAACTCAAATTTCACAACGTACAAGAAATATAGAAATCAAGAAATAGATAAAAGAATAATTCGGGTAACTTAATTTTAAACAAATTTAACCATTTAACTTCAATTTATGTAGTAAAAATAAATAATTAGAAAGAACAAGGTCAAATGAGTACGGCAAATAAAGTAAAAAGACTCCAACCATAGTTCAGGATTTTGGTAATCTAATTTTATCAAGACCAATTTTACATTGTTTTGCATTGATGTCAGCTTCGTTTTTCTCTGAAAACAACATTTTCGGGAATTACAGATTTTGCATCGAGGTTCATCTTTGTAAGATAACGAGATATGCATACTAGTGCTGCGGAAATCGCCATATATTACAAATCGATTAACCGACTTTTCCTCAAACCGGTTTCATTAAAATCGATTAATCGTGTTGAGTCGAAACCGGTCTTTAAAATCGATTTTTTATACCGATTTTAAAAATCGGTTCAAAACCGGTTTAAAATCGATTTTGAAATTGGCTTTAAAATGTGTTTTTTAAATGGGTACACAAAGTTTTTCGATTAGAATTTCAGTTTTGATGGCGACAAATCCTCAAACATAAATCCAGTTTAGCAATAACATTGATTCCGCAATATAAACATTTTTTTTTCGGGCGGAAAGAAGTTGCAGCTACATTGTCTTTTTATAGTATACAGGGTGATTGGTGAGAATGGCCTATTAAAAGTATTATACAAACGGATAGGAATTTTAAAACAAAATTTTGCAGTTGGATATGGTTGAATATGAACTATCACGTGAAAATATTTTTGAATAAATATCACTTCCGGTTAACCGGAAGTGGGCATCAACTTCGATTTTTTAAATAGCATGCTATAAAATAAATTACAAATTCAGCTTCTATGATAAATTTTACACATATTTCATGTATCATACCCTATACCTAAATACCATTTCTCCTGAGTTATTCGCAATTAAAGAAAAAAAGTGACAGATACTGATCTTACTTTATAGTGATATTACTTCACGTAGGAGTAAATAAGGCGAATGAAATTTTGCATACGCACAGCTGATATTATGTAGTTATACAGCATTTGAAGTTTTTTTCTGTAACATTATACAGGGCGTTTAAAAAATTAGTTGCTTATAAATAAGTTCAATCCGCGGAAAGTACATTTTCTTAAATGGAAAGGTATATATTTTATTAGATATTATGATTCTACAAAATATTCTCTTTGAAACCGTATTAGGCGTTCCTATACCTAAAATGTAAGGTTAATAAGTTATAACGATTTAATTAACCTCCGTACCTAAAATGCTCAAATATGTCAGTTTACAGAAGCAAGTGTGCTTACATAGCTCATTTGTTTTACATACTTACTTGCCACTTATTTTGACGTCTGTCATTTTAGTTAGTTGTTCTCGCGTACACTATGAGAAATAGATCTGCACCAGTACAATAATTAGGGTAAACAATGCGAGTATTTACTTTACAATAACAAAAAATTATTTTATTTGTTATAAAACATATTGTTACAATTTTTATTATACCTCTGTAATAACATTGTTTTCGTTTCTGTACAATACATTTTTCTCAGTATATTGTGTTAGAATGGATTAGCATTGAGAATAGACCAAATCAGGTAATCATGAATTTATTTATTATGCAAAGTGAATGTAATCAAATAGTAAAATAAACGTATCAAACATTTAGTAAAAGATACTAACATTTACAAGCAATGATCAGCAAAAATTTCTAAGAATTTATAACATATAAAAAGTTTTAGTGACCGATATGTTCGTAGAACAATGATGAAAGAACAATACCTGTTAAGTAATAATAAAAGTTATAATTATTTAAGAAGGCAGATATTTAAAAAATAGTTGAAGTAGTGTGTCCAAAAGAAAATATTTTGTTGAACGTTTTTTTACTCAATGAAATATTAGTTGATTGAAGAGTCTTTTGTGGATCTAAAATAAAAGTAAAATCCAAAGTGTAAAGTAAAACCCAACGTGTAACAATTACAAAAAATTTAGATTATCTAAGAATTCTCCTAGATACTCCCAAGAATTGGTATTTGAATAATCAACATAAAGTAAATCTACATCAAAGGTCTAAATAATTAGTAATAACAAATTAGGTAAAATTAAAAAAATAAAAAAGATAATATAAAAGATACAGTAGAAAAATTATAAGAACAACAATAATAATAACACAAATACTAAGTTATCTAAATGGTTCGACATGGCAACCATTTCTATTGAGGCATTCTATATTCGGAGACGTATTCCAATAATTCTTGCTGGTCATCTGGTGTTTTTTGCCTAAAGGATCCCTTATTCCTATAATTCAATGGGAAGAATTTTCGAAAATACGATTAACAAAATGACAGACGTCAAAATAAGTGGCAAGTAAGTATGTAAAACAAATGAGCTAAGCACACTTGCTTCTGTAAACTGACATATTTGAGCATTTTAGGTACGGAGGTTAATTAAATCGTTATAACTTATTAACCTTACATTTTATGTATAGGAACACCTAATACGGATTCAAAGAGAATACTTTGTAGAATCATAATATCTAATAAAATATATACCTTTCCATTTAAGAAAATGTACTTTCCGCGGATTGAACTTATTTATAAGCAACTAAGTTTTTAAACACCCTGTATAATGTTACAGAAAAAAACTTCAAATGCTGTATAACTACATAATATCAGCTGTGCGTATGCAAAATTTCATTCGCCTCATTTACTCCTACGTGAAGTAATATCACTATAAAGTAAGATCGGTATCTGTCACTTTTTTTCTTTAATTGCGAATAACTCAGAAGGAATGGTTTTTAGGTATAGGGTATGATACATGAAATATGTGTAAAATTTATCATAGAAGCTGAATTTGCAATTTATTTTATAGCATGCTATTTAAAAAATCGAAGTTGATGCCCACTTCCGGTTAACCGGAAGTGATATTTATTCAAAAATATTTTCACGTGATAGTTCATATTCAACCATATCCAACTGCAAAATTTTGTTTTAAAATTCCCATCCGTTTGTATAATACTTTTAATAGGCCATTCTCAACAATCACCATGTATAGTACATACGTTAGGATACTGATTGTTACTTGTTTTATTAAATTTCATTAATTCATATTACCGCTATTTATTTTTTCATCCACGTTAACCACAACATGCTTTATGTGGTATAGATAACAAGTGTTGCTGTTTAGTATTTAGTATCTCAACGAATATATTTTACATAACAAGCACAAATGAATGAAAGCATTATATTTTCGGTATTTTTTTACAAAACGCACTACATTCTCTATCTAGACATGATGGTGAATGTATTATAAATATTAATAAAACAATTGCAAAGCCATACAGAGCGGATTCAAAAAAAATCATCGATTTAAAACCGATTTTAAAATCGATTTCAAAACCGACTACAAAACCGGTTTGGTATAAAACCGATTACGATTCGCAGCACTAATGCATACTACCCATAATCATGTTCCTTTAAATGGTCCTTAATGGTATTCATAGACATATGGTACTCTCCCAAATTTTTATTTGTTTCTATACTACTGTTAACAAAAAATATAGTGCAACAAGTTCGCTCAAGAATCCTTGCTTACAAAAAGAAGAACAACCGTACATCTATCTGTCTATCTACTTTACAAATTCCACAAACAATCGCCTAGTTTTTTTTTATGTACGATCAGCTAAATATCGAGGAATTTAATTCTTAAAATTAAAAACAGGGAAAGTAAGGACATTGTAAATTAAGAAACTGTTATATGCCAAAATACCATATGGTTGTAATTAATAATATTAAATGAACTTCAATTTATGTAATAATATTAATTTTTAGTAAAATCTTCTAAGGATTTAAACGTTGCGGATAAAACATAAGTACAAGTTTGCTATGACATAGTAAAACAGTGAAACATGACTCATTTGCTTAATCAGTCGTGGCATTTCTTACAAAATCGAAAAAATGTTATAATCACACCACCGTAAAAATTATTACATTATACTTTTTAAATACCTATACAACTGTGCAAGAGAAGTTTAAATAATGGTATTACAGTTTACGATAATAAAGTTTTGACAAGCTAATGATTCACAAATATCTTATCTAACACAAAGTATGTTATTCTCAACGGGTGGATACATCTTTTTTGGAAAAAGATGACTACTGAAAATGTATTATTAATATTACCTGAAAAGATTGTAATAAAAAAGGATCCGCAACACATGTGTTGTTCCTTTTGAATGAGATATTATTTAATTACCAACATATACTTTGCATTAAACATCATTCGTTGAGTTATTGCATTTAAATACAAGAGTGTGTTCGTAAAGTCAGG
This sequence comes from Holotrichia oblita, assembly GCA_023690525.1. Lineage (NCBI taxonomy): Eukaryota > Metazoa > Arthropoda > Insecta > Coleoptera > Scarabaeidae > Holotrichia > Holotrichia oblita. The sequence continues at coordinate 43,753,647 of CM043018.1, read as the reverse complement.
TGAGAGGTAAGGTAAGAGGTAAGGTAAGAGTAATACGAGGTAACGATGGTCATATATACTATTGTGTTTATACTTTGAATCTAACATACACGAACGGGTAAGGTAAACTTTGGATACACCTCGGATAACGCGAGGAGTTTTTACGAACGCACTCCAAGTGTCGACAGAAAGGTGAGTATAACTGGTTGTATAAGAAGTAGGCGCATTTACATACGCAACAAATAATATTGGTATTACAGATGGTGTACGTGTGGACCAATGATTCTCAACCATTGTGCCGCGGCACTTTTCTGTGAAGCGAAATTCTAAGTGTGCCGCCAAATTTTAGATATATAATTATTATATACAGGGTGTAACAACAACAACAAATATTTAAATACAAAAGTTGTTTAGTTTTACGAAATTTATAACGTAAAATTATTCTACGATATACAGGATGTTTAGTTTGCCCGTAACCATCAGTATCTTGATATTTTTAAATGGAACACCCTATATATGATCACATTTTTTAATTGCCTGAGAAATTTGAAGGCAACTTCATCCAGGATCATATTCAATTATTTTCACAAGTTTACAAGATACTGACATTTGTTTGAAAATTTTGACATTTTGCTCTGACAATAAACAGATGTAGACTTAAATACGTTATACAGAGTGTTCTAGAAATCAGTGTCTTTTTGAAACAATTGAAATGCAAAAATTTTCATTTTTTGAAATTGAAACACTATATTTTTATGGGTTAGTTGAAAGGGAAATTTAATTACCTCCCTATTAGTTTGAATAAACCATGTATGTAGTTAAACTTAATGGTTTTAGAGATACATATTTCAAATTATATCTCATTTCTGTGTGTTATGTAGGTGTGCTCTTTAAAAGAAAGTTTCTCTCTCGTGTTGTTGGAGCTGTTCGGTAGACTTGCTCTTTTATGTATCCCCAAAGAAAAAAATAACATTTGGTCAGATCGGGTGACCTTATTGGTGGCCAATGCACTGGATCGCCTCTGCCAATCCATGTATCACCAAGTGCATTATTTAACTATATGATTTCGGACATTCCTAGAGAAATGGCATGGTGCCCCATCTCGTTGCAACCACAAATTCCTTATCATATTGAGAGGAAGGGTGCCTAGAAGATCTTGTAATTCATTCTTTAGGAACGCTAGATAATTTTCCCTGCTGACTGTACCATTAAAGAAATATGGACAAAGTAACCGGTTGCCTATTATTCCTCTCCATACATTCAAAGACAAACGATGTTGGTAATCCACGGTTATAAAATGAAGATTTCGCGGTCATAATATAAAAAAAATGTGTCTATTAACGTAACCACTTTTATGAAAAGTCACTTCGACCGTGAATAAAATAAAATTACGAAAACCTGGTTCTTTCCGTTCTTTATTTAACATCCCAAGTAGCAATTTGTAACCGACGTTACAATGCGACCGCAGTTCGTGTTGTAACGTTTTTGTGCCGTAATATTAAAATGTCAGCATAGCAAAGAAATACTAAAGAAAGTTCAAATTTAATATTTTTATTTAATGTTTGGTCTCTAAACTTTCTTTTAAAGAGCACGTCTACATAGCAACATACAGAAATGAGAAATAATTTGAAATATCTTTAAAACCATTAATTTTAACTACATACCTGCTTTATTCAAACTAAGAGATAATTAAATTTCGCTTTCAACTAACCCACAAAAATATAGTGTTTCAATTTGAAAAAATGAAGATTTTTGCATTTCAATTGTTTCAAACAGACACTGATTTCTAGAACACTCTGTATAACGTATTTAAGTCTACATTTGTTTATTGTCATCATAAGAGATGCTTCTAACACTATGTTAGGTTTCATAATGTTACATTTTTCCGTTACCGAAATAATTGCATTTTTCTGAAGAGAGTAAAGTGTCAAAATTTCAAATAAATGTCAATATCTTGTAAACTAATGAAAATAATTGAATATGATCCTATATAAAGTTGCCTCAAAATTCCACAGGCACCTAAGAATGCGATCATGTATAGAATGTTCCATTTAAAAATGTAAAGATACTGTTGGTTACGGGCAAACTAAACACACACGTAAAACTAAACAAGTGTTGCATTTAAATATTTGCTGTATTTTGTACAAAAATGGAGATATGAAAGAATATCGCACTATTGTTACACTCTGTATACTTATCTTTTTCATTCTGTGCCGCCAAATTTTGAAATCGTTAAAAGTGTGCCGCAGCAAAAAAACGGTGGAGAATCACTGGTGGAGACGTTGTCTATTGATTATGTAGAAAAATTAAAACTTTTATGAAGTTACACGGATATCTTACTTTGATTGCAGTTTTGTCGGTAACAGTAGGTGAATTACAGGGACTTCTGGGCAATCCTTCGTCATCTTCGCTAGTATCTCCTCGGCCTCGCCTGAGTCGCAACCGTTCTGTTAATTCAGTCTGAAAAAATAAAGAATAGTAATAAAAATTTGCTCAGAAATGTATTCAACAATATCAACAACATTTATATTCATAAAAAAACAGATAAGTATCTAGTCATAGATAATAGCTTAAAAATATTATTGGAAACTATTATACCGATAAAAATTGTTTTGTTTTTATAATTTTTATTAATAAAATAAAAAGTATCTGTGATTTCAAAAATATATATATTTTTTTTTAATGTGTGGTGGGTGCTTAGTTGCAGTGACTCCGTAAGCTGTATTACTTGTCTGGCTATCACTGCAACTCTTGCGGTGTAGTTTTGTGTGTGTAAGTTGTGTTCAAATGGCTTTGTGACAGCATCATATCGCCTTTTATGATGTCGCGCTGGTAATCACTTTGCTGCCAACAGCGAATGGCAAGTCGATGCGGGATTAAACTCTCTGAAAAAATGTCACCGTCCCTCCAGAGAATTGAACCCCGGCACCTATCGTCCTCTCACAACAATAGTCAGCCGCCTAACCACTGCGGCCATCAACCCGTTAATTAAAATCAGTAATATCAACATAAAGGTGTTTTGTGTTTTACACAAATCTTCACAAGGAATTTGAGTATTTCAAATAAAAAAATTGAGCTTCCTTTAGTGAAATTTGGTTTCTTACGAATCATAAAGATATTTTAACAAGTTGACGTCTCTAAATGTATGCAATAATAATCCATGCCTTAGCATCCCCCAACAGCTTGCGCCAATTACAGGGAGCATCGGCAGGCCACGAGTTATTATTACGCCTGCGGCTGTAGACCGACTTAAGATGTTACCTTTGCCATGGAATCTGGAAAACCATAGAAAACCAGAAAACTCAGAAATGATGCACCGGGGTTCGTACTGCCGGACCACGAGGCAAGTGTGGCCACTAAGCCACTAGCCCGACATAAATATACAATAAATATAGTGGAGTAGTATATGTAAAAGGTTTAAATAGTTACAAGATATATAATTTCTCCAGTACTTAATGTTTGATGGTGACTGCCACTGAACCTTTGGAAACCGTTAATCTGTGTTCGAAAATATTGGCGGCTCTTTACTTAAAGTTAAAAGATCGCATGAGAGTCACCTCTAGGGCCTCAGTCTTATCAAAATATTTTACAGCGATGTGTTTCTTTAAAACGGTGGATTCACCAGAGAAAAAAACGCCAATACCATCAAAAAAATCGGGACAATTCGCCAATTTCAAAAGACATTGGCATCTGTTTTTCTTCTATTGTGAATAAGTCACAGAAAATGATATTTAGTTATACATGAGATGTGGGTGAAATATTTCGTAGGAACTGAATTTCTAATTAGATTTGTGGTATGCTATTTGAAATATGGCAGTGGATACTAACTTCCGGTTAATCGTAAGTAATATTTATCTCAAAAAATTTTTAGTTAATAGTTCAGATCAATCATAACCAATTACAAATTTTCGTTTTAAAATTCCGTTTTGTTCATATTATACTTGTAACAAACCATTCTCATCAATCATCCTGTATATTGGAAATATTAAGCTTTTTACCCGAATAAAATGTTAACGTGGAAAGTGGAATGATGAGATACTTTGCTCTTGTATCTTCTCGTATTTCATCTATTGACCTTTCGATGTTTTGTGAGTGATTATACTTTAATCCGTAATTTATAAAACGAGAGCTTTTTCATGTTGTGCGACCTTCCACATTTATTTACGCCTACCGTAACTACCTTTATTTAGATTGTCGTTCTTCAAAATGTTACTAATAAAAATATAATATAAACGTCAAACGTAATTATCTACTGATTTGGGAATATTCTGTGTATGTACGTATACATATACCGTAGTTAAAAAAAAAGTGTCAAAGATTAGAAATAATTTATTATCCTGGTACTATTACTGCAAAAATCTATGGACTATATTATATGACTAATTGGTAATATTACCTGCAATAAAGTAGTAGATATAATTACAATAAAAATTGAGAAAACCTTATTTTCCCAGAATTTAAAGTGAGTTTTACATTGCAGCGAAAGCAATTATGGAAAACGAATATATTTTCATAAATTCTTAAGATGTAACGAATATGACTACTAGAGAAGATACGAGGGAGCGTTTTTATATTCGCGGAATGGGGGATAAGGGGTGGAAATAAAAAAACCAAATTATTTTTCTTTTTGAATATATTCACCTGCAAGACGGATACATTTTTCACATCTTTCAATTAATTTATTTATACCCTCATAAAAAATGATTTCTCTTTATCTGCAAAATACGCCGAAACTGGCTCCTTGACTTCATCATCGGCAGGAAATTTTTTAGCCCGCAGCTCTTTTTTTATTTTCGGAAACAGGTAATAATCACTCGGGGCCAGGTCTGGGCTGTAGAGTGGGTGATTCACAATTTCGAAGCCCACCTTATGCAGGGCAGCTAACGCAACGCGGCTCTTGTGGACGGGAGCGTTGTCGTGCAAAAGCAGCACACCTTTTGTCAATTTTCCCCGTCTTTTCTCTTTAATGGCTTCTTTTAGTCGCTCTAATATTGAAGCGTAATATTTTCCGGTTATAGAAACACCTTTATCTTTATAATCAATCAACAATATTCCTTCCGAGTTCCAAAATACCGTTGCCATGAGTTTCCCAGCTGATTGTGACACTAAAACTAAATTAATAGTTTAGATAATTTAATTTTATTATCGCCTTGATAATGACAGCATTGCTGTCGAAACGCGTCGGTGTTTAATTAAAACTTGTTGGTGTCTAGTGGGTTTAAATGTTTAGTGTGCGACCAATTATTTTACAAAGCCACTTTGCTTTTGTCGTATAATCAGTTTTAATTTTGTTACGGGATCTACTTGGTAATTTCACATACCAACTAACTAGTTTTTCCGGTTTTTGACAGAAACTTTCTAATGTAACATGGCTACTTCAATCGTTTTTCTTAAATCTAATAATTGTCTCAAGAAATCAATTTTCTTATTCGTAAACCGATGTTAATTTCATCCGAGTAATTACATCTTGCCTTCAGTAATCATTTTTCTGTGTGCATATTTTTGCGTTTCTGCATTCAAATACAAAATATATATTTCGTCAACATTTGTATGGTTACTAAAATGTTGAATTTATATTTTTCAATCTAGGGTAATGTGATCACGCTCTAATTATTCTAACTAGACAAGCAATACTAGAAAAATACCAATGTTACATAGTTTTGTTAACGCTACAAAGTTTAATTTAACAGTTTTTCGGGCAAACTAGCTTTTTTATGATGGAACGTCATGGGTACTTCTTGGTATATTTATAGAGAATTTTCTGACAATTCCAATGATATCAAATACTTTATATGCGAATTGGAAAAAGTAACTACACTGGAACCTCGCTTATCTTCGCGCTCACTTATATTCACCCTCATTCATATCCACACTATAGCGCTCATTTATATCCGCTCGGCATCCACTACCCGATAGTGCACGTATTCACATGAGCCAATCAGCGCGTAGCACGGCCTTTCCTCTCTGCTAACGGGATAAGAGTGGGGACCCCTCTTGAGCGGATGTAAGTGAATGTTTACGCTTCCCGACCGCGGATATACACGAGGTTCCAGTGTAGTGCCAAAAAATATAAAAAATCAGTTTGGCCGGAGACGTATTAAATATGACTTTATGGTTTTGTAGTAAGCAGAAAAAAAACGAAAGAAGAAGTATTTTTCCAACACTGTTTAATTTACCTAGGATAATTCCAGTGCTTCCGGTACTCTAAATTCAACGTTTTGGTAACGGTGGAAATCGAATTAGACGGAATGCATATCTTCGCACCGAGAAAGTTCCGTAGTATCAAAAAAAATTATACAAAGTATTTCATTTAAAATATTAAAACTGATGACTACTACTGATGACATTTCTGGCAAAACTGCAAGCGCTAGTTTTAATATCCACGACAAAATTACGAATGTAGCTTATCTACCAACTTTATCCAAAGGGTCATAAAAATAAAGTATAATAAGTAGACATAGCGAATTTGATGCACATTCCACCAACGTACACATACAATTTTGCATTTAATTTAAATTATAAGAAAAAAAATCCACATCGGATGGTTATAGTGAGCTCACTAATCGTCGCATATTTATACACGATACGATTGCATACTAATTTGCAATTCAAGCCTGCTTTCAGTGGCACGGCCAGCTGGCCAATCGCAAACCTGATAACATTCGAAATATCTCCGGCCGTGTATGTGGCATAAATATACCACCATTACTTATATTCATATTCGATGAAAAAAGTATATTCGCCTTATTTCTGTGTGCTATTGAAATGTATAGGTATATTTTTGCTGATGTAGTATGCTGATTATAGCATATATTGTATAAACAAAGAGAGCAATAATTTGAACTACTAATAATAATAATTTTGTGCATAATATAGCCAAAGTTTTAAATGCAGAAGTTGAAAAATCGGCAACAATCTTCGAAAGTGATACACGGTAAAACCCGAAATAAATTTCAGTGTTTAACGATTCTTATAATTTTACACATTGCCAAAGAAGTTTTGATGAAATTAGAATTAGTGCAACTTGTGTAGTATGAAAAGTACAAGATAATTTTGAAAGTTACAGTATTATTAGTACATTGAATATATGCCAGAAATGTTATCAAATATGAAGTAAATTTACATGTGAAATCGATAGAAATTTTGTTACCATCGATTTTACATCTAATTCTACTAACTCTGTTCTTACAGTGTATATTGAGGTATAATAACAGTTATTTTATGACACAGTATGTTAAGTATGAATATTACACAATCTTGTCATGCAATATAAAACACACCAATTCTTTCCGAACAAATTTAGACAGTTAATATTATGCACGATGTTCCAAATATTTCAATGAAAGATGGTTGTATCTTTTATTTACAATACATAACGATTAATATTTCATGACTTGCCAGCATCTTAATTTACTGTTATTGTTCCATATAACCGACTATTCTTTTTTATATCTTATTTCGATTTACTAATACTTCATTACACAGGTTGAATGTACTGCTCGTCTGCAATATAATAATTTTTCAACGTGTGTTCTCCAATATTTTCTGAACCGCTACTTCACACATCACGAGATCCGCGAGTCTTATGTGTATGTATGATTCAGATGCGAATAACCAGTTATTCCAAAGCCATTAATGAAACCGCTTGAAGCGGGTGGTGTATGTACACAAACATAGAATGAGTCAATATCATCGCTTCTCGTTTGACCTAAGGACTTACATAACGGACCGGTAACAATCTGTTTTCTAATATGGTTTTTCTTAAGAATTGTTGTGCTAATTTGCCAACATTAAAATCCCTACCGAAATTGAATAGTCTAATAACGAAATTAATATCGGCGTTCATCACAATACAGTTGCGTTCATGGAAAAAACGAATAGGCCACGTTGCTATACGAAACAAAAAGAGAAGGTAGAAAATCTTAACGATTAATGAATCACCTTTATTAATAACTTTACAAATTTATATAAATGTATATTTACTGACGAAATATTTGAAATGTAAGTTTTTACGTGTAAATTTATCTTTAGGAGGCAAACTGTAATATCTAATAAATAATGGTACGGTTCAAAATAAAATTCATTTACATTTACAAAGTAGATACAGTTACAAATATTCGTGTAGATACGGACATTGTTAGGTAGGCCACATCAAAGTTTGTGCTCTATGATGGTACACTAAAATATGTAACTATGCTGTGTTTGTACATTGCTATAGATGCCACATGTTTTTTAATAAAAACAGTCTTCATTATTTGTATATAATTTGAGTATTTTAAAAATGTATAAGGGTAAGACTAGAATATCCAGATCCCTAAATAGAGGTCAACATTATAAGAGTGGTAACATACACAAGATGCATTTAACCCTTTTTGCAGTGTTAGCATTCGATTCCTGAAATATGATGGCATACAGCTAAAGACACATTTGTTCTACACCACGTCACACTATGTTATCCCATGCCTCGCATTAACATAGTCGTTATTATGGGATAACATAATAAAATGTGACGTCGAACAAAAGTAAAATAATCTTAGTGGGTCGGATGCTGACATCTTAAACTGTGAGGCTAGTCTTACCTGAATTAAGTAAGTAGAACTAAGACCATCCGTATTATGTCAATCCGTATTACTCGTGTTACGAACGATTCTTGACATTGAAGTAGTAAGAGTAGCGAAATCAAGACAAGCAAGGCAATCGTCGTCACATTGCGAAAATGTACAAGCGTTACTGGCAAATAGAGGTTATTAACATATGTCAAAAAATAGCGTGAGCTCCACATAACTCATTTCGATAGCAAAGATATAAATATTTCGCTTAATGTTATTCATGTCCATTGATAGAAAAATTTCCACTTTCCTACTGCTCAAGGAAAAACTGCTTAAGATATAGACCTCTAATTGAATTTCCAATTGCGTAAATTTTACTTATTAGCAAATAATCAATGCTGTTCAAAGCTTTAGATAACGAAAGCATACACCAGATGAAAAATTTATAACATAACAAATTGGAAGAAAACTGCAACTAAGGGCTATTGACGATATTAAAAAGCTCAGCGCTTTTTTTTTTAATTCACAACACTCTAGATTATCTTAGCTTTTGCAACATACATCACACAATACATTTCTCTTATTTCAAAACAGTTGGTTGCTTAATTTACTAATCTAAAGATTGAAGTAGGTTCCATTTAAAATTGACACTGTTTTAAATTAAGATTGGTGGCAAGATTGATTTTTGTAGAAATGATTTTATTTAATATCTCCAGTTTTAACTGAGAAAAATGTTTGTTGCTCATATATACCAAACAAAAACATGCTTAAAAGAAATTACTTTCATAATTTCGTTTAAACCAAAAATATATTTTTCTCAATGTAAATAGTAAAACGATTTTTGAAAGAAAAATGATATTTCTGTGGTGTCTTAGAAGAATACCTTAGACCTTACCTGTCTTAGAATAATACAAAAAATCATATACATAAAGACACCGACTTTAGAAAATATTTGATAGTTGTGGATAAAAGTACTAGTTACTCCGAAGTGACAAGACGGATAATACGCGGCGCATAAAAGTCAATGAAGGGTTGAATGTTAACACTTGACTTGCATATACAGTGGCCAAAATAATGCGATGGAATATGAAGAAGCTGATAATTTAGAATGTATAGATGTCAACATGTATCCAGCTATCTTCCAATCCGAATAGAGAAGCAGACTGCGTACAAATTAGGTGTACAAAATGTATTTCAGTTCTACCGGAATAACAATCCCAAACATAAATCATAAATTTTTATAGTTGGCAAAGAAAAGGACGGTTCAGTGCAGTACGGAGAACAACGTGAAGGGGCGAACTGCGTGGCACGGAAACTCAAGCGTCCATATCAAAGAACACTTGTTCAGTACTATTCCACTGGTCATTGTGAGTGCTTATCAGTACACACATACTTAGAAAATGTCGCATTTAGGTACGTTTCGGAAACGGCGTATTTCAAAGAAACTAGAAACCGTAATAACGAGTATGCCGGATTTAGATTGCGAAGAATGGATGCCACCCAGTTTGTGATTTCATGTAAGCTTCTTAACACAGTATAAGTGTTTCAGCACGTTATACAATACATATATTTTTTGTCATTATTTTATGTTTAAACATTCATGCGTCCGCATCGCCTATGCTCACTGATGAAAGTCACGAATATAAATGATGCCAGTACGTAAACGTAACTGAACACTCGCTTTGATACGGCGAAGTCTTTAGAGAACTTCTGAAGAAGCTGACAGTATGATCAGCGAAACGTCAAGTTTGTTACAACAACCACGGCAATACATCTTTATGGAACAGTGGCCGTGAAAGCCTACATTCGATAATTAATTATATTCTCCAAACATATAACCTATACCCACTACTTCTTCTTGTGTATAGTTCATAGTTTGTAATTAACAAGTAAGTATAAAGCAAACACGACCTTACTTTGCACTTATCACATACAAAACACTTATTATTATGGAAACGATTAATAGCTTGTAAATTCACAATATTATTATATACTTCTCTCAATACGGTAAACATTACATTTAGCACAGCGCTCTGATCTTAGAAGAGTCTTGTCCTAAATATTAATTTGCTTAAAAATTGTAAAATTTACCCATAGAAACGTATTTACTAGGGCTGTTGCTCGAAACCGGGTACCCGGGTACTCGATATTGTTAACAACCAATTTAACGGGTCGATGGCCGCAGTAGTTAGGCGGCTGACTATTGTTGTGAGAGAACGATAGGTGCCGAGGTTCAATTCTCTGGAGGGACGGTGACATTTTTTCAGAGAGTTTAATCCCGCATCGACTTGCCATTCGCTGTTGGGAGCAAAGTGATTAACAGCGCGGCATCATAAAAGGCGATATGATGCTGTCACAAAGCCATTTACACAACTTACACACACTAAACTACATCGCAAGAGTTGCAGTGATAGCCAGACAAGTAATACAGCTTACGGAGTCACTGCAACTAAGCACCCACCACACATTAAAAAAAAACCGTTCTGCCCGGTTTCGGGAAATACTCAGTCTCGGATAATACCCGGTTCTACTCAATTTCGAGTACCTGGTTTCGGGTACCCGGTTCTACTCGATTTCGGGTATTCGGTTTCAGATACCACATTTCGTAATCGGATTTCAAGCATGCGTTTTCAAGTTTACGTCTTATTTACTTAAATACCAATCACTACTATTGTTACATTGTTACCTAACTCTGTAACTACAATGGGCGGTGATTGCTATTTATGTAATTACCTAAGATGTAAACTCAAAAGCGTATGCTCGAAATCCGGACACCTGAAATTGGGTATTACACGAAATCGAGTAGAACCAGGTACCCGAAACCGGGTATTACCCGAAATCGAGTACCCGAAACCGGACTCCCGATTGTGCAACCAGGTACCCGGGTAGTGCGCTGGACGGGCACCCAGTTTTTGAAAACGACGGGTTTCGGGTTATATGTAATAGTTAGTACAATAATCCGTTATGTAGTCCGTATGTGTGTTGCAAAGATTATTGCAATTATGCCCACATCACATCACTAGATGTCAATGGACGTTTTCTGCATATAATAATATTTTTTAATTGGCGTGAACATGATATCTTAAAACTAGTGTGCAAGCATAGCTGATCCGGGAGCCCTTTCTTCAATTTTATATAGTTTGAGACTATTTCTAATGACGCTGATACCTTACCTTAAAAGATAAGTGTTTAATAAATTATTTTGCTTTCTTTTTGTGAATTAGTCATGTATTTATTATAAGAAAATAGAGAATGGTTATTTTGAAAAAATATACAGCTTTTAAGTATAGACGTGTAGAACTGGTCTCTTATGGGACTTTCGATTACCTAATATTCATTACAAACGACTGTTTTTCTTTATCGCTAAACTCGTTAGCTTAGAAAAGATCTACATAAATTAAAATAGATTTCTAACCACACGTAATTACGTAATTCCATGACTTTACAAACAACAATTTAAAATAACGCTGAACTAGTTGAATTGTTAACTACCCCTGTTTTATTCAGAATGAGTTATTGCAATTTGCCAAAATAAAACATATATTTGTTTATTTTGTGAATTATTTAGGTAGGGTGTAAGTTAAATAGGAACAAGCAATGTTATGTTGATTACATTAAACTTGACCGATTAGCAATCTAATGTTTCTCCAGAACATTCTACCAAGAAGATACCGTTAACACCAGTCGTATAGGCTACATCAGCGTAATTGGCGACTTACTCAAATAAAGATTTCTTCAATAATAAAAGTATTCATATATAGAGGGTGTTAAGAAAAAAAATTACACACTTGACTGGATGATAGTACAGCTAAAAACAAGAAAGAAATTGTAATACACTTACGTTTGATATTTGTTTTCGAAAGACGAAGTTTGAAATTCGTTTTAGGTTCGGTTTCATCTAACATAGTTAATTGCAATGTTAGTTGATGCGGTGCTAAAATATTATTGTTATTATTGCACGCATGAGTCAGATGTACGAATGTCGGAAATTTCAATGGAGTGTTACAAGTAACCGGTTTTCCAGATGGCTGTTACAGAAATTTAACCAAAATCCAGATTAAAAAAAAATATACCCACGAAGTTTGTTTTACACGTGATAGCGCTTTTAATTTTCCTAATTTATATGAATGGTCACTTGAAAATCTACATGTTCGAATACATCAATTTGGGTCTTTCATTATTGTTAGAACATATATTATAGGTGATTGTTTTATTTGCCGAATAAAATGAATGGTGAATTATAGCTAACTTTTTTACGCAAAAATTGTAACGACATATTCGACGACAATTTGGCATTTGATGTTACTCTAGGCATGTATTGTATGCGGGGTAGAGCTCCAACCTAGTTTCTGCATATCGTAATGAACTATTTCATAAACTATTCGATAATAATTGAATTGGTTAAGGAGGGTAGTCGATACAAACTTATTATTCGGATTAAATAAATTCTTTTATAAAACTACAATTTCGGCTATATGTCATTCTATAATGTGCCAAATTTCTATAGTTCCATCGAATATTGTAGTTCCTCGGTATGCGTTTGGAATTTAGAATTACATTTCTGAACGTAAACAAATAGCAGACAGTATTTTGTCGTATAACCGTGTAAATACGAGCAAAATGTCTACAATTCTAGAGTTAGGCAGGCAGTCTGCAAAATCAGGCATTTACTTCCAGTATGAAAAAGCCTCTAAACATCTTCAAAAGTTTATTTATTGTTAAATATATATATTATCGAAATATACATATCAGTTAATAGAAATGCCGAAAAGTAAACTGCTATCCGAGGGGGAAAACAAAAATAGAATATTATAAAGAGGTAGGGTTTAAAAAACTAACTCCAAGGCAGCGCACATCGATATTTCAGTCAAACTCTTCTGATAAACAAATAAACTAACTAACACATGCGTACAGCAAGACTAAAATTTACGCGAAATCATATGATGGGATCATGATGAATGGACCATCATATTTTGTGACGAGAAGAAATTTAACTTGGATGGGGGATTGATGGTTACAAATATTATTGGCGCAAGAACATAAGTTTCGATGAGTCAAAATTTTGGTGGCGGTATAGTTTGGGCGGCTTTTGCCCGTAACAATAAATCCTCTGTAAGTTTTATTTCTACGCGAATGAATTCTAATTCTCATACTTATAGAACATCTGGAAATGATTCTGAAATACTTTAGTAAACAATTGCCGACTGAAGGCTGGTTATTTCAGCAAGACAATGCAGACGAAATTCATAGACAGTATGAAAACCAAGATGTTTGAAGCTATTTTGAATAGAAAACCTAAAACTCGCTATTACATTCAAAAATAATTATAATTTTTGTATCTATTTATTTTATTCATTAATTTTGGATTAATGGACCTCTAGAAATTTCGCTGTTATTTTCTTTTACATTTATGTATTCCTTTATTTCCTTAATTTAGATGCATAATTTTCCGGAGATATTAAGAAAACCAAATATTCTGTGTGTATTCTCTAGTCTATTCCACTACTATTTATTTTCTCTCATCTCAGTCGAATGTACAGAAAAGAATTCTGTTTGATAGAGTTCTATCATAGATTTGATATAATGTGGAAGGAACAAACTGCATTACAGGAGAATTTCCAGTAGTGTAGATAATTTTAACTTTTAACAAAGTGTTAATTTTACTGTTAGTTAGAAAAGAGAAATTTAATTTGCTCCCAATACGAGTTATGTTGTCACCATAATATCGTACCATATGTTGCATTTATAGCCATAGATGCGAAATTACTAAACGAGCAAAGTAGGTAAAAATCGTTTTATTACTATTTCGTTAAGATATTCATCCATATAAGCTTTATTTCAATAATGTTATATCGACTACAAGACTAGTATTTCTAGTCGGTAAATTGTACGCATCTGTTTCTTCAATATACACACACAATAATTAGGAACCTGTCGTTATAACGGTTAAATCATCCGGTGCATATCCAGTTCCAAACATTGAATATCATAGCTTGATGGAAGAGTATAATGTTCAATTTTATTACAAGGGTTATAAGAATAGTGACGTTAGAATTGTTTTAACATTTCTGCAAAACTGAACAAATAAGTTCGGATTACTTATTTGTTTTTGTTCGACATTAATTTTCTATTACTATTACTTTCCCTTTACAACACGCCCAAAACATATATTTTTAGTCATATTAAAAAAAGCATACTCTCAAAATAACTTTTTTGGTCTGTTTATTACGTGTTGCTTCTACAATTTTACACTACATTTGACGATATTATTATATTATTATCGTAGTTATCGTAGTCATTGCACACAGCATGTAAAATTACAGAGGTAGCTGACGTATTTAGTTTATATAACCTTTTATTGCTTCAACTATTTGCAAGTCAATATGACATTGTCAATGATCGTTAAAACTTTTGATACGTTTCCAGAAGGTTTCGGGTGTTTTCAATGGTATCAATATTTTTTTGCATTAATAATTTCAGTTCAGAAATAACTACATAGAATTCATATACAGTGCGGTTTTTATAACACCGTACATAGCCCTATGATTTTATTTATCCCGTGTCAACGCATGGGCAGTTATGCAACCAACATTACTCCTATATATTATTGGTTTCTACATAAACATCGCATCGTATCGATAACTGTCAAAGTCGTGACAAGATAAAATAATCCATAAAATGTATTTTAAAGATGAAAAAATTGAAATTATAAATTGGTATCAAACCAGAAGCAGTATTAGAAATATACTAGATCAGTTTGCTGCTGCAATATCCCGACAGACCAATACTGGCTCTATCAACCACACAATTATTAAAACATAATACAAGAATTTCGTAATAGATTTGCATATTGTATGGAACGGGAAGGTAGACGCTTCGAACGTTTATTAAAACGTTAATACTCTTCATTAGATATAAAGTTTTTTTTTTATTCACTGTTTGATGAAATCTTTTAATTTTATTCTAAAAATAGAAGGTGATTTATTTACGAGTTATGTTTATTTCGTAGTATCAATGAGGTTATTATGTGTGTATACGCCCTCTGTTATGCCCGGTTTCTCAAACATCAAACAGCAGTTATCTGTTTGGTATCTGGCAGTTTAACAAGGACTATCTTTGTTAAATAGCCAGATGCTGAGCAGATAACTGCTGCTTGACGTTTCAGAAACCGGGCATTAGTCAAGTATTCAACATGTAAAGACGCATGTTTGCAATAGGATTCATCAGACAAACTTGCATGTATTCTTTACATGCAAGTAAGACATAATTTTAACATGTATTTTTTTTTAAATAACTGAAAATAATACAAAATACATGTATCGAAACGTAGAATAAAAAAAATCAAACTTAATTCGACCGTCATTACCCAATAAATTACGAAAGAAAATTATACCAAACACAGTCAACGAATAGGACAAAATAAAAAAATAGGAATAATGTTGGTTGCATAACTACCCATGCGTTGACATGGGACAAATAAAATCGAATATAGGGCTATGTACGGTGGTATAAAAACCTCACTGTAGAAGTAAATCAGGAAAATATGGAAAGTAATCCCGCATCACGACATTTTTCAACCAAAAAATGCGCACAACGTTGCTTTGATACGCTGATATATTCGTGCCACACAATGATCAAAGTCGTTATTCCCGTCCTTCAGGTCGAACTGGAAGAATTTTAAATAACAATGTTTCAAAACGTACAAACAATAGCAGGCGGTCATTTATCACTACATTTCATGACCTATTACAGTCTGGATTCACTTTAGCTGTCACCTTACAGTTCACTTAATCAATCCTTAAGAAATACGTTTATTTTAAAATGGCTACATGGTTACATGAAAATAAAATGAGTCAACATTATTACTAGATATTCAGAACGCCAAATATATGATAGTAACTGACTTGAAAGATTTGAACAAATCTTTAGTTGTTTGTTACGTCACAACGTTTGAACTGTCAAGAATATATTTTTTAAACAATACTTTACATTAGAAATCAGGACAGAATTATAGGTATGTAAATAGCAAGCAGAAATTTTGTGTAATTTAAGTGCTACAATGAAAATAGATTATACTTAAGATTTTGATTATTGCAGAATAATTATAGAATCATACAAAATCAAAAATGCAATACGATCAATGAAATTCTTAATAAAATAAACTTATGATCTTGTCCAGTGGAATATTAATTGTGTAAAATAATTTCTGCTGTATTTATATACCGTTTCCCCAAATATTGTATGATAAATTCCGTCAGCATAAATAGCATACAGAAATAAATGTGGAGTTTTCTTGCGACCATAGGTATAAGAACCCATTCCTTTGGACTGAACTATTTTACTGCTACTGTATAAATTGATTTGCTCTGCAAGAAAAAAATACGTTCAGTTTTACAATACCCGCTTTATATATAATTTTCGTCCAATTAAGTAAATGGTAAACTGCAATAGTAGATAATTTTTATAGTGTAGTAGCAATAAAATATTTAACTCCAAAACGGAGAGTCGCTCAGTCGATCAGGAATAATAAAAATAAATTGAATTCTATTTATCTTTTTTATGTAGAAGTTTATTAAAAAAGTTAGCACGTACATATCATTGTACGTTTTAATCATCTGTAAATGACACTATTGGTTACAAACTATGCATATAGATTGGCACTGAGTTTATACATACAGAATTGCTTGTCTTTTCTTTACTATAACTTCAGCACTTGTACAAGTGTCTGATCTGATAAACCTGATTCCCGTCTAAAGTAAGCGGAAGATTGTGCATACAAATAAACGCACTTCGATTTTCTATACAGTTACTTTCATGGAATTGAGTAGATAATAAATAGCCATGGATATATGATAATTTTAATGTATATGGTTAGTATCTGAGTGATTATGTAAGATTATCGTGGACATTTATAAAACTTATAAGTTAATACAGTTATACATACAAGTGGCAAAGTATTATGTAAGGAAAACGTATAATTAACAGGTTTTACTACAATATCTTTTTATTAATTGAATAAGTAAGCATAACCACAATGTAAATGAGATTTTATGTTATATTAAGCTGTACTTTTTGTAAGCAAATGTCTGTATGTAAAGCTTATTATTAATTTATATAAATCTGATCAAATATACACTTCTTTTTCGATTAAAATAATCTCGAGCGTATATTCCATCAAGTACACACACTACTCACTATACATATACATACTTTTAAATCAGCAGCCTGAAATCGAACGATATCATAGTGAAGTGACAATCTAGTCATTTTGGTTGCCGCTATTTGTTCATCAAATATCGAGGTTTGTATAATGTATCTCATAAAATTTATTTTCATTATTGTGTACAATTAGTCATCATATGATACAAAATAAACATTATGTTTGACTGTTTGTACTTAGACCAGCATTTCATACAGTCATTTTTGGAATTGAAATAGTCAGATATAATAAACAAATCCAAGAAATTGTATTTTAGTGAGGTGGAAGATTGAAAGACTATATTATTAAAAGTTGAAGGAAATCGTAGCTTGTGACTTATTCGTTTTAGAATGGAGGAGAGATGCTGGATTATGAATAATATAAGGTTAAGTGTTCAGAAGAAATACAACTGGTTCTAATCAAATTAATAACTCGGTAGCCGTAGTGGTACGAACGACTGATTAGCAATACTAAGGCTCGCTAGGAGTTCAAACAGTTATTTGTTCGCACCACTGTTCACTGTATCTCAACAGTTGGGGTTTGGAGAAGGCTAAACCTTGGTTCTCTCGTTACTTCGACTAGATCAATTATGATACATAATAGTATTTTGTAAAACTCTAGAACAATGTAGAAAGAACTTAGAACATTCGAAATTTTTCAATTCAGAAAGGCTAACAAATAAACAAATCAAATCATAAGCTCTATAAAACAATTGCCTCAATATTCAATAGTCAGGAATTTGTTGTACTTTCGTTGTATCTTTCATTAAACATTGTTAAAGTAAAAAATGTTAATCTCGTAGTATTCATAATTTCGATGTGCGAGTAGACATTAATCAATGAAGTAATTTTAAATCGAAATAAGTAAATATTATTGAAATAGGTTGTTAGTAGTTGATAATAGAATGCCGTTCTGTTATAATTGAGGTACTAGTCATTTCGTAGAAAGCAAAGAAAAACCACAATCTAAACAGCAAATATAAATCTATTATATTGCTTTCAGTTTGTTTTATAAAAATGTACAGACACTACATATACAAAATAGTAAAAATGTGTTTATACATATACTAGAACACTTTATATACATTAATATAACACAAAAATATATATATACATACTAAAAAATAATAAATAAATGTAGTAAGAAATTTTCTCAATTAAATCGTCAACCTTCTAACAATTTTAACAATAACATGTTTCTTACATTACATTGATGAAATTAACTAGTATTACCTAGTATTTAATTTCGTTACAAGTGGAACATACGTGCCAAATGAAATGGATACTGTGAATGTAAAAGCTAGCGTCAAAGAATTGGAAGCCTTACAGAGTAACTTGCGAAAACAATGTAATTGAAACCTTTACGAACGCATTCCATCCATACGTTGAGTAGGTATAACTTACCGTTATATAAGCAGAAAATTGGACGAGGCAAAATTGAAAGCTTCGTAGTTTTTTTTTTACAATTGTTTGCAAAATGAATTCACTACTTTATACTAATACCTCTGCTTGTATTTTATCACTAAATATAAACGAATAGAAGAAACGCATTATTCTATATGTATATAAACCATACCTACATTTATGTTATTTTTGTAAATAAAAATTGTAAATATTTAAGATAAAATGACGTTGCGATGTGTATGTTTTCCTTAAATTTAACTGTTAGTTGCTCATTTCTCATAATTTAATTTCCACGGAAAAATAATCATGGTTTCAGAAATTCATATCTTATCATAATTCTCTTTCATACATTTGTCGTTGTGGTTATTGAGTCACTCAAATATCAACTATGAATATATGTGTAATAACTATGTTTATTGTGTATGCTAGATATCAATTTGTTGACGTTTTATTTAGTAAAGGGCGTTGTAGTTGTTAACATGCTAATAACCTTAATTTTGTGAGTATTTTCGCACTTGAATTGATGTCTAAATACATATAAAAAAAAAAATAAAAACGGTATACTTTGCTGCACTTTATTAATTAAACAAAAAAAAACTTAGTACATATAGACTTATGGACAAAATAAAAAATTGGGCCATTTGATGGCAAACGTTATTTTTAGAATTTTTAATTTGACTTAAACGATTTGTTGTTACAAATTTCATAAAAACTTTGTCGATTTACATGTGTATTATGTGGCATCTAGAAAATAATAAACAGCAAAAGAGTACAACTTAAATGCACAAGAGAACTTTTCCAATAAGAAACTGTTAAGCAGTTCACGTATATTAGCAATAATGATCCGATATAACAAACATATTTCTAGAGATACATTTGCTAATTCGATAATCACTAGATTTATTTCAACCAATCTAATTAATACTGAAAATTTTAGTTCTCTTATATCTATTTTCGCAGGTATGTAGTCGGAAATTAATGACGATAAAAGATTGCAGTAACATCCAGTGCATGAATCTTCCACATGAACGTCCTTTTCTTCCTGTCACCCTACTTTACTTTTTCAAATAGCACCGTTCTTTTTTGGTAAATTTTCGGTTGCTAGTAATCTTACAAATACAGTCAGATGTAATTGTTAGGTTTATTTCAATTATTGTAGAAAAAAAGAAAATATAAAAATTTATTTTTATCAGTATACAGTGCGCGTTTAAACTAACAAGACCAAATCGAAATAAATTCGGCATTCATAAAGTATAGCAAATTAGCGAATTAAAATTCTAATTACTTGAATACCTCCCTTATTTACCTAATCTGGTTCCTTCTTATTATTCGTAGTAGAGGTGATACAAGTGAATATTAAGTAACAATACAACTGTGAACTTTTGAAAAATCTAGGTAGATCTATTGGATTTTTAAGAAAGATTTGATTACCATTATGATGAAGGCAGTATTCAGAAGAATTATTTCTTGCCAAACATGTTCTTAGTATTTTGGACTCTCATATGGTCACTCTATTTTTGTTTATTACTTTCCATCCTACTCCCAGGTTTCAAACCAACAACGCAAATTATAATGTGGAATATCCAAACTTGATTGTATTGTAAATTAATTAAATTCTACCAGTAAATCTATAACGTAAATCAAATAAAAGTTGCTAAGTTCGTAATAGCCAATCATAGTGAAGCAGTTACAATCTGCGAGTAGTTATCGTCAACCGTCAAGTGAGATTAATTTGAAATGATTAGATCGTGTTATAAATATCCTGTAAAATGCACAGAATGCGTTGTAGGTAAATCCAAATTGTTAACAGTGCTGAGTAATTTGTAATTTAGTTTATTTAATAATCATGATAATTACATGTATACTACGTATCCAAAACATGTTGCAAATACAAATTTGATCGAAACACCGTACTTAGTCGATCAGAATATACCAGGTGGCCGCGTGTGTCTGCACTATAGCGATACCTGTAAGCGAAATACACTGAGGTGTCCGTGTATTAGAACGGTAAAGAAGACGAAAGATGTGGATTTTTTGGACAAATGCGAGTGCATTATATGGATATGCGAAATACTAGCTCTGTTGTAATCCAGTAGAACATTGCGTCTACTTCTTTACCGTTCTAATACACGGACAGCTCTGTATGTTTTGCTTGCACTACAGGTATCGCTATAGTGCAGACGCACGCGGTTACTTGGTATCCATGTATGTCATTACAAAATGTAGGAATGGATTTGCTTTACTGCTTCAAACACCTTAGATTAGGCAGTTAGTCTTTCGAAAGACATTAATGTTCTTCGTGCAAAAGATCGAGTTCTTTGTTTTCTAAACTGAAAGGTAATACTAAGAAAAGATAAAAATACCTCTTCACTGATTTAAATAGATTTGCTTATGTAAGCAATTCTTTTTATAAACAAAACATACATTCTTTTTTTTGCAGATATATACGTAGGTAAAGTACGTTTTCCTCAGAATAGCTTATTTTCAATTGCTAAAGTTGCCATCACTCATTACATGTTTAAAAAATAATAATAAAAAACGAAAGTAAAACCTTAAAATACACTATTAAAATTAATATTATTCGATTGTGAATATTAATTAATTAATTTATAGATACAATAAATTACGAAATTAACGTAATAGTTTGCTAATAGTACAAATTAAACCGATTAAAACTATATGAAAACTTTAACCATAAATTTACATAAGAATCGTATATTGAAAGTTACATATATTATTACAACAATGACAACAAACAATTTCAAGCTACGTAATATTTTATAACACGTGTGAAAACTCCTTTCTAATTCATTTGAAAAGCATAATTATATTTAAATGTTCGTGAAACATCAATTTTTACTAATTGTGGCTTTTATTTAGGATTAAATGATGACGTTATGCAAAAATGAGCTACCAAAATTACGCTTGCATAAGCACACATAAATTACATATTCTTCTAAAATTGAATAATTGAATCGGGTATACGCACGTTGTAAATAACAATTTATTATATTAACACCGCACAAGTTTAACATTTTCTTAACTACCGCTTCGGTAAATAACAAGCAAATAATTAATAAAGAATTTTAAAATATTAATAATTTTTATGTAATTTTTTCTTGTATTTTTTAAAATATATATTTAAAATTTTAGAAATTATGAACATTGGAGCGCTATTAGGCAAGCATGATATTATGTGAATAGTTAAAAAATATTTGCTTTATTGTTAACGACTTTATGTTGTAATTTTTCAGTCGTTTTTAATTATATCACCGTGTAATAATACATACATTTTAATAAACATGTTAAGATTTAGACTTCTGTATATGTAGTGGAAGTATCAACGTATCTGACCAAATATATTTGAATCCAACATTTATTAAATGTTGGATTCAATATAAATGGAAAATGTTTTTGTTGTACCTTTCTCTTTTGTATCTTTCTCTGTTGTATCTTTCTCTTCTTCCCAACTTATCTTTAGGTGATTGATCAAGACTATATAACAGACTCATTATTTCAATAATTTGGGTACTTAAATACTCAATTGTTTGAGGAATAGTGGGAATGCAAATTTGAATGTGATGTGTGTGCTCTCAGAATTCCTCCCACATCAAAGTATGGTGATCAAATACAGATATTTAAACATTTGATAAAGGAAAATTTAAAGTAATTAATAAAAATATTAAGTGTACATACGGGACTGTTTTCATTTTCAATACGACAACAGCTTTCAGCAGATATCCATGATAGTTAAATTAGACCTAAAGACGAAATTAGACAATTAGGCTCCCAAAGTAAAACACCGACATTTCACTGTTATACTTTCCATCCACATATTGAACGTATGTTGTTAGTCATCGGTAGGCATTACCACAACAATTTTTTTAATTATTATTATTATTTTTTAAATACTTTCACTGTTTTGTTGAATGTTAACAAGACTTTGTAGGTAAGTACTTTCAATAATAGTGGTCAACAGGATTTTTGTCTCGCCAATAGCAGTACTTGGTGCAGTTTTTTACCTGCTTTTAAATATGCATTCGGAAGTTCTCTGTCATCCACATTTTTTTTGTTTTAAATATTTTTTCATGGCTGTGTCCATTGTAAAATAAAAATTTCTAGAGCATTATAAATATTATGGAATCAAATGAGTTAATTCAAATGATACTATTGCTACTGTTGTACAATATATGTACAAGCACGTACAGGCATGCACAAACATGATGTACTAGTGTAGCACAACATTAGGAAAGAATAACCTAAACGAGAATCGTTCATTCATGGACAGAAAAATTACACATAGTATAATTTCAAAAATGTGTACCTACCTCCCTTTCATATCCAACTAGGATTAATGAAGAATTGCATCAAAACCATTAGCAACACTCTTAGATTCTTGTACTTAAAATAGATTTTTTCTACAATTCGTAATTTAAAAGTGAAAGGAGGAATATTTAGGACCCACAAATATGATCACTAATGAACAATGAAAAGATCGAGGGACTTTTGAATCTACTGCAAAGCACTACTGCAAAAGTATTCAGGTTTTTGGTAAATCTAAAGGTGGAAAATTGCTGTGATATTGTGAACGATCTTATAAGATCTTATAAAAAAATTGGGTTATAATATTTCCATAAAAGTACACTTTCTTCATTCACACCTAATTTCTTTCCGGAGAATCTTGGTGCAGTGAGTGATGATCACAGAGTACACTTTCCTATTTTCTTCAAGGGATTTTAACAATGGAAAAGAGATATCAAGACAAATTGAATTCTAATATGCTGGTCAATTATTGTTAGACCATCCAGAAAATCGTCACTTCCTACTTTATACTTGAGTCAGAATTGTGTAGTCCAGAATGTAAAAAAAAATGCGTAGGAAACCTTGTGTGATGGGAAGAAAACCGGTATCATATTTGAATTTAGGAGAAAAATATACTATCAAAACCACATATTTTTCTTTCTAAGACAAAGAAAAGTTTTTTCTTTCAGTCACCTGTGTTACCCGTTCATTTTGAAAGTGTCGGTGTCTAGTTAAAAGTTTCTGTCAATGTAAGAAAAAATAAAATAAAAAATTATGGTTTTTAGAAATGTTTACATGAAAGTCGTTAGAAATTATAAGTTGATCGGAAGTAAATTTACCTGAACATGGAATAAATAGAAAACGAAATAAATATGCCAAAATTGCAAAAGTATAAAAGTATTTTGAAAGCAACAGTAATTCAATTTGCTCACTTTTAAACGACGTATGCAATAAATTTTACGTTTAGAACTCATATAAAAGCCACTCCTAACAGAACGCCAAAAAGTTGTGTAAACTGGACAAAACAAACCGAAAAGCAGTATCTTCCCGGACGGGAAGACATTACACTTAGACGATCTAGTCGGTGTTAGTTTATCAGACGATTTAACACAAAATAAATCTCGATAGAATAGTTATGACGTGGAATCGATTTTTGTTTTTGAAAAAACGAAAGCTGTTTTCTATATATAAAAAACGACTCCAGAAATGTAGTTGAATATGATTGAAGATTTGGTGATTCTCTTTTAGATGTCGAACAAGATCACGATTTTGTATTCCAACAAAATACTGTATCACTCGTATCACGAAGATGTAAAGAGTGATTCGAATACAAAGTAGTGGGGCTAGCTCAAATGTTTGACAATTTGATTAAGTTTCTGACTTTTAAAGAATTGCAATCAATTTTAGCGAAATAAAATTTCTAATAGGTTTTGCAACTGTGCGGTTCTGTGAACTTTGTTATTTCATACACAGGAATTTTGTTATTAATCTGAATAAAATTCCTGATAATTGGTTGTTATACTCATATAAATTATTTATATATGTATTACTGCAGCAAATTTCATATTATCAAAGCGGTTAGAAAATTTACGCTCTTTGTGGATAAAAAATTTAATTAATTTCATGTTTACATGTCTGCTAATCGTAATAAACGATAATAGTCACCCCACCAAATATAAAATGATATCTGCTTTGTTCATTAAGGAAATAAGTCCGTAAACACCGTTTCTAGGTATCGTATTTGTTTATTAATTCTTGGATGATAAGGGCATATTCATGCATTCTTAAAGTACACATGCGGAAGTAAACATTCTAAATCTTTCAAACGTATATATATTAAGTTAATAACGTCATTCATTGATAAATTCCAAAATCGATGCCCACTGTAAAATTTTTGATATTTATCAATAAATCATCATCTTCCCCCTCTTTCAATAGGAGTTTTATTCAGTTAATAGTTACAAAGTACTCCGTTACTTTTCTTCAACTCACATATATTAATTACTTTAATTAATCATTGTTTTGGTTTATAAATCCGTTCGAAATTTGAAAAATTCTTATGGTAATGCTCAAATTTGCAAGCTTCCTGTATTTATCATTGATCTATTTCCAAGATTTCGTCGCATGCAATATTGACATTAGTTCTTCCAGAAATATATAAAACAAAATGCCGCAACAGTTTCGTCTGGTAGAAAATTTATTATTTTGTTCTTCACAACTTGTTGCGTTGATGCAAACTTCAATTGCAATTTTCCAAATGAGATCGTATAAACTTAAGATGTAAAACATGCATATATGTAGATTAAATATTATGAATATACAATATTCCAAGGAAATGTATATCAAAAGATAAACAGTAGGCTCGAATCTACAAATGAATCATCCAGTACGATTTATATGAAAGAATCGTAATAGATTCAATTCTATGTAACTTATAGTTGTCGCTGTTAGAATTTTATACAGTTTTTGGTCTGTGAAAAGTGTTGTCATATAACTAATGTCAATAACTAAACAATATATTAATTAATGCCAAGCTGATAATAACAGTCTCTCTCTTTGTTACAATTAAATTATAAGGAGTATAACTTTGACTTACCCACAATCTACAAAACATATTTCTTGAAGGCTGTTGCCTGCTACTGTTATGATTATCCCTGTTTTTCTTTTTCCACAAATTCATAATCGAATGCAATTAAAATATTGACTTATAGAATAAAAAACTAACAATCACTTGATTAGAAACACTTATAAAGAATATATTACACAGCCATTAACAACTTTAAAATTTTAAACAAAATATCACAGATACTATCCAGAACTGTCCATAGTTTTGCAGTTTTACAAGAGGTAAAAAAATAGCGGTGTCAAGAATGTGTTAAACCGTAAACCGGGAATGAAGTGTCATTCTGGAAATTCATATAAGAATTCACAATCGTAACTTTTATCATTTTTATTGGAATGTTTAAATTGTTTAATTGCTTGAATTATTCTTGTGTCAGTTCTGTATTATAGGACCATATTTGCTTATATACTTTTGTAATAAGCTACGTAATTAACCTTGTCACTTTTACTTTCGCGTATATAGTATAATTGTACACTGAAAAATTCTTCTTTTTCATACGAATATATTGATATTGGGAAATAGTAGCATGGCTGCCAACCGTATATTTTTTCCACGACGAACGCACTTGGAAGCGCACGAGGAGGTGAACGAAAGTATTACGCGATCCGCGCTGCACTGGTCGGCCTGTAGCGATATTATACGCTCTCTTGTAACTTGTCTGGCAACTTTGCGTTCTCCTCATCTAGTTTAACCGTAAGACTGTCGAAGTGGTGGTACTTTGAAGGCAACTGGCGACGTAGAGATTGACGATCAGTATATGGAAACATCATATACATAGGTAGATACCACATATAGGTAATATACAGTTATATTCGGATGTTGTAATATTTCTATTATGGATAGAGTAGGTGGACATATATTTTGTGTACAGGGTGCTAAAACAAAATTTGAGAGAATCACATAGAACATCTTCTATGCAGTAAACCAGTTCTATTATTGAAATAAATAATAAATATACATATAATCGACAGTTTAATTTAATCGTCTGGTGTCAGTGGAAAACGTATGCCAATAGTGATCTTATAGCTGTAAATGTTAATAGTCGTTTCCAGTTCATACTAAATTTAACCAATTAAGCCGTGTAGTTCTTACACAATTTTTTATTACTTAAAACACAAAAAATTGCAAAGGTACGAGTCCTAAAACGTTTTTAAAAACACTAATAATATATTTTACATTTTTGACCACATTGACTCTGATGTGAGTATTGGACACGTTTAGGTAGTATCATTAAAATGAGATAACAGGTTCAGGAATAATTAAGTATTGCAACCTACTCATATTAACATATAGATAAATACCAAAAACAGTTTTCGGCTCTATACTAATAGAAAATACAAGACGTTCCTTAGCTGATTTGTTAAATGGAGTACGTTACTGTACAGGACGTAAACCTGACCCCCTGACCCATATACCAAAATCTAAATTTTATAACGTTTATGCATCGAAAGATGCCTGTGCTCAAATTTATATGTATACTGATAATAATATTTTTAAAATAGAAAGCTCCCATAATTATGAACTACACATAAAAAACTATACTACACTCAGCAAAGTCTGCATAGTCGCAAAACGTTTCCAATTTTTGATTTTTTTCACATTAATCGAAAACATAATTTATTTATTAAAGGTATGTTTTTTCTTATGAATTGCCCTATATTCAAACTTATTCGCAAAAAATGTAGGACAACTCTTATAACTCATTACTAATATTTACAGTTGCAAATAAAGTGAGACAAGTCAAAGCAAGATAATATATGTATGTCGTTACTATAGTTTCATGCCAGTTTATATATAAAATTGAATGAGTTGTAATTTCACAGTTAAACTAAAATTGTCTCGCTTTCTTTGCAACCAAGTGGAATAGAGAGAATGCTATAATAGTTTGATAAAGAATTAAAGTGGCAATATGAAAAATAAATAATATGCACGGTGTTCTAACTTAAAATAACACAGGTAATGGGATACTCATTATTAACGTATTATTCTAAACTTCTTGTAAATCATTCAAGAGTAATAAAATTGTAAAATAATCAATTAGATAATTATCCCACTAAGACTTTTAAATAGTAATTATATACCAAGGGAGAGAAGACATTTTTCTCACTAAGAGGCTGAGAAAAATCTTCTCTGCCGTGGTTTATATACTATTTCTTCCACTACTAGCATATTTAACTGCTTTCTCAATAATAATAGCCCTTTTCCTTTGCTAAAAAAGTGTAGCACGGTGCAGCACTGAACTACACTTTCCACCAGATTTTCGTTCCTTTGCACGGTGTAAACAAAACCAGTGCTGCACCAGGATTGTTTATCTGCACCAGGGTAATAGCTGGTGTAAATTACACTATTTTAAATGTCAAACATATGTCAAAGTGATTAATAAAGGTACTTTTATTAATGCCGTTTACTTTATACTACGAATGTTATTTATTGGATTTTGTGCAGTATATATTGATAAAAAACGTTAAGTATGTATTTATGAAACGCATGCAAAGGAGAGGCAAAAAGAGGTTATGTATTAAATATATAAAGTAAAAAATTGTTTTTACATATCTTTAAGTTAAATTACAGATGCCATTATTGTTGCAATTTTTGATAGTTCAAATACAATTTTCTTTAAAAAAATGCCATCGAAAAAGGTTATTAGTATTATTACGAATAAAGTACGATTTGTAAAATAAATTAGTGAAAAATATCTTTGACGTTTAGTCCAAATTGAGGCATTATTTTCATCCTTTTAACATAGATATAATTTATAATAATGGGAATTGACAGTTCTTTTTATGAATATATGCAAAGAGACTGCCAAAGGACTTTATCTTAACTAAATTTGTTTAACGCTGCAAGTCGTAGTAAGTAGAAAGAGAATAATATTGCGGCTCTGTAGCAACAATGTTCACATTATATACAAATACAATGTTATATAGATCTGGAGATCTCTTTTATAAAGGATTAGTTAGTAACTACAATGCCTGAATTCAGAAAGTGCTATGGTGCTATTCGGTTTTTGTCAAGTCAGATTATTATGAATTGATGGTTGAGGTTATGTTATAAATTCATCTACACTCGATTCGTTCCTTTGTATTTTTGGCTTCGGTGCAGCACTGTAAAAATTGTAGTGTAAATTGCACTACACTGAAAAGCAAAGGAAAAGGCCTAATGTAATATAATAAGCCGTTCCGATAAATGTTTAATTTAAGATATCCATAGAAAACATGTTAGTCTGTAAAAGCAAATGAATAAACATTTAATGTCAAAATGAGATTTTATTCATGTCTTGTCACAATACCAAAAAAAAAATGTCAGACAGTAGTTGTACTCCTTCAGAAATCCGCAAGGAAGCAAATCAAATAGAGTATCAAAAATACTGGTACACTATAGCTTGCAATAAAATCTCGTACACCTTAATGTCAAGCAAGCTAATTTTTGAAGATTATTTTTCAATGTAAGCTGACTTTAGATTTGACGGATGTGACACTATGCATAGAGGTAGAGGTTGTGGTGACTTATAAAAATAGTGTACTTTTGGAAATGATACGTCAAATTAGAAATGTCACAAAAGGTGAAATCAATATAGGTAAAACTAGATGTACGAGATTTTATTACAAGCCAGTACGTCAGGAATTAACATAAGCTGCCATAATTGCGCTATTAATTATTATTTTAATAAGTAGTGTTTACCAAATTACGTATTTCCTACTTTGTTTATTTATGTTAAATGTTAACCTAACCTTTTTTCTTGAATTGCGGATTTCATTCGTGCATCTATACGACATCTATGGTTTTATATTCAAATTATTTCTATTTTATACATTTTTATTGAATAAATCATAATTTTATTATTGTCAATTGTTTTTATTATTTACTAGTAGGAGATAATTTTTATTATTGATTACTAGGAGAGAAATTCATCTTCTCGGCCCGAAAACATACCAAATAATGACGTCTTCTAACGCTAGTAGTGGAAAAAATTAGTTTATGCCTAAATCAATTTTTTACAAAAATATTATCTTCGAAAAACTGAAATAGAAACCTATATACAACGTGTCCAGACGGGTCTGCAACAAAGATAAAACTTTTATGGTCTATTTCTTCCAAAAAAATGTTTCTTTATAAAAGTTTGTGCTTTACCTAAAACTTGTTTATCCGGTAAAAGAAATGGCTTAAATATAGAAATATTTTAATAATCGTGATAGTTTTAGCCGTTACTGTGTGGTATATTTTGTTCTTCTCTTTATTTATGCTTCTTTTCTTTTTTTTATTTATTACTTAATTATGTAATTATGCTTACTTGCTTTCCAATGCATTACGTGGTTAGGCATGGGTAGGAATGAGCAAAGATGCTCCTACTGGGCCTCGTCACGTGTTTGTATATCCCAATCAGCCTTGTATTTCTCATAGCTAGTTTATTTTGTTTATCCTATACAGTTGTTGATGATTATAATTTCGTATAAATACATAGGTATAGAAAATGTAAATTGGGTACAATAAAGCCATTTATTATTATTATTTATTTTAAATTGTCGAAAACTTAATATTGAGTCACGTGCGCAAGTAATACGTACTACCTATTTTTTACTTGTCATCACGTATGCGTGGTACTTGATAGTAAATTTGACATCCTTCAAAATACATTAGTTCTCGTCCAGTCGTGCAATATTTAAACCAAGAATTTCCATAAAAGTCGATTGGAAGGTTATCAACATTTCCATGGCCATCTCGCTCGCCTGATCTAAATCCTTTGGATTATTTTGTATGGGGTTGGCTGAAACGTACGGTGTATTCAGAGAGACCGTTTGATAACCGAGAAGATTAGCAGAACAGAATTAGCGAAGCGGTAACGCAATTAAACAATAATCCCACTTTGCTGCAAAACGTCCTCACGGACTTTAATAAACGTACAAATTTGTGTATTTAGCGAGAGGGGCATCATATCGAGTGATGTTTGTTTAAAACAAAATGATAACATATTGTACTATAAAGTAATAAAGAGTATTTTTGTTATTTAAAATGGTACTTCATTTGTTATGACGGATAAACGAGTTTTAAGTAAGGCACGAACTTTTATAAAAAATAAAATTTTTCTGAAAAATAGATCATAAAAAACTTTTCCTTTGTTGCAAACTTTCCTGGACACGTTATATACAGGGAAGTAATAAATAACTCGATTTAGAATTTTGTAGGTAATGATTTCGTAGTACGCGGTTTTACTTTAAAGTAACTGTAGATTTCTACTTGTTCCGGTCACACCGAAAATGCGTATCAACTTCGTTATATCAAATGGAATTACCTATTTCTGTTTATTGATTTGTATTTCCGAGACAAATCTAAGATTATTTTGTCTAACAAAATTTATCTCTAAAACTAGTCATTTTTGAATCATTTCAATTTTTGTAATGAAACGGCCTATTACAAATGATCATATTTCTAAAAAAATTAATACATGTACAAATTTAAAATTTTAAGTAATTATTTAGGAAACTGTTTTATATAACATGCAGTATTACAAATTTTACAAAACTATATCGGTTGTTCAAAAAATATTCCACACTTTTTATCAAGAAAACATCCTAGAAGGAACTGATTTTTGTTAATTGTATGTAGATACTTCTGGTAGGTATTGGATGATTCGGATATATTTTTCTACTTGTACTAGGCGGGTGCTGTCTATTATCCTAATACATTCAGGTAATTATTAGATTTCAGAAATCTTAATTTTTAAATTCAAATCACGAGATATTTAACGGCAGAAACATTAGATAACAATGATCTGTGACTAGAGCTGGAGTTTAAATTCGCAATGGTATTTGTAGTGGAAATGCCAATTACCTAGTGTTGTGCTTAGTAATATTTTTCCATCTACTTATCATCGTCAACTAGACTATAACTGCAATAAAAACAAATTTTTATTTATTCATTTTCCTTGCACATTTAATCGATTCTATAAGGTCATTTTCATTACACATTTTGTATAATAATTCTCAACCTACAATATGGAGTTATACGGAAATAAATACATATTGCCTTTAATTTTCAACATACTTTGCAATAAAACAAAAAAAAATTTGGAAATAATAAGATAGGTATCAATGTTTTCTGGATAAAAAATTTGGAATTTTTTTCTAAGCACTCGGTATAGTGTTTTAAAAATTATAACACTACATTTGATAAACCACACTAAATAATAACTTAAAATGTTAAATCTGTAGATGTATTAAAATTTAGAAATATGGCCGTTTGTAATAGCCTGTAGCTGTCATTTTTTTTCAAAAAATTTGAATAATTCAAAAACCACTACTTTTAGGGGCCAGGTTTATTGCACAAAATAGTCTTGAATTTGTTTCATCGATACAAATCAATAAAAAGATTAACTAACTCTATTTAAAATAAAGAAGTTGATACGTAGACAAAGGTAGATATCTACGATCATTTTAAAATAAAAGCAAAATAAAATCGCAGTATTTATTAGTTCCCTATATTATTTTAACCGAAACTCGTAGTAATCCCTATATTATTAATGCAAGCACCTTGGAGATTTAAAAACGATGTGGGATAGGGAATTGAATCGTGTTTATGGAACTTGATTTGATATTTACGTATCTAAAATATGTTCACACAACCTCTATGTCATGCCATGTCATTCTTATAGCTATATATTTATTTGCATATTATAATAAATATTTAATTTATATCGAAATATTAATTCGTTTATCAGTACAAAGTAAATCTAGTTAAACAGCAACAATTACATATATATGGCAACCTTGTATCGGAATTAAATACGCCACGTTTCGCGTACTTTCTCGCGCCTAGTTAATTTAAATATTTTATCCTTACATTAGCGACTTAATATTAAAAAATAGGGATCCCTTATTTTCAATATACTTTTCGAAAATATAATTCACAGAAATTTCTGGAAAGATTCAATAGTGAACGAATTTTTAGACTTCGGTGTATCTCATATTTTGTAGATACATCGGACGTACACATATACCTGGCTCTAACATAGTCAAGGAACTTTCACTGATTGCATAATAGTACATAGAAGTCTTGTCTTCATCGCAATTTCCGTGCTTAATATATACTTATATGATATATATAGTGTAAGAGTACATAGAGCGCAAAATATACGTCAAAAGTTTGTTGTTATCGAATGAACTAGTTGTGGACATACAGTATCTAGATATCGTGTTTTCGTTTTATAGGTTAGCGTGTTAACGAACAATGTGTCGTTCCTAAAGTTAGTATGATATTGTCAAAATCGACGGTTTATAAAAAAAAAAACGACAGTATCGTCGAATTTTGGAAAACAGTGCTGTTCCTTCAGAAATGAGAAGTCTGAATCAGAATTTTATATTTCAGCAAGATAATGGCCCAAAACATTCGTCTATGGTGGCTTTGCTATAACCCAGATTTAAAACTTATCGTACGACAAATTTGATCGGAAAGTTCGGAAATATAAACATACATATGTCCACACTTTTATTCGTGCTTTTAATTTGTTTTGCTCTAGATTAGGGTGCTTTTGAATGGTAGTGTATAATTTCCATATAAATTTATAACTTTTATAATTTGTCGCGACTCAACAGTCCACTCACTGTATGTCTGTATAGATTACCTATGCGTTTCTCTGTTGACATTGCAGAGTTGGCTTTAGTAGTAGGATATTGTTTTATTCAATAGTAATATACACTAATCATCGTATTCAGATCGGAGGAAAGAGAAATCGTAAAAGACGTTAATTTGAAAAGAGAGATGTAATTTTTGTTTATACAACTTTATATTTCAAAATGAAGCGAAAACAAACTGAAATCATAGTTCAAGATTTTACATTTTTAAATGCCTCAAATGTAAGTTGTAAATTTGTCCAAATTTGCAAAAATACTCTATATGTAATACTTTTCAGATAAAAAACAAAATGTGATTTGCTCGAAGTGACCTCCTGGTTTCTGCTGCACAAATTTAATACATCTCTATTTGAAGCTGGCAAGCTAAAGGATGATTTTAACTGAAAGGGTAATAAAACAAGCAAAAATATGGTTAAAGCTGTGTATGCCAAGCACAATTAAATGAATTATCTTGCTTACCGGTGGAAACTTGATCATTAAATTGATAAAACAAAATTTTCAATTGGAAGAGATCCATCACATTTAAAAATCCATCTATCTCATTGGTTGATGAATTATGGATGCTTATCTAACACAGATGCAGTAACCAATTCCTGCTACATTCGTGTAATATTTTATACAATGAAAATCATTCATTTATGTGTGGTTATGTTAGTCATACATATACAAATATCAGACGAAAGCTTTTATTTTTATTTCTGTATATGTATCTTTTCAGACGACAGGAGATTGATTTGGTAAATTTTCTCCCTCAAATTTAAAACATTAGTTTCATCTCTACTGAATGAGTGTGTGTTGATTAATGAAAGAGAATTATAGTAAGGTATATCCTCCATTGAAAATAGCAATCAGACAGTTAAAATTAAGTAGGCTAGGTGAGATATTTAAATACATTAATCTTTAAATAACTACTACTAACAATAATTTCACTGGCAACTCAAGATTTGTTTTAGTTTTACATTTTTTCACTTTATAGTCACACATACTACTGCTACTAGATACTCAGAACAATCTTAACATATTAAGGCGTATCAATAATATTGTCTCGGAATGTACGTCTTAACAGTAACAAAATACAATGTAATAATAATTTCAGCAGAAATACGGTTTCGATGTCCAAGGTTTAAAACAAGAGAAATTCGTAGGAGGATGTTTCATGGTGACGAGTTTAAAGGATACATCATGCTTTTATTCTTTCCACATGGTGTGATTGATACATTTATGTATTGTGCAGCAACTGCTTTTTCATTTTATCTTTAAAATGATTTCTCTGTATGTAAACGAAATTGACAATAATAACAAACATTAAGTAGCATTGTATGACATTAAGAATTCTTACATACATATGTTACATACATGTACCTACTTTTTTTAAATAAGCTGTCTTCTAGCATCCATCATCCATAGCACACAGCAGATTATAAAAATTATGTAAATACATAGTCACGCTTTATAATGGGCTTTGTATTAACGTCCACACAATGCGTATCAAGCAACTTCCTTCCCGCATTTGCGATAAGATAAATATAAAAAAAAACGAACTGTAAATTTATTTATGAAAGAGACGAGTCGAAATCCTTCGTTTGATTTTAGCGATTCAAGGACATATGTATTCAATAAAATTGTCATCGTCTAACATGTAATTACGCATCCCTAGTGTTTGATTTTTAAATTAAAATAAGAACTAGAAGTAATCCTGCAAATAACAATGTATACAGCAGGTTAATTGAATGTTACAATAAACATGGGCAGTTGAGCGATGCTGGCAGAAGTCTTAGTTTAAAGAATAGAAAATTTTAATTTAATAATTATAGGTAATTACTGAAAATTACTAATTAAGATATACAAAAACATTATTTCTGTTCATGACAACTAAATCGTCATGTGGTGCATCTAAATATAATATGTACGTAAGTACATTTATTATATTATATATTAATAATAACTTATGCATAAAAGCGAGTCCAATATATTACCATGTCAGAGGCAGCTCAATATGAGTTTATTTTACCTTCCACAACCAGCAGTTCATATTATAAAAATTCTATTAAGTTTATGCGGAAGAAACAGAAACGGAGAAAGGAATGTTTCAATCGATTATAGCTCCGTTAACGAGGCATATAGCGAGAGCAGTTGCAGTACAACTAACAAGAGACTGTGCGAGGAGAAGCACGTGGCAAATACTAGATAGCTGTATTTATCATTGTTTAGATAACTTTGTGGCATCTTGAAATCTCTCAGCTATTGGAAGAACGAATAAATTTATTAAATCGTGTTACGCGCACTTTACATGTATTTAATGTTTTCGCGTTAATTACTTCAGACTACAGTAATTTCTTACATTAAGTAAAATGTAACAGTTGGTGTATGTGTGTAGCAAAAGTTGAAGAGACAGCATTAAATTAATTAACACTTGACATTTAGTAGTTCTTGAAATCATTAAGGAAATTAGCATTATATTTTTACGAAGAAGGTAAAGGTAATGATGGTATCGAGATATAAATGGTTCTTATATCTATGTACAAATTCCATTAAATGCATTGTGCAATCTAAATTACCTATAGTATGACGTCTTATGATCTAGCAGCAGATAGGGATTTCCATGCATTAAAGGTTGAGTGTTATTGCTCTTGTTTTGTGTATTTTTAGATAGTAAACTATGTTTATTTACAGACCCTGTATGTTTAATTTTTGTTACAGGTCAAGAAATAGGCGTATATGTGGTTATGATGAAATATCTTCATGGCGACAGTTTTAACGAAAAGACTTACTTATATCTTGGAATGACTTGATATAATTACATGGATCAAGCATTTATTGATTTCTAAGCGACGCTAAGGAAGTCGTAATTTCTTAGCTATTTATTTAAAACGATGACGTAGATACTGCAACGTTAAATTTTCGCATTGCTTTAATATTCGGTTTACACGCAATATATTTCAGGACAAAATAAATACACAAGATGATTTATAAACTTCTAGCAATCGGATTCGCAGATTATATCTTTTCTTTAGATTTTCAAATGCTGCTATCAGTCGTTATTCCCATAAAATTCAGAAGTGGTAAATTAGTTAATTAATTAATATTGGATATTTACTCCATGTTTTGAGATATATCTTCTCTGTGAGAAAACCTTTACAACAACTGATTTTTCTCCTGATAATTTTTTATGGTATAGAGACTATGATTTTTGTGGCGTCCTTACAGGAAACGTGCGTATTTGCGTATTGCGAATTATGCGTAGAAAAATCGAAGTCAAATATATAATATAGAACATAATAATCTCTAAATGTGAACTTTTGTTTACTTTCTCTAGCTATAATAGTCTACTAGAAGTATAACAACACCCGCGAGAATTAGTTTGATTATTTCAAGAACTATTCAAGATCAAAACCGAGATACGTCATATCCTTTTAACTAACCGACACACTCTCAAATATTATTTTCGAAATTTCTTACAGGGTTCCTTCGACAACGGTTATCACGCTGGACCATTTTCAGTTGACTGAATTAAAATATAATTTTATAATTGTTTTAGTGGATATTACAGTTTATGTGGTTCTGGAAAGGATTGCATTACACTCTGCATAATTAATGATTTGGTTAACATTTTGGTTCTATCGCATTACGAGTACATTAAAATATGAACTGACTTTTAGTATACCGGCAGATGTTTCCAAAGTGATGTTTCGCAAATATGTATGTATATAATAGTTGTATCAGTATTATATCCTTGATACGTTTCAGGTACTTCTTTTTACTATTTTCTGGAAAACAATAATTCGTTTATCAACAATCCAATCCTTTAACGTTGACACATTTCATGTTTGGGTATAATTGGCACATCAATGATCTGGAGAAATGAAGTGGGATTTAATACCCACGTTCTAGTCATACAACTTACACTACAAGGTCTTCCACGAAACCCGTTAGTTAGAAGGTTTAGGGATTCTACTCTTAGTACAATTCTGAAATTTGCATTAACATTAGTCAAATCTGACTTTTAGTTATACGGGAAGTAAATAGGAACTTTGTTATTTTAAAACATAAAATAATAGCATGGTATATATTTTTAATACAATCGATTCTACACATTATTTGCAAATATTTTGTATTAGAGTACCCGATCCCTAAATTCAACTGTTTCTAAGATATTACAATTTTCTTTAATACTTTGCGATTGTACCACCTTAAAGAAAAATTAATATTGTGAAGTGCTTTGAACTGTAAGTTGCCAAATTTCTTCAAAGAAAGTCAAAGGTCATAGATACTTAGAACTGTTCAAAATCTATACAGGGAGTTCAGGAAGTAGCAATAAATTCAGATATCTTTAAAGAATAAAAATCCTTTTTTTGAAACGGCACATAGTAGTTTTCATTGTTAAATCACCAAGAAAATATGGAACAGTATTAAGGTCTGGTATACCTATCTTTATTAGTTTTTGAGTTATTAAAGATTATTAGTTTCAACTACGGAAATTATCCTAATATCTATTATTTTTACTGTAGTTTGCTATGAAAACAAAGTATTTCGATAGAAGTTGCCAAATAGTCGACATTTTTGTTGTTTTGCAGAAATTTATTAATTCATTCTGTTTTTACTGTTATTACATTTACATTTTCTTTAAATAGCTCCGCACAAAACAAAATCCAATACAGTTAGGTTAGAAGATCCAGGACGCTATTTCGAGTTCAGTGCGCGGCGAATGATCCAAAAATGTTGACTGTTGAAAAATTCATCAGTCCAAATAATTTTCTTAAAAATACTTTCGTCTAAAACTAATAAAGATAGGTATACCAGACCTTAATACTGTTCTAGAAGTTCTTGGTGATTTAACAATGAAAACTACCTTGTGCCGTTAAAAAAAGGATTTAATCTTTGAAGATACCTGCAATTATTGCTAATTTCTGAACACCCTGTATATATTTTTAAAAGTAATGATATGAATGATGAACAGGTCTAAGTAACTATGACCTTAACTTAATTTTTTTATTTTTTCTTTAAGATGGTGCAATCGCAAAATATTAAAGAAAATTGTAAATATCCAGAAACAGTTGAATTTAGTATACCTGAATACAAAATATTTGCAAATAATGCGTAGAATCGTTATTTAAAATAAAAATCTTGCAATTTATTTTAGATTTGGTTGAACATATTTTAAAACAATAGGCCCGTTACTACAAATGCAAATTTCAGAATTGTACTAACAGTAGATTGCCTAAGACTGCAAACTAACGGGTTTCGTGAAAGACGCTGTATAGATAATCGTATAAATTTATTACTATTATTGTAGTAGTTAGTTGTTAGTTATTATGTTTTTCATTATTGTAGGTAGCTATTACAATCGGGATGTTTGTTATTTAACAAAAACTTGTCAAGAAATCAACGTTTCTATCATAATTAAACTTGGCCTATTTGCTATACATATCAGTGGCTTACGCATGCAATTTTGCATTTAATTTAAATTATAAGAACAAATTTACGCACTGTACTCACCATTGGACGGTTAAGTGAGCTCACCGATCCTGGTATATACGACACGACTGTATATTAATTTGCAATTCAAGGTTGTTGCATTGGATGTGGTAGTATAGGCCATGTTTAATCATAACTTTGCTAACAAAGTACTCTATTTTATTCCTTTAATTATTCTTTCTTTCTTTAGGCATGGATACTGGTTGCATCACATATTTTTAGAATGAGAAACTTTCAACAATATTAGTTCTCCAAACTGCAAGCCGAAATTTCGATGCCTTCATTTTACACTTCACATACTTTTCATTTAGAATTCTCGTTGGATTTGATTGAAGGTATTACCCAGTAATGTTTAAATTTAAACCCTAGTAGTAGCTTCATGTCACTACCATTTATAAAAGCAAGAATTTCAGAGCCCTATTTAATTTTTAAAATATGGATTGTCGAATAAATTTGCAGGTCCATCAGACACCGAGAAAAAACCGCTACAAAAGACTAGAAAAGTAAAACCGTATGTGTTAATATCGAAAGCACAGAAAATGTTTATGCGAGTATTTGTTAAAAAGTTCTAGGTGGATTAAAGTCTACGACTGTGAGTCAAAGCTGTTTTGACTGGCTAATTCTCAATAGTGTTTACTCGAACATTAAAATTTTTATAAATCTTTTCAAAGATTTTAATTAATAATGGGCATGACCGAATGATTTTATTCAATTACCAAAATAGCTCGGTAAACTCAAGTAGAACTTTCTGATATTCCCACTTTTGGCTAATTAAGACGTTGGAAATTTATTTCCGGCAAAATACCACTAGATAATTTGGTTTTACTTACCTGTAATCTATCAGTATGATATTGATGATGAATTGAAAGTGATGAGGAACTCTGAGCTCCCTCCAATTCGATTTCCGAACCAGAATTGGGTGAATGAAAAACGCTGTCATGTGATACGCTCAGTCCTGGATGCATAGGGGTACCGTTTCTAAAAGAATAAGGGAATGTAATTAAAACTTAAACGCACGCTTATATTATCATTTTGTCTTTTTCATTTGATTTATCCTGTCGTTGTAAACATTTGAAAGTATTATTACAATATAGGTTAAGATCTGAATGTAAGATTTAGAGTTTATATATACCTACATCGTGTCCAAAATTGAATGTTCGCCTAGGTTACTTATAAGAGGTTAAGTCACGTTAGTTCAAAACATCTTTTCCAATGCCATACGATTTAACCAAATATGATCTTTAATAGTTAGCATATTTTAAAACTAACGAGAAATAACCGATAAATCTATACTTAATAACATTCGATGTTATCCACAAAGCAGTGCGATCAACAAACTAAATTAGGAATTATCTACATTGGTATTCATAATGATAAGTTAAGGTATGTCAGTAGTAGTAGTTAAACACCTGAATTTAAACTTAAAATGTGATAGGAGTATTAAATATACTTTATTTATTTTAACTTTTTTTGATGATGAAGATTATTGTACTGGTCTCTTGAAACATCTTGATCTTTTCTTAGTTTATTAATACCTTGCATGTCTAATGTAACTTATTTGAATAGTAAATTAGTTAATTCATCAAGAATAATTCTTTTATCAGTAAAATCAAAAATATTTTTTCCTGTATCCATCTGGGGACATAGTGTAAGGAAAGGGTATTAAAAAAACTTTCGTTGATAATTATTACTTTCCATGTGTGAATATTCCTTCACACATGGTCTTATTTTGACCATACTACATTATGCTTTATGACATGGCGATATGAATGCTATAGACTCGTTATAGTGAAACAAATTGAATAATTTTTTGGTAAAATTTCTTGAATGTTTTAAAAGCATAAGTAAGTTGCTAGTTAATTAGTATTCACATACACCATGATAGTAATTTGTAATAAGAGGGTAATGAAACAGGACTTCAAATTAAATCGTAAAAATAATTCTTTTAGTAATTGCGTTCTTTTGAAAATTTATTGTACGCTCTATTCACTCGTACTCATTGGATCGTTTCCTATTCCTA
This sequence comes from Holotrichia oblita, assembly GCA_023690525.1. Lineage (NCBI taxonomy): Eukaryota > Metazoa > Arthropoda > Insecta > Coleoptera > Scarabaeidae > Holotrichia > Holotrichia oblita. Next base: position 43,712,469 of record CM043018.1, on the reverse strand, counting down.
GATAATTGTCCGGCCAATCGTATATAAACCTATAACTCCACCAATCTGTATGTATATATAGTACAATCTCACTCTTTCGACGATCGGGGAACCTAGGTACCGACTGAAGATGGAATTCCACGTAAACCCCCCCGTAAGTACGTTAATCCTCATGTAAATTCTTATATTCAAAGAAACAAAAGCATATTACTTTGTTGCCCATAATTAGGAACAGCAATTTAATTAATGTATCTATTCTGAAGAGAAAATTGTGTGGTTTATATGAGTTACTTAGGTTTTTGGCACATATTTTACCATATACAAACTTACTAACTTATTAACGGGTCGATAGCCGCAGTGGTTAGTGGCCAGGTTTCAATTCTCTGGAGGGACGGTGACATTTTTTCAGAGAGTTTAATCCCGCATCGACTTGCCATTCGCTGTTGGCAGCAAAGTGATTACCAGCGCGGCATCATAAAAGGCGATATGATGCTGTCACAAAGCCATTTGAACACAACTTACACACACAAAACTACACCGCGAGAGTTGCAGTGATAGCCAGAGAAGCGATACAGCTTACGGATGCACTGCAACTAAGCACCCACCACACATTAAAAAAAGCACCCACTACACAAAAAAAATGCACGCGGCATGGCCCGGAAACTGTAGCGCAGTGAACACGGGTTGCAGAAGACATGGGCTTAATGCAAGTTTTTTTGAACAGTTTCAATGATTATTTCCTTAGATATCGTACAAAACCATTCAATAATGTTTTGTGAAGTGTTGTAACTTCCATTAGCGATGTGCATATTTATGAATATACACATCGCTAATATATGTGTAAATGTATACATTATATTTATATCTGATAACACTTATTTAAAATTTACAAATTGACAATTGAAAAAGGAATAGAAATAGAAAATCTTAAACTCATCCTTTTACGCGAAATATTTTTTGAAGGATTAATATGGACTACCGATCTTGACGATTTAGACATTCCATTCTAAGAATAAGGCGATATCGCTGCTGTTGTTTTATTTGATTTTTATATATTTTAATAAATGTAATTGTTTTCAACATTGAATATTGCATATTATCTGTTTGACGTAGCAGTTTTCATTTAAAAGACAAATCCAGCCTTCAATTGTTCCGGGATGTACAATATCTCCGTAATGTAAAATCAAAAGATTTTAGCAGTACCTAATGCTCTAATAATTTAGAAGGCATATGTACTAAATGTAGTACTGACAGTAACAACGTACTCTACAAACACAATTAATAGTAACACTACCACAATTAACCAATTATGAATTTATTAATAAAATTGAGCGACGAAAAGTTGATGATGTACTGTAATAATGAAATTCGACAGAGAACTATCTAGGTATGTTGTACTAAGGGTGGGTTTATCAATATGAGGATAAATAAATTAACTTGCAGATAAAATTTTATTCGTAAGATAATTACAATAACACGTTTATTGAGTGTTAAGTAGAAGTTATCTGCAAGATAAAGCATTGTGGTTGCTAAATTTTATCTGTCAGTTAGCAATATCTGTCAATTACTTAACTAACACTTTTCTCCTCACATTGATAAACCCACCCTAAATATAATATACTTTAAATATGCACTCACTTAGTAAAGACATTAATTTATGTACTCTCTACTATCTCTATTTTCATAATAATCTCCGACAAAAGCTTGCTTCATACTTTCTTACTATAATAAATCAAAATAAGTGATAGTAGTTGATATACAGATATCTGATAAGTTGTCATTTCGTTAGTAAATAATAGATGAATTAAAATATATAAATTAGCAAAAATTAATCGTTTATGAATGGTAAGGAACTGCATATGTATTCCTATAAGAAGAGTAGATTACCATGAATATTTTACTTGAGTGATAGATATTCCTAGAATACACCTTTTTCGATTATAAAGAGAAATAGGAAATAAATTTCGCACATTTCATACAATTTCTTTTTTTGCGCTGTTTGATCTTATAAAGATTTTTTCTAATACGCAGTTAATAGCAACATGCACTATTGAATTTTACAAAAATAATATTTACATGTGCAAGTTTTTTTTTTTCGTGAGGATATATTCTATACTTAGCGGATATCCCGATATGTAGGTAATATTTTTTTTGTAAGAATATTTATTAATATCTGCAGCTTTATATCGAATTAAGAAAAAGTAACATTGAATATTAACTGTAAGTTCGACCTGTTGAGTCATAGTTCCCAGATTTCAAGAGTTTATAGTAAAATACGAATAAAGTAAAAAGTTTCTCTGCAAACAGAAGCTACTAAATAAAATCTCTATAAAACAGACAATGAATTACCTTCGCCTTATGGGTTCCTCACTTTCCGACAGTTCACTGGTAGACCTACTCCGCTGGCTCTCCTTAGGCAAGTCAACAACTTCTGTAGGGGATGCAGCATCGTCTACTACTTTGTTCTTTCTTCTACCGAACCATTTATTCCAAAATCGTTTCTTCTTTTGCCCACCAACTAGAATTAAAAGTACACCAAGTTATCTAAATTGTAAAAATGCACTCGAACAAAACTAAAACAACGTGAATTTCAAACAAACGCCGAATAATAGGTATACAGATACATAAAACGGGTACAAACTACTTCTATGAAAGAATCTATCGAAATGGGAGGGTATGAGATTTATCCAGAGTATGTTATCGTACCTAAACAATAACTTCCGCGACTCATATCGGTAAGGCCCGGTGCATTGCCGCTGTTCCTGTATGGAAAAAACGAACGCAAATGGATCTATTAACTAAAGCATTGTCTCTACGTTTGAACGTAGCCGTCTATAGTATTAAACGTTATTCTGGCACTGTATATTATGTTCAGTGTTCTGTATAGGAGGGTCATTCTCTACGTGCATGAATTGTAATCTCTTTTCCGTTTTGCAGATGATCCTCTGTTGTTGTTGCTGCCGTCAGTACTGCGGCATCATTGTTAGTTGTAGCTATTATTTGATTGAACTGCTCAACCTTGTATGACTCATATCCACTTTGCACTAACTGCCTAGTTATGAATAAATCCCGAGAATTCGAATGAAATATTGCACGTTGTACGTATAATTTATTACTTTTATCTTCGAGTTTATTTATATATACTATTAAATCAATAACATTTCTCCACAATCAGTTAAACAAATTAAATACTAATGTTTTCCATGATTTGAAATTATATTTCTTCGGCGTTTGGTTAAAAATTTACTGTTAGGCGACAAACCAGATATCTATAACATGCTCGGTACTATTTTAACTTAAATAGGAACATACCTACTTGTCGTTTTCTTTTATTATAGCGCGATTCAAATCATACATACTTTAAACATGCTGTCATTTCTACATATATTCAATTATACTCAAACTTGTGCCACAAGTAAATAATACTTATACTCAAAGTTAATTGCTATTAAAATAATTTAATTATTTCAAATAATTTGACATTCGCGTATACTCACTCTGGCATGTTCGTTATATACATTTAATCTTGTAAATTAAACAAAGAAGTAATTGTAAATTAGATAGAGTAGCAGTAATATTGCAAATTGAAAGTTTTAAAACTCTAAAGAAAAAAATTGGTTTTGTTCAAGTGTATGTAAACATTAAAATAAAGGCAAGTAACACTTGCATGTAAGTGTACAATTAAACACTTTGAAAATTACATGGTGTATAAATATGTAACTTTTCCTTTCAGAAGACCTACACGATTTTGTATAGATTAATAAGCAATATCACATTTTTGATATCAATTATCAGTGTTGAAAGTCAATATACTGTTATTTTCAAAATTATAAGCAATCAATTTATAATATATCCATATCTCAGAAATATCGATAAGGATTTAAGTATGCAATGTCTATAATTTTGGATTTTCAACGAAATTGCAGATGGAATGATACTACATATATTATAATATTTTTTCGTAATAATATATGTCTATGTAATATAATGTATAATATTATGTCTTTGAACTTCTCATATTTCCTAATTTCAATACAAATGCATGTCGAATTTCGATATACAGTCGACCCCGTTTAATTGGGTCCTCGGCTAATCGGGACAACCTCTTTATTGGGACATTTCTAACAAAACGGAATCAAAGATAAGTAAAACGTCACCGTTTTATCGGGACAAAACATCGAATAATCCGGGGAACTCCCTAATTCTCCGTGAAGCGAAATGTAAACCGAGGGGACAAAAGTCGATTCATTTCTTAATGTGCTCTTCCACGTAATACAAACTGTGTGTGGGTTTGTTTGTTCGAAATGCACCGTAGAGACTTAAGTGTTGTTAAAAAATGGAACTGTTGAATAAAATAAAAGAGCATCCAAACACATCGAACAATGTCATTGTGATGAAGAGGAATCATGAGACAAATTCAAATATTTTTTGTTAAATGCTTTTTGCTCTATCTCTGGAAAGAAAGTGGTGGGCGGCGCTAGCATATTTTCGGAAATAAATGTCGATAACTCTAAAAAAGGCTTAACGTATCTTAATAAACTTGGAGTCGTTAAAAAGGGGTTTCCTAGACTATCAATTGAACTGTGAGTGAGGTGATTGTGTTTGCTTACCTTGCCGCCAGATGGCGTTTTCTGACATAATAGCAAAAAAATTAACTTGCTGCAAAAAAATTAAACGCAATGATATTACTTTTTTTACGTCATTACATAGTCAATCAAGAGTCTAACAAACCAGTGAGAACCGCATTTTAATATCTTTATCCCAACCTAAGATATGAATAAAAGAAATTTATACTAAAAAAAATACATTTTGGGAAGCATTTCCACTTTAAGATTTGTTATTAATGTCTAATTATGCCTAATTTACCAAATAAAATGCTGATTTAGTATTTGGCATGCCAAACGATATTTTAAATCGAACTAAAATTTTGTTTATCTTTGATACTTTTTTTACAATACCTTCGAAAGCCAACAGGCCAAAACAATTACAAAATAATAAGTGTGGGAACAGTAAGGAAACTAAGTTAAAGTTCAACGAGCCGCAATGCTTATAAAACAATAACAATAAATTATAGAATCTATGAAACTAATAACTTGAGAACGATAAAGCACAACAATGTTGATTGAAAGGAAAATCAAAAAGTATTTTATAAATATTCAAAGTGCCTTCCGTCATTTTCTATGCAGGAACTTATCCTGCGTCGTGTATTTAATACGGCTGTGCTGATTTCAGTTCTTGAAATATTGGCTACAGCATTTCGGATACGAACAATCATGTTTTCTGGGGTAGTAGGGCGAGTCTGATAAAAGATATTTTTTATTCTACCCCAAAGGTAAAAGTCAAGGACAGTAAGGTCTGGAGATCTGGCAGGCCATGGAAACAAACTGCGCCTTCCTATCCAACGGTTTGGATAAGCTTGGTCTAAAAAATTCGTGACTTGTTGAGAAAAGTGCCCAGGACATCCGTCGTGTTGCAGCCACATATCTCTTCTCGTTTGTAAAGGCACGTTTTCTAATATAATTGGCAAGTGATTTCTTAAAAAGTCCAAATAAGCGTCGCCATTAACATTATTACTCCTATTTTAAAAAAAATGGTCCTATAATTCGATCGCCTACACACCACACCAGACGTTCACACAACGATTTTAATAGTTTACCTCACGCATCCAATGTGGATTTACTGGCGTCCAATAATGCATATTATGCAAATTGACTCCTCCATTGCTTGAAAAAGTAGCTTTATCTGTCCATAATATTCGAGATAAAAAATCGGGATTCTCATCTATCATAGAATTCAACCAATGACAGTCGTCTAATCTCCTATCAAAATCAGTTTCTAAATGAGCCTGATGTAGTTCAATATGATAAGGGTGTAGATAGTGATCTCTTAGGATTCGTTGTACCGATGATTTCCTGATTCCTAAGTCCAAACTTATTCTTCTTAAACTTAAATGGAGATTAATGTTAACATAGGCAAGAACATTAATGACGTTTTGTTCGTTCCTAGCGTGTCGATTTCTTCTAAGCACTGGATTAGGATGAACTCCTCCTGTTTCGCGCAAACATCTACTTAAGCATCTAAATACCATTCTACTAAAATGTCTTCTATTGGGATAATTTGCTGCCTACACACGCTCAGCCACACAGGCATTTTGATGACACTGGAAAAACACCTCCAACATGACATATGCTTCCGCAGTTGAATAAGACATTTTTAATGCAATAAACACAATCACAGTAAGACAATTAATTTAAATATTAAAATTTAAACAGACTATTTAAAACAGGAAATCAAGAGACTTTGACACCTTGACAAGCATCAAACAACGACATGAAAAACGCGTAGAGTTATGTCAGATATAAACGACATTTGTTTTCATGGTAATCTTGATAATCAGAAAAGAATGATTTCTGTCAGAGGATTTTATTACTTACATTACGTCAATAATTAATAAAATTGGTACTCAACAATCGATTATTGACTAATCTTTAATAAAAAAATATGTGATAACACTAAATATTTGAAAACGCATGACAATATCACAACATAGTACTAATATCAGATATTAAACATTATGGTGTCCTTAAAGACATTGTAAAAAAAAGTAATAAGTAATAAAGAAAAATATCAAAATTTTATTTCGATTTAAAATATCGTTTGGCATCCTAAATAATAAATTAGCATTTTACTTGGTAAATTAGGAATAATTAGACATTACTAACAAACCTTAAATACATTTTTTTTTTAGTATAAATTTCTTTTATTCATATCTTAGGTTAGGATAAAGATATTGAGATGCGGTTCTCACTGGTTTGTTAGGCTCTTGATTGACTATGTACGAGGGAGCGTTTTTATATTCGCGGAATGAGCGGGTTGTAGGGGGGTGATTAGGCGCATTGGGGGCGTGGCCTGTGCAGCGACTCATAATTAGTATAAATACGAAGTTTCATTGTTATTAGACAGTTAGTCTTTGAGCTATCGTCAACCAAGTAACATAAACCAAGTAACCAACCAAGTAACAACAGCGCGTAGAGTGTTCGCGTGCATTTTTGGACCTCTGTAATGAAGACAAGGATGGTGTATTGAGTCGAATTGTTACTGGAGACGAAACTTGGGTTCATCATTATGAACCTGAGTCCAAACAAGACCCCATGCAGTGGCATAAAAAGGGCACAGCACCTCCCAAGAAATTTAAAGTGTCACAATCAGCTGGGAAACTCATGGCAACGGTATTTTGGGACTCGGAAGGAATATTGTTGATTGATTATAAAGATAAAGGTGTTCCTATAACCGGAGAATATTACGCTTCAATATTAGAGCGACTAAAAGAAGCCATTAAAGAGAAAAGACGGGGAAAATTGACGAAAGGTGTGCTGCTTTTGCACGACAACGCGCCCGTCCACAAGAGCCGCGTTGCGTTAGCTGCCCTGCATAAGGGGGGCTTCGAAATTGTGAATCACCCACCCTACAGCCCAGACCTGGCCCCGAGTGATTATTACCTGTTTCCGAAAATGAAAAAAGAGCTGCGGGGTAAAAAATGTACTGCCGATAATGAAGTCAAGGAGGCAGTTTCGGCGTATTTTCCAGATAAAGAGAAATAATTTTTTATGAGGGTATAAATAAATTAATTGAAAGATATGAAAAGTGTAACCGTGTTGCAGGTAAATATATTGAAAAAGAAAAATAATTTGGTTTTTTTATTTCCACCCCTTATCCCCCATTCCACGAATATAAAAACGCTCCCTCGTAGTGACGTAATAATGCTTTTAATTTTTTTGCAGCTTTTTTTGCGATTATGTCAGAAAATGCCATCTGGCGGCAAGGTAAGCAAACACAATCACCTCACTCACAGTTCAATTGATAGTCTAGGAAACCCCCTTTTTAACGACTCCAAGTTTATTAAGATACGTTAAGCCTTTTTAGAGTTATCGACATTTATTTCCGAAAATATTCTAGCGCTCCCCACCACTTTCTTTTCGGAGATAGAGCAAAAAGCATTTAACAAAAAATATTTGAATTTGCCTCAGCTTTAAAATAGTATTCACTATGACTATCATTAATACAAGAAAATTTTGCAGAAAACGGGGTTTAAATAATTTCCAGCATTTTCTCTTAGCCGATTTACTCAACAATTTTTTTTGTTTCAAATTTATAGGTACATCCGTTTCCCTAATACCGTACCTCGTTACCCTTGTTGGGACACCCGGTATATGTTTGTAAGTAAACTAGTGAATGCACATTGAGATGTTTTTCTTTGTGTTTATTCATGGTACGAAATACTTTCCCCATTTGTGTTCCGATTAAGTGGAATTGAATGTATTGATACTTGGAATTAGTATCGAATAACGTTCTATTAAAATATATATTTTGTATGGGGCTACTTCAGGTCTCTCAGCGAGTCGCGAAATTCCTTTAGTTTGTAAGTTTGATATACTTTTAAGGGACTTAAACTTGGCAAGACCAATACGACAGAATCAAATTGGACCCACTACGTTATTTAGTACTAACTTGTACCACAAAAATAAAATTTGTACTCCGCCTGTAAAAAAAAAAACTGTGGCGTTTCTAGTGCTTAGCTTACTAAGACCATAAGTTAAAAAAAATCAACACAGCAGTGCAAAGATCTGAATAAGTATTAATTTATACCTAATATAAAAATAAAATTTGCCACGTATTAAAAAAATTGTGGTTTTACTACCTTGATATTAACCTAGCCAAACCACAAGCAAATAATTAAAAAAAAGAGAGAAAAATATACACAAAAGCGTGAAGATCTAATTTTGGAGAAGAATGCGGATATGTGTATTTAGTGTCAGAACGCAGATGTTCTATACAAATTAAGAATTAAAAGGTATAAAGGATGTAACAATCGCGAAAATAAAATTTTATTTATAATTTGTTCGAAGTAAAAATGGCGGATTTTGCATGTTGTTCGTGTGGTACTGAAATAGATGACCTAACTGGCATATTTATGAAATTCTCAAAGTATAACAGACGACGTGCTTGAATTTATTTGCACATAGACACTTAAATGGCAGATCTGCCGCATTTTTCAAAGAAAACATCAACACTTTTTTTTTATAATAAATGTTACTTTGGCTCTTTCGGAAGAAATATGACATGAATTAAAAACAAGAATAAAATATGGTTGTTGCTTTGACTTGGCACTTTGAAAATGGTTTATTGTACAGATCTCTAGAGGATTTAAAATCAACTAGCATTGTAACGTGCCATCGAAAAAAACATAACTGGTGTAGGCTATGTAAATTTTTTTGATCGTTGCTTTAGCCACTACCAAATAATGACATTTATTATTTGACATTTTATTGTAACCAAAGTTTATAACCTCAAATTAAATGTCAAGGAATAAATGTCATTATGTGAAAGTGGCCAAAGTAACAATCCATTCTCATAGCCTACTCTAATTATGATTTTTTTCGATGTGTCTATATATTAAGTATTAAACATATTATTTAATTACTTAGTTATAAAGTGCAGTTGAAATAGAAAATATAATGTGCTAAGCAGTGCCTAACACGATCATGATCTGATAATCTCAGTCTCACATAATCTAATCTGTAATTTAATTGGTTTTTACGATTCTTTTTTTACTTTGCAACAAAGATTTCTATCGCTATCCAGATAAGATTGATTTTTTTTCAGAGTTTCGCAGTATTGATATAGATGTAATGTTATAAATTAACGCTATCAAAATTAAAAATCTACCTCATATTTTACATTGTCCTATAGATATTATATTAAAGTATAGACCTGTTGAGGACGCCCACTTTTTTAAATACCTTACGTAAACTTATTTTATTTTACAATTATCTGTACTACTTTTTAAATATTTAAGTACAATCATCGTCTATGTACATGTACCTATAACATATGTGCACCATTTAAAAGAGCACGTTATGGTGGTATGAAAAAAAATGTATTTTAAAGAGAGTATATTACAATATTACTTTTAGATAGAAAGTGTGATAATGTCTTTTCCGGATAGGTCAGTTGGTCGATACATGTTGTTCAAATAAAGCGATTCAAGTCGGTTAAACAGATAATGGATAGTAGCAAAATCATAAATACTTCACAAATACATTAACGGTTAACGTGGGATCCAAAATTCTCCTACATCACAAAGACGTATTCTAGTTATTTTTTAATTATTTGTGAAGAATAGCAGTTGTTGTAAAAAATCAGAGTGAAATTTAAAATATTTTTTCGATAGCAGAGAGGGACAAATTTCTAGTTAACGCAGAAAAACAAGCTACAAAAATATTAATAGTTTTGGTTTCGAATCAAAATACTTATCTATATCTTTATTATCACTTCGAATTTCAGTACTATGTTGTAAAAATCATGTCTTTATTCATTAGGAATTATAAGCGCACTGTTTTGCTAATTTCTCTATGTTGTAAAAATCATGTCTTTATTCATTAGGAATTATAAGCGCACTGTTTTGCTTTCTCCAATAATTGTACACATGCTTATAATGTATTTGTTGTCGGTTCATTGTCGTAGATATACTAGCAATAGGAAATTTGATATAAAAGAAAGACATTCTGCTTCCTGTAAAGTTCCAAGTTACCTAGATTTGTTGATTGTTTAAACCGTACCAGCATAGTTGCCAGCAAATTCAATGTAAATAGTTTTCAGATAAAGTTGATCTACTTTTGTCTGAACAAACAACTCTTTGCAGCCAGGAATTTACTGTTGTAATTTATGCGATGGTTTTTAGCTTGAAATAAGTGTTGGGCTACTGCAAATCTGTCAGTATATCCACATTGAGTACCTCGTCGATGTTCTTTAATTCTGCATTGCCTGCTGCTTCCTGTCTGTTAGATGTAACGTTTCCGGTAATGGCATATAAGTTTGTACATACCTTTGCTTTGATTTAAATCGTCGTTATTCTGTTCTATCCGTCTTAGTATGTCTCGTCTAAGTACGTCTTCAATTTCGTAATCTTTCTTCCATAATTGCTACAAAACTAAATACAGTAATCCCTCAACATTCGCGAATTTGACATCCGCGAGTTTTGATCATTCGCGATAATTGAAATGCGGACGAATTCCACATTCGCGACCTTTGGATTTGATTATTCGCGAGCAAACAATAAAAAATGTAAAAATGAAGTAATACATATAATAAATTTTGTAAAAAATAGGTACGTTATATTTTAGTACATATGTAATGCGCTAAGTAAATAACAAGCCTACCCGGTAGAAAACTTCTAAATATAATATGAGTATTCATCCCATCCGTTACATACATATTATTATTAAACCGTAAAACAAATCACATATGTTTTGTCCTTTTATCTACCACTATGGAACGTAACCCCTCCATTTATACAGAAACATGGACTCAACATTCGCGAAGTTTTTCTGGAACCTAACCCTCGCGAATGTTAAGGGATTACTGTAATGAAAAATCCGAGTAACTTCAACCGAGAAGGATATAAACTGAGCAACATCTGGTCAATAGCTCGACTACATTATCGGCGAAATCACAATATCAAAACGGATGCAACGCATCGAACTGGAACTGTAATGACTCCTTCAGAAGAAGCTGAGAGCAGTATCAGTGAAACGTGAAGTGAAAACTTATTTACACAACACGTGGAAAACTTGAATGCGGTAAATAACGGTCAGGAAAATCTAGGCTCAACTATTATATGCTTTTTAGTATATAACAATCTTGAGTTTTAATTTAGTTACTGTTTAGCAGAAGCTTAGATTTTTATTATTTTATACGAAAAGTAGTTGGTCAACATATTGTCTCTACCAATGCAATTTTAAGCCGGGTTGACACGATGAGAGTAAAATGTGATCACGACAGTAACTCTCATGCTTCTATCATAGTGTCAACCGCATGAGAATTGTTTGCGCACTCTCGTGAGAGGACTATCGCACTATCTCGCTCTGCTTGATAGTTGAGAGTACTATCACAACAAAGCAGCATTATTGCTATGCACTATCATCGTGTAGATGTGCAGTTTTTTTGCCAGATGAACTCATACGCAGTTTTGCTTCAGTATTGGGAATATCATTTTAGGTTCTAAGTGAATTTCTTGTGCCATATAGGTGTAGAGAAGATGGAGAATTTGGACATTGCAACATTTCTTGAAGAATATCAAAAATTTCCTTGTTTATAGGACAAAAGTTATTCAGACTACAAAAATCGCGATATAAGAGATGCCGCGAAGAAGTTACTTTTGAAAATATATCTCTTCTTCTTTTTTCGTTTTTGCTTTTGCATTGCGGATACCATTTCCACAACAACATAATACAACATAGGGGTTTACTGGGCCGCATTTTTGTAAATATTTCAGTTAAATACTCTCACAGTGTAAACCCTTCACACTTCTAGAGAGTACTATCCCCAACTATAGTGATATATACTATCACATTTTACTCTCATCATGTCAACCCGGCTTTAGAGGCAGAAGTATCGCTATCGTTTACGAATATAGTGTATCACTGATAGAATGTATGTAACAGATAGCACAAACTCGGAATGGAACAATAAACAAAGCAATTGCTTTTTCCTGTAAGCTGCAGGACTCCATGTTTGTGTTTTGGTTAACACTTTTACATCGATTAATGCTTACACACGTATACATTGTACAACCAACTACAAATTTTGAAGTTATTAAAATAGGACGGTGACTTTTAAATTTCCCGCGCTGTAAATTGAAAGGGTAATTGCCACCGTCAATCGTTAGAGTACTAGCGAAGTTTGAGAAAAATATGTTATTTAAGTTAAAGTTTTAGCGTTATTGAAAGCAGACAGCTCCATCTTCTGCTAAAAATGAATTTTGTATGCTTATCAAGCATTCTTTTTGCAGAAATCCATCCATCGAATGAAAGTTGATAATGTAAAGATGACTTACAGATCATGTATGTTTTATAATAACCTCGGTGTCCCTTGGGGCTCCATTTTGGGCCTCACTCTATACATAGTTTTAGAGTCGTGCATATTATCACAGTATGGAGGTGACACTAGTTTCATTGTTACTGCTTCATCGATCCCTGGACTCTCGGATTCAATGTGTTCAGTCGTTGAACATTTGATAAGTTGGAGTAATCACAACAGTTTAACTCTAAATACTGATAAACTAGGACTCTTACGTTTTAGATCATCATCGGTATCCACTCCTTGTAGTATGTATGTACGGCTTTTTAATAAATCTATACCAGAGAAAGAGTCTGGATTTTCTGGGTTTGCATTTGGACTGCAGGTTAAGTTTCGAGAAGCATTGTGACAGTTTGGCCAATCGATTGAGTACAGCAATATATGCAATTAAAAATCTTAAAGATCAAGTACTTCAACAACACCAGCAACAACCGCCAAACTAAAAATATATTTTTCAACATAACAAAGCATCAAAACATTTTTGATGAGTATAATGTGTAAGAATAGACTAAAACCAGTTTATTTAACAGTTTCTGGATATTAATGGAGGGTTAAGAAGGAATTGTTAATAGGGATAAGTCAATTAACTAATTCCAAAGTATAACTTTTGAAAAATTGTTTTTATAAACTACGTTTAAATAGATTATATCAAATCTGCATTCACGTATAAGATTATGTAATGGATAGATATTGTGGTCCCTCTGCTTACTACGCACGTAATTGTATAATCAATATATTTTGACAAATTCAAGGTGTTCAACAGAATCAATCGCCAAATAGTCACCTGAATACGGATTAAATAAATTCATTAATGTAACAGCATCATACGTTTATTAATCAAAATTTAGTTTATTTATCAATTTCCAAGCGCAATCTTCAACATTAATCTTGAAGTATAAGTATTATTTTTCGAACTATAACATCAATACTACTTGTTTTGAATTAGTTCGATGCCGCATTTACAAGTATGTACTTTAGATAAAGTAGGTATTTCACTTACCTACTGAAAATATTCTCTAGGTAGCCAATGATGAGGAGTTATAGAGTAATTGCGGGTGAGATGGTGAGCTGGGTGAGACGGTGAATTGGCTTAAATCGGATATTTGAAGCCATCTATTCACCATCTCCCCCGGAATTACTTTTAGTCACCATCTTCCCCGGAATTACCCTATAGTATTTAATAATAATAATAATAATAAATAATATTTGATATTGCAGATTTGCTACTGATTTCAATTTTCGTTTTAAATATAGATTATCAAATAAAATTTACAATGAGTGCCATACAGTCGATTGTTAAATGCGTAAACAACAATTATATACAGTCACTCAAAAAAGTATTCATCCAGGTAAAAAAATCGCTTATCTTACAAATAGATGAAAAACGATTTCTTTCGCCACAAATCGATTGTTAATGACAAGAACAGCTTAAATATGGAGTATTTCTCTAAACTCTCTACTTTGGATTATCAAATCATAGTCTTTCTTTTAGGTTCGTTTTCACCGTATTTGTTTTAAGCACAGCTTAGTAAAGTAGTCTTAATTTTTAAAGTTTTTCTTAAAACATGTTTCATTTCACGGACAAAATGTTAAGTTTACTTTTGTTAGTTCGACTTTTAGTTCAGATGCATGCATATTAGTTCGTTTGTACTTGTTTATAATGTAGAAGTTGTTTGAATCAGGGATATGATTATGAACACTCGATACGATCCGCTAATACGAGAAGAAACGAGATAGAAAGATAGCTAAACTATTCTGATTAAGAAAGATATTTAGATTTAGATTTCATATCGTATTCATCTCTTCATAATCGTTTTCATCTTCTATTCGTCAAACAAGCGATTTTTTTTACTTGGATGAATACTTTCTTGAGTTACTGTAGGTAGCAATTACTTTACTAAATGAAAAAATAAAACTATAATTATAACTTAGAAGATAGTTAAGCCAAATAAACAATTCAATTTTAATGAGTTGTATTGTAAAAAACTAACAAACAACTATTGTTAAGAAAAACTTATTTATCCGTTACACGAAAATTCTGCCATTTTCTGTTAACTTAAAATTAATAATTTTTTTAGCATAAATATTTTTGAAGCCTGAATTTTTTAAAACAGAAGATACGAGATTAAAATGATAAGCTTTACGAACTTTCTTCTATAGTTAAGATCTGCAGAGAAGTATGTAGAATACCGAATTTCTAATTGCAAAAATTCCTATTAATATAAAATAAAAGGAAAGGAGCAAAGTTGTACAAGCTTAATATCAGTAAATTAACTAAAGGAACATTATTAAAGAGTTTTATGTATTTAAACTTTTTCATACCTAATTCACGTATGCTATCAACCGACTGAGCTTTTTTCAGTAATGTCTGAAATGTGGAAGCCATCCTTAACTTCACCTCAAAGTTCACCTCACTTGTAAACTAATATTACTCCCAATGCACACACACACTGCAGTTATTTTGTTATACATGTATTATATTCCTATCAATCTGCTAACGTTGATGACATTATCTTTATTGTGTTTAATAGGTATTGATAAATTATCGATGTTAAATTAGGGTATATCAAAGTGGTAGACGTACCTATATGGTCTTGTTATCAAGGAGATAACGTAATTACACATTTGTTTACAAACTGTAGATGCTTATACATTACGTAGAATTATTATACTGCAGGACGAGCTTGTATATGAAACAATTAACGCAATGGTAATGTTATCTCGTATTATTTCGTCGAAACTAATTAATTGATAAATAAAACAATGAAATAAATCTTAAGCTTATATTAAGGAATTACTAGGTACTCCCCATAAACAAAACCATTCTAACTGAAATAGTAATTTACATATCCTTAGTTATAATATGCAAAATAATTAAGAATACTGTCAAATCGAATATGCGATTGGGATCTCAGAAACAGTAATAGATACAAGCTGGGATAAATTGTGGAGAAATTTCGTAATTTTGTACTTAAAAATATGTAGAAAATTTCTACTACTTCTCAAGAATGATAAATATATCTCAAAAATTTGGATCTTTTTGAATTTTCTCTCTTTCTGAACATTCCCCATACCTAGCTTCTAACGAATTATGCCAAATTCCAGTAATGACTCGTTTGTAAAACGAAGATAACGTTGTGACAGTCATTTATTCTTTTGAATAATATTGTGATAAGGTACTAAATTAATTATAAAACCAAAAACATAAGCGCAATATTTATCAGGGATATTGTCATGAGTAGAGTCGGTAAAGAGGGGCAAGTTTCAGTGCAATGCGGAGTACAACGTGGCTTCCATGAAATCACAAACTTGATGGTATCTGTTAAACATTTGAATCATTAAATATGTTTTCACATTTGTTTCAGTCAAATCAGTACGGCGCAATGATAATTTTTTAAATCCTAGGTGGAAAAAAATGGCGAAATTGATTATGTAAATATATATTTCCAATGATTTTATCTTGGAAGAGACAGATTGTAAAACCGTTTTCTTGTGTCAGAATTGATATACCTAACCACCCGTTGCTATGGCAATAAACAAAAAGTATGACATATTTAATTTGAGCGATTTATGAGTTTAGTGTCATACCATCAGTGCATTTGCATGGTTCATTCTGATAATTCTACAAAGATTTTCCAAAAAGTAAATGTGCAGTAACAAAGCGTAAGGTAAGTACTGACCATAGACAAAATATTATTTTAAAATCTTTGTACATACTAAAAGATAACAAATCACAACTGCTCAGAAATTGTAATTTTTTTTTGGAATAACGAATTTAAAGAGTATTCAGAAGGCGGTGTTTACGCATGTTTGTTTAAACAATATTTTTTATTGTTGGCTCAGTTTATTACCTGTCGATTCATTGCAGACTTGGCTGCCAAGAAGTGCCAAGAACTTAAATTTTTTTTTTATTTATGACTTAAAAAAACATTCATTTTCCAAGTACCATAGATGCATAATTCTATTCATATTACGCGGTCACTGAATATGGTTTCCGCAGGCGTGGAATATGAATAGGATTACGTATGCAATTCACAAAAAAACTTTATCCTCGTGTAATACAGATTGCTTTATATGCTCGTCAAATAATATAAAATTTC
Organism: Holotrichia oblita; assembly: GCA_023690525.1. Lineage (NCBI taxonomy): Eukaryota > Metazoa > Arthropoda > Insecta > Coleoptera > Scarabaeidae > Holotrichia > Holotrichia oblita. The sequence goes on along the minus strand of CM043018.1, from coordinate 43,695,472 downwards.
AGAAACTATGGCAATACGAAGGTATGATTTGTTTGCTATCTGGTTACCTATCGCTGGAAGAGAAAAACGCTTCTTTTTTAAATTTGGTATTGGATAGACTTAATTTACACCAATCTCCGGAGTGTGACAAATGTGTTGTGGTTGAGAAATTGGTAAATTGCCTTAACAGTTCTGTAGCTAGAATGTGGAAAAGCAGTAATCGCACACGAAAAGTGTTTGAATATAGATATCAAGCCTGGCTACGCGAGTTTATACAGTTTTTGAAATAGAGTTACAATAACCCGGTCCGCGGTAGACCATCCAAATCTTTAACGGACCTTCGCAATAAACGAAAAAAAAACAAAAAATAAAACCATTGCTGGAAAATTATTCTACACCGAAATTGGCATTCGCAACTCGAAAAAGTCTTGAGTCATCTGCTCAGAGAAATGCTTCTAGAATAGTACAAGAAGTATCAGAATATTCAGCGAGAAGAGCAACTAACATTAAAAAGGCAATTACCATTCCAACCATGAAGCTCATTAAGTATACTCCAGATGAAGCCCTTGCCTTTTACGTTGATGGACGATTCACAAAAAAAATCGTACATTTTAATGCAGCAGGGAGCGAAACAGCGACATGCCAACATTTATCCTAGTTACAATGTTCTTCTAGAGGTCAAGAAAACATATTATCCCGCTGAAAATTCCATTGTGATCATAGACATCTCCGACGAAGTAAATATGCAAGCCTTAGTTGATCATACAGCATACAGCAAAAAGAATTGTTGAGTCGGCAGAAAACTGGTTTTTCTACTTTTTCTATAAATTTGTCAAATAAATTTAATCTTTTGCTTAAATGGGGATGCGATGGCAGTGCTGGCCACTCCACATACAAGCAGCAGTTTATTGGTCAAAATGATTCTTCAAAATCTGATTCTGTTTTATTTTCGGTATGTCTAGTTCCACTGCAGATGGTATCAGATTAGATAATGTCATAGTATGACAAAATACACAACCATCCTCCACCAGGTTCTGCAGACCAATAAAATTGATTTTTGAAAAGGAAACACCAGAATTATCAAAACAAGAAATAGAAAATATGGAAAGTCAGATAAGAAGAATTAAACCATTTGTATGCTTTGTTGATGATATGATCAAATACTTATTAATTATTCCTTTAAAATGACCATGATAGATGGGAAGATGTTTGGTGTGGTTAGTAGTTCTTCAACGCAAACTTGTGATATTTGTCGTGCTACACCAAAAGTTATGAATAATCTAGACTTAATGTCACTTCTATCGAACGAAAGATTGTACGATTATGGTATCTCCTGTCTCCATGCCTGGATAAGGTGCTTAGAGTGTTGTCTCCACATTTCTTATAAGATAGTGTTAAAAAAATGGCAGATACGAGAGGAGAACGAGAAAAAGCTAGTACAAGAAAGAAAAGAACATATAGTCAGGAAGCTAAGAGAAAAGCTGAGTTTGTTGGTCGACATTCCAAAGCAGGGTTATGGCACAACGAATGACGGAAATACCGCCCGAATATTTTTCCGTAAATATCAAGATACATCTTTAATAACAGGCTGGTATTTCTTTTTAATTTTATATTTTGAAAATTATCTCTTAGTTTTATAATATTTTTTTTATTATTCATAAATAATTTTTACAGGGCTAAATGAAGACAACAATGTGCTCTGGGTATGAAGTGCATGCAGATGCATTCGCTGAATATTGCACAGGAACAGCGAAAATGTTTGTGGAGCTTTATCCATGGCATTACATGCATTCAAGCCTTCATAGAATCCTAATTCATGGACCGGAAATCGTGAAATCAGTTCCTCTTCCCATTGGAATGTTTCAGAGGAGGCTCTTGAATTCCGTAACAAAGATTTCAGAAGATGTAGGGAATTTCATGCTAGGAAGTTTTCAAGAGAAAGAACAATGGGAGATGTGTTTTATCTTATTATCGTCCGATCCCTATATTTAATCTTTATCGCAGTGTGTAGGTGCACGTTCTAATGAAGAACCCTTAGATAAAGCCGTCCTTAAATTACTCAAAGAGCCTCACTTGCCTAAAAATTTGTCAGAGGAGAACAATGATAGTGATGAGGATGATGGCGAAGAAGAAAAAGAAGAAAATGATGAAGAAGAGGGAGACAATGAGAGCAAATAATACAGTTTGCGTTCGTTGTTGTTTTCTTTACACTACGATTAGAAATAAGTTTTCTGTTAAAAATATTAATAAAAATGAGTTAAACTGAACATCATATGGTTTTGGATATCATGAAATTGTTTGGAAAACTAAACTAAAACATGTCAAAAATATATACATGTAAGGTGTCTAAAGAAAAACGAGTTGGAGTTTTATGTATAAGTCTATTTTAATAATTTAAAAGGTAAATCAGATGTGGGCTATAAAACGAACTGATAAAATAATTCATAACGCTTAAGCGTTTTAAGGTCTCAAGTTCAATCAAAAATGAAGAAGTAATCTGTCGATAATGCTTCAAATTTTATTATATTTCGTTTATATTTTGTTTTATAGTCTACTTTCACCCATTCCATTTGGTGTATCACTTATTCTAATCGTCCAGTAATAAAGGTCAATTAACTCGTCCTTTTTTTTTTTATAATATTTTTGACACCGAAGTGTATTTACTAGGTATATAATATTATATATAGGTATTGAATTTATTTATTTACAATTTGAATGTCAATAACAAACTGCATGTGGGCTAGATGGGAGGTTTCATATGTCATTTTATTTCCACCTAAAATTAAAAAAACGACCACTGTGGCGGCGTGTGGAATAAATATTTTTTAATGATGAAAACAACGGGGTTCCTCATCCAGTGATGTTTTACTTGCAAATTCAAAGTAATCCTTATGACAACTTAATTGATCTTTCGACGCACATTCACAAATTTGTCTTACTATGAGAAAATCTGAATCCTTGTCAATAACACTTTCAAATATCACATAACTACAATTTTTTATCTTTCAGTTCTGCTTTAATTCTTCTTTCAACATAGTCATGAGCAGATGGCATAACATTTCTTATCGATGTCCGACTTGATCATGTACATATAATCTGAATACTTGATCCAGAACGAGGAAACAAATGCTTCGTGGGCTTGTAAGGTGAGTGATAGATTACATAGAATAAAATAAATACCTATATAAAATGTTTAATGTTCGCTCTATTGTTCGCCACGGATGGCAAAACAGCGTTTTATATATTTTAGATGGCGTGCACACTTCCACCTGCTGGTACACGTCAAATAGTTGTCGAATCTTACACATTTAATTGTATCACCTTCGTATTCTAAATCTTGCATACTCGGTATTAAGTGTTCTGGTTTCTTCGAAATACGTCGTTTTCGAAACGTACCTAAATGCGACATTTTCTAAGCATATGTGTACAAATGGGTCATTGCTGGAATTTAGCATAGTTCGATATTTACAGCATTTATTGTAAAAACGATAGGAGCTAGGTATATTGACATATAGGGAATGTTAGGTAAAGAATGTTGGTATTCATTTCTGATATTTCCGGAAATCAACCAACTCTGTAAATTTTTAGCTAAAACACACTTTATGAAAAACTTTTAGATTTCTTAGAATTTCAGATTTGTTCTACCAATGTTCTATCTCATCGTGAGACACATTTATAGAGAAACGTATATACATATATATACCGTTAAACACACAAAATGATAATTAAAACCATCTTTAAACTTGGATGCTATTTGAAATATGTAGCAGAGAAAATTGCTTGACATTGTTTACACAAATATCTCTGTCCTTTACATAATTAACCAAATGGTATCTTTATATGAGCAGTAAACTCTGAAAGGGCCGCATTAATCAGAAAATATTCTTAAGCCCAATATTATATTATTGTCCCTTGTGTTTAATTAAGTAATTAGTTTGTTAGATCCCTGGGAGATTACGGGCTTGAAAGTATAAAAGTATGTATCAAGTAATCATCTTAATTTATTTTAATTATGAAATTCATTGATTGTGAAATATAAATCGTTTACTTGTTTACGTTTTTCTGAAATCGCCGCTTAACCTTCTAAATAGTTAATGAACAAATTACTATGTATGTTCATTCTTTATTTGTAGTATCTCTATTATTTTATTTCTACTACCTCTATTATTATACTGTACTTGCTTTACACAAATATACTGAAAAATATATTAATACGTTTAAAGCCACTAAACTGTATTATTAAAAAATGTATCAGACACTTGTATCATAACTAAACTTGACTAATTTCTTACATATACAAGTGGCGTACGCATGCAATTTTGCATTAATTTAAATTACAAGAAAAAAAACTACATGGGACAGTTAACGAGCTCATCGACCGAGGCATATTTATGAAATCGACACGATTGCATCGAATTTGCAATGAACATTCAAGATTGATATCATTCTTTATTTGTAGGCTGATTGCAAACCCGATAATCTCGAAATATCTCCAGTTATTTACACATATGGCACACATATGCCATGTTTAAGCCATAACACAGCATGTACAAAAAATGCTCCGAAATATCACAAACTAGGTAAATAAAATTGGTATTTTCATTATTCATTGTTATTTAAATCAGCAGATTACTCTAATGATAGACAACTTCTATTTGTAAATGCTTCGTGCCCCACAGGTAAGCTCACAGTAGCTAACCCTTATCTTACAAATTTAAATTAAGCTTATTACTTGTGTATAATTATAAATGGTACAAATGGTTATTAAATATCATATCTGCCACAATATTATTGTTACGTAGCCTACTTCGTGCAAATTGAAGTGGTTTTTTCGACAGCAGCAAAAGAAATATACATTTTTCTCTTAAACGGCTGAAGCTAAATAGGTACATCATAATATCAAAAGAAAGAAAATTTAATTTTACATCCAACCCTGTAAACAGATATAGGTGTCCTATTTAACAGAGTTATTGGCATTTAAATGTTTCCAAATGTTGGCGCCAGTAACTGTATGTCAACAAAAGGATCCGTACGTGTTAATATTGGCAATAATAAACCAATTCAAGACGTATCAATTCGGCTAAATCAAAATTTTCTACCTTTTTTAGTTTTGATCCTACAGCTCATTAACGAAAGCGCTGCAAATGCAAAATTGTTGATAAAATATTTTATATTTATATCTATTTTCTCGAAAACAAAAGCACATAGGTCTAGGAAGGACTTAATAAAAGTTACTTAAAATATCATGTAGCATCTAAAAAATATATAGGGTGATACATTTAAAATAATAACGTTATATACGCTTTTTGTATAATTGGGACATCTTGTATATTTGAAAATATTTTCTAGCTATGCGTCGTCTAAAAAGGGACAACTTTTATTTGAAACTTTTCTCTCTATACTGTAAAATAAACAAATTATCAAAGAAACCGCGTCAGCTGGGACAGTCTGTATATCCAAGCGTTATAGTTAGCACAAGCTCGATACAGATAGATGTATGCAAAATTCAATAATGTACATTTGGTTGCATAATAATCGACTCCTCGGCATCTACAATATCTGTGTATATCGTATACATCATGTAAATGAAATTGAAGCCCTGGAAACTGGAGTTTAGAAAACTTTCTGATCTCAACGCTATCATTCGTTTATAGCGATATGAGCATAAAGAACGCATTTGCGTTGTAATAATAAGATGTGAATTTTAAGAAATTGAAGAAAATAGCAATTGTAAACTGTATAGGAGTAATGTGAGTGTATTACAGCATAACTAGTACCCGCAAAAATTAATACTTAATTACCGGTAAACATAAATTTAGCCGGAAATAATTGCACTTTATTATGTTAATTGACATACAATGCGATTTCAGTAACAACAAACACGTTAACAACAAATTAGCATACTAACTAATCTAATGTAGGTAGGTATTTATTAAGAATACAGTCAGTCCAGCTGACCTGTTATAAATAATAGTATTTAGTTATTTAGTAGGCTACAATTATCAAAAAAATTATAGATATATACAGTTACAGTTAAGGTAGAAGGCTAATTATATCGAAATCATGTTATAACGCACTTCCTATTTGAATTTTAAGAAACCAACTGTCAATAATATAAACGAGTATTTTGCCTTTCTTTGGCAATCTGCCATTATTACAAATGTTAGACATCTGTTTTGGCAGAATCATAAATAGTACGAAAAACAGCGAGGAAGAAGAAATTGGAGCAACTAGTCCCACTGGATTATTTACGCACGGTTATAAATAAGATGTAAAGAATGGTAATGCTTCCTAAACAAACTCAGAGGAGTCGCTGCGATTCATTTAATAACATAAACGTATTTAATTTAAACTATGAGCCATAGATCTAATAAATATAATGCTAGCGTTGAGTTTGCGTCAAATAGGGACATTTAAAAACTTTCTACGTGCTTAAAAATGGACTATTCAGAACGTGCAAATAAGGAGATTACGGCTGGTGCAAATTCCAGTATTTAGATTTCTATAACAGTTCTCTCTATAAAAGTTAGTAAAATCCTATAATAGTTACTTAAAACATTATATTTCAAATTTGCTGTTGTTATATATTGAATATTGAAGTATCTTTAATCACTTACATCATGTTATATAGATCCGTTCACAGAGGTGATTCCGAATGAATTCGGATGCTAGACCTGCGCAGTGAAAATTTCGTCGTTTATGATAACAGAATTTCCAACCTGTAAAATAAATTCTCAGTTCGCATAATCCTTTAATTAAACCCCGAACTAGTTCGTTACATAACTTTTAAGTCCCGAATAACGGGTACCATTATGCACTCTGAATTCTGAGGTGAAAAGTACCTATCAAATTTTATAAAATTATTAAATGGCGCTAATAATTCTAGTTTCGTTTTTTTTTTTATGAAAGTAAATTAAAGTCAGATTTTAGAACGTAGTGGTTTTTATTTGCTTATATTGATTGTGTGATGTATGATCTAACAATATTGTTATTATATTTATGTATGTACATTTTAAAAATCGATACTTTATTGATATACAAATTGTGGTTTTAATACGATTACTTATAAAGTTTAAATTTTAGATGTTTGACGACCATTCACATTAAGTGATGAAGTTTTGAAAGAACTTGTTTGTCTATGGTGGGTGCTACTGACCTAAATCTCAAACGTTCTAGACATTTATGACGCATGGTTTTCGAATTTCGTCAATTACGAATTGGTGAATGTCGTAGTCGAGCTGCATATCATCAGTGCACTGTTGCACAAGACTTGATCATTATCGTTGCTGTATTTGATGAGCCAACTACCAGTCCTCGAAGAATTTTCATAAAGTTACATTTACCGCTGGTTGAAAAACTATTAATCGTAAATTCTTAGATTCATACCACCAAGAAGTTCATCATTTGTAGTTGGATGACAAGATGCAGTGGTTAGCATTTTTTCAAGGGTTACTTCAATAGAATGAACAAAATCTTAAAGGGCTACTTGAATAGAATGAACAAATCCTATAACTTGGCACGTTCTGAACAGATGAATCAATTTCGAGGAATGGAATTAACAATGTTTAGATAGATAGATAGTTTATTTGTCCGTTAAATACACATTTATGGACCCGTCAAAGATATTAGTACAGATGTATCTAATAGTAGTACATACAGAAATACAACAAAACAAAATACATAATAGGGAAGCAAAGAGAGGAGATTTAAAACACATTAGAGTTTGCAAGCTGACGATTTCCAATGCCTAATTTCAGTGTAAAAATCATTTATATTATAGAGGCACATGTTTATTAATATTGTTTTAATACACTTTTTAAACTTCAACATCGGCAGAGCAGCCAGGTCCCGAGGCAGAGCATTAAAGAAGTCGATTCCCATAGATCGTGATCTATTTATTCGGTGGCGTTCTGGTATGATATTATTTTTGTTCTAGCGTCGTGATTGTACAGGTCTCGGTGGCAGGGCATCTCGCCAATACGGTTCTTTATATACAACAAATTTTCATAAATGACGGTTGAAAACAATGACATTATGCCCAACCGGCGAAAAATTGGCACACAGTGCTCGTCAAAGCTTACAGCTACAATACTACGTACAGCTGCTTTCTGTATGCGAAAAACTCTCTGTAACTGGGTAAAAGAGACATTCCCCCACGCTAGTATTCCATAACTAAGTACGGAGTGAAATAATATTTGAACGGCAAGAATGGTTGGAAATGTTGAAACATTTGGTATTTAAACCATTAGATTCTGCTCCTTGTTTGGTTCATTTCGAAATTTCGTTCATTCCAATAGGCGAGTTTTTGTGCCAGAAGGAATTTTTCTTCTTCCAAAATGGATTAGGCATCAAAAACAGATAATTTTAATACATTTTTTAAAATAATTTAATACCGTTACGTACATTTTATAGAACAACAGTTAGTTTAATAGGTTTTTATGTATAATAACACAGGTCTACAAAAAAATGTTTGTTGAAAGATGTTTTAAATTCAACAACTACTTTTATACAATTTCGGGGCCCTGATTATGAATTTTCCTTTTATTTTTATGCATCAGCTTTTTTTACAAACTACAATAAAAGAATAGAACAGAGAACAAGAGACAATGTACATTTATTGCATATTTCCAAAAATATAACATGTGATCTTGTTTCCTATTAAATTAATATCTTTTACGTTTGGTTTGGTATGTAAACTGCGTTTAGTTGCCTTTTTGTGGTGTGTTTGTTCGAGATTATCGCGTTGTAACATCCAGCAATAGTCTGCAATCATTGATATGCTCCATCTACCTTGATATCGTTGTTCCATTTCCCGTATATCCTGGTGAAACCTTTCACCCTGTTCTTCACGTACTGCACCGAGATTTTCTGGAAACTGATCCAAATGTGAGAATAGGAAATGCACTTTTAAACTCATATTACAACCTAAGTGCTGAAACGTTTTTAGCATGTTGTTGACAATATTTTCGTAGTCGGGGTCTTTATGATTCCCCAAAAATTTTTCAATAACCTCTTTAAACGCAATCCGCGCATCTTTTTCTACAGTATTCATACAACTGAAAAAATCCTCATCTTTACAAAGCGATCTAATTTGAGGCCCTACAAAAACTCCTTCTTTTAATTTTGCTTCAGATAAAGTCGGGAATTTCTTGCAAATATATTTAAAACAGTCTCCATCTTTGTTAAGAGCCTTAACAAATTGCTTCATTAAACACAACTTTATAAGTAGAGGAAGTAAAAGGATTTTTTTAGGATCCACCAATTTAGTACGTTGTATGTTTTTTGTACCTGAAACAAGGTCTTTCCGAAGTATGTCAGTCCAATGTTTGTCTCTTACACGGCTATGCCATTCACAGATAAAACAGGGAAACTTTGTAAATCCTGATTGCTGACCCAGAAGCATACAAAGCACCTTTAGATCTCCGCAAAGCATCCAGTTATGTTCTTCATACTTAATTTTCTTTAACAGAAGCTCCAAGTTTTGGTAGGTTTCTTGAAGGTACACCGAATGGGCGACAGGAATGGAGCTCAAGACATTATCATTATGTAGTAATACTCCTTTTAGGCTTCTTTTGCTTGAATCGATGAAAAGACGCCAATCTCCTTTGTCATACGAAGCAACTCCCAACTTCGTAAGTAAATCAGGAATGTTATTACAATACACTAAAGTTCCATCTGAACTGAAATAAGGGCTCACGTCGTTTTCTCGATTTCTTTAGAAACTGGTTGATGTTCCAGAAGCTAATAAATTTCTCTCACCAAGTCTGGATGCCAACAATTCTGATGCATCTTTAGGAAGATCTAAATCTCTTATTAAATCACTCAGTTCATTTTGAGTAAACAGTTCTGGTTTAATACATTCTTCTGGATTAAAGTCAACGCCTTTCCAATCATATGAATCCTCATCACAGTCAGATGAAACTATTGCTTCAATTTCTTGGGGTGGAACAGGTACTTGTACGTCAGGTCCGTGCGGCAGAGGTCTGATAGCAGAACTGACGTTGGCATATGTTACATTTTTCTTATTCTTGGTGTTAAAGCCTTTTATATTGTAAGAACAGAAATAACAATCATCACTATGGTCTTTTGGTTCACGCCATCTCATGGGTATTCCGAAACTTAATACATTTTTTCTACCTTTTGTCTAGTTTCGCAAAGTTTCTACGCAAACCCTGTGTACAACGTGTGGTGTCCACAATTTATCTTGGTGACCAAGTTTTATGCTAAAATAAGCATAATATGCTGATTTCACAAATGCAGTTGTATGTTAACTTTCTTTAGTTATTACAAAATTTCCATAAAGGTAACAAAAACAGTTCGGATCATTTATTATCCATTATGTAAATTAACAAGACATGAACAAATACACTAATTCAAAAATTGCAAAACGATAACTACACAAGTAACACCAAATGCAGACTAACGACATGGGAATATAATACACTGTTGCCAATTTATTTATTTTTGCCATTTATTTTTTTTATTTATTTATTTATAATAAAATTTTACTATAAAAATCATTATCGCAAAATTTTAACAAGCACACGTTTTGTAAAAAATCCGTACGTGCTGGAACAAAAAGGATGATTTATTGACATCTGGAGGTTAAAATCATTCAATAAAAGGTATACATTTCTAAACATTGAATTTGTTGTAGACCTGTGTAATTAATAAAAACTACATTTCACCTACAATTATTTTTCTGATGACAGCAAATTATTAGACAAGTAAATAAAATTTGAATTTATTTGGAATATTAATTATGTGATACCGGAATACTCGAGAAATAAATAAGTAACGATTGCTTTTAGTCTTAGCTTTAAGTACAAGCTAGTTTTGCATTAAAAATACTTGTATTGTTGGACGTAATTAGTTCTTGTTTGGTACACCTTCCTTTTTCTTGAGAATAAAACTTTGTTATCGTTTAATGATAACATTAAACTACTTTAAACGGTGAGATGACAAAACTCTGATTTTAAATATAAAATCGAATTTAGCTAAAGTATTGTTATGAAACACATTTCAGGTCAATATTTAAGGTGACTTTAAATATATTATGAAACTAGTCGTAAGAATTATCTTTACAAAAATTTTATACAGGGTTATTTAAATCTAGGAGAAATTTTTTTTAATCGTATAAAATTTAAAAAAAATCTTATTAAAGTTTGTCATCCGTTATCTTTGCATGAAACGTGTTTATATAGGATATGGAACAACTTGACTATCTTTTTCTGAAACGCGGAGTTGTTTTTGCATTGCTTAGTGTAGATTTACTATCTATTTCGCGTTTCTAATAATTGTAGCACGAGCAGAAAGAGCAGATTTTATTCAAATGGAACACCCAGATATATTTTTACATTTTTGAGAGTTCAGTAGGATTTTAGATTGCCTTTGTGTATGCAATTATGTCTCTATCTGGTCTCTTTCTTGAAATATTTAGTCTCTGTTGAAATTTTTATCAAATGGATGTGCTCGAAGAAAAATTGCATTTCTGATCGATAGACAGGATTATTCACGGAACTAGTTTGTTAGAACTTATACTAATATAATAATATATGTATTGGGTGTTCCATTTAAAAAAAGTTACTTTCATGGATGTGAACTTATTTAAAATGGACTTTAATTTTGGACGGCTCTGTAAACATAAGACATCATTTTGAAGTAGTAGGTTTGTTGCGTTGTATTTCAGCTACTACCGTGTCAATTGTCAAGAATTTACCTGCAATGGTTCCAGAAATACAGAATTTTTAACCTATCATTGCATGTGGCACTATTTACGAAAAAAAAATTGAATAGGTAACTCAAAAACAGCTGATTTTGGGTATAAAGTACCTTAATAAGTTTCGATGCAGAATTACATGAGCGATCTAAAAAACTCATACAAATATACCATGCTATTTAAATTAAGAAAGTTCACGTGAACTTCTGGAATACAAGAAATGATACAAAAGCGTAAATAATTTCGCAAATGAGACTAGATGAGACTATTTCCAAATGAGACTAATAACACTATCCGTAATTACAAGTTTTCAGAATTGTACCATTTCACAAAAGTTCTAACGAACCAGTTCCGTGAATAACCCTGTATACTATTTATAAAACCATATAAACTGCTAGTAAGAGTAACTAATTCAAGTATAATACACTAAATAAGTTCAAAGCACAGTTGCAGAGCATACATTTTAGTGAAACAATGGCCGTCTTCAATTAACACATTGGTAAGTTACCGGTAGGTACCGGTGAGTGAAATAGTATGGTGAATGCCTGTGGTTAGTTTGCGGTTAGTTCCAATGGTCGCCATTTTTCTCACCGCATTTAAAATACGGTTAGCTACAGGTGAGTACCTATACCGGTTTCTTAACCTATCGCAACCTAACGAATCATCTGACAGATAACGCATACCTACATGAATATCTTTTTATTCACTTTTACCTAACAACAAATCATCGGTCACTCATCGGTATTAGTCTACTGAAAAGCTGACTGAACACCAGTCTGCTAGAGCTAGTGGCAACAACGATTTATATTATGCATTGATGTGTTTATTATCCAAATATATTATTTAAGAATGAGTCACGCAGTGCATCGACTATTGACAGTTAGTTCCATGTTAAAAATTGACTCAAAGGTTAATTCAAAACCGCTTAAGAATTCGAAAAGAAATCATATTTTTCTTTTAATTGTACCCATCCAAGTACCCGTATCCACGTAACTGCTTTCCAAAATAAAGCGGCTTACACATTCTTATTAATATGCAGCTTACTCGTGTAGAACTTTTGACATTTTCATCTTAACCGGATATAGAAATAATTGAAAAAATCCTCTTGAAAGTAGGTAACAACTTTAACACCCGTTATCTCAGAAGCGCAACGTCAAACGTTATGCAAACTATCCCTATTCTTTTATCTTGAGTAATTCACACTTCAAGTACAAACAAGTCAGCCTCTGTAATTATAATCAATTTCTTGAACAGCCGACTATTTGAATTGAATTTAAAATTTTCATTGAATTGTATACGAATGAATAATTAAAATGTGAATGTTGGATTGAATTGAATGTAAAAGAATAAAATTGAATTGAATATGAATAATCGATGGAATTAAATTGAATATGAATAATCGATTAAATTGAATTGAATATGAATATTCGACTAATTCGAATAGAAGACGAAATGATTATTCGAATACAAAAATCGTCAAAATACTCACCACTAATTTACACCATACATTTTTTTAACGCTTGTAGGTACAGTAAACTCCCGGTTATCCGAGTCTCGGTTAACCGAGCCTCCGGGTTAACCGAGCCTCCGGGTTAACCGAGCCTGTCATTCAAAAATAACAAACATAAATAAAGGTGTTAATAGCAAGACATCTACGGGGAGCCACGATGTTTATTTGTTTATAACAAGCGCGGTCGAGCCATATGCGCCTCTACTGGCTGTTGTACTGTATCGGAGCACTCTCACACCACCTGATATACATATGTACATACTTTTAGTCTCAGTTGGCTCTGAACTCGCGCTGAACTTGGTTGGTATTAGTCGCACTTGAGCTAATTATGAGTGGAAAACGGAAGAGAGTTGTAGTTTCTCTTGAAACAAAGTTTAATGCCATTAAACGATTGGACAATGGTGAATCGATTAAAAAAGTGGCTGCTGATTTGGGGGTTGGGAAGTGACTGTTGGCGATTGGAGACGAAAACGTGAAGAAATCGAAAAATATGTTAACAAAAGTTTGAGTGTAGGTGGTGTTAGTAGCCGAAAGACTTTGAAGAAGGGCGACTATGAGCAGACATGTGAAGCTCTTTTTGTGGTTTTCCCAGCTTCGAGGAATGGGCAGTCCTGTGAGTGGGCCGATGCTACAGGCTAAGGCACTTGAATTTCATAAGAAATTTAAAGACAGCGAGGAAAAATTTACCGCGAGTGAAGGATGGCTGGACCGATGGAAGAAGAGGTATGGAGTAAGGCAGCTAAATATTAGTGGTGAGAAGCTATCAGCAGACTCATCTGAAATCGCTGAATTTCAAAAGAACATGGAAGAAATTGTGTTAAAGGAAGGATTAACTTCCGATCAAATTTTTAATTCCGACGAAACGGGCCTTAATTTCCGAATGCTACCTTCTAAAACCTTGGCAGCAAAATCCGAGCGGACTGCTCCTGGATTTAAAAAAAGCAAAAGAGAGGGTAACGATACTAGCTACAGCTAATGCTTCTGGCTCATTGAAGCTAAGGCCGCTGCTTATTGGAAAGGCGAAAAATCCTCGAGCCTTTAAAAATGTAAAAGTCGACTGCCTGCCAACAATGTACCGCAATCAAAGGAATGCATGGATGGACGGCCCGATATTTAGTGATTGGTTTTACAACGAATTTGTACCTGTCACTGAAGCGTTTTTGAAAAAAAAGAAGCTTCCACGGAAAGCTGTTCTGCTATTAGATAATGCGCCATCTCACCCTGATGCCAAAGAACTGTGCAGTGATGGTATTAAGACAATATTTCTACCCCTAATGTAACCTCACTTATACAACCTCTAGACCAAGGGGTTCTAGAAGCGATGAAGAGGATTTACCGGCGAAAGCTTCTCCAGATGCTGATTTCCAAGTTAGATGAAGGGATGACTGTTAAGGATGCCTTAAAACAAGTCACATTAAAAGATGTGTCGTACTGGATTGCGTCAGCGTGGGATGAAGTAAAAATAACCACCGTTCAAAAGTCGTGGAAAAATTTATTTGGCATAGATGGACCATACAAAAAAGTGCCAGAACCCGAAAACATGAGTGAACTAGTCGAACTAGCTAATGAGTTACCCGTTGATGATCAAATCAACAGCGAAGACATTCGTGATTGGTGCAATCAAGATGTACAGATGGAGATTACCGACGAGGAAATCATCGACATGGTAACCGGTGCTAAGGACAGTGAAGGAGATGACAATATGGACGAGATAACTCCCAAAATATCATACACCGACGGGCTGAAGTCGATCGACGCTGCTCTTGCTTTCATAGAGCAACAAGAAGAGTGTACGCCGCACGACATCCTGTTTCTACAGCGTTGGCGCAACATTGCATCGTCCAAGCGAGGGAAGAGGTTATCTCAGAAGACGATCAAAGACTTTTTTAAGAAATAATTTATGTTTCTACTTGCTTAAAGGTCTGTATGTATGTATGTACATATTTGTGTTTATTATATGTTTTTGCCTCCAATAAACCAGTTTTATAATCTTTCACGGGCTTTTACGTCTTTTTTACCATAACTGAACATAACCTCCGTATTATCCGAGTTTTCCCGTATCCGAGGTGGTCCCGGTCCCAATTACCTCGGATAATCGGGAGTCTACTGTACTACATTTATCTGGCCTCGACTGTACATACCTGCTGCTAAAATTGTGTTAGATGTATCAAGCGTCCCACAAGACCCATAGACAAGTTCAAAGTATTAGGTTTTTGAGGTTAGTTTTTAATTTCTTTTCCAGAATTTGCTGGAGCAGAAACTGCTCCAGACAAGCTATACTTTACAACAAATTATTGTTATTTACATATTTAAACAACCAAAACTTTGTTCCCGTGAAATTAATTCAATTTTTTCGTAAGCTTGAATGTTAGATTAGCTTGACGAATATCGGTTGATTTTACTTTTACTTAATGATTTAATCTAAACGTCAAATTTAATCAGTCTAAGACATAATTGAATTAATTCATGGCATATCCTAAAAATGTATTTTGTGCCTCAGTATAGATATAAAACTAAGCAACACTAATTAAAACATAAGAGTCAATTGGTATTACTTATTAATCATCTGCTTCTACACTATTCTTTTACAAATTATTTCACCTAGCAGATACTGTTCCTAAAATGCCACCAATTTTGAAAGCATAATAAAAATGTACGTGAAAAATACCAGCAAACTACCGTTCATTAATTTTCTGTTTGCATTGATTATTTGTTTGTTTTAACTAAGTATATAATGTATGCACAGTTTCGTCATTGTTAAACCAGAACATTGCACATGCTAAGTGTGTGGAATCGCTAGAAGCAGGTATATAATATTGCAAGAACGCTATGCTAATGTGGTCGGTAGCCCCCTTATGGTTAACCGGTGAAGGTGCATATTTACCTATTCTCTCACTTTTATGCAGTGTCCGGATTAAAAATGCCAAAACTGTACCTACGTCTTTAGTAGTGACCAACTGGTCACCACCCTATTATTAATATAATAATAAATGACTAAGAAGTTGATTCGAAATTATAACAACGAAATTGTTAATTTGTACATTTTATATAATTTTCATATTAAAATTGATAATATATTTATTTTAAACTAAAACATAATTAATTGATTGGTGCTTGATGCGATGCATGTGTTAATTGTAACATTTATAATTTGAATTTAATACTTTATTATGTTTGCATCATTACTAATAAATAATTAAGACATTATTTATGTAAATTGTCTTTTTATGTAATTAATATATATCTATATTATATTAGATATACAAGAAATCGTGTAAAAATATTATCTAGTGTTACAAATATGTAGATACAATTTTATAGCGTATATACGACCGCCCAATGACCGTTCTATGTTCTAACTGGTATTTCCCATTCCTAATAAACGCAAAAAAAATGCGATCTTTTAGATTTTTAGATAGCTTCACCGGTTCATTTCTATTTATCTTTCCCCTTCTCCACTTCGCCCTCAATAGTATTTACGAAACGAACATAACAGAACTTACAGTGGCACCTACCAATTAAGTTCTCGTTATAAGTAGTGTTTTAGTTCGTGTTATGAAAATAGCATGAAAATAGAGGGATGGAAACGCAACCTTAACAAGTCCCTAGTAAAAATGTATGTAGATTTAAAATGTTCATATTTTCTCAGATTTTTTACAAGTTTCATTTACCAAAAATTATTACTATTTTTAATTAATTTATCCAAGCTGGTATACAAATAGAACCAATGAAAAAGTACTGAAGTACTGTTTCCCGTTAGTAATTTACTTAGAATTTAGTCTTATAAGATATTCTGAGATAGATCACCATTTAAGAGTTACGTACATACATTACGTAAGACATATAATTAACAGCAAGGTTTGGCCAATCTATCTACTTACATATACCGCTTGATTTCAGACATAGGATAAATAACGGCAGGAAGAGGCAAGGGGTACGAAAATTCGCTAAGAAGTGGGGACACGTATGAGTCTATCACAGCGCTGTAGACTAGACCACAAATCATATACTAATCTAGAGGTGCATCTAATGCAGATCTTTTGTGAATGCTGTTTACAGCTCCATACGGGCGTGCAAGAACTAAAACTTAGCAAAGCGCCGAATTTGAATCTCTAATACATAATACTTTTTGATTTAATGTATATATTGTACTTCATAATACCTACCATTATATTCTGAAGTGTTATTTATGCACCGCAGTTATAAATATAACCATTTTGACAATGAGCCTGTAGGAGTACATTTAAGATATGTATAAACGGCATTATTTGAAAAATATATTTTGTAATAGTAAACGTAAGAGCAGGTAATACCTAAGACAGCAAGAACAATAGGCTAGTATGACAAAGTAAAATTATTCTGTTTATTATAAGCTCATGTACTTTGTATAGTGGAATTCGTATTCATATAACAAGATATTTTCAATAAAAAATTATGAATAAAAACACATTTGAGCCATCTACTTTCTTTTACTTGCCCTACTTTATTTATAAACTCTAAGAAATGTTGCCACTACAAAACATTAGGGACATAATTACAAAAAAATAAAAAAGAAATACCTATAATTGAATTAACGATAAAACAAAAATTGCAATAGTTATCCTGGCAAAGTAAAACAAAACGCCAAATATTTTCACATCTCCAGTATACCTACTTAACGCCAACAATTATGTTGAAAATAAAAGTTTTAGTGTATTTACACACTACTAATTACACTATATACCTAAATTTACACACTAAAAATTAACTTATATACATATATAAACGCTAATCGCACTGTATAAAAAAGAAAAGCTAGAGCTTACTAAATAAAAGCCAAAACGCAAAAAAGTAAACAAACAACACCATTAAACAGTAAACTGTGTAATGGTGGGTACCGGGTAATCATCTGGTTTCGGTTAGTCATAAAGAGTTCTTCTTTATTATAGCGTATAGCTCCACTTGCGGCTGTGCAAAAACTACAATTTCCGTGATATCGTTTGAATATTGTTGCACATCTAGATTAGTATATGATTTGTGGACTAGACGAGACTAAACTGTGATAGAGAGACTTATAATACGCGTCCCCACTTCTTAGCGAATTTTCGTACCCGTTGCTCCTTCCCGCCGTTATTTATCCTATGTCTGAAATCAATCGGTATACACATTCAGTCTAAATCCAGGAGTGTCTTCTCGTTTGTGACTAATATTCGAATGACACATATTTTCGTCTATCTTCCAAGAAACGTAATATTTATGTTTTGAATTGGTTCTTCCTATTCCCAGCTTCCGTATTCTTTTTAAATTTATTCCGTGCGGATCAGATTCGACATACATACGTATTGGAATTTATAACTACACATCTACTTTCGTAATGTATAAATTAATACAGAATTGAACTGCAGTGACCAGTTCAACTGCTTTACTATGTTGACTAGCATGGAGTCGTCAAAATTTTTTGTTTAATATATTACAAATTCAATGAATTAATCCAGAATTCATGTGCCTACGTGTCATTTTGTTCAAAAAATTATGTTAGGATATAAAGTTGTTACTTTCTGGTTGGTAATTAAGCACAATTTATGGTTGAACATATGATCTTTTAACATTTTTGGTAGATTCACAAATAACAAACTTATCACGCTTACACAATTAATTTGCTTTCCATTAAAATAGATCAAAGGTGGCCTACTGCACAATTTATACTACAATAAAATATACTAATTTCTTAATCATTTCTTTTTTCAATCAAATAAAATATTTTTCTTTATCATGTGACTATTTTATTTTTTGCTGCGCAAAGAAGGGCGTACAAAAAGTCAAACATGTATTATCTTTTAACAGAAAACTATTTGCAATAGTTTTGTAATACATATTTCTTTATACCAACATTTATGAGATTTCAATTAAATGTCCAGTATTATATAAGCAAGTGCATTGTCAATCCTGACCAAACTTACCGAGGTGATACATTTTGTTACGAAATTCGATCTGATGACTTCTAGCAGTGATTTCTTGTTTGCCGATTAATTGAATTTATTATTTATTGACTTGTGTTCTAATACAAGATGGATCTCGCGACGCCAGTATTCAAAACCCCTCCGCGTGTTTTAAACAATTAACAATGTTAATTACTGTTCAGCACCTTTTTTTCACCAAAACAACTAAATGTGCGACATGCACAAACGACAACTTTCAAACTACTCTTCGATATGGTTAAAGTATCATTACTGTATGGTTATATCACATAAAACTGCAATTTATCGGGGTATTTTCTTACCTGCTACGGGATTTTAGGAAAGGGAGGATAATAGAAGCGATTACTAGATTTTGCAACAGATATTGGCTTAAAATTAAATTTGATTTTGTTCGGTATACTATTCATAAACATTTGAAAGTTCCCTTAATATCACTTATAATATAATATATACTGAGGTAGAGTAGAAGTACTGGCTGTACAACGTTGAGATCCAGAAACACGGAAAAAAGATACTGCGATAGCAGCCGTTTAGAATAAAACAATCCTTTTTACAATCTAAGCTTTCGTAAATTTATTACTTACTTCTCAGATCATATGCGGATGGAAGAAGGCAAAATATATAGTTACAAACTCGATTACACATCCTATTACTAATCAAATCAACGACATCTCTGTTGATTAATAATTATTAAAATAATCATCATTAAAATTATGGTGAAATTTAATCGCACAAACGTCTAATAAAATTGTTAAAAGATTATAACCTCAATTGGTTGATTTGATTAGTAATAGGATGTGTAATCGAGTTACAAACTATATATATTATATTTTGCCTTCTTCCATCCGCATATGATCTCTGAAGAAGTAAATAATAAATTTACGAAAGCTTAGATTGTAAAAAGGATTCTTTTATTCTAAACGGCCACTATCCCAGTATCTTTTTTCCGTGTTTCTGGATCATAATATATACTATACATACATATATTCATATACTTGCTAATATTAAAACTTAGCTTAATTACTTTTATGGTCTTTCAATTTTGTAGTTATTGTAAAGTGGTTAACTTTACAAGTGACAGTTGCTTTCAAGTTAAGTATAAAGTCTTAGATAAATAAAACTTCTTTTGTTGATTTTTCATTATGTGTAACTGTCAGTATTGGTGGTAACGCAGTTTATGGTAAAAATTAAAAAAAAAGTAATATATAATGATTAGCACTTTTCATTTAAAATTATTAACGGGTCGATAGTCGCCGTGGTTAGGCGACTGACTTTCGTTGTAGCTGAACGATAGCAGCCGGGTTTCAATTGTCTGGAAGGACGGTGACATTTTTCTCGGTGAATCGGATTCAGGTCGATCTTCCATTCGCTGTTGGAAGCAAAGTGATTAATAGCACGGCATTATAAATGGCGGTATAATGCTGTCGTCAGGCTATTTGAAGGCTATTATACACACACAAAATTACGCAGCGATAGTCATACAAGCGATACAGCTTAAGAAATTACTGTAACCAATACCCACCACACATAAAAAAGAAATTAAAATTATTGAGGTTGTTACTTATCAAATTAATAGCGGTTAAGATAGGGATGAATTTTATTCCACCAATGTTTTACATTTACTTCTATATCAAATCACTCAAATTTATGTCTCTGCTTATGTTTCTAAATATGTTTAAACTCAAACAAGATTGGGTATGAATTCATGAAATTTATGCGTTTTTAATACCTGTTTAATCTTTTGGGTGACTGTACATAAGTGCGCTTGTCGTAATAAACTTTTATACGTAACACAAGAGAATTTTAAAGGTTTAAAGTCAACGCGGTGTACTTATTTCCACTTTTTTCAGATGCATAAATCTCGTTGATTAGAATTTACACAAATACATGCTGCATCTCTTCTAAAATCAAAAATCAAACGATTATAATGTGCAATGACAATGTATGTAAGAATATCGATTATTGGCAAAATTGAAAGTTAGGATCACAATTAAGTTATCAAGGTATCAACTGTAGCTAACTTAGTGCTAGTACTAATTAGTGGAAGTGATTGTAAGACACAGATGGCCTCTGTATTGGTTCCAATTTTAGGTTTCTCGACAATGAAATTCACAATTTGGTCTAGAATTAGTCTTTTTTCTTAGTTTAGATTTATCTAATCGAATCAATAAATCCCGGAGAAAATTCGTTTTTTCTTGTCTACTTGAGGATATTTGGTAATGTGCTGCGTAGGAGTTTCCTCTCCACTCTTACAATTTCTCCACAGGTGAGTGTTTTAGGGTTTAAATTCATTTGAGCACGCGATTTTGACGTAAATGCATTACAAATCTGTCAAAATCGCGTGCTCAAGCATCGACACAACCTTAAGATGACCCTAAATCATTTAAGGCCTAGCCAGTTAAGATATCTCTAAGTAACCTCAGCGTGATATTATCCATACAAGAAAACTTTGCGGTTTTTTGTCTCATTAGGGTAAATACAGACGATTCTAGAAAATTCGATAACGGATAGTTCGCTCTCGCAGAATTAAGATAGTTATACATTTTAAAGGCTGTAATACTTGATTTTGGATTCCATGTCATAAATGTGCATCAAGAAATCATAAATAGCTGACAAATTAACTAAAGATGCAAACGACTTCTGACAGTGAAAAAATTAATATATTATAGTGCATGTTAGAAAATAAATCATTGTTTCCCTAATTATAATTGGATCCTATACATTATTTGTAATACAGACGAAAGTTGTAGATATTGAGAAAATTTATGATTTAATGTTGTAGTTTATGCATGAACGCCAATTTCTTACGATATTCAATTTCAGTTTTTGTACTACACTGTGGCAGTAAAGTTTTGCTGCCATTCTATCTAATAATTGTCAACTAAATTCAATTAGAGTTCCTACTATGAGTTAAATAATCTAAAACTTCGATATTGTTTATTTGGAAGTTATTTATACAACACTACTTAATAGAAAATGCCATAATAACACGTTCCAGTGCATTGTCTCAAAAAATTCAAGCCTAAGTAATATTTCTCTGGCAATTTGAAATAAAACAATATACGGTACAAGTGTGAAATCGCTTACATTTATCCTACAAATAGTAAGCGTAATATATTATGAATGGCGGCTGTTCTATTGTTCATTAGCTTCCCCGTAGTCTGTATACCACATGTTCATTCGTAAACAGAACAATAAACTCTTTAGAAAAGGAAATATTGTATATCAAGATTTTAATGTATTGTAATGCCAAAGCATACAACACGGTAGTATCATTATTACAGATAATATTCAGAATATAAATATGACAGAATAGACGGAACAAGGAAGGCAGAGAGCGCAAACTTGAACCAAACTCGAAACGTCTAGTATCAATGGAAAATGAAACAGAAACAATCTCGTGTTCTAACCACGCATATTGTTAGTGTATGTATCTTGCATTCCATAAGCATAAGGATAAACCCATTTTAAATTTAATGAGAGAAGCAGTACATACATATGCAAATTATAATTGTTATCATTCTCACTTATATACCATATATGTATAATACGTTTTATACGTTCTATTTTGTAAGAGAAATCGTTTCAATTTAATAAAGCTAATATAAGAACATGCGTTACACCTCGATCCAGAATACAACTTGTTAAAAGATAAATCTTCTGCAGGATATCATTAGCTTACAGCCGAAAGATTCAATTTACAAAATTACAGGTGTGCCTAACTTTGTTATGTTATTGAGTTTAAAAAAATGGTAGCGGTAGAACTAACTAATAAATTTTCTAACTAACAATAAGTAGACTGTAAAATGTGCACTGTTGGTTTTATACTACACAAAATTTTACATAAATAATCAAAATGTCAGACATGCGTGGTAAATCAAATTAGAACTAAACAAACTAAGTTTTAACTAAAATTTAGAAAATCCCGCAAAATACTATGTTTAAAATGCAATCGATAGAAATGTATCCCTCCCTGTGCACAAAGGTATGTCTTTGTATATTTGGGTGTTCTCTGTTACATACATTGATATTTTTTTTAAATAAAAAACTAAACTGAAATATAGTATGTTCGTATATTTGATCTACACATTAATTTTGCAACACGTTTGCCTTTTTTACCTCTTCTGGGGTTTAAAACTTCAATAAAAAGAACTGATTACTTTATTTCTTTTCAAATTTCGTTTCTACGGCATAAATGCTAACTTTACATAACTAAATTTTGATAGTTTTTTTTACAGATTCTTGATATGCATCTAATCGTCTGTTAGGATTTTAAACGGGGAACACATCACGTAGTAATTTTTAATAACCTATATAAAACTAGGGCCCAAACAAAGCTATTGATGTTCTCGTTTCCAAATGGCTTTTATAGGTGTCGGTGTAACAACAAGAAAAAGAACTACATACAAGAAAAGCTCTATTAAGTTGTATATTTAGTATTTAAACCAAATACAATAGAATTTAAAAGAATTGCAACCAATGCGATTGTTCTTTTCGTTTTTTTTTTTAATATTATGAAATACAACTCTATACCTTAAAACTATATCGCAGTGCCTTCCTGTTAATGTAGTATCAAGAAATTATAATATAGAGTTCAAGATATACAGGGTGATTGGTGAGAATGGCCTATTAAAAGTATTATAAAAACGGAATGGAATTTTAAAACAAAATTTTGCAGTTGCATATGGTTCAATATGAACTATCAAGTGAAAATATTTTTGAATAAATATCACTTCCGGTTAACCGGAAGTGGGCATCATCTTCGATTTTTTAAATAGCATGCTATAAATCTAATTACAAATTCAGCTTCTATGATAAAGTTTACACATATTTCATGTATTATACTCTATACCTAAATACCATGCCTTCTGAGTTATTCGCAATTAAAGAAAAAAGTGACAGATACCGATCTTACTTTATAGTGACATTACGTCGCATAGGAGTAAAAGAGATGAATGAAATTTTGCATAGCATAGCTGATAGTATCTAGTTACACAACATTTGAAGTTCTTCTTAACATTGTACAGGGTGTTTAAAAACTTAGTTGTTTAATACCATGCCTTCTGAGTTATTGCAATTAAAGAAAACAAGTGACAGATACCGATCTTACTTTATAGTGACATTACGTCATTTAAAAAAGTTTTTCTCATAGTTGATAGTATGTAACATTTAAATTATACAGGGTGTTTAAAAACTTAGTTGTTTATAAATAAGTTTAATCTGCGGAAAGTAGATTTTTTAAATGGAAAGGTATACATTTTATTAGACATTCTGATTCTATAAAAAGATTCTCTTTTAATCCGTATTAGGTGTTCCTATACCTAAAATCTAAAGTGAATAAGTTATAACGATTTAACTAGTCTCCGTGCCTAAAATGCTCAGATATGTCAATTTACTGAAGCAAGAGTGCTTAGCTCATTTGTTTTACATAATTACTGGCCACTTATTTTGACGTCTGTCATTTTAGTTAGTTGTTCTCGCGTACACTGAGAGAAATAGATCTACACCAGTGCAATAATTAGGGTAAACAATGCGAATATTTACTTTACAACAACAAAAATTATTGTGTTTGTTACAAAACATATTGTAATCTTAGTATTTTTTTACAATTTTTAGTTTATCTGTAATAACAATGTTTTCGCTTCCGTACAATACATTTTTCTCAGTATATGGTTTTATAATGGGTTAGCATTGAGAATAGTGCAAAGTGTATGTAATAAAATAGTAAAATAAACGTATCGAACGTTTAGTAAAAGATACTAGCATTTACAACCAATGATCAGCAAGAATTTTTAAGATATAAAAAGTTTTAGCAACCGATATGTTCGTAGAACAATGGTGAAGAACATATCATTAAAAAATTTAGATTGTCTAAGAATTCTCCTAAATACTCCCAACAAACGGTATTTGAATAATCAGCATAAAGTAAATTTTCATCAAAGGTCTAAATAATTAGTATAATAACAAATTATGTAAAATTAAAATAATATAAAAGACACAGTAGAAAAATTATAAGAACAACAATAACATAAATAAATAAGTTATCTAAATGGTTTGATATGGCAAAAGTTTCTATTGAGGCATTTTGCATTCAGAGACGTATTCCAATAATTGTTGCTCTGCATCTGGTGTTATTTGCCTAAAGGATCCCTTATTCCCATAATTCAATGGGAAGAATTTACGAAAATACGATTAACAAAATGACAAATGTCAAAATAAGTGGCAAGTAACTACGTAAAACATGCTAAAACAAATGAGCTAAGCACCCTTGCTTCAGTAAATTGACATATCTGAGTATTTTAGGTACGGAGACTAATTAAATCGATATAACTTATTCACCTTACATTTTAGGTATAGGAACACCTAATACGGATTAAAAGAGAATCTTTTGTAGAATCAGAATATCTAATAAAATGTATACCTTTCAATTTAAAAAAATCTACTTTCCGCAGATTAAACTTATTTATAAACAACTAAGTTTTTAAACACCCTGTATAATGTTACAGAGAAGAACTTCAAATGTTGCGTAACTACACAATATCAGCTGCCCGTATGCAAAATTTCATTCATCTCTTTTACTCCTAAGTGACGTAATATCGCTATAAAGTAAGATTGGTATCTGTCACTTTTTTCTTTAATTGCGAATAACTCAGAAGGCATGGTATTTAGGTATAGGGTATGATACATGAAATATGTGTAAAATTTATGATAGAAGCTGAATCTGTAAGTTATTTTATAGCATGCTATTTAAAAAATCGAAGTTGATGCCCATTTCCGGTAAACCGGAAGTGATACTTATTCAAAAATATTTTCACGTTATAGTTCATGTTTAACCATATCCAACTGGAATTTTTTTTTTTAATTCCGTTCCGTTTGTATAATACTTTTAATAGGCCATTCTCACCAATCACCCTGTATATTATATATCTTTTGATGCTAACCTACAGCAGATATGTACTATTCCGCAAAGTTATAAATGTACGACGGATTCTTTTTACATAAAAAGCGATAACAACGTAAAAATATAAAAATTATATTTTAATGCAAATGACGACTTATGTCGATACCGTAGATGTGAAATTTGGAAAACAAAATTGAATTGAATTGAATTAATTGAAATTTATATCCCAACTAAAACCCCCAGTCACACATCACCGTAACCAATTGTGGGTATTATGATTCACTTAAACTTTATTAACAATATGGAAAGTAGAGGAGCTGTATAAACTTTCACAATGTCAAAAATACAACTAATTTAAATCTATTGAAATTCTTTATTTACAAAACCCCTACTTAATTTGGATTGTTTACATATTTCCGTTCCACATGACATACACTTATTCACTCACAGATACTCTGTATCAAAGAAATTAGCAAATTTTACCATAGTTACAGCTATAAATACAACGCTTTTTGTTTCATCGGCGGTTAACAGTTGTTACCAGACTGACTCTGAGGATTAATATTTTCTGTGGACTTCGGACACAATACATAATTGTTAATACTACAAAGTCTAACTTTGGAGATTTCAAAGTAATTGTTTATTTTAAGAAGTAAGATTCTAGGTAGGAGATATGATTTTTTTTAATCTGTGGTGGGTGCTTAGTTGCAGTGACTCCGTAAGCTGTATTACTTGATGATTTAGTTTCTAGAAGCCTGTTTGCATAGATGAGAATTTTGGTGCTGTAATGGGTGGGGATGTTGGGAGGAGTAGAGAAGTAATATGGCAACTTCGTTCCATCATGAATTTATGTTTTACTAATCGTGCACTACAAAGTTTTTCGGTAGTGACGCCGGATCGTTAAGAGCCACGCATGTGCAGGTCAGCATTAACTCAGATGTTATATGTCATTTATGCTATTGTAAACTAAAACATCTGAATACTACCGCTCACGGTAGTTTGGCCAAAAGGAAACATTTTAAAATACAATAAATAAAGCATTTCGGTCGCTTTAAGAATGTTTATATTATTATAGAGTAATCTTAAATAAATTTTTCAGGTGACTTTTTTGTGTGGTAAGTGTTAGTTGCAGTGATTTCTTAACCTGTATCGCTTGTACAACTATCGCCGCGTAGTTTTGTGTGTGTGTAATTGTGTTCAAATAGCCTTATGACTGCATTATATTGACTTTATATTTTGGTGCTGTTAATCACTTTACTGGTAACAGCGAATGGTAGATCGATCGGAATCTAATTCTCCGATAAAAATGTCACCGTCTTCCCGGAGAATTGAATCCCTGTTCCTATAGTTCCGCCACCGTCACGGCTATAAACCTATTTTAACTAATGATGGTATTTCAGAAAATAATTACCAGTAAATATTTTATGAGAGGCAATATGATTTTAAACGTCGGCAGTTCATTAAGAATGAAGCTCACAATATTTTCAGTAAACTTCCCCCTTCCATTTCTGTGAATACGGTCAAATGTAGGCTACACGGCCGAGTAATCGTATGTAAATCTCTTCTCCATAGGAGTCGCCTACTAAAAGACTACATAGCACATCAAAAATGGTCGATAGAATAATGAGTAAAACTTCTCCGTGAGCTAGTTGAAGTTCAAGGTAATGTTCTATCAAGAATGAAACACGTGGCGGTAGTTCGGTTCTTATTTCGGGCTGTGTTTGCTAGGAGTAGCCAACACAGCTCCTGTCTCTGAAGAGACCCCCCATCTGGTGTACAACTAAGTGGTAAGAATTTTGTGTTTATGCGGGACAATGATTCAAAGCATACGGTCCAGATATAGAGAAATGATCATAACGAACAAGAAAACGCCAATATTTTAAAAATTTTGTGTTACTGTGCGATGAAATAGATAGAAGAGTGAAAATTGTGACTTGCTTTCAAACAGTTCATGTAGAACGTGTTCCTCAATGAGTGGAATAGTATTTCAAGTTGAAATCCTACGAGGATTAATACAAAGAATTGAGACTGATACGAGCTGTTTTACTTGCAACGAGTGGTTTCTTTGATGTAAAAATATATATAAAAACAAACTAGGGGGATGTTTTTAAGTTCCTTTGTTTATATAGTATTAGCTTATTATGTTGCAATAGCGAATATGTAAACTTTTAGATCGAGTTGAATCCATTTTTTTTGTTCCTACTGTTCATAGATATCGAAACCAGCCGATGGAAACCAAAGGTTTGTTCGCAGCTTCTACACTTAAGGGTACGAGGCAATTGGAGGGGATAGGATATTTGTAGTGGGAGTCATTATAATTAATCTAGCAGACAAGAGAGGGTCATAGTATTCACTTTATCAGCATTTATAGACTAGGAAGTATTTCGAGCTTTCTATCAATATATGTCACTGTTGAAAATTGAAATTATAATTGAAAACATTCATTTGGAATTCGTCATATCGTACAATATATATCATACAATATATGATATGATGATATAGGTATGTAAGTATGTAGATACGATATTGGATATAGAAACACCGTAAAATACCCAAGTATATTGCCAAATGTTGTACAACACAGCCTCTCAACTTGCTAACATATAATTGCTATTTTACATCTCGTTTCTATTTATCTCTCTATTCTCTCTATTTACTTACCACATTTTTTAAATTCAAAATATGTCATTACCTCGGTAATAGTATGCTAGTTACTCCTATAATTTTTTTCATCAATCATAGTTGTAATTTTTAAAAAATCTTGCATCAAAATTTTACCATTGTCGTATATGGAGCACTTTTCCCGCCATTTTACTCGACCACGCAACGTTAAATTACAGTGTACATCACTACAATTTTCTGCACTGCACTGTAACAGCCGTATAGTGAGGAAGGAGTGTAGTTGAGTGTATGTAAATCGGTGTAAAGCTTCATTTACATAGAGAGTAGTGGCAATTGTAGTGTAGGAGTAGTGGAAGGTGTATGTAGTGCGGAAATGCATTTACATAAGAAAAGTAGTGGCGATGCGACTGCTTTGTTGCGCATGCGTATCGACGATAGTTGGTAATGGATGTATAGTCAAATGTAAACACCATAAAACCGCTGTTATCGGTAGATTGTTCTGCGCAGACGCGTTGGTATAAGTATCGGTAGTGTAGTGGGAATGTTTGGAGTTTGCGAACTTTGGCACTAGTTCTCCACTACCGTTACTGTCGCACTGTTTATGTAAATGCTCTCGTTTAAATACATGAGAACTAACTTCGGCACTCCACTACTCTTACACTACAATTCCCACTACCCTCTATGTAAATGAAGCTAACGCGGCGAAGTTCTTATGCACCACGTTCATAGATTGTTAGTGCAACTTAGTGTAGTTTGATTTGAAATAGTTAAGGTGCTGTGGGGTAACTGGGCCATAGCTAATTTACATCGATGTTTTTGGGAGATTTTAACGAGATGCGGTTGGCACACTGCATTCATGCCGCAATCTGTCTACTACAACAGGTCTAAACTCAAAATAATCCGTTATATAGTTGTGAGCTGTATAGCTAAATGTTTAACGGGTAATATTGAAAACAACGTGCTATTAAGTCCGTTTTAATGCGTTTTAACAACAGACTATAAGTACCCTTATGATATTTACTACGTTAGAACAAAATTTAGTAGTAGATTTACCAGTGAATATGGTTTTAAATGTTCTTTCGCCTTCCTGGACGTTGATATTGGGGGTGGCCCAGTTACCCCAAAAAAAATAAAGCAAAGGGGCAACTGGGCCATGATCTTGGAGTAACTGGGTTTACTGGTGGTCTTGTTGTCATCAATAGTATTTTACAACAAATATGTACTTAATAGGTAGTTAAAAACAAAAACAAAAAATTTATTCATTTTTAATAATTACTTACATATTAATGTGAACAGTTTTAAACCCTGTTTCTTAACACCCATCAGTTATTATTCAATATCAAAGTTGTGGAGACAATGTATGGAGGATACGAAGTACGTTTTTCAAAACGTCCACTATCACAACCAATGGCCTGTAGCTCTGCTAGATTTAAAGACATGATATGCTTTTCCACAGACCTGAGTGACTTAACAAACATTCACTACAAGAACTATATTTTACTAAAATAACAGAGATGGTTTTAACTAAACACGTGATTTTCATTTGTTTTTATACTTTTGTATTATTATAATCATTTTTCCTTTATGCTGCAGTATTTATTTTAACCCTTTACTGTACACGACTTGACGATGCTTCACTTACAACGCCTATAAGAAAAATTTAAACCATCGTTGCAGTCAAATCATAATTTTGTACTCATAAATACAAGATACAGAAACATACCAGATACCCCAGCCAGGTGTTGCAGTGTTTCTAAGAAACAGTCTTGATGGTTCCATTTGCCCCAAAATTGGGGGGCAACTGGGCGCTCCTGTCATACATATTCATAATATTTATTAACAATATGAAAATAATATAATAATTTTATGTCACTAACTACTATTTTCAACGCACTCATATAGTTGAAAATCGTTAATTATGGTGTAAAATCGTGTCCCAGTGTTCACTGTATACATATGAATTTAAATATTACCATACCAATTTCCTATCAACAACTGAAAAAGCTCTAGGAGCTACGTAGCATCAACATGCGTTCATGAAGCCTGATTAATACTGAAGAAACTGGATCGTCGAGGAAGCCAGAGGGACGTATAACATCAAAAATATACATTGGTCTGTAACATTTAGAGAGTTTAGTACTAATATACACAACGGGCTTAAGGATTGATAGGTACAGTCTCTTTCTAAAGTAATGTCTCCCCTGCTGATGGATTGATATCAATAATACTTTCCGCTTAGCGTATTATATTCATCGGACATCTTCGGCAAGAAAGAGGCCGTAGGGGATGCATTACAGATCGAACTTGTATATAACCTGTGTAATTATAATTTTAAATCTCGACAGGTGCATTTACCTGCTAGCGGTAGAATATACGACTTCATTACACCCTACTTTTATACCTGTGATGGTCAGTTTTCCTAAATATATACTACTTCCTAAATATATACGTGTACTTTCAGTTATTGTTAGTCTTCCAGACTGTTATTAGAGAAAATTTTTAATGCATATTATAACAACATACTTATTTGAATATTAAAATAATACTTATTTTATTGAGGCATATACGTTTATTAATGGACAAATCTCACAAAAAATCCGTCCCAACAAGGATCTCTATCAAAGTAAAAACAAATAACTGATATACGGCGCTGGTGAGAACGGCCTATTAAAAGTATTATACAAACGAAACGGATTTTGAAACCAAATTTTGTGGTCGGATATGGTTGAATATGAAGTATAACGTGAAAATATTTTTGTATAAAGATATTGAATTTGAATTCCTGTTAACCGGAAGTGGGCATCAACTTCGATATTTTAAATAGCATGCTATAAATGTAATTACAAATTCAGCTTCTAAGATACATTTTACACATATTTCATGTATCTCATGCTATACCTAAATATGATACCATTCCTTTTGAGTTATTCACAATTAAATAAAAAAGTGACAGATACCGATCTTACTTTTACATACTTACTTACTACTTATTTTGTCGTCTGTCATTTTGGTTAGTCGTTCTCTTATAACAGAGAAATATAATAATTATCATGTCCAATACGAGAATGTATTTTACAACAATAAGAATAGTATATTAAAGTATGAGTGGACAATAGGGTCATTAAAACATGCCCGATTTTTCGCACGACAGTGAAGTGCTTGAAATATAGCAAGTGCAGGATTTACTCTTTCATATAATATCAATTGCACATTTCACGTTCCTTTAAAGTGAGAGTTTTTTCGTTAAAATTATTATAAAATATCTCATTACAGTTTTTGACACATTTATTAATAAGTTTTTATTTGTAAAAGGTTGTTTTGACAGATCAATTAGTTGACATTTATACTTCACTTATTTTTGAATTGTTGACGTTGCCCCTAGTAACTTTAAAACACGCGCGTGTTTTAATGATCGATTTACGCACGCGTTTGCATGTTTTAAACAAGCAAAATGGTTTACCAATAGAAAAAATTATTGTATTTGTTACAAAACATATTATAATCTTAGTATTTCTTGTAATTTTTATTTTACCTGTGATAACATACATATTGTTGCAGCTTCTGTACAATACGTTTCTCGCAGTGTAAAAAATTTAGATTATCTAAGAATTTTCCCAAAAAATTAATAATACAAATATAGCAATATACGGAGTTCACGATATTTTTGCAATAATTTTGCCCACGAAGATTTTCCCAAACATTATGAACACCCTCTTGAAGATTGGCGACGCTCATACATTTGCCGAGTCCACAAGATTTTTGTAATATGTAATTAACATATGTATATATACAGAACGGGTCGATGGCCGCAGTGGTTGAGGCGGCTGACTATTGTTGTGAGAGGACGATAGGCGCCGGGGTTCAATTCTACTAAGCACCCACCACATAAAAAAATATATATATATATATATCTATTAAAGAAAGTGTTATTTTGTCTACTGTATTATGTTTCCCTACTATAATCAACAGTAAATTCAGTTGTTTATTAAAATCTCACATTAGGTTCTACCATCTTAAACAGAGAAGAAACCGATTTGATCCGATTTATTTAATCCACTTATAATTAAACACAGAAAATGTTTGAAAATTCAAATTAACCAATATGTAAATCTAATATTTAGGTATATATTCAATGATTTTAAAGATTAAGCACTATTATGTTATAAAATTATATTTTATAATGACAACTACACAACTAGGCATTAATGTAAGCAGGTTTATTGTCTAACTGCGTTATCATCTATCTACTCTATTTAAAACCATAATTACAAAATATTGCATTTTGTAATTAGAAATAGATTAACGATGTACCAGACTCTTTGAAACGACACTATTAAAGGGATAATAATGGATTTTCAATATATCAGTTATTTGTTTTCTATAAAAAAAGATCTTTGTTGGGACGGATAATACGTATGTTGTTGCAATATACATTAAAATTTGTCTCTAATAAAAGTCTGAAAAACTAACAATAACTAAAAGTATACGTTATATATTACATATTTAGGAAAACTGACCATCACAGGTATAAAAGTAGGGTTTAATAAAGTCCTATATTTTACCGCTAGCAGGTAAATACGCATATCGAGATTTAAAATTATAATTACACAGGTTATATACATGTTCGATCTGTATCGTATCCCCTGTGGCCTCTTTCTTAGCCGAAGATATCCGATGAATACAATACGCTAAGTGGAAGGTATTATTGATATGAACCCGATGGCTGGGGGAGACATTACTTTTGAAAGAGACTGTACATAGTATATGTAATTGCTACTAAAAATGTGCAACAGTTACAGATGCAGTTTTTCGGTCTAGACGAATATTTTTTGTTTGATGCATTTTATGCGAAGGGATATAAGTAAAACCGTATTGACCTTACTCTATATATGCCTGGCGTACGAAGTAGTTGGTACATTGTATATCTCTTTGCTGTTTGTAGCGGATGGGTTTACTATTTTAACACTACGGTTTCATTAAATATTTAGTTTTTAATGCCAATACGAGCAACATTTTTTCGCTTACGGCGTAGCAAACAGAGGTGAAAATTGCCGTTTCCGAAACGTACCTAAATGTGACATTTTATAAGTATGTGTGTACTGATAAGCACTCACAACGACCAGTGGAATAATACTGAACAAGTGTACTTTGATACGGATGCTCGAGTTTTCGTGCCATCCTTCTACGTTGCTCACCGCACTGCATTGGAAGTTGCCCTTCTTTGCGGAGTCTAATAATAATTTAATACAAAAAATTTGCAAAATTTAGAAATGTAAAAATAACAACCAATATGCTATAGCTTCTAGAAATCGTAGAGCCTTTAGTTTTTGATCTAAGACTACCTAATAATATCTAAGGAATTTTGATGGACGCACTTAATGAGTGTAGATCCCTCAGTTAATTACATCTATTTTTATGCCACTTTTCAAAATAACACGATGGCAGAAGAAAATATGTATCTGTTAAATTATACATGAAATTGAAATTTACTAATATCGAAAAATGTAATCGAAAATAATTGAGATAACATACATTTAAAACATATATTAAGCTGAATTCTTTTATGTAAGTTTTCTAAATTGAGATGAACAATTTGATGTTTTTCATAGTTACAAATGTATCTGAAATTACAAATTCCAGAATACTTATTACATTTTATAATTAAATGCGACAGATCTTGATTCATGGCTTTTAATGCTGATTTAACGCAAAGAGAATATCGAAAATAACAATTAAAAACATAAGTGATAATCGTATTCTTCGGTAAAATATATCTAAGATGTTAGGACAAACAACAAATGGTCTAAGCTTTACATTTGTTGTTCATTAATGATCCGATCAAATATTACTCACTGTTTATTTTCGTGGCGGACCTTCAACAAGGCTTACTAACATATTTCGTGATCTAAATAGATCGAGTTTGTTTATTCTTGCCTACCATTTTATACTAATCAAGGTCGCCTGACCATTAATAACTTGATGTACCGTTTCGTTCGACCATCGTATAAAAACAAACAATACGCAACTGTAATATTATTGAGCCTGATACCTAGCTAAAAGTTATAAATTGGAGATTTTGCTTGTGTCATAATTTTAATAGTTACATCAATTTCGTTCGGATTCAAAGAACAATAACAATAATAAATTAACTTTTTGTATAGCAAAAGTTAACAAGATTTTCTATGAATTATTAACTAAAAGAATTCAATATTTGAATTTACTGCCTGTAGCTTTCTAAGCAATATAGATATATGGTAGAAATACATATGACATATGTAAGGTGTCTTAGTTTTTCATGTTTCTACTACGTATCGTAAGCGTTAAGGTTAACGTCGACGATTAAGCTCGTTTTGACAGTTTTAATATTATATTCGAAGGTTTTCATTATGTGTATCTCTTTACGATGTTCAAGGTATCGCCGATTATTTGGAATATAATAGCCAATTTAATTAAACAAGATATTTTGGAGTAATTTAAGGATATAAGTAGTAGCAAAAGCCGCAGATTCAAAATTATTAAAATATCTATACTGTGATTTATAAGTACTTAACCT
The DNA here is from genome assembly GCA_023690525.1 of Holotrichia oblita. Taxonomy (NCBI): domain Eukaryota; kingdom Metazoa; phylum Arthropoda; class Insecta; order Coleoptera; family Scarabaeidae; genus Holotrichia; species Holotrichia oblita. The sequence continues at coordinate 43,660,231 of CM043018.1, read as the reverse complement.
TTAATAATAACAAAATATACAAACAAATTTTCGGAACAGCAATAAGTTCTCCATTATCTACTGTAATAGCAAATTTAGTAATGGAGCACCTAGAGTAAGATGCACTAAACAAATTTAACTGTCAGGTACAATAAACCTGCTTGGGTTAATGTCTATTTTGTCTTAAAATATAATATTATAACATAATAGTGCTGGATCTCTAAAATCATTGAATATATACCTGAATATTAGAATTACATTAATTTAATTTTCAATTAATTATAAGTGGATTAAATAAATCGGAGCAAATCGGTTTCTTCTCTGTTTAAGGTAGTGGAACCTAATGTGAGATTTTAATAAATAATTGAATTTACTGTTGATTATTTAGGGAACATAATACAATAGACAAAATAACAATTTCTATAATAGATATGTTAATTATTATAAAAATCTTGTAGACGCAGCAAATATGTACAAGCGGTCGCCAATTCGCAAGAGGCTGTTCATAATGTCTGGCAAAATCTTGGTGGGCAAAATTATTGCAAAAATATAGTGAACTCTATATATTGCTATATGTATTTGTATTATTAATTTTTGTTGAGTGTATTTTCATTTGGTAAAATTTTCTTATTGTATGTGTATTGTTGTGTGTTCTGTATTATTCAATTTAGTTCAGAATTTATTTGCAAGAATTTCTTTTTTTATTTTACATTGAAATTTACGCTAACGATGTTGGTATTAACAATATATGTTATTTGTTTTTACTATAAAAACGATCCTTGTTGGGACGGATTTCTTGTGAGATTTGTCCATCAATAAAGGTGTATTCCCCAATAAAATGAGTATTATTTTAATATTCAAATAAGTATGTTCTTATAATATACTCCTATGTACTATCGCGAGCATTTTAAACGACTCAAACTTCAAGCGTTATGGCCGTATACAGCTACTCGAACCATTGGAGAAGTAGCGCTGGGCGACTGTAATTAGGGGTCGATAACAAGCAGGTAAAAAGATTCGTAATAAATTATATATCCTATGATGATTGTAATACATCCTACATATGATTCGTAATTATTGACGAAATTCGCTCTGTTTGATATTATGTCTAGAAAATTCATACACAGTGCAAGTTTAAAACATATTTTTATATATAATATTACTATTGTGTTTATAGGAAATCTGATGAAGGAAAAACAATGTTTGCAAAACATTAAGAAATGGTAAAAATTAAATATCAATTTAAAGAAATATTTATTTCTGAATATATATTAATTTTTTAATAGGCCGAAATATATCTAAGGTATGTAATTATCAGTTGATTTAGGAACATTTTATTGGACGAGACAATTGAAAACGTATTGCACGGCACCTGACTGGTCTTTATAAATTAAACATTTTCCAGGTAGTTAACGGTTGACAACTAGTTCTACATTAAGAAATTATATTGAATTTACTTCAGTAGTGCAAATTGTTCTAAGAAATAACTATTATTGGCTTTAAATTCGTATTAAATTAATATAATTGTCGTATTTATACAATCGTTTAAAGTTCTTAAGAATCCGGTAAAACAAACACCGACAAATATTATCATTAATCTTCTTTTATATAACCATAACGTGCATCTATAAACAACTATATTTCTTCATCAAATTTTGTATTGTTAATGTCAGTAAATTATAAGTACTATTTCAATTAAAACCGACATATTAAATAAAATTTCACAAAAGGCTAAGAAATAATAGATATTTTAGTATTAGAAGTATACCTTGTTTAATTTGAGACTTCTTGTAAAAAGACGTTAATCATATAATATTTCTATACGTTATCTATTATCGGCTGTTTTAATTAAAACATTGATCACATACTAATAAAATAATATTAAATTTTTTCCAGAATTACGTGTCCTAATCTGTAAGTTTATAATTTTTGCAATAATTGTTGTTAAATCAATATTTTCCCTCAGAAAAATGATGACATTTTATTATTACTTATTCAATTAACTTGAGTACGGTCTACCTCTTCGCTCAGTACATCATATTCATGTCAAATATATTCATAATTCTTTTCGCTTAGATTTCTTTTAGATAGTGTCTACCCTCCGGCCTGGGGCTATACGGTTTATTACAGTTGCCCAGTTATATTTACCTGAATATTGCTCCAAGTAAGGAAAGCCTACAATAGATACGTTTTATGGCAGTTTGAGTCGTTTAAAATGCTTGCGATAGGGCATTAAGAATTGTCTTTAATAAAAGTCTGACAGACAAACAATAACGAAAAGAATACGCCTCTGAAATAATGTAGGAAAACTGCATGCAGTATAAAAAGTAGGGTGTAATAAAGTCCTATATTCTACCGCTAGTAGGTAAATACACATATCGAGATTTAAAATTATAATTATACAGCTATATACTCAGGATGATGTATTAGATTAGTTGCTTATACTTAGTATTATTGCCATAATTTAATTACTTTAGATTCTATTACAAATTTTTCGATAAACTATTTAAATCATTTGGTGTTAACATTTTCTTTTTATAAATTCACTCATTGAATCTATAATATTACTTTGTGTTTTTTATATGTATATCCCTAATCATCATCGAATTTTTTATAAATAGGCATTCTATCATGATAACTTAATTTTCTAGTTATCAAGGCTAAGTAGTAAAGCAGCAAGTCTGAACTTCGCCTTGTGATTGCAATCAGCTGTTATTTACTCTTTTTCTTGTGTGTGCCTCTTTATTATTTCTATATTATTTAATTTCTTGATGTATCTATGTGCTGAGCAATGAACACATATTATTATTATTATTATTACACAGGGTGGGGCATTAGTGCGAGGAAATCCAATTATTTCTGTATTATAAGAGATATGAGATGGGGCTATAACATAACTATACAGGGTGTCAAACAAGACAGGGTAAACTAAACTTACTTTATTTTAAATGGAACACCCTGTATATTTTTTCTGTTTACGATTCTTCTGTGTCTTACCTTTATTATAATATAGGGTTTTGCTACGTTATTCGGTATACTTTAGAAGATATGGGAAGTTTTGCATGAATTTAATAACAAAGTTGGCGCCTCCTACCGTACTACGGCTTCCACGTAAAATAATTCACTTGCGCTAGAAACATTTCTAATGTGACTTCCTTTCATCAGAAATTATTTATTTATCGGCGTATTCAATATTTATATGCAGGACGAGTCATAACTCGGAATGTTTATTTTCTCACCTATTTCAAATGGAACACCCTGCATTTTATTTTTGGAGTAAACTCCTCTCTCCACTAACTTTATTATTTATTAAACATTCTCTATAGCTAAATGCGATAGTTTTTGAGTTATTTGCGTTTCTATAAGTCGAAAACATGATTTTAAGTAAAAACGGGTTTGATTCTGATTAGTTGAACAGCAATATTAGAACGAAAACTGCCGCTTAGCTGGGAACATACAATTCTATACCTAAATCGCTAAAATTATCATTATCTGACGCAAAGTTGAGTGAAAAAACAGTATTAGCTATGATTGACCTGTATGACTATGATTGACCTGTGTGAAATTTATGTTACAATTACAAGTTGCTTAAATGGGAAAATGACAAGATAACATTTAATTATGAAACTTGAAAAAAACAAAAAAAAGTAAAGTAGGAACGAATTACAGAATTTAAAAGTAACAATACTTTTTCAAGCCACTTTATTTAATATTGTTTACTGCAGTTTCCAATTTTCTTGAGTCAACTAAAGACTTTAGTTTTGAGAATGACCCAAGAAGGTTGAAACTGCAGTAAACAATATTACCTAAACAAAGTGGTTTAACAAAGTAAAATATTATTTATTTTATATTACAAAATGTATCTATCACAAAGTAACGACTAAAACCATCGATTAATTACAGAATCATTTATTTTTATGGTCTTTCTATGGTCGTCATCAGTCAACTCTTGGTGCCGTTGCGCATAGTATAGATGCATTTATCCTTCTGTTTAAACGGTATTGGTTCATTTAGATTTTTCATAACTCATAGTTTTCCGTCCGACAAAACAGTTGCAAGAAAATTTCAAAGCTTCAAATTCTTGGTTGTCGTCTACTAGAGAATTGCTGATGATGAAGTCTTTAACGCTACCAAATATTCTTGTTACTTGCTACCAATACAAAAACCATATCAAACTGTACTTCTAAACAGCAATAAAATTATTCTGTTATATCAAGGCTTATCAAGCTCGTTAATATCATCAATATCCTCATAATTGTTTTGCTACTATTTCCATTGTAAACAGACAGCAACCGTAGTACTATAGGTATTTCTTAGCTCAGGATCACGGTGAACTAAATCAAACTCGTTTTTGTTTCAAACCATGTTTTCGTTATAGAAACGCAAATAACTCAAAAACTGTCGCATTTAGCTATAGGAAATGTTTAATAAATAATAAAGTTCGTGAAGAGAGGAGTTTACTCCAATAATAAAATACATGGTGTTCCATTTGAAATAGGTGATAGTTTACCCTGTCTTTATTTGACACCCTGTATAGCTAAAAATATTTGTA